>CAJVNO010000006.1:0-600000 GCA_911174995.1 Penicillium olsonii | reverse complement strand
CCAGCATGCCGGTAGCAAAGTCGCTTTTGTGACCGACGCTAATGGCATCAGCGGAGGTGCCATTATTGATCATCTGATCGAACAGCCCTCTAGTAAATGGTAGTATGCTCTACCCCATCTTCTAGCTCTAGTTGAGAGATGAAATCTGACCATCAATACTGAAAGGTCGGAAATCATCATTACTTCTCGGCGAATCGAATCGGTCCACACCGACTCAAGGGTTCGATTTGTTGCCCACGATTTCACGTTGATTTAAATTCCCAAAACCCCTCAAATGAATGATTTTGGAAAGCTTTTAAAGATGTTGAACTGCCAAATTTGAGAATTGCACAACATCTAGGGCCCAATGACCCCTATAAGTCAGAGCTTTGAGAGCGAAACTCTCATGAATGTTTCAAGGTAGCTTCTCTAGATCGGGGATACTGACTATGATCCAGCGATCTATGAAGATCATTCGGAATGTTGGAAGCTTCGAGCCCACGGAATTGATGGCTTTGGTAATGGCAAGTAAAAAATCATCGTAATTTTGGCCCAGGGATCGACGCTTGTTACTCCAGATGGTGCTAGGCGGACAACAAGCCAGCTGCATCTGGATTCTGTAGTTCGCCAGCAAGGGGTCGTGGGATTTGGTGCCCGATGCGTAAGCGACCGGTATCAGCCTTGTACTAAGTAATTATCGTGACTGTTATATATCTATAGCGTACCTAGGGAGCCAGAGCAAGGAGCCCTACAAATTACATCAAGGATCTGTTCACACAGTACAGGTTGGGGGTGCGTGGGCACTTGGGCAATCTATAACCCGGCATACTGAATCCACCATTGCCCGATTCTCATATGCGTTCACGAACAGGATCTACGTGCACCTAATGCAGGTCTGTAGATCCTTTGGGAGAATGGATTTATGCGTATGATTGCATCAGTCATTGTGCTTCCATGATTGGCACGAAGATCCGACTTCCTGCAAATACTTAAACCCCAGTAAATCACGCTCATGCTCGGTCCATTCGCATTACATTCCTACAGATTTATCCAAAGAAGTAGTTATAATGACCCCCGAACATGGAACTCCCGGGAAACGAACCTTGGCCACAGTTTTGGACCAGCTGGCTAAGCATTGTCCGGCGAAATTGGTTTGCAGAGCACCGAATGGCCCTCGAGTTGCGGATGGCTTCTGGTCCTTGAACATAGAAGACCTGTCCAAGGCAGTTGATGCAACTGCCTGGCTAATTCGGGAGTCCTTTGGAGTCTCCGACAAGAGCGAGATACTACTGTACCTCGGCGATGATGATGTCCGGTACCTAGTGTTTATCGTAGCTTGTCAGAAGACCGGTTACAAGGTGGGTTGATCTCTGTGCTGCTCTGTTATACAATTTTCCTGCTAACGAGTCAGCCTCTTCTGCCATCGACAAAGAACTCCCTCAATGTGAATTATGCCCTGCTGGAGCAAACAGGTTGCTCGGGCGTACTGTTCAGCGCCACATTCCAGGAGCAAGCTGAACAGATCAGAGATTCCCCAATGGCCCCGCGGTTGATGGAATTACCTAGCTTCGACAACATCGTCGCAAGTTTCTCGCGCAGCTATTCATACGACAAGACGTACCAGGCGATTGAAGACGACAGCGCAGTCATAATCCATAGTTCCGGTACAACAGGTATGAAGGGATGGAAGCTCACTTCGTTGCTCCAAGCTGACAATTTCCAGGTGTCCCCAAACCCATCTACCTGACACATGGGTTCCTGGGCACCATCGACAAGCAAACCCAAGTCCCTGTCCCGGACGGAAGGGTCTCAGCTATTCCGAACCAACTGAGCCACGATGATCTGTTTCTCTCCACGACCCCGTTCTTTCACCTCATGGGCATCTTTGCCCTAGTCATGTCTATTTTCAATAGGGTTCCATTTGTCTATCTTCCGGCCACCTCATCTCCCGCCGACGCTTTAGTCGAGGTGATCAAGGCCGAGCGTCCCACTGTGGCTGCCATCACGCCCGCGTTGGTCGAAGCCGTAGGCCAATCAGCCTCTGCTTTGCATATTCTATCTACAGTCAGGACGGTATGCATTAGTGGTGCACCTCTCGCCCCTCATATAGGACAAGCCCTGAGCAAGACAACGAACCTTGTGTCCATACTAGGCGCTAGCAAGCTCGGCCTCGTTCTGTCTCTCGTTCCAGAGCATAAAGCAGATTGGGAGTACTTGGAGTGGAACCCAAATTACCCTACGCGCATGGACTCTTGCAGCGACAATAGCAGCCTCTATGAGCTGGTAATTGAGCGCAACGAAACAAGGGACATCCAAGGCATCTTCCATGTATTCCCGGACTTGAAGGAGTATCGCACCAAGGACCTCTTCAGTCCACATCCGACACGACACAACCTTTGGAGGTATGAAGGCCGACTCGACGACACGATCATCTTCCACAACGGGCAAAAGATCAATCCCATCCCCATGGAGAAGATCATTGAAAGCCATCCACTTGTGTCTCGAGCGCTGGTGATTGGAGACCGCAGACCTCATGCCGCGCTCCTTGTTGAGCCATCTGAGGAATCGAGCGTGTCGAACGGTGACAAAAGCGCTGTGACTGAGTTCGTACACACGATTTGGCCAGTTGTTGAACTTGCAAACGAGCTGGTACCGCCTGGTGTCCATATTGGCATCATGAGGATCGGACTGTCGTCGCCAAACAAGCCCTTCCGCACGACCTCGGAAGGCAGTACACAACGCCGAACTGTCCTCCAGGACTATGAGCAGGAAATTGAAAGGATCTACCAGCATGACAACTACTGGTACACCATGTTCAAGAATGGGTAGGCTTAGCTAGTAGATCGCAGAGTGCAGCCAGCAGCTTTTTGGCAATGTTAGAAATGGGATCTGCTACGACCTAGCGACTCTTTTCGCTTTCTATTTTTCTTCTTCTCTTCAACTCTTCAGGGCTCTACCACTATGGAGGTCTGATATTGCATTGATGTATGATCTCCGCAATAAAAGGCGTCTATTCTACCGCATCGGGGCTTCTAAGGTATCATAACGAGTATAGACATCACACATCACACATCACAACTATACACAACTGAAGAAAAGCCGCGTCTAGACCAAACGCTCCACGCTCAAGTCGGCCTCTCCCTCGCTCGTTTGAAGAAGCCCACCGGCTTCAAGCTTCTTCTTCCACTTTGTCGACTCATACCGAGCCAAAATCAGGGTAATACGAGCAGCAATGCCCGGATCTGCGGACTCGGCAACCACGGCAGAGGGGGTGCACGTCCAGCGCCCAAACGCCCAGTTCAGAATATAATGCTGCACCCCGGGAGTCTCGAGCTTCTGTCGATTCTGCATATCATCCGAAGTCTCGGCGGGAAGATCCGAGTTCGAACAACGGAGAATGCCCTTGATGCGATAAACCTCTTCTCTGGGCGCGAGAGAAAGGAACTTCTCCAGTGCCGCCACATCCGTTGCACCAGAAGTGGACTTCAGTACAACAGACAAGACCTCCACCTCTGATTGATGATCGTGTTTATGGTCATGGTCATGGTCATGACTCTTCTCAGCCTCCGCATCCTTGAACAGCGCACCATCAATCCCGAGCAAAACATCCATGTCGACCCGGCCCTTATTCGACTTGACCCAAGGTGTCTCAATCTCCAGATCCCCGACGCGGTCAAGCGCGATGTCGAACTTCTGCTCGGGCAGATCCTCCCACTTATTAAACACAATCAGATCCGTATACTTGGCTTGAATCTTCGCCGTGTAAGAGGTATCCTCGTAACCCTCCCAGTTCTCCACGTCAATCACACTGATAACACCGTCGAGGACGAAGTCGCTCCCTTCGCGCGCAAGCCGATTAACCTCCATGGCGAGCGTTGCGGGGAACGCGCTACCGCTGGTTTCGATGACGATACGGTCGGGGCTGACCTCGGAGCGTAGTTGTTCGAGCGCATCGCTTAGTTGGCCGACAAGGTTACAGCAGATGCAGCCGTTGAGGAGTTCACGGACGCCACTGATGGACTGGGTTGAGGCGAGCTCGGAGTCGACGGCTACGTCGCCGAATTCATTCTTGAGAAGGGCGAGTTTGTAGGTTTTTGGCAGTTGGGGGATAAGGTTGAGGAGTATTGTTGTCTTGCCGGAGCCGAGGAAGCCCGTCACGATGGTGATGGGGATGGGCATGGTTGGTGTTGCGCAGTCGCAGTCGCAGTCGCGCCCGCGCTCAGCGGAGGGGTAGCCCTGATGTCGAAGCCCTAGTTTCCTATTTGGGAACATCCATTTCAACTGGTCAGATATTTGATTTTGTCACGTCTTGACATTAATTGTCTTTTGACTATTCACTACGGAGATATATTCGGGCATTTCAATGGCGCATTGTTGTAGTCCGGCGCCACCGCTCAGGTCTTTACTGGAGTATCGACGACAACAGTGTCCCTCTCTTCATCACTACTTTCCGACACTTCAATTTCCTTCTTTTGCTCCCTGGTTTAAATTCTTAGTCAAGTACTCATCAGGATTGGAGGACTCTCACCTTCGCCATATTACAATGGAAGCCATGAACCCAGCCCATAGCAAGAAGAAGAAGACAAATGATACGGGCCAGCCCTTGCGCCAGCGAGGTGCGCCGTCTGGTCCAGCGGTCGGATACGCCAATAATGGCACCCAAATATTGAAGGAGTAGCCAAAAGACATCATGGCGCCCTATATTGGGTAAGTATGAAGAACGTCAACTGGCACCGGCAGTCTTACCATAATGAGAGCACGCTCCTCAGCATCGTCTCGAACGATGATATTGATCGTGGAATATAAGATTGGACTGAGACATCCAGCGGCGCCGAGAAGATACCAAGCCACGAATCTTTGATTCACTTTAGTAGGAGCATTTCCGAGCAATGGGGACCAGACTTACTTCAGAGTGGTGGGTATGTTCCAAACAATCATGCACAGGGTTGAAAACAGACAGCAAACCGATGCGATGGTATAGATGATCCATTCGGGATAAATCGCTGCGAGGGTTGTCCCCAGCCAGGAGGCGACAATGTTAATCGCATAAGTCACGGTGGGCAGTTGGTTGATCTGAGTCACAGAGTAACCCTCTGCCTTGAGCCACAGGCTCATATAGCCGCTGGGATAGGAACAAATAATCATACATCTGATGAGTGTGAGCATAGTTCAATATCACCCTTGTTGGTTGAACACTCACGCATAACAAGAGATGAAGACCCAGATATGCCACCTCTTGAAAGTCCGCTTGAACACATCGAGACTCATTTTTCCGGGTTGGCGAATCTTCGCCCTCTTAGCTCTCTCCTTTGCCAATGCAAGGTCATCCTCGGTCAGATAAAAGGGCCTCGGAGAGCCGGGAATCCCGGGGAAAATGATGAATCCAATCAAGGCGACGGGAATAGTGAAGATTCCATCAATGATGAACAGCCATCTCCATCCCGGCATGCCTCCTACACCAGAGAGATTGGTGTATGCGGATGCCTGGAGATATCCACTCACCATGGTGCCCAGGGGATTGCAGATGAACCAAGTTCCTGCTCGCTTGAATAATTCGGGGCCTGTATACCAAGATCCTTGAAGGTTGTTAGGCATGCAACATTAAGCGTCATAAAAGGCAGACATACCGAGGATGAAATGGGTTCCAGCGAATACAGGTGCTTCCAAAGCTCCGACCAAGACTCGAAGAGCGTATAGCTGAGTAACATTGGTCACTCGGCTTTGGGCAAATGTACAAATGCCCCAGAGGACTTCTAGAGTTGGGAGGAGCCAGCGAGCCCTGGGCCATTAGCATCGAACGAAGACTATTGACATTCAAACTCACAGTTTGGGACGGGACATCAACAGCAAGCCTGGGATTTGGAAGACCACGTATGATGTATAATAACAGACATTGAAGTAGTTGAGTTCATTTCCGTATAGACCGAAATCCTCTTTCAGTCCACTGACATAGGCATTGCTGATATTGGTTTGATCTAGAACGATCAGATCTTCGTCTGAGATTGGTGTTTGTGTCTCATACCTAGATATTTGACGAAAACTGTGGTTGTTAGCGACACTCATCTACCTGAGCATTGGATACTTACAGCACAGACATGCAAAGATCAAAATCGACAAGTCCAGCTTGAATAGTAATCTAAAGAGATTAATATCTGCGGGTAGATTGCATGCATATTGTTTACTCACTTCCTCTCCTCGGAGGGATACGAGGATGGATACCAGTTGAACACCTCCTTGATGAGGCCCAACAGGGACAACCTCTTGGGTTTCTGAACAGACATCGCGGATATCAATACCTGTGTAATTGTCCGATCCTAAGTTCGATTTGCATGTTGAAGACCTTTTCTTATAAAGAGTGATAGGCTGATAGACTAGTAGAAACAAGACATATTAAGCCATTCCCCCGCCCAGTTTCACCATCACGACTAGATCCCCTGCAGACCACTAGATCACCTCAAAGCGACCTGAATCAAGACCAGAATCCCAAACCGACAGCAAGTGAGAGCTTCGACATGCCGCTGACTGATGGCGTGCCCTGTCGCCGTTATCGCAGGCCTCATATGGTCTGCTCATGACGTGCTTTTGGCCTCGGAGCATTTATCGTTGTACATCTCGGATGGTTTTCCAGGTTGCTCTATATGCTTATATACTTATACTTGAGTTACACCTAATGAGCTGGAGATATTCAACCTCAGGATACAATATGCCCGGAAAATACATTGAGAAATACAACCAGGTCCCGGTGACCAAGGAGAAGCGTAAGAGAGCAGAACTCCCAAGACTGTACCTGGCTAATATGCCCTTAGTGGACTGGGCCGAGTTGATTACACTGGATCTCAGTCAATATGAGCAGCCTGGTGGGAAAGAATCTCTAGTCAAGCAGTTGGACCATGCTGTCCGCAATGTTGGTGAGTGATGTAGTTTAACGAGCAATTATATCACACGAAACCACTTCATACTAACGACGACTAGGCTTCTTCTATGTTAAGAACTTCAACATCAGCCAAGAAGAGATCGACAACCAATTCGCCCTTGGCCGCGAGTTCTATGCGCTGCCTCTCGAAGAGAAGCTCAAGTTCCACAGCGCCAGTGATCTTGCACGAGGAGAGTACAACTCCTACCGCCCTGCCGGACATCGAATGTAGGTCAATCCTGCGTATGTGCAGTATCATCACTGACACACTCAGTCTTGGCAATGGGATCAAGGACAATGTCCAAGTGTATAATCTTCCCAAGTTCGACGGTCACCACGAACGACCTCAGCCCTCAGTGATCGCCGACAACATCAAAGAAATCGAAGCTTTCAGCCGGGTAAGATCTCCCCAATGGACCGCAACACAGCCACTAACCTCCGACTCAGAAATGCCACACCGAAGTTGTCGAGAAGCTCCTCCGCCTCTTCGCCATCCTGCTGGAGCTTCCCGACGAAGACCAACTCGTCCGCGACCACCAATACGATGTCAAGGGCGAAGACCACCTGCGGTACATGCATTATGCCGCCCGCAGCCCCGAAGAGAACAAGAAGGTCGGCGAGCTCTACAGCCCCGGGCACACAGACCTGGGCACCGTAACCCTCCTCTTCCGCCAGCCTGTAGCGGCTCTCCAGATCCTCAATTCCGAGGGGAACTGGAAATGGGTGCAGCCCCAAGATGGCACGATTACAATCAACACCTGTGATGCGCTGACGGCCCTCACGGGCGGGCTGATCAAGTCGAGTATCCATCGGGTGCATGCGCCACCTGCCGATCAGGCTCATATTGACCGGTTGGGCGTCCTTTACTTTGCTCGGTGAGTCAATCTTCTTTTTCTGTCTTGGATCATGCTCATTGGTTGTAGGCCGAACAACCATGTCGTCCTTGATCCCATTGCCAATAGTCCTGTTCTCCAACGACTGGGACTCACGACTAATGCCTTTACGGAGCTGGGGCAACATCTCACCACGGAGGAGTGGGTTAAGGTACGGCAGACACAGCAGCAACGGAAGAATAAGGATGTGCAGATTTCGACGGAGGGGAAGTATACCTACAAGCCGAAGGATCTGGAGATTCTGCCTGGGCTGCAGGCTGCGATCTATAACTAGGGATACTTCAAGATTTAACATTTACTTCCAATATAGTACATTTCTGTATAATCTACTAATAGTAGGTAACATAGCACTCTACTAGCATAGTATACCACTATTTCAGTCCTGTATACTAGTATGGTCTCTCATGACTGGGCTAGTGTAGATAGCATGAAGTATATCTCTAAATGATCTACCTAGCAACAGTCCAGTTAGTTCTAAGTCTCTACTAACACAGTATCTATTATATTTCTAGACCATCTCCTATAGTACTGCTAATACTCTGATGCCTGATATATGAAATAGGTGGAACCAACGACGTCACGGAAACAAGGAGAGACTGTCGATCAACCCCTCCGCCATTAGCCATCAGCTTTCAGCCCTACGTCAGGCTCAGCCCTACACGATGTCCTTCCCGGAATCGGAGAAGTTCTCACACGCCAAACATCCCAAATACTTCAGAATGGACAACGCCGCTACTACACAAAGGGCCGAGCACACAACCGAGCACACTCATCCCCCTTCCATGGCATCGGGCAGCTCACCAACCTTCAGCAATTCCGTGTCTGCTCTGGCCCAGGACAGTGCCGGAGCTGTGAAGGAAACCGTTGTCGAAGGCGTGCCCAAGGCGTTGCATGCCGTCACGGAACAGATCTCGGCGATCGCAGGCGGGGCCAAGGAGGTCGAGGAGACCGTCTCGGACAGTAAGCTCATTGATACAGCGAGGAGAACAATCTAACCAGACAGATTTGAGTGCCGAATCGCAGGCGGAATTCGAGCACATCGACAACATGCCCAACGAGCGGGTCTGCGACTTCCTACGCCAGAAACACATGAGCAACACCCACCCACGACCCACGAACTAGCATAGATTGGGCATTATACCATCGAGTGGAGATTCCATTGGGCCTTGCGAGACTAGCATCTCGGCGGGATCCGAGGGAGTATGTACCAGTAACAAGAGAGGCAAATTGATTCTATCTACATCTCAAAGTGCAGCGCGGAACCCTTTATCCAAGGAGCGATCCAGTCCGAGGAAATCGGCAACCTGGCCAATGTGATCCACGCCGAAGAAGCCCTCCGTCTCTCCCCGGGAGTTGGTGCACTCGAACCAAGGCAGCCCAAAAGCACCAGCGCCAAAGGACCGGTCCGTATTGGACAGCAAGAGGGCCTTGATGTCCGGGTGGCTCATCTAGAGGGGTCAGCATAGTTTCTACGGTCGCATTTCCGCCCCCTTCCCCGGGGAACCAGGACTTACCGCGGCAATGACTTCCTGAGTTTCGGGTTTCCCGAGAACCCCTTCGAGGATGGGTGCGAACCCCTCGGGCTCGCCGACGGTGGTGTTGCCCTCGGCCCAGAACGCGTGGAACAGGGCGCCGATCACGTCGGCGAGCTTCTCGGGGGTGCGCTGGGAAACCGCACAGAGGGCACGCTGCACGGCCAGCGTGCGGATGGGGAAGCCCTTGGGGAATCCCTCAATAATGGGGACCGAGAAGTATTTGGCCCATCGCACTCGCTGCTGTCCCAGGTAGTTTTTCTTATCTGTCGTGCATATTAGGGGCGGGAAAGCGGGAAGCGGGGAGCTGGCGCACTCTTGATATTGATCGGGGGATTATTGCCGCAGGCTTGCATTAGCCCCCCGAGGAAGATGGGGACATAGGTGACTTCACATTGGGCAAAGGCTGGGGAGTTCTGCTGGGTGTTAGAGGTTGCCAAGGTTGCCGTCGGGGGAGACATACTCGCAGGACGTGAAAGGCGATGTAGGCAAAGGGGCTGACGATGTCGACGTAGAAAGTAATGCGGTTGGACATGATGAATATACAGGAGAGAGCTCGAGGAGGGAGCAGGTCGAGGGAGTACCTAGGTAGACATCCTGGGCCGAGGTTCAATGTTTGCCACCGATCTCCGCCTGTTACTCGGTTGTAGGGAGCATCTACCTACCTAGGTAGGTAGTTCGTGAAGTGTAATTCAACTGCTCCGTAATAGCTCTACCAGTATACCATTAAAGACTTAGGTATGTCCAATTATGTCCAAGTGCATGTAGTATATTCATGGCAGTACTGTAGTGGTGAGGCAGGGCAACTCGAGACCACTGATCTATACCCTTGGAGACCTCAACCTCGACTCGACAAGGAATATTTGAGATCACACATAAAGAGACAGAGAGATACACATTACTGCATTTGCCTCGTGTGTTCACGATGAAGTAACCAGTGCCACCGCCACCAAGTATATAAGAGCTCAACTTCCCACTCTGAATCGATACACCATGCACTCCCGATCCGCCAGTATGTCCGACTCCAAGCCAGACCTCCGATCAGATCTCCAATCAAACCTTCAATTCAGCAGTGATGCTGAGTCTGACCACAACTCAAACCAGATCGACCACTCGGTAGTCACCAACCGCGGCGCACCAGCCCGCCATTCACGCCGAGAGCGACATGCATGGAAGCCTCACGAGAAACCGAGAAAGGAGCAAACTGGCTCCAAGGGTCGGTCGACGTCCAGACATTGAGAAGTGAGAACTTTGTCTGGTCTCGGAACTCAACTCCAATGGCTTCCACCGAGGTCGAATTTTGAGGTTATTGAATATAAAATGATCCCACCTATCTTGTGCTTGAATGAACAACGGTATAAACTACCTAGTACAGATTAGACCCTTGGAACAGAAAAAGGAATAGAGGCATGGAGTAGAGATTGAAAGGCGCTTGAAAGCTGTGAGATTGACTGCTGGACAGGCGTTAGCCTGTCAGACCGTAGACGCTACCCCCGGCACTACATCCGCTGACTCCATGCGAAAGAACAATTGAAGACAAACTGTACACTGATGACTGCCTCCGGTCATCTTTCAAAGGCCCTCATGACGGCAAGGCCCGCCACCGAGCCTGACGCAACACGGTTATGACCTAGACAGTTCAGCACAGTTATAGCATATTCAAGGGTCTCGACATACCGCCGTATCGCACCCGCTCCCATCTCACGGTCTTCACAACCGTGCTTCCGTCTTCCTGGCTGATCTCATTCTTCCACACCTTGATCTGACTGGGATTGCCGTTCTCGGCTTTGTAGTAAGTCAACTCCCCCGGGGCACCTGCGACATCCTCACCGGTGGCAGTCTTCCAAACAGTGCGGCCCTCATACCAAGGGATCTCGACATCGTCAAAAGCATGCACAATCGTCAGATCAAGGTTCTGATCGGGATACTCCACCTGCATGTCTGAGCCAGCCATCGCAACACCAGTCAGGCGTGCCAATCGACCCGCTGTATCCCAATGATCCACGATATGACTGATCAGCCATTTCTGGAAGCGGGGATACCCCATGAGCGGGGACAGCATGGGCGGCGTAAAGCCCTTCAAACTGTATGATTGGATGACATTGACCAGGCTGCTGAACGAGGCCAACAGAACCACACCAGCAAAAGGCTCCGGGTTCTTGATGGCGGGCTGCAGGGCTGCAGGGTCTGTGGATCCAAATGCAAAACGCTCTGCGACCGCTGCCGTCACAGCGGTGCCGAGACTTTGACCCACGAGCACGATCCGAGACGGGGAAACATTCAAGGGTCCTGCGGTGATGAAGTTCAGAAGCGACACACCGTCTGTGATGACACCCTCTTCTGTGGGACTTCCAGTACTCACGCCGAAGCCACGGTAGTCGATAGCAAAGACGTGTACGGGATTTGACGGGGTCGAAAGACCCAACATTGTGTTGTAATTGTGAGGGCGCTGAGCAGACCCCAAGTGTGCTGCATTTCCATGGACTAAGGCAATGTTATCAGCCCTGCATATCCATCTAGACATGTCTTCCACGTTATCACATACAGCTGACCACAACTCGCGCATTCGGATCGTTTGCGAGCAACTTATATGCAGGCGTTGTCGTGTAATCATCTGCAGGACCGTGTGGGGTATTTTCCATCAGCTCCTGCTCATGCTCGAGACACAGATGTAAGGGCATCAGATGCCACCCGTAGAGCGTTTCATTGTCCGGTGTTATCAAGTGGAATGGTTGGACTTGGGTCCCTAGCAGAGGGTCAGTAAGAACACAGCGATGATTTTTCTCGACGTACTCAAGAACCCAAACTGTTCCACTTGATTGACATCCTGCCAGACCGTCGGGTTGATCTTGTTGGCATACAGCACACTGCCAGTCAGCGCGATTCGACTTCTCGGCATCCCATTCTTACAAACGCTGGACCTCTGGAAAGGTCAGAGAGCAGACAAAAAGCACATAAAGCAGACCACCGGCGGCCAAAGACCAGTAGGCCTTTCTGAAAATCGGCTTGAGCTCCATTGTTGCGTGGCGGAGGTGAGCGGAGAAGATAAGAGTTTATCGCGTCTCTCATCCCATCCACGGCCTTTCCTCTCTTCACTTCCCACTCCCCGATCCTCATGGCTGAGAAGCGCAAGCTCCCCCCGCGCGAGCGACGCGAACCTGCCAAGCGACGTGTGTCCGAAGCCACGCCGCAGTCTCACAGAAAAAAGGCGCCCACACCACGCGCCGTATCAGTGGATGCGCCGTTGCCAACACAGATCAAGGACGCAGATGTTCTACCGATTGTCCGTACCCGGCAGCCTACGACATTGTCAGAAAAGGAATATCAATCAATCGCCGAAAGGTATGACACCGCGACCCAGACGTGATTGATGCATGACTGACCCTTTTCCGTCCTCACAGTGCTGTCCTCCTGGCCTCTCTTGAGCGCTCGAAGAAAAAATGGCTGAGCGACGGGATCCTCGTTCGCTATTATACAAAACCCAAGAAGACCAAGCGCGAGCAGACCGAGAAGAAGAACCCATCGAAGGAATCCATGTTGAAGATTGGGCCATGCGACGTCACCATCGGACCCCATCTGTTTGATGCCATGATCTATGTGGTGAAAGATCCCAATGCGCCTCCATCGTTGCAGTACACGGCTCCCCAGCGTCCACCGGGGGTTCAATGGGGTGTCCCCCATACGCCGTACCGACCGTACGGCTCCCCATCCAATGCGCAACGACCTGCCCAATACTCGCCTGCGCCCGCCGGACGTCCTGGATATTCCGGCAGCCAACCTTCGCCGCACCAATCCCGCCCGAGCCAAGGCAATTCGTCTTCCCCTCAGGGACAGCGACCACCACAAGGACAAAAGGGCCCCAATGGCCAACCCGCCAAGCCCAGCCCAGACCCTGTGATCCAGATGCTAGCCACGAGAGCAGCTGCGGACCCTGATCTGAAGGCGCTGATGCGTGTCGTGGCATCTAGCCAGGCATCGCAGGAGCAGCTTCGGGCTTTCCAAGCGCACATTGACGAACTGAATGCCATTATCAAAGCAAGAGAGCAGCAGGAGCAACGTCAACAGGCGCCTGTGGGCACGCCTGCCCCCGCGCCCCAACCGCAGTCTACACCACAGCCTCCGCAGAAGCAAGAAAGCACGACAAAGCCGGCGGCTGACGCCCAGACACCCTCAAGCACCCCTGCCCCGGTGAAAGTCAAGGATGAGCCGGTAACAAGCAATACGACCGCCTCTCAATCCACACCAAAGCCCGCGCCAACCGAGTCGACACCCGCACCAGCACCAGCTCCATCTGCAACCCCAAGTGCTCCGCCCAATCCACCCACCGCATCTACACCCGCCCCCCAGAACCCGAGCCCGGCTGTACAAGCTACGCCAGTCGGGACTCCGCAGTCAGGCGCGCGACCCATCCCGCCGCACCCTTCTTTTCAACAACCCTCTTACGGGGCTCAGCCACCCATCCAATCCAGACCACCTTTTTACGGGGGACCTGGTTCATATCCTCGACCTCCTTCCATGCCCATTGCCCCGCCTCGTGTCAACTACAAGTCGGTAGTGTTCGAATTCACATCCCCGTTAACGCCATACGGAAGCAGCACTTCTGGCCATGCCGGCTCCGGCGACCGCTACCTCTTCCCCGAAAACACTATCCTGGAATGGCTCCCAGCCGAGAACACGGTTATTGCCTCATTCTTAATAGTCCGAAAGGTTGATCCAAACACGCCATTTCCCCTCGAGACAGCCACAGAGGCTGCCGCCAAAAGTAAAGCAAAGGGCAAGGGCGCATCAAAAGCAAAGGGCGACAAGAAGGTCAAAGACGAGAAGGGTCAACCAGCCCAAACCCCTACCCCGAACCAGCCCGCGCCAACCGAGACGCCCCAAAAGCAAGAACCCACCGACCCCGCCACCCCAGGCATGCCAGGCACGCCAGGTACACCAGCAGAGGCTAATCTCAAAGAATACTGGCAACCAGTAACCTTCCGCATCCATGCTCCGAATGCCAAGATCCTCGAGCCCCTGGCTCGGGTGGTCAGACCGGCGGAAGAGGTGCGAAAATACATGAATGAAATCATGGACCGCGCGGAACGCTCTCAGGATGGATATCTGGCTATGCAACTGCCTCGCGAGGAGGCGCAAGAACCACCCGAGACAGAAGGCACGCCTGCGTCTGGTGCCGGCACCAGGAGTCGTCTCTCTCGTGTTCAGCTGGCGGATGATTCTGAGATCGAGAGCACAGGATTCGAGTTCGAGGAAGAAGATGAGGAGGATTTGAAGGATTTCTACGACGCTCCCAGTGGATTGGCGCCAATGGTGTAATCTATAATCACGTTTGTTAGTAGTGGGCGATGTTATAAGAAAGTAATCACAATAACGAAGACAATTGATCAAACTCATTTGAATCCTAAAGTCCTATGTTCGCACTGAGCATAAGCCTATAAAACGCAACATCGTGCATCAAAAAAGAAGCCTGATAATGGCTATTCAATGTCTCTGGCCTCCCCCAATAATCCCCGCCGCCTCCAAGAGCCATCTTGCATTCTCATTCGTCGACTGGTCAGCACCCGAAGACACGAAGTTGATATTACGACGACGTTCCGCTTCCCTAGCCTCGAATTCCCACTTCGCACGCTGCATCTCTACCGCACTGGATCCGAGATCGGCCCCAGCCTCGGGGTCAGGGACTATGCCCCATATTTCCAGAGCGTACAGATCGATCGTTGTCTTCGTCGGCTTGTCCGGGGAGGTACTAGCGGGCAAGAAGACGCCGTCGTGACCAACCGGTGCAGTGTGGAATTCGACCGTCTCAAGGTTCCCGTCGATGAGCAAGCTTCCTGCACCGAGGGGCTTAGGGTGATTCTGTTGAGTGCGCGAGGGCGCCGGGATCTGGCAGCCAATTGCGATGCCGGTGGTTGTTGAAAAGTAGGCTGCCGGGGTATTAGGTTTCTTTACTGACTGGGAGGGGTTTCCTTGGAGAAGGGTGTGTTTGGGGGATAGTTGGAAGAGACATGGGAGGAGATCGGATGTGTTTGAGGAACTGTGGGTTGAGTTTGTTTTCCAATTTTGGGGAAGATAGGCACCGAGGGTTGTTAGTTCATCGCTTGATGAATCTTTCGGTGACCCTTGGAGGATGAGAAGGGTTGCGGATTGCCAGGTGAGGACGTGGTGGGAGAAAGAACTCAATGAGGAACCGTGGGCGCTTGTGGAGAAGACGGGATGAAGCTTGATGCCGCTGCGGAAGAGATTCAGATTGGATGATGAATTAAGAAAGAGGGAGAGATGTGATGTTAGGGTTGGAGTCAGTATGGTGGATTCAAAGCTTCCTGGAAGCATAATTGAAGCCGGTGGTGGAACAGGCTCTTCCGTCTTCTCTGCCTCTGGCTCTACCACGGGGTCGCTTTGGCGGTGCTGGGAAAGATCCAGGTTTTTGCTGAAGAGCATATGCTCGAAAAGAGCAGTGAGTGGGTCGAACAGATATGGCAAAGAAAGCGAAACCGTCCGAGCAAACGCTTTGTATGAAATCCCACCGTCGCTCTCTTCGGGCGAGAAGGCAGCAATGATACTGTCTGCTTGAATTCGTATTGCCTCCATCCGCGCGGCATCCAAACCAGACGTATAGACTTTGAGCGACTCCAGCGGCTTGAGTGGCGCAATGACAAGAAGCAACATCAGCAATCGCCGGAAGGTGTCAGTGGAGATTCGGGTCTCATAAACCGTCTTGTCAACTCGATGGTCATGCTTGAATACTTCAATGGCATCGAGGGATTCCAAGGCCGCAAGCGCAAGATCATCATCCTCGTCTTCATCGTACTCATCGTTTGCGGGTTCATCTATTGAGAACCCTAGCGCATGTGAGTTTCCTGGGCTAGCGATTTCTTCCTTTGCCACAGATTCCTCGGATTCAGTTGGCGGAGGCATCTTTCTTCCGACGTCCGCAAGACTTCCAAAAAGTAACTTGATTCGGTCCTTGTGTCCACGTTTCAGGGCTTTCCCGTAACGTTCGGTCAGAAGCACAACCACCTTGACCATGGCCTCAAAGGTCAGAACACTCGGTGCCAGAGTATTCTGAAAGGGAAATGCTCCTAGGAAAGACACCATGCGAAAGATGACAGGGCCCGCATCCAAGGGTTGCTCCTGAGAAGATGAATCCGAGTGGATGCCATCTGGAATGCCGAGGAAATCGGAGAGTGTTTTTTCATTCCAGTACCGCAAACCGCCTTGCTCGGCGGCTCGGGAGAAAAAGTTGTCCTTGAAATGAGTGAGCTCCAATGGCGTGAAGCACTTGGTGGCGAAGCGCTCAGCTAGCAAATAGCTTAGCTCCTCTGTTGGTGGTTAGACACTGTGCTTGGATAGGTTGAATTTTGGGATATAAATAAAGGGCGCCGCTAGCTAACGCAGCAATCACAGTACCCGCGCTCATTGATGCAGCTGGAAACAGACAGAACTCACCTGGCGTCGAGGGAGGCTCATTTGACTGGGCGGCACCCATTGTTTATGTGTAGACCCACTACCGTCAAGGAGCCGAGTTGAGCTGAGGCGAGAATAGATAGAAGATGCAGAGCACAGAAGCCAAGGGTAGGAGCCAAAGGAGAGAGTCTCAGGCTACCAGCGATTGAAAGCAAAGAAATGAAGAGTCGAAACAAATGAGGCCGCGGAGTAGAGTGACGACGTCAAAAGTGGAGCTAGACTGTTACGGAATGCCAAGATCTCCCGTTTTGTATACGACTCTACGGACTTGGACGTATATATGTTCTTATAATCGCTAGATACAAGGCAAGGAAATTCGTTTTGGACCATTAGAGCATGACAATACCCACACCTCCCATCTTGGACTCGTCGGGCAGATTCTTCTCGTTAATGCCGCCTGCAATGGGCGCAGCACGGTAGTTGTAGAGGTAGAAGTGCAGCTGGCCATCACCGGCACCAAACTTGAGCTGCTCGAGGAAGAGAGGGTTATCGTGCGAGGTCAGGGCATTAAAGACATCGAAGCGAGCCTGAAACATTAGCATGGGGAAGTGAAGGGACGGCATCTGAGACATACCTTCTTGGCACAGATCAAGGCATCGTTCGTCAAAAGCTGCAGGCGGTCCTTGAGCGCCTGCTTATCGTCGGAGAACGCGGTTTCGGTGGCGTAGTAGTACATGTACGCGGCACGGACGGCATCATGCTTTGCATGGTCGATCACAGTGGAAGAGAGGTTGTAGAAGGAGATAAAGTCGGTGATCTTGTGCGTCTCAGGGTCTTCAACAACATAGGACCAAACGACCTGTTCCTTGCCGGGCTGTTCCTTGTAGACCAACCAGTGATCGATTTCCTCGCGCGTAAAGGCCTGGTTCATGTCGAACCGGCGCATATACCGCTCCAGAAGATCGAACACAGCATCGATGTCCTTAGCCTCCATAGGCCGAAGACCGGGGGTCAAAGTCTCGGTAGGAAGGTGATTTTTCGTGATCATGCGGGCCTTGGTGGAGCCGTGGGGGAGAGGGGAGAAGCCAACTTCGTAGAGCTTGAGCCAGTCCAGGGCGCGGTGGTAGTATCGGCAGGAGCTGACGGGGGTCGGGAGGATGACACCGCCGGTATAGATAGCCTGGTAGATTCCGTTGACGTAGCAGCGACGGGTGATTTCCTTGATCAATACAGGTGTGAGACGCTTGGAGCGAAGTTTCTTGTGAATGCAAAGGAAGTTAATCTCGGTAACCTTGATGCGCTCGCCGCGAACACGGAGCTCGGTGGGCACACCGCAGATGGATGCGACCAGCTTGCGTGACTTGGTGGCCCGCACACCAACGTGCCATTCCTTCTTCCACCCGGGAGACATAAGGGCCCTAATGTAGGCGTTAGCACGATCGGCACTCCACAGGCAGGGTCTCCTCATACCAGTGGAGGAAGGACTCTGAATAGCTGAACCGGAACATGGCATTGTCATCCTCCACGTAGTGGTTGTTCAACAGTTCATATAGTTCCTTCAGCTCTTCCGCATTTGTCAGGTCCAGAGTGCACCACTCGAATCCCTCGATAAGCGTATCGGGCGTCTTGGAGACCTTCTCCGGGTCGATGATCTTGATCGGTCCCTGGGTAATTTCCTTATTCGCGGCATCGTTGAAAGCGGGGACAGGCTGCGTTTGCCAGAATTTGTAGGAGGCCATGTCCTTCTGGTTCTTCCCACCCATTGACAGTCCGGTGAGCATCTGCGACAAATCCATATTGTGCAGCAAGGCCGCCGCTTGATCTTTATCCATGTTGGCGAGTTCTTGCTTCAGGGCGGGGTTCTGCTCCAGCAGTAAAGATGCGAACTTGGGGGGAAGCTTCTTGCCATCTGGTCAAAAGGTCAGCACTGTCGGAGACTGAATGGAGCGCCGCTCTTACCATTGCCAGAGCCAGAGGACTCATCCTCGCGCTTGGGGGCCTTGCCCTTGTCAGACATGTTATATTGGGAACTTCGGGGGGGTTGCGGAAAGAGGAATTGAACGGGCCCCACGTTGAGATGCCGCGGATACAAGTGGGGGGTTTCTTATTAATGCGCTAACATTGGGACAGTGGAATTACTTGCAGATTACTTGCAGAGATCCTACTGACAGGTTTCCTCTAGTATATGCCTTTGGGGGAAGCCACTTCTAAGGGTATTGTTGTATAATATATGCAAGGCTCATCTCAAGAGAAAATAGGGGAATCGAAGAATTGTTGAAATCCACAAACACCTTTCCAATCCATGCTATTGCAAATGCACCTCTCAAGTGTTGATACAAGAATAAAAGACTGGAGCGCCAGGCTGCCAACGGTCATGTCATAAATCCCCGGGCTTGGTCTCAACCACGTCAAGGAAGCCACCAACCAGGTGGATGCTACCAGTCACAAAGGTCATGACCGGGGCTTCGTCCTTCTCCAGGGTCTTGCGCTCCTGGGTCGCAACCTCGCGAGCGAAGTCAACGGCCTCTTCGATAGTACCAAACACGTGGGTCTGAGCATGGGGATCGATCGTGTTCCACTCCTCGGCCAAGGACTTTTGAACGCGGAGAAGTTCCAGGTCATCGGCGTTGGTGTTCATGCTGACCAAATCGGGTCGGAATCCCGCCTGTTTGTAGGTGATGTTCGTGCAGAACAAGGCGTGGGTGAATGGAGTGTCATTTACGAGAGCCGCTGAGAGGGTTTCGTGGAGTGCGCGTGCGAGAGCGGTGCTGTCTCGGGTTTGCTGATTGAAAATCAAGATTCGGGTCTTCTTAGCGGCAATATCAGTGGAGGACGAATCGGCCTGGATGCGCGAGGCGAACCATTGCCCGGCCAGCCGGATACTTTCTAATGTATGCCCGCCGTCAATGTACCACGAGACGTTCTTCTCAAAGCGAGTTTCGCACCGGCCACCAAGACGAGTTTCTTCCAGACCGGTCTTGAACTGGGCTGGAAGCGGTCCGTCCATGATCTTTTCAGGCACGTCTAAACCGGCCTTGCGCAAGAACTCCGCGGCACTTGCAACCGCGACCGAAGCGTTGGTGTATTGGAAGTCGCCTGCCAGTCCAAGGGTCACCTTACTGGTATCAGCACACAGCTCGGGATGACCGGTCACGATATCCAGCTGAGTACCCGCCTCTTCGGCGCGTTTCAGCAGGACTTGCTCCGCCGTCGAAGGCTGCGGCGCAGCGAAACCTCTAACATCGCGTTTAATAATGCCACCCTTGTGCCAGGCGATTTGCTCAATTGTAGTTCCGAGCATGGCAGTGTGGTCTATACCAAGGCTGGTGATGGCAGTGACTTTTGGCTGCGGAATCACGTTGGTGCAATCATACTGGCCACCGATTCCACATTCGATCACCGCAGCGTCCACGCCCTCACTCAGGTATGTGTGGAACGCCATAAGAGTCAAGTACCGGAAGTATTGGGGCTTCGTGCCTGGGGCGGTTGGGTCCTGACCGACCGCCTTAGCAGAGTGCTCAAGGCGATCCCACACCTCGAAGAAATAGCGCGCGAATTGCTCCTCCGACAGAGGCGCATTGTCGATCTTGATGCGCTCGCGCGCGAAACGCAGGTGAGGGGATGTATAAAGGCCGATCTTATGCAGCTTGGGCGCAGGCTGGCCGGGCTCTTCTTTGGTATACTGAGAGAGAATTGTGGAGATGAATGCGGAGGTAGAGCCCTTGCCCTTGGTACCGGCAACATGCACAGCGTTCAACCGGTTCAGATCGGAGGGCTGAGGTAATATATTAGCATTGCCAGTCAATTGACGCAAGGGCCTTGCTGCGGGCATACCTGATATCCAATGCGCTGTAGCCATTCAACAGTCTCCGGGAGCGAGCGCTCGTTCATCTCCTTCCTCGATGTAGATTTCCGAAGCTCCTCCACGACCGCATAATTAGTCTGCAATGAGTTGAGAGCTGCAATTGCAGCCTAATTCAGTCCACAGTCAGCGACTGAGCTTCGTTCCCGACGTTCACAATTCCGATCTCGGAGCATACCTCATATGTGCGAGTCATAGTGGGCGAACGAGTTGAGACTCGCCGAGTGCCAAACTGCCAGCGGATAGAGGCCAAGACTCCTCGCATGGACAAGTGAAACCCGCTGCAGATAAAAATGAGCCGGGTTGTTGCGAAAAACCCCGACAGCTCCAAAGTTTATGGTCCTGGAGTGCTTCTCTCCTCGGGAAACCGTTGACCAGCCGACTGGTCGGGAAGATCACGTGTTTTCTATCTATCTCGCTTCAGTGTCGCTGGTTTTGGCTTTCTATCTGGCCCCCACGGGTCTTGCAAAACCAATTGGCCAATTGGAGACATGAGACTGACGAGTGCTATGTTTTCAGCCAGGAAAGGGATCGTGTAAGGGCGGTATGGAGACTCTCGGCAAAGAAATTGTGTATTGGACAGCCAGTGACTATTAGAATTGAAAGGGAAAAGAAGCAAGGAAAAGAAGAGCCGATGGGCCATCTGGTTTGTGAACAAAAAAAAGTAATAAAACATGGAGCCGTAAGGTAGACGAAGTTGGAGAGAGGCCGGTAGAAAAAATGAAGTCCATGAACGCCGAGGAGAGCCCTGTCTACTCAATCCTAGTCTTTCCTTCCTCCAAGAACACGAGACGTGCATTGCTGATTCCCCGTTGGTGCCGCTTGGCAGGTAGCCACTTGCCGACAATTGGATCAGACCGTGCCTTGATAAGGGCATCTTGATATCCTTCGGCGCCAGCGACAGGCGTGTTGAGCTTGGGCCAGTTGACCTGTGATGAGAATTAGGAAAGAAATCCGGGTGTGAGTTTCGGAACAATGAACTTACGTAGAGCATGCCGTGTCCATGAACGAAACGGAAGCAGTAAACTGCCACCAGAGTCCAGAAGATCATGAACAGACGGAGAGGCCAGACAGTGGCATCGGGCAGTCGTCTCGTGAAGAGAGCCACCAGAACCATAAATACGCTAGCAGCAAGAATGTAAGGGACCGACTGTATGACAAGTGGGCGCTGGTCAAGGAACAATTGGATGTTTGCAAAGCTTGAATCCGAGGGAAGGTAGGTGCCCAGGAAAACGTCGAATCCATCTTGCCGAGGTCCGTCCATGAAGTTGTTGCGCACATATCGAGTGATGGAGTTGTTCAGATCTTGCAGCATACCTGCGCGGGTGCGCTTGCCAGTGCGAGTGAAATCGGTCTTCAAGGCACCAGTGCCCGAGTAAGACTTGGAAACCACATCTGCGTTATCCGCCCAAATGTTGCGGAACAGATTCTCAAACTCTTTATCGTCGTTTGCAGTTTCCCCCGTGCGAAGAACACCGGCATCGATAAGTTGCCGGGTGACGGCCCAGCGGCCGAGCATACTCTGCACCACATTGGTACGATCCAAACAATCCATGCAGTTGGTGCGAACTACGCTGGTCTGCGTGGAGCGAGTATCCAATTGTCCATCGGGGGCACCTGGGCTCTCAACCCCACGGAAGTACCCACCTTGGACCAGCCCATCATTCAAGCGGCCCATCAGCAGTTCTGCACGATGCCACTTGAGACCCTTGGTCTCATTGTGGAAATCAAAGTACACGTAGTGCAAACGATCCATCTCTTTTTGGTTGGACCCAGGTTCCAGAACGCGGATCTTTTCAGGAGTCAATTCATCAGTTTCGGTGCTCTCAGACGAGGAAGAGACTAAAGTGCGAACCAGCTGTTCATATGCTCGTTTGACACGCTCCTCCCTGCCCTTTTGGTTCACGAGGTTGACCATGTAATTCTCTCCGTAGATGTTGATCTGCTCGGTAAAATGCTTCCGTGCGGCTTCAACCGCAGTTTCCACCCCCCGAACCTGCAGCTTTGGGGTGTATTTCAGGTCGTTGACTTCGGCCCAGAACACGGGCACACTGCCTCTGGTTTGCACGAATGAGTAAACCTGGAGATCCTGGCTGGCCTTACCACTGGTCATGGATTGACCGCCTCCAAACCCAGAGAGTCCACCTTTGGAGTCATTGAGGATCACTATTTGCTCAGTTTCATTGTAGTTCGACACATGACCTTGCTCGTCAATTCCACGAGAGAAGTATCTGGTTCCTGCCCTGTGTCTGGCTCGCCGGGTGATAAGGGCATAAGTGAATGATGTTGATTTGACCTTGGCAGGAACAATGCGCAACATGCCGAACATCACCGGCAAAATGTAGGGATCAGCCCCTGGTTGGGGACCATAGCGAGCCCCGCTTGTATCGTTTGCTCCCACGCTAAAATCAATCAGGTCTGATTGAATGAAGCGGTTCCAGAAGAAGCGATCGTCCGCGGTCTTCCACATGGGAACATTGGTCGGACTTTGGGATTGCCGTTGGAAGTTGTTGGTAATATCCAGCGAGTAGGAGAAGTACATGGGGCCTCGTCGGAGCAGGTCCTTGACAAGTGTGAGATAGGCATCTTCGTCGTTATCATGGAGTGGTCGTTCGCGCAAAGGAAGGAACTCGGTGCCCGCCACCTTGTAGACCATGTGACCGCGCAATCGACCCATGGGCTGTGCCTTGGTAATGACGATGATGTACTTATCTGGGGATGTTAGCGTAACCTCCTGAGTTTCCACTTGAGATGATAATCACCGAGCTTCAGTTTGAGGATTCCCAGGATTCCTGCGATACTCGAGATCCGCTTAGCCCCTGGGAGGGGACCATCGTTCAGGCGCAAGTCCCCCGTTGGACGGTCCACCACCAATGTCGGTGCCTGGCGAGATGAGGGCGATGTAAATGCATAGTGAGAAGGCGACGCATGGAGATTGATGTCCCGGAATGGGAGAACAGGAGGAGCCATGGTCACAGTGTCCACTCCAGAGAATCAAATATATGCAGAAAGGTGCAAGACAAGCATGAGAGGGAACGTAGTCCAAACAGGTCCGAACAAACACATGAACCCGCGGGTATTCAGGGCAGGCGCGGGCCACTCTGGTCAATCCAGCCACACCGCCCCGCTGCCCTTGTGGCTGGGCGTTCCGTCATCTATTCTCGTCTGCCTTCGACTTCTCAAACCCTTTGGATCTTCCGTCCAGTTTACTTGTCTCGGCGATCTTGGGATATCTGACTCGTCTTACCTTCCTGCCTCGTTCCACTTTCATCCGCCACCGATCATGGCTTCCAGGCAACCCGCTGGAGCCCGCCCGGGCGCAAGATTCGCTCAGTTCAAGCTCGTGCTCCTCGGTATGCTGCTCCATGGACTCGGTCCCTAGTCGCTCTGGTCATTTGCTAATATCGTGCTTCTGCAGGAGAGTCTGCCGTGGGAAAGGTTTGGGATACCGTCTGCGATCCTCTTGATCAGCCGCTGACTTGACCGCTATCTTCCAGAGTTCCTTGGTCCTTCGATTCGTGAAAGTGAGTTCTGGAAAATCGCTCGTTTCTCTCTCCGCGACGAGACCAGCAGGATCCAGGGTGGGAATACTGACTGCGTGGTTCAGGACCAATTTGATGATTACCGCGAGTCGACAATCGGAGCCGCCTTCCTCACACAGACCATTTCCCTCGATGATTCCACCACGGTCAAGTTCGAAATCTGGGATACCGCTGGTCAGGAGCGCTATAAGTCGTTGGCCCCGATGTACTACCGAAATGCCAACTGCGCCGTGGTTGTCTATGACATCACCCAAGCGGTATGTTCCAGTCCTAAATCACCTGCCCAGCAACCCCCTCTGCAGCGTAGAGACTAACATGCGTGTTTTTACTATAGTCATCACTGGACAAAGCCAAGTCATGGGTGAAGGAGCTTCAACGCCAGGCAAACGAGAATATTGTGATCGCCCTGGCAGGCAACAAGCTGGATCTGGTCACCGAGAGCCCCGATAAGCGGGCAATTCCAGAGGCTGATGCCGAGGCTTATGCACGCGAAGCAGGCCTACTTTTCTTTGAGACTTCCGCCAAATCCTCAACAAACGTCAAGGAGCTATTCACCGCCATCGCAAAGAAGCTTCCTCTGGAGCAAGCCGGTGCTCGGAACATGCGGACAACTCCTCGCCCTGGCGTTGACTTGCGCCCTGAGGCCCCTGGCACACAAGGCGCCGGCGCCTGCAACTGCTAAGGAGGCAATTGCCGGTAAATTGTGGGGGCTATCACGTCCTCACTTCACTCGCTGTCTGAGATTGGTGAAGGCTACACATTCCAGCATCACTCGATGGTGATCCCACTCTGTGACTATCTATGATTTCGCCAGTATCGTTTTGCCTGGCTCTGGCACCATTCCCCATCCGTTCTGGAGTTGAGAGATAGACTCTCGGTTCATGATCAATCTAGCTCTCTCGGATTTTCTCTGCTTCTTTCGTTCTTGTCCAGTCTGTTCTTCCCATGCCCAAACTTTCCAGTGGAAAATCTCCTCGTCGGCAAAGGGTTTGACCTCCATGGGCGTATGTGAAAGTCGGCGTGGGAACATGCTCTGGCAAGATCAATCTGTGCTCCACAGTGGTTTTCCCCTTGTATTCCTTGCTCCTTTCAATCTGGCGTCTGCATCTTCTTCTTTACCCTTGTCCTATCGTTTTTCTTGGGCTGATTTCCTGCTACCGTTACCCTTTGTCTGCTCCACGATTCTCAGTATGTCATGCCCAAATAATACATTTTTCTCACCTGTATGTACAAACAAATGGTACAGCAGCTTCGTAATTGCACTCGGTAGGAACATCCATCTCACATCTCTGTAGCCCAATACAGCCTCACAACAAGAGCAGGAATGACGAGTATGCTCCCACGTATGATTGCTCTCGCCTATCTGAGTGTCTTTGATCATTGAGATGTACTTGTTGATAAGAGATCAGATTGACGCTTGAGTTGGTCCGTAGAGCTTGCAAGCTTACAATTGGCACGTCCCTGCAAGGCTCGTGCTTTAATTTCTGTGGTAGCTACCCTGTGACTAAATCAGGTCATTCAATTGATCGGCCATGCCAGCAATGTGAAAAACTCAATACTCTGGACCTGAGCCATCTAACTACCTCGGGCTACTATACACCGGTGTAGTATGGTGGGCAATGGCGCTGACCGCCCGCAGGATTATCGGGGCGGATCGCATCCGAACATCCAGTTCCCGTTTTCTTACCCATCCATCTCTCTGATCACTTCTAGCCACTCTTTTTTGGCGTTTGTGTGGTGATGCTGCGCTCCTCGATTGCTCCGGGTCGGCAATTGCTGTCGAACCCCATTCGCCAACGGATCCCTTCACAATGGCTCTCCAAAGCCGGTGCAAGCAGCCGGCTCGCAGGCCAGGTAGGATGACCATATACACGTGCTTCTATATCCTCCCACTCATGTTGACCACGCGCAGCGCTTCTTCGCCGACTCTAAGCCCCCAACTACAGGTGGCCCGACCCCGGTTTCCCCTTCCTCTGAGTCCAGTGTGCCTCCCGAGACCATCTCCAAGGCCGCCGAACAAGGTATGACGATGCCCCTTCATCAGTCACGATTCAAGCCTTTCTCTCGTGATTCTAATGCGTCAAATTGGTAGATTCCAAGCTCCCTCCCGCGCCTCCAGCAGCTGCCCCGCGCAAGACCGGCCGTTTCCGCCGATTCTTGATTTACTTGATCCTCACTTCAGGCTTTGCCTACGGTGGTAGTATCTTCTTGGCTATGAAGTCTGACAACTTCCATGACTTCTTCACCGAGTACATCCCCTACGGCGAGCAGTCCGTTCTCTACTTCGAAGAGCGCGACTTCCACCGCCGCTTCCCCAATGCCCTGCGACACCAGAACCGCCTCCCCGCCGCGCCAAGAGAGGAGGGTGCACCTGTGACCATCCCCAGCAAGAGCGGCCTGTCTTGGAAGGTGGCTGGTGAGGAGAAGGCTGATACTGAGACTGCCAACAAGGCCTCTCACGACGCCCGCGCCCATGACGCCCAAACTAAGCCCGCAACCGCCAAGCCCGAAGACCGCTCCGCTGCCGTAACCAAGGCCAAGGAGGACAAGGCTGTAAAGAGCGGTGACAAGGAGGCTAGCGCTAAGCCCGAGGAGAAGAAGCAGGTTTCTCTGGAGGAGCCCAGACAGCCCGCTGTTTCTGCCAGCACCATCGAGCTGCTCCAAGTGCAGGATGGCGACGACTCTGTCGTTCAGGACTTGGTCAAGACTTTCAATGACATTGTGACCGTCATCAGCGCCGATGAGAACTCGAGCAAGTACTCCGCGCCGGTCGCAAAGGCCAAGGGCGAGCTCGAGAAGATTGGCGAGAAGATTGCCGCCATTCGCAGTGATGTTCGCAACGCTGCCCAGGAGGAGATCAACAAGGTTCACGCCACTTTTGATGAGTCCGCCCGGGAATTGATCCGCCAGTTCGAGGAAGTGCGCGGCACTGATCTTGCTTCATTCCGCGAGGAATTCGAGGCTGAGCGCGAGAAGCTTGCTCACGCTTACCAGCAGAAGCTCACCTCCGAGCTCCGTCACGCCCAAGAGCTTGCTGAGCAGCGTCTCCAGAACGAGCTTGTCGAGCAAGCCATCGAGCTGAACCGCAAGTACATCCACGAGGTCCAGGGCCTTGTGGAGCGCGAGCGTGAGGGCCGTCTGAGCAAGCTCACCGAGCTCACCACTGATATCAAGGACCTTGAGAAGTTGACCGCCGGCTGGAGCGACGTTATCGACACTAACCTCAAGACCCAACAACTGCAGGTTGCTCTTGATGCCGTTCGCACCGTTGTCGAGCGCGCCGAGACCCCTCGTCCCTTCGTGCGCGAGCTGGTTGCCGTGAAGGAGCTCGCTGCTGGTGACTCCGTTGTCGAGGCTGCCATCGCCTCCATCAACCCCACCGCTTACCAGCGCGGTATTCCCTCCCCCACTCAGATCATCGAGCGTTTCCGCCGAGTTGCCAGCGAAGTCCGCAAGGCTAGCTTGCTCCCAGAGGATGCCGGTGTGGCCAGCCACGCCGCCAGCCTTGTTCTGAGCAAGGTCATGTTCAAGAAGGATGGTTTGCCCGAGGGTGATGATGTCGAGAGCGTTCTCGTTCGCACTGAGAACCTGTTGCACCAGGGTGATGTCGATGCGGCTGCTCGTGAGATGAACACTCTCCAGGGATGGGCTAAGATTCTTAGCAAGGATTGGCTTGGTGACGTGCGCAGAGTTCTTGAAGTGAAGCAGGCTCTCGAGGTATGTGCTATTCCCCTTTCACCTTGAACTTTCACCGATTGCTAATCATTCTTCACAGGTTATTGAGGCCGAGGCCCGTCTCCAGTGCTTGCGTGTTGAGTAAGCGCATACTTTGAGCGAAACTGATTTCATTTTACCCTGTATATCCTTGTCTTCTACAGGAACTGTACCTCTAGTTGTACTTGTGCTTTAGACCCAAATTCTAGATTTTCCTATGTGTATCTACTGGGAATTGTAGGAATGCCCTCTGAATCTCTCGTACCCAAGAAGACCATGCCCGACTTAGGGCAAATCGTCGTCGAATAGAGTGCTTACATAAGATCCTAGTGGCTGACGCGCATCCCCGATCTACAGACGTTACGTCGTGCAGAATGATCATGCAATCTTGTCGGTTGTCCTGAGTGCTGAATACTAAGTGGATGACTCGGCGCATCGCATCCATGCTTGCTTCTGGCCAAAGAATGTCCGTCTCTGTGTCGAGCGTGACCATCTAGCTCTGTTGCCCTTCCCGCAATGTCGCAACGACCGAGCGAACCTCCGAACCGATCCCAAGCGTCGCCGGCTAATGCACGATCCCGAGATAGATCTTCAGCAAACACGTCGCCCTTTCTTCGATCCGATGGAGGCTCATTGCCCCCAACCACGCCGCAAATGAACGACGGCCAAGCGAGCGGGGAGCTGGAGGGGAGTACATTGGGCAGCGGTTCTCGGGATGGAGAGCGGAGGACCCAGAGCTCCAGTGGCTTTTTGCTGGACTCTCTCCCCCGGGCGAGAAGCACGAAAGTCAGTCTGCATCGTTCTCGTCCATCGGAGCCTGTCCAAGAAAAGCGCAAGGTCCCAGAACCGGAGATCGTGGTCCCTAAAAAACGCTCGCGATTTCCTTGGAGTCGACATAAGCATCACGCCTCCGAGCCGGTGGCTAAAGATGGACCACAAGGTCCAGGGGTCTCCCGACAAGCCTCTACGTCTTTCGAGAAACAGCCCTCTCGAAACTCCTCGGAGCTCGAGGTACACGAGAGCAACCCCGAGCAGTCGACCCCTGGCTTTGATAGGGACTCCCTTCAAATTGTCAATCTTGCCCTGAGTCTCAATGAATCCCGAAGGCGCACAGCGTCCGGAATTCCCCCAGGGCCGGGTCGCAGGCCGATATCTGTTTCCCAGCCTGCTGTTCCGCTAGCAGATAGCTATGGCCAACCTTCGCGGGCAAGAAATCCCCAACACGACTCGGCTTATCGCAATCTTACTCAAATTCCGGGTGATCGCATGTCGCAGGGGACACTGCCAAGCTTGGAGCAGTCATCTGTGGTGAACCTGTTGCCCCCTTCTGCAATCGCAGATCATAGAGCGTACGAGTTCTCCGAAAGCACGTTGATCCGGGCTCAAAAGGCTCGGAATCACTTTGATCTGTTTCATGAATACATGCGACTGCTTCCATTGCTGCCTCCACTACGAGAATCAGGTAAGGAGGGCCTCCCGGAGTCTTCAATCACCCAGCAGCCTCATCGCGGCTACAATCCCCTTCAGACCATCCGAAATCGCAAAGTCAGGTATCGTGAGAAATGTACCATCGATCCAGACGCTGAAGGGTGGCATGACGCAGAAAGGGTTCATCAGTGGATCGACAATGTCGAGCAAAAATACAGCAAAACCGACCATGATCAATTGGAATGTCTCAAGCTACCATCTTTCAGGCAGGGCCCCCGCCATGCATCCATTGGAGAGCATGAAGACGGGTATATGATGGCTACCTCACCTCCGACAAGCTTACGACGTGTCAGTCGAACAAGCAGCACGAAAGCCCGCCGGCCGCGGATTGATTGGAAGATTTCACCTGCAGAGCTATTGGCCGATGCTGCGTGGCTCGAAGATGGCACCAATAAGACAAAAGTGGTCGATAAGGATGGGTTCAAGCTTTACCCTGATCCCACGGCACTTGTCATCCTGAACACGCGTGATGATACGACAACGCCTTACAAGCAACGCCTCTCGCTCGAGGTGGGAGATCACGGAGAGGCAAACTCTTCACCACGGACTTCCCTCTCCAGCACCCATCCTGCGCTAGCGCATGAATTTAAAAGCGTGGGCCGAGGGCGACACAGGCACCGGTTCCGAAGTCATTCCCACAGCCTTCGCAGTCGTAGCGGCTCCAGCACAAGGAAGCCCTCTCGATGGAACAAAGTGAAAATGCGTTCCGGCAGTGTCTCAAGCTCCTCCAGTTCGGCGTCGCAGCCTTCCCTCGATGAACGACCTCGTTTGTCTCGCGAGCCTCTCCGCGAGCATGTGCAAAGATTCGTTGATCACGCCCAGGCTTCGGGGTCTCGTGTCTCTCGTGCTAAATCCCCTGCTGTCAGGACTAGTGAATACGATCGGGGAAGGACACCGCAGCCCTCCGAGCCATTAGCACTCAACACGTCGCACAAGCATAAGCGTCGAAAAGGTTCTGTTTCATCAGCGGACAGTATGGACTACCGACTTGGTCCGCGACCGTCCGTGGAGGGGATGGATAGTACTGCGCCCAATTCACCCGCCCATACCGGCTACTTCCCAAGCATAGCCGTCAATTTATCGCCTCCTTCTAGCCGATCACCCTCGCCTACGAAGAAAGGCCTGCGTCACAAGATTGTCTCCCGCCATGAGCGGAGCAAAAGCAAACAGGCCCATCGAGAGCGCGAAGACGACGTCCTGGATTACGAGACTCCGCATCATCAACCTGTGTCATCTCCTGATTGGAATGAAGGTGCTTCTAAACTTGATCCCAGTCCTCTTCCTGACTCTGTCTCTCCGCCTTACCAAGAAGACCAGGCCGTGTCAGAGGGGCATCGGCCCCGCAAGGGAGCCCATATTCCTGAATCCAAGCTACGGGGGATCTTCAAGGGCCCTGGTCGGATTGCAGAGATCGTGGGAAATGAGGTGTCAAAGGTTGGAGATCTCATTTTGAAAAAGGACACAGAGCCAGACTCTCGGAAATCTTCATCTGCAAATACCCTTGCTTCGGACGATAGTGACTCGGATGAAGAGCCCCGAACGGACAAGAAGACTGGACTGCTTCCTCGCAGGGAATCCGAGAAGACCGCATCTCGCAACTATATCTCTCTGCCATCCTTCACTTCGCCTCTGCGCTCGGACGAGCGAAGCAAGGCTCCAGCGGAGGGCGAATTAAGTAGCCCTCGCGATCAACCGACCCCTCGCAAGTATGAAGGCCGTGAGTCTTCTAAAAAGCTCACCTTCTCACGGAGCAGGACACTCGATTTCAGCCCCTCGCTGCAGAAGGGGCGTTCAAATCGCCACGAAATCAAAGATCCGTCTATTCCGTTCAGCTTAACCCGGCCTCCTGTCACTGGGCTGGCTAAAGCTCGAGCTTCGCCCGGGATTTCACCCGAGGGGAGACGCTCAGGACTCTCTGGGGCGAGTCGCGCTTGGAGTATCTCCGGCCGCAGTCTCCATACTTTGACCGACACCGGGATTCCTGCCAAATCCGAGATTGAGCGCACTCGGGCACTTCTTCTGTCGTCCGGCATTAAAGCCCGTGAGATAACACGCAGAGCCCACAGTACTCGTGAGCCTGCTCCACACTGGCTCCAGAGCTCTTTGGCATCTGGCACATCTATCCCAAGAGTGACACGCATCAATGAGTTCGACCTTGCCGCGCAGAATCTGCTCCAACGTTTTGAAATGACTCAACAGTCATTCCAGCAGTCCATGCATAATTTCTCCACCACTACTTCGTCACCTCTTCGGTCTCAGATCAAGAACCTCGAGACCCTGGTCAACCAATCGCTTGCGCCCCGCGTTAGGGCCACTGCAAACGATGCGGAGGACATGTGCGTCCAGCTGAACACTACGAGCACGCTCGCCGTCAAGCAGCTCAGTGATGCCCTTGACAAAGGTGTTCGCAAGCGTCGCCGTCGATTGAGATGGATCCGCCGAACCGGGTTCATGGTCTTGGAATGGGCCCTGGTTGCCATGCTTTGGTGGGTATGGCTGATTGTCATGGCTTTCAAGCTGGTCCGTGGTGTCTTCCGAGGCTTTTTCTCTGGTGTTCGATGGGTCTTGTGGCTTTGATTGTCCATACCTTCTTCTTCTTCTTCTTATCCCTTTGATTCTTCTTATTGGTTTTTAACTTCATCCCCTTGGCGTGCATATACCCTTCTAGTATGCATCTATCCCACTTCCTTCTTTTCATACATAATATAATGCAGCGTTAATTTACTTCTGATGCGAATTGTACATATTCTCGTGCCATATCCAATACATCGAGAGGATTGGCCTCAATTGTCTTTCAACGAGCCATACTTCCACGATTGATGTGGGCTTCTATGGCCCTTTGTTCTGACTCTCATAGTCATTGCTGACAATGTCTTTCAAGGTGTTCAAAGACTTTGATGGCTAAGCCTTTCTCTTTCTCTTTGTCATTCGTCTCTCCAATACCATGTGCTTCTCAAGTATATATATGCTGAGGTACATGCCTAACTTCACCTGCGACTACAACATCAACGACCGCAGATCATTCACATTCAACATCTACACCATACCTAACAGGTAACTATCAAAATGTCTTCAGGTAAGCATCTTACTGATTTCTCCAAGCCAGGAAGCTCAATCTCATCAGCCCTTGCCCGTCACATCTCCAGTACTAGCCACTGGGCATCACACACGCTATTCATCTCTTTCATGGCAAACAATCCAATCGATGTAATTCGCGACGTACGTGACCGGCGTCGTGCCATCACCTGGGATCTCAAAACCATCGCGCACATCCGCAGTTGTCTCCGAAGCTGGGTCAAGGATGAGGTCCCGGCGGACATCATCGGTGCATTCCTCGTCAATATCCTGTACCAGAGAGACTATCACCTGGGATACCGACTGACCACGCTGGTGCGGGAGAACAGAACCGCAGCACATATCGCCCGTCGTGCCCTAGCCTTCTACCAGGTCCACGACAAGGCAGGCAAGCCACTCTGGGTCCAAGAGACGAACCCCAAGCCCGTCGAAAAAAGCCAGCCTCTGATTCCAGCCGCAGAGCACGCAGATCTACGCTGGCCTTCGTTCCTAGACCGACTGGACGATTACAAGCTGGAAAGGCTTATCAGGAAGCTAGGAGATGCCTCCGTGGACGAAAAGGCTTTGTCCGTTGCGCTCAGAGAAGTGAAAAGCGACGAAATTTCCATCGTTCAGACTTTCCATCGATTCAACATTCATGCCGAGGACAGCCCAGAAGTATATACCCAGCTTCGAGACAGTGCACACGCCAGGAATTCCAGTCGCAAGGCTGATCCCCTGTCCATGAAGTCTCTCCAGGATGCTCTTCCCTCCCTCGCAACCGAGAAGCCTCTACCAGATGTGCCCCCCAAGGGTTCTGCGCCCTCTTCACCCGTCCCGGGTCCACCTGTAGTTGTGCGGACATTCGACGCGAACAAGAAATCCAAGACTCGCTCATCGCATGTAGACTCTACTGACCATTCACAAAGGAAGACGCATACATCCTCGACCAACCCGAGGGTTTATACCGGGGACTTCTCTACCGGAAACGATGCGCATCCTGAACTAAGAAGGCCCCAAAAGTCCAATGACTTGCGCAAGGACCGAGAACGCGATGCTAGGAGAGGCAATTGATTCGCTTCAGGTACGTATCATTCTGACTCGATGTTTCGGCTAATTCTTTGACAGCAGGGCCGCTCCTAACCTACTCAGGGTATTCCATCTACTAATCATATTCTAGCAGCTGCTCTATGTTATATCCAAGTTTTGTGTGCTTTGGTGTCTTTTTAGGCTTTAGGTTGCTGTTCTTTTCTCGCCTTGTTGCTATTCTATAGGTCTTTATAGAATACTACGAAATGAAACTTCAAGTCGATATCCTCTGTAAGCTCATTAAATCATAGGCATGTCCATTGAGATTCATATACATGGGTTGAGAGGAGATATATAGGCTCTAAGTCTTCAGAGTGAAAAATAGTATCTTGATGTTGAAATACAGGTCCCAGAAAGGCAAAAGAAAAGATGCCATGTGTGAAATAGTACAGGGGTTTTGAGATGAGAAAAGCAAAGCAGACATGAATCCCGGGAGGAATTCAAGACTGTGGCTTCGATATCCAACAAAAAGACCAGGCACCGCCTGGTTGGAGTTGTCGGAGGTCAGAAAAGGTGTTATTACATAGTTTAGAGGGTTTGTCGTTTATTTCTTGTGGCGGTCAGCCAGGGCCTTAAGGTGCTTGGCGATAAGTTCCTTTCTGTAAGAGAGAAGAGGTTAGTATTGGTTCGGGCGTCAAGGAGAAATTGAAACGTACTGCATCTGAGGAGGAGCCTTCTCATAGTGGCTGAACTCCATGGTGTATTCACCCTTGCCCTGAGTGGCAGCGCGCAGGTTAGTACTGAAGCCGAACATGCCGTTCAGACTGCAGTCAGCGTAGATGGTGAACTCGTCAACGCCGGTCTCAGTATCGTTGATAGTGGCACCACGCTTGTTGAGCAGACCAATAACATCACCCTGGAACTCAGTGGGGGCGGTCACAACCGTCTTCATAAGAGGTTCCAGGACAGAGGGCTGACTTTCGGCGAAGGCCTTACGGAAGGCCTGCTGGGTGGCGTTCTTGAAGGACATTTCAGAGGAATCAGTCATGTGAGTAGCACCATCGTTGATGACCATGCGAGTTCCCAGAACCTTGTGGCCGATGAGAGGACCCTTGTCACAGGACAGGTTGAATCCCTTCTCACAGGCGAACAGGAACTTCTCGGAAATACTACCACCGACAACCTGTTGCTCGAACTTGTTCTCCTCGAGAGCGCCAGTGGGCTCCATGTAACCCATGACACGGGCGTATTCACCGGGTCCACCGGACTGCTTCTTGAGCAAGTGGTCGAATTCAACACGGCTACCGATGGTTTCACGGTAGGCGACCTGGGGCTGACCAGTCTCGCAGTCGACACGGTACTCGCGACGCATACGCTCGACGTAGATGTCGAGGTGAAGTTCACCCATTCCGGAGATAATGGTCTGGTCACTCTCGTTGTCGTAGGTCACACGGAAAGTGGGATCCTCTCGCTGGAAACGGGCCATGGCCTTGGAGAAGTTGGCACCGTCCTTGCTCTGCTTGGGCTTGATGGAGAGCGAGATAACGGGCTCGGGAACGAACATGGAAGACATGCTGTAGCCGAGCTGACCGTCAGTGAAGGTATCACCGGAGGCACACTCAATACCAAACACAGCACAGATTTCACCAGCGCCAATCTCGCTGACTTCCTCCATCTCGTTCGAGTGCATGCGCACAATACGGGGAACCTTGACCTTCTTGCTGTTGCGAGCGTTGAAAACGTTGGAGCCCTTGCGAAGGGTACCCTGGTACACACGAATGTAGGTCAACTGTCCAAAGTTGCTCTCTTCAAGCTTGAAAGCAAGACCAACGAAGGGAAGGGAGTTGTAAGGAACAAGCTTAACAGAAGCCTCGTCACGCTTCTGGTCAAGGGCGAGGTTCTCAACCTCGGAGGGGTTGGGCAAGAAGTCAATGACACCGTCCAACATGGGCTGGACAGACTTGTTGGCGAGAGCAGATCCCATGAAGACAGGAGTGAACTTCAGGCCAATGGTAGCGCGGCGGATGGCGGCGCGGATCTGGTCCTCGCTGGGAACGAGCTCATCCAAGAACAACTCGGCGATCTCGTCATCAACATCGGCAAGGGTCTCGATGAGCATGCTGCGGCGCTCCTCGGCGAGGGCCTTGACCTTCTCAGGAATCTCATCCTTGACCATGATATCTTCACCGCTAGAGCCAACGTTGTACAAGGCCTTCATGCGGATCAGGTCCACAACACCCTCGAACTCGTCCTCGGCACCAATGGGAACCTGGACGGCGGCCGCGGGAATCTTCAACTTGGTGTTGATTTGATCCACGGCCTTGAAGGGGTTGGCGCCCATGCGGTCCATCTTGTTCACGAAAGAGATACGGGGAACGTTGTAGCGACGCATCTGGCGATCAACGGTGATTGTCTGGGACTGGACACCGGAGACGGCACACAGAATCATGACAGCACCGTCAAGAACGCGCAGCGCTCTCTCGACCTCGATGGTAAAATCAATGTGACCAGGGGTATCAATCAAGTTAAGGTGGTACTTCTGGTCAACACCCTCCTTGTCCTTCTTCACCCAGTCACAGAAGGTAGCCGCAGACTGAATGGTGATACCCTTCTCACGCTCCAGATCCATGGAATCCATCTTGGCACCAACACTGTCACGCCCGCGGACTTCGTGGATGGCCTTGATGCGACCAGTGTAGAAAAGGACTCGCTCGGTACATGTGGTCTTGCCGCTGTCGATGTGGGCCTGCAGAAGAAGCAATTAGACACGATTCAAGAGCAATTGAGGTTCGAATTAGACATACCGCAATACCAATGTTACGACACTTGTCCAGACGAGCAGCCTCAACGGGGTCAAGGTTGTCAATAATGGCGGCTTGAGACAAGCCATCGGGGTTCGCCTTAGCAGCCTCGAGACTAGAACATGATTAGAAACGATATCATGATATTCCGCAAAATGGACTTACACTGCAGAAGCAGCAGCAGAGGCATTGCGTCGTTGATCCCATTGTCCCAACTTTGACTGATAAGCCGGCGCAACCGCGGAGGATCGGAGAGCCGTCGACGCGCATCGCTGGCGCAGCAGAGTCTGGGGCTGGAAGCGGGCAGATCTGGTCAGACCAGAGACCGCACGGGATTGGAGCCGTGCAAGAGAAGGAGACCACATTCTGACCCAGGCCTGTATTGATATCGGGTGAATGTTTTGTCTCCGGGAAAAAAAGTTCGGGGCCAGGTACACGGCACGTGACTATGAGCCCATCAGCGTCGATTCATTACAATCTTACTCGACTGGTCTATATTCTAAGACAGATCAGCATTGAAGGTTGAAATAATACCACAGAGTCCAGCAATTCGCAGGGTTAACGGGCCCTGTAGAGGTTTCTGTGTAGAAAAGAATTGAAACATCCTACATGTACGCGATCAATGTACCAGCACTAGACTTGGAGATCATGGAGTTGAATTGAAACATGAGGGCCCAGTAGACCTGATTGCGGTACTAATATACAAGAATAAAGACACAAGCGCCGTGATATCCAACCACTGTCGGAATTCGAAGGAATGCAAAGAGTGTGCCGCCAATCCTGCCCAGGACAATCCGGAGCATCCAATAGAGCTAGGCAGCTTTTTGTCTGGAGAATATACACATATTCCAGCGTAGTTCTAGAAAAATGCCGGAGCCTTTGGCTCAAAGTACCCGGGGGACGAGGCGATGCACGCTATCGGAACAAATGCAAAAGGGCGATTGCCCTATTTCCCTTGCCGTTGCTTGTGCTTAGGGTTCTTCGAGCTAGTAAGAAAAAGAGTATATGGTTAGCTTCAACGAACTCTATGTATGGCATTCAATGGCTCGAGGGTAACTCACCAGATGATGAAAACGCGACCTTTCCGGTGGACGGGCTATATCAGGTAGTCAGCACCAATTCTAGTCCCCAATGCAGCCAGCAGCTAAGCCCAGAGCCTGCAAATATCATACCTTGCAGCCATCACACAGCCTCTTGACTGAAGATCGGGTCTTCATCCCCCGGACCTGCTCAACATGCCGAGTGGAGGCATTCGCTAAGGCAACCGCACTGCCGGCTTGTGCTTGTCCACGGAACTTTGTGAGGCCGTTCTGGATCATGTGGGAAAATGGCCGTAATGACACTGCCCGAGTAGTCACGGAGGGGAGGTACTGGCGGAGAGCACCGGAGGCACCGAAGACGGTGCGGAGGGAGAACATGGCGAGGTTTCGGGTTCAGGTTCGGGAATAGTCCAAGGTGATCAATCGGAGGCTTTGCCTCAGAGCTCACCGTGTGTAGAGCAGGGGATATCTTGCGGAGTGCGTGGGTCGATGTTTTGGCTCCGAAGGTTGCGATCGCAAATGTTGCCCGGATGTTCTGTATTGCCGAACCGCCGATGGCGAACTACACGAGACTCGACACTGGACTTGCGCAAAATCATTCGAATATATGCAGCTTTATATTTCTACCTAAATACCTAGAATTGCAAACAGAGCCGTGGAAGCAAACTAGTATGATATAAATGGGTCTATCACAGCCAAACGCCGACCAAAAACAAAAGGACCTTGAAGCCGCTTAAATCAATAACACGTTATGAACAATGCATCGTCTCGTTATCCCCACACGCTTTTGGTAAAACAACAGTCGCACTAGGTTTATTCAGAACGTAGGAAAGTCTTATAGGTGGGAGAATCAGTGTGCTCGCTGAAGGGGTAGCCCAGATCCTGGAGGAAGTGCTCCAGGTCCTCCTTCTCGGGAGACGGGCACTGAATTCCAGCCAGAACCTTGCCAACATCACCACCGTAGTTACGGTAGTGGAACAGAGAGATATTCTGGTTGGGACGAAGGGTGGTGAGGAACTTGGCTAGAGCACCGGGACGCTCGGGGAACTCGAACATGAAGACACGCTCGTCAGCGACCTCGCAGCGACCGCCGACAAGGAAGCGCAAGTGACGCTTGGCAAGCTCATCATCACTCAGATCCCGGCAGACCATGCCTTCCTTTTGAAGCTCGTCCATGAGCTTGGCGAGATCCTCACGGCCCGTGGAGGCAGAGAGGGAGATACCCATCAGTACATCTGCGGAATCCTCGCGGGCGTAGCGGTAGTTGAAGGCAGTCACGGCGTGAGGAAGCACAGCCTCAACAAGCTTGGCAAATGCACCAGGCTTCTCGGGAATTCTAACGGACAGGAGAGCCTCCTTCTTCTCACCCAGGGCGGCACGCTCGGCGACGAAGCGCAGACGATCAAAGTCCATGTTGGCACCGGAGGTGATAGCGATGAGCTCGCGGTTGGGGTCGGGGCTGGGGTTCTTCAAAATGTACTTCTTCAGACCAGCAAGTGCAAGAGCACCGGCAGGCTCGATGATGGAACGGGTATCCTCAAAGGCATCCTTAATAGCCGCGCAGGTCTCATCGGTGGAGACTTGGATGACATCGTCAATCACGTCGCGGCTGAGACGCCAAGTTTCCTCGCCGACGGTCTTGACAGCTGCGCCGTCCGCGAACAGACCAACCTCCTTGAGGAAGACCCGGCTGCCGGTATCCAAGGACTGAGTCATCGCGTTGGCATCGTAAGCCTCCACACCGATGACCTTGACCTGGGGTGCAATGCGCTTGAGGTAAACACCGACTCCAGCAATGAGACCACCGCCACCGACAGCACAGAAGACAGCTTCCAGCTTATCCAGGTTGGCCTGACGCAGAAGCTCCATTCCAATAGTACCTTGGCCAGCAATGACATAGGGGTCGTCGAATGGCGGGATGTTGGTGAGACCATGCTGCTTCTCCAATCGGTGAGCCTCCTCCTTGGCGGAATCGAAATCTTGTCCGTGGAGAACGACGCTTCCGCCCAGGCGGGCGACGTTCAAGTGTTTAATAGCCGGGGTGCCAGAAGGCATGACGATAGTCGCGGGGATTCTGAGCTTGCGAGCCGAGTAAGCCACACCCTGTGCGTGGTTTCCCGCAGAGCAAGCAATGACACCCTTCCACCGCTGCTCATTGTTCAAGTGAGCCATCTTGTTGTATGCGCCACGGAGCTTGAAGCTGAACACCGGGAGCAGATCCTCCCGCTTGAGCAGGACTCGGCTCTCCAGCCGGTTGCTGAGGTTGACCGCATGGGTGAGGGGGGTCTCCTCAATGACATCGTACACTCGCGAGGTAAGAATCAATCGCAGATACTAGAATGGCGGGTGCATATTGTTAAAGGACGTTTCCAAGTTGGTAATTCCGATGAACTTACGTCTGGGTAGCCATTGGGGAGCAGGAAGGCTTCAGGAATTCCCCAATTGGGGGGCAATCCGGGAATCTGGTCTGCGCGTTCGGAGGGGGGCGTCGGGGCGGCGGTGTACTCAGTCAAGGCCAGTCCACTCATCTTGGGAGTGACGGGAGACACCGGTGTCACCACTGCGTTTGTGGAAGTATCGTTAGACATGGTCAGGTATCTCTCGAGGAATGCAAGACCAATGAATCGAAGTAATTGCAAAGCGGGCAACCCTCACCTCTGACTCTTTTTTTTTGCGGGGACCGGTGATCGGAGGCCTTATGTCATCAATCACGCCAGCCCTAAATCTTGCTCTCTGCAGTCTTTGGAGATATCGAGTAGGACTTGATCAAAGGGTGCAGTACCCCGGAGGGCAATTACTTTTCATCTTGAGTCTACGAGAATGCCACGGACAATGGCCTCAGATCCCGGCTGCTGTGCTAACAGCCAGCCCTTTGCATTATACCTTGGATCCGAATGCGTATACAGAAGAGATAGAAAGCAATGCTCTCTAGATGATGGATCAATAGTAATGGAGATGCCCACTCTCGGGAACATCCATTGGGTGGATTGATATGAGATTGATATAAGCAAGACCTTGGGGAGAACTGCAGCTGCTCCGTAGCTGTGCACAGTATGGAGTAAATTGGAAGGTAATAAAGCCAGCAGAATTCCTAGAGGTGCATCAGTGGTTTTTAAGAAAAAGATATAAACTGAATGACAAGCAATTGAACTCAGGGTGTCAAGAGTCAAGAGTCAAGAGTCAATGTTCCGCCAGAGGGATAGTTACATAAGGCGGAAAACTTGGCGTCATACCGCGCAGCTAGTCTAATCCAACATCGAAAGATCCCTCTGGAGTCCCCGGATTCCTCGTCATTTCTGCAAAGATTTGCAATTTAGTGCGCTCACTCTCAATTCAAAATCACCATGAGCCGCGAGCCAGTGCCCTCGTCTTTCGACGAGAACCCGTACGTCCGATGTCCCGCAAAGCTACCGGAGATCCCTAACAGGTCAACAGGCAATTCAGCGAAGAGACCGGCACGCAAAAGTTCACCCGACGTCTCAAGGAAGAACCACTAGTCCCACTAGGTACGTCTCCCTACACCCCCAGTCCCGATGAACACCCACGCGGTCCCCGCTAACACACCCAGGATGTGCGGCCACATGTTACGCCCTCTACCGGGCCTACCGATCCATGAAATCCGGCGACTCCGTTGAAATGAACCGCATGTTCCGCGCCCGTATCTACGCCCAAGCCTTCACACTGGTTGCCCTCGTCGCGGGCGGCATGTACTTCAAGACGGAGCGACAACAGCGCCGAGAATTCGACCAGGCGGTGGAACTCCGCAAGAAGCAAGAGAAGCGCGATGCGTGGTTGCGGGAACTGGAGATTCGGGACAAGGAGGATCGCGAGTGGAGAGAACGTCATGCTTCCATTGAAGCGGCTGCGAAGGAGGCCGGGCACAGGGCGCATAATGAGCCTGATGCGGCGCGGTCGTCCATTGAGCCTGCGGATGAGAAGACTGTTGGGGTTTTGGATGCCGTTAAGGCCTTGGTGTCAGGGAACTGAGCTGTATGATATCATTTTGCCATTTTGATCATTTTCTGTACATATGTCTATGCATTGCAGTTTGCAAAACCTTGAAATTCGGGGGAGCCATCCGCCAATCGGTTCGATGGCATCCTTATGGAGCGCTAGCACCTACTAGTAGGTACGAGGTACGGAGTACAGCAGAGTATAATTACAGTCGATCAGCCAGGCACCGTGCAACATGGGCCGAGGTAAAGTCGAACAAGCATGGGTGATTGGCGCTAACGGAACAAGAAGTAACCCTTTGCCCTTGGCAGAACCCTGGGACAAACCGATTTTGGACTTTTGGCGTTGGCCGAGGCAGCCCATGTGAGATCGACAGTCGGCAACATTTGATTCTCCGACTCGGGACGGGTTGACTCCGACCCTGTCCTCTCTATGAAGAGACCAATGTGAATTGGATTGAACAAAGCAGAGGGCAAAACAGAAACAGAAAAGAACCAGAGCGAGTGTGGCAGTATCTCGACGTAGGAAGCCAAGCGGGGATGGAGATGCAAACCCTAATTTGAGGACTCGACGAACTGCCAATTTTTCAGAAATCGACTGTGATCTTCATTTTAGAGTAGTGACGTGGGGAACTGGCCCTTTCACATGTACATAAAAGTCCAATCCCCCTTATAGGGCTACTTTCGCCTTTCCAACTATACTCTCCAATCGTATACAAGATGTTGTCCTGGGTGAACCCTCTACGAATCTTCCAGGCTCTGCTATCCCTGGCCACCATTGGTCTCACTGCATATGGTGTGTAGCTTTCTCCATTTCCAGATTCATTCTAACGAGACTCAGAAATCGCATCTCTCTACGACAAATGGTCCTACTCCAATGTCATCTATTTCATGCTCTTCAACGGCTGCTGGACAACCGCCGTTGTGATTCCCTACCTCGGCCTCGCCCCTCTGGCCTTCCCTCGCTTCTCTCATGAATTTGCCATTCCCTTTATCGAACTCACCACCGGCGGTCTCTGGCTTAGTGGCTGGATTGCTCTGGCTGTTCTCATCCCCTCCCCGGGATCTTGCCACTATACCAGCTGCCATGCCTTGCAAGCATTGGTCGTAGTTGGTGCAGTACAATGGTACGAGAGTTCTGAATGACCGAGATGCAATATCTAACAGTACCTCCAGGGCAACCTTCGCTGTGACCAATACCTTCGCCATCATGGACCTGGTCAACTCGCGACGTAACGCGAAGAACCACCGTGAGAACCCGGCCCCCGAGATGACCGATGCCAGCAATGGCACTGCTGCCCATCCTGAGCCGGCCAACCCCGAGTCTGCTGTTTAGGGCCTTGGAAAGACCTCATGCTCAATGTACAGATGTCTGTGCCAAGCCACGCCAGGCTTGAACGTTGAAAACGATACCCTTATATGGATTTGATGAGCCACCCTTGCATATGTGCAGGGTCTAATAGTGCCGGTTGATAATGCAATTTAATGTTTACATGATAATAAGCTCGCTCTCTAAATCACATCAGGCTCCAGATAGATGTTCCAAACTAAAACGCTGGGTTCCATATGTCCATCGGTATCGCTTCAATCCAGCGCTGTGTCAGGCGTATAGTACACGACCGAGACGGATCAATCATCGGTGTTCATCAATATTCATCGGTGTTCAGTCATTCAATCATCCAGTCGTTCAGTCATTCACTTATCTCAAAAGTTCGTGGTATACTATTTCATCGACGCCGCCTGGGCGCCGTTCATCTGTTCGTGGAAGCCAAGCACCTCGCCATACATGATGGTCTTCCAAATATCCGCAGGCATGTTGGCTTCGAGGAAAGCCCAGTCGAATGGCTCTGTGGCCACCGGTTCATCGGTGGGGTCGTGGTAGGGCGCAAGGTAGGGTGATTCAAGGGCGGCGGTGGCAGACACTCGAATACTGGGGTCAAATTGGAGCATCCGGTCCATTAATGTTGTTGCTGAGAAGTCAGTAATGCGCTCCAAGCCAATTCATCGCACACTTACCTTCCGCACTCGCTTGCGGAATGACCTGAGACATAGGCTTGCGTTCTCGCTTGGGTAGAGATTTAATAAAGTTCAATGTCTGGCATCTTTTAGCATCACTCTACTACTCCTGCCTGCGCTTGTACTTACGTTCTCGCTTGTCACGTTTGCAATCACCTCCGGAGGCGGGCTGCCGAGCATATCGGTGATGACACAGAATTGATTGACGTGGTTCTTCCCCGGGAAGAGAGGCACCCCTGTCAACAGTTCGGCGAAGATGCATCCCGCGCTCCAGATATCCACCTTCTCATTATATTTGCGCCATGTGAGCATAATTTCCGGAGCTCGATAGTATCTCGTGGAGACATAGCCGGTCATATGGAGGTCTTGGATGCGGGCCAGGCCGAAATCGCATATTTTCAGATCGCAGTTCTCGTTCACGAGGATGTTGCTTGGCTTCAGGTCTCGGTGGACGACCCCGGCGGAATGGAGATATTTCAAGCCTCGCTGGAACGGTTAGCTGGTCTCCTCATGCCAACGATGCTCTCCTCACCATAATCTGGTACATGAAGTATTGCGCGAACTGATCTTCGACCTTTTTCGCTTTCAGGATGGTATTGAGATCGGTAGCCATTAATTCGGTCACGAGGTATCTGAACGGGGTCAATCAAGGGTCCAGCGGAGATAGAGTTCCGCGTACATGTCTTCGGAAGGCGAGATGAATATATCGGTCAGGTTGATGATCTAGCCTGTTAGCTAGGTGTGCTGCTGCGCGGCACCGCCACTCACATTCTCATGGCGTAATTGTCGCAGTAGCTTGATCTCGCGAAACATGTGCCTGGCGACGGCTTCGGTCTGAAATGGATTGGCGAGTTTCTTCACGGCGACGGTTCGCTGGCCAATGCGGTCCTTTGCTGAGCTAGAGCGACATGTTAGTCTGCCATCGCGTTCTGGAGATCCGGACTCTTACCAGACCAGGCCCGAAACACCGAGACCTAAAGGGTTCCATTCCGTGTATCTGAGCTGGGTTCAGCGTAGTTGCGACGTTACAGCAGCATTCACTCGAACCGTTGTGTGGTCTCAAAGACCGTGCCCATAATAGATTTTTGGGAGAACTTGGCGAGCTCTTCTCCAGGAGGCGTAGGCGTCATTGTGTGTTGTTAGCAGAAGAAGAAGAAAGGCGAACACATATAGTGGTGACTACAGCGGTGACATCAGAGGCTGAGTGGATCCGGGGCCCTAGTGCAGACTGCAGCCCTGGAGACGATCGCGTCTTGCACGTTCCATGCGAATCTTTCGTGAATCTTTCGTGAATGTTCATAAATTCGTTGACATTAATATACATGACTAATTACTTAGGTGTAGGGGTTCTCGGCCTGGATGAAATTCTCAAACATCGCATCGGCCATGGGATCGTACAACTCGGGAACCGGCCACTCGTCATACGTGGGCTCGAGCTTCAGGGCGTGATCCTCCTCGGACCACGTTTGGGAGGTGGGTGATGTGCTGGCCTCGTTGCTGAGTTCAGGCTGAGAAGCCTCCGGGCTGATCTCGACGTTCTTGAGGACGGACTGGGTCATGCGGGCCAGTTGGCTGTTGATCTGGTGGTCTTCGCACTCGGCGTGCTGGAAGATGATATTCTTGAGGCCCCAGACTTCTTCACGGAGGCAATTTAATTGGGCCAGGAGGATCTCTTTCTTTTCGGTCTCGTCGCTGAGACGGCGTTCGATGAGCTTGTGTTCCCGCTTCTTGCGCTCGCGACACTTGTTGGCGGCAATGCGGTTGCGCTCGAGGTGCCGAGCCCGCTCGGGGGTCACGTGGGCGGTCTTCATGTTCGGTTGGATTTGGATTTCGGTGGCTCAGGTTGTCTTCCTGACGTGATCGCAATGCGATGGGAGGAAACCGATCTATTATAATCCTCTCCATGGCGGCTGAATTTTCCGCAGCAAATGGATGACGTCGTACGCTCAGCAACCAGGATGCTCGCAGGCTTCACTTCCAAGGTTGTCCGCCGGTTTCGGTCCCAGCCAATCACCGACACAAGCTGGACTGTCCCACTGTCGGGGAGCTCCTCGCCAGTCCAACGGCAATTGGCATTCGATTAGAGTATGTGGAGAAGTGGCAAATCCGGACTCAGTCTAGAATCTGCACAGCACTGACATCACCACTGGCATAAACAAACACTTCATGAACTGGCCATCTGGAGCCTAAGTGGGGCAATCGACACATCCGTCCTTCACAGGGATGTCTCCCGTTGGAACTCCACAGCAGCACACACTGTACAACAGGTTTTAGCCCAATGCCCCATTTTCGGGATCTGACCTGGACGTCCACGTTGGGCTTGTCAGAAGAACTATATTGATCATCCAAGTAAGGTACACATTGAGCGAGTTCCGGCCCAGGTGAATGGCCATATTGATTGTGGCGTGTTTCAAATCCTGTTTCCTAAGGTTTCAACCTGGGAATATAGTAGAAATCAGGGGACCTCAGACGCCATTGATGGACAACGAACCCGCAAGACAATGACAAGGATTCTGCACGCGCGGACTTAATTTACATGGACAATATGACAGATATGTACAGTTTCCTAGGTAGGCTCAGATCATCCAGCGACCTGTTCATCAATATAACGCTTCATGGTCTGGAACTCTGATTTGCCCGTCTGAGACCGGTTAGCGCCAAACTATAGGGATTGAACTGAATAAGGACTGTCTTACCGAAAGGAGATATCGGATATGTTGCTATGAAACTTTAGTCACAGCAGGAACGGAAAGTCAGCCAAGACCTACCAGATCAGTCAATTCGCGATGGCGCTCGAACTCGGACCGCGCATAATTTCGCAGCTCGGTTCTCGTGGAGGATGGTGGAACCTCTGTGCGAATTAGCATCATCCACTAGGCCGGGGAAGAGGAACGAACGTACTGATGAGTGCTCGGACGATTTCCCGCCAGAATGACAGGACCCGCTGTCGTTGGATAAACTGGATTGGTTAGTATATATTCCAAGTCACACGGGAAGGTACTTACATGGTCGAGGCTGACGGCAGGCTTCTTCAGCGTGGATGGCCGGGTGCGGGCGACCGCGGCGAGGAAGTGAGATGGGCGCATGGTAAGCTATGTCATGTCTTTGTGATCAACCATGTAAAGTGCCAAATTATATGATGGCAGAGAATGTTTACGATCATGTCTCGTAGAAGGGATCTATAAGGCGGTGACTCTTTCTGCCTGTCCTACAGAGGCTGTCAGGTGATCATTGTTATATGCCTGGATATCAAGGTGTCATTTCATTGTACAATTCAGTTGGGCCCAACTAGTTCTTTTATCCAAAGATTATAAATATTCATAGAAATCGTTTTACTCCTGCAAGGGCTCGCCCATCCCGCCGAATGTCACACTCTTGATGGTCATGAACTCGTCAATACCGTACTTGCTGCCCTCACGGCCAAAGCCACTCTGCTTGACACCACCGAAGCTGAAAACACATTAGTACTCGTCAAGAAAAGGGGACCAGAAAAAACTCACGGAGAAGCAACATCACTGATCAAACCAGTGTTGACACCAACCATGCCGACCTCCAGGGCCTCGGCAACGCGGAAGATGCGACGGACATTACCACTGAAGAAGTAACCAGCCAGACCAACCTCGGCACGGTTAGCAAGGTCCACAACCTCCTTCTCAGACTCGAAGGGGAAGAGGCCAGCAACAGGGCCGAAGGTCTCCTCCGAAGCAAGCAGCATATCTTTGCTCATACCCGTCAGCACAGTAGGGTGGTAGAAGTTGGGACCGAGAGCAGTGGCCTTCTGTCCACCGACGACAACCTGAGCACCCTTGGAGGTAGCGTCCTGGACGTGCTCGTGGGCCTTGTTAGCGGCACGCTCGTGGATAACAGGTCCGTGGGTGGTGCCGTTTTCGAAACCACCGCCCAGCTTGAACTCCTTAACCTTCTGGACGAAGCGCTTGGAGAATTCATCGTAGACGCCCTTCTGGACGTAGATGCGGTTGGCGCACACGCAAGTCTGGCCGGAGCTACGGAACTTGGAGGCGATGGCACCGGCCACGGCGGCGTCCAGGTCCTCGACATCATCGAACACAATGAAGGGGGCGTTGCCGCCCAGTTCCCAAGAAACCTTCTTAATCGTGGAAGCAGATTGCTTCATGAGGATGCGGCCAACGTTCGTCGAGCCAGTGAAGGAGACCTTACGCACCTCAGGGTGAGTGGTGATCAGCTCACCCACGGCAGGGGTGTTCTTAGACGAAGTGACGATGTTCACAACACCCTTGGGGATTCCAGCGCGGTGAGCAAGCTCAGCAAGCGCATTGGCTGTGAAGGGTGTTTCCTGGGGCGACTTCGCGACCACCGTGCAACCCGCCGCCAGGGCGGGGCCGATCTTGCGCGTAATCATAGCCGCAGGGAAGTTCCATGGTGTGATGAGACCGCATACGCCGACAGGCTGCTTCACGGTCATGACACGGTTACCGGGCACGGAGGCCGGGATGGTGTCGCCGTATGTGCGGGGTGCCTCCTCGCTGAACCACTCGAAGAAACTAGCGGCGTAGTTCACCTCGCCCTTGGCGTCAGCCAGGGGCTTTCCGTTCTCCCATGTAATCAGCGTAGCCAAGTCCTCTGCGTTATCGATCATCAATTGGTACCAGCGGCGGAGCATGCGGGCGCGCTCGCGGCCGAGAGTTGTGCGGAATTTGGGGAAGGCCTCAGAGGCGGCCTGAATGGCCTTTTCCACGTCGGCGGTATCGAGCTCGGGGCATGTTCCGATTAATTTGCCAGTGGCAGGGTCTGTATGCCGAACATCAGCATCCTTTCACTCTTGTGGTGGTATCTTGGAATTACCGTGGACTTCGAAGGTCTCGCCGGACTTCGCGCCGACCCACTCGCCATTGATGTATGACTTCTCAATGAAGAGGGACTGGTCTTTTAACTGCAACGGAATCATCAGAATGTGCTGCGATCGTATATTCGAGCCCACTCACCTGAGGTGCACTGTGTCCCATAGTGTAGAGTCTCTGAGCGTGAGTTTTAGGAATTCTGAAGGGGTATCTTGGTCCAGGGCGCAACAATTGGCGGGCGACAGGGCGAATGAGGCGGTCCATGATCACGACCGAGGAGGAAAGTCGAAAATAAGGGCGGAGAGGGTCGGATCCAAAAAAGTGCGGGGAGTTGGAGAGTTGGAGACGCCTTTAAAGGGAGCGGGCAATCACAGATGGTGGAGAATGTCCGGTGTCTCGTTTGGCCAGTGGATGGTGATTGCTCTCTGTGTCCGAGAAGCACCGAGGGACTTGAATCCGGTCAATACAGGTAATATTCAGCAGCTCAGAAGGGAAGCTCTATGCTGCGCGCGGGGATCTGCGGGTCTTTGATGTCATGGAGGTGAGGTTTGTACTGGTAGAGCTGACCACACGTTGGTGAGGCTGGGGAGATACATTACATAGCTCCTGAAAGGTGTACCGCGTTATTCTACTGTCTTTTTGCTATTCAAATCCAACAGTTGAACGATCTATTCGACATTTTCGAGAGAAGGCAACTGAAGCATTTCATAGATCTGGTAATTTTGGCTTCCGTATTACAGCAGGCGGAGACATTGCCCAATCAAATAGACAGACACTGGATTCTCGGTCCTTCCGACCAATTGGGGTTCTGACCTTACTCCCATCCCCGAGATAGTGTATCTGTAATACGAAAGCTCCAGACTACGTAAGTTTGACCTGCAATCGAAGCTCCGTAAACAGCAGTGTGAAGCCCGAGGGAATTGATCTTGAAGTTGCTGGATTTTGAGAATTGTCCACCAAGACGGAATCTTCAAATGCGAGAATTATAGGAAGGGAATATTGGATTAATGCCATGTTCTGCATCATGAATTGATACAAAGATCATGTTGGTATATACATGAGGTCAATAAGTCCTAATCTACCTGAATCAGGTCCTCATCCTCACGAGTAGTCCCAGCGCGAGACTGCGACCTTTCGTTTCCAGAAAGTGCATATGAAGGATGAGCCTTCTTCAAATGCTGATTGAGATTCCATGTCCGCGAGAAGCCTTTCGTATGTCGACTGCAGCCCTCAAAAGGACAAACAATATCCAGTTTGCGGTGATCACCCTTCCCAAGACCCGGTCTCGTCCGTTTCGGCTCCTTGCTCGGGGCTGGTTCTCGGATCATGGCAGCCTCGGGGACCGGTGATGCGGACGCAGATGGAGGAACAATCGCAGGTGTCTTTGCTTTCTTCGGCCTGTATTTCTTTGCTGTTGCTTTTGGCTCGGATCGAGGCTTGTAGGCTTTCTTGGATTTTGCCCGCGACTTGGGCTGTGGTGTTGCTGGCGCTGATTCATCGTCGGAATCACTCTCGGTGTAGGTGTAGACCCACTGCTCGTCGTTGTTGCGTTTCTTTTTGACCCTGCCCTCGGCCATTGTGTGGAATTCCATGTCTTCGCCAAAGAGATCGGCACATCGTTTCGAGGCACGCGTCACGGCCGTGGAAGGAAGACCCATCATCGATGCTAGGCCCATCACCTCACTCCAGTCGCGCAGTTGGAGCCTGCCCTTGATGTAATGATTTCCCTCTAGGCTTTCGATCGAGTCGCAGGACGAATCTCGCACCTCGGATGGATCTGGTAGAGCAGTCTCGGTGTCTTTTTCTGACAATTCCTGGGCATTGACTGAGAGAGGTCGTTGTTGCTTCCGGGGGGAGCCATTTCGAACCCGTTTCCTGCCACGGGATTCACTTCTATTCTCACTTTTTTTCTTTCGTGGGGTGCGATCTGCTTCGTCTTCTTCTGATGAATGCTCGGCTCCGGATTCCTCATCGTACTTTCGACCTTTCATGGCGCAATGAAGACCGTACAGAAGTTTGTCCAGTTGGGTGATAACGTTGCGCGCTAGGGGACGTAGTTGCTTGGTTGATTTATCGTCATCAGCCTGCATCATCGGCTCCATAGTTGTCGAATTCAATGGTCTTCCATATTCCTTCTTCTCCAGTTCCTCGGCCATCATATCATCCTTGTTGTGAATTCTCTTGTCGAGGTCGCTTTTGACATCTTCGTAATCCCACTCCCGAGCTCGGTATTTGTTTTTGGCAGCCTTGAGAAGAACTGCCGTGATAGATTCTTCCAAGCCCGCGCTAGGCCGTGGATCCGGGGCCATACGCATAGACCCAGTCTCATCCATGTGGTTGTGAAGACGCTCATCCAGGCGCGGGACTTGTGCAGCGGGCACAGGCCATACAGTCCATCGTCTAGGAACTGCGAATGTTTTCTTCTCATTAGTTTCCGTTTTGTTTTGAACGGAGTCGCGTATTCGCCTGCGAATCGCATGAGCATTGTAGAGGTGAGCCCCTAAATCTCTCGACCGTTCGGTGATCATGGCGGTACATGCTCCAATTTCATCAGCATTGTACCTTCGCCATGAGCTTGCGGCGCCCTGGAATAAATTTGGTCGCTCAGTTCCTGGCGGCAGGTCGAGGCCACGATCCACTACGTAATGGATCGGCTCGGGGTCTGTCTGGAGGGTGGTTTGACTGAGACCCGCTGGCGGGCTAGACCGCATGGTCTGAGAGCTGTAGTTACGCCGTGATCGCCTCCTTCCGCGATGAGGACTTGCCCGAAGGCCTTCCTCGTTAGAATCGAAATCAGATGCCAGTGGCCGTTCTGGCATGAGCATGTCGTGGTCATATTCGACTTGATCTGAAGTTTCATCCATCATATCGGACTCGGGAATGGGGCCTAGAAGTGTATCCTGCGCTGAGGGACCCCCAAAGAGCGAGGGCCGAGATCTCTCAGGCTGAGAAGAGGGTTGCAAGACATCACTGCTTGGTCCACCGAATAATGATTTTGGTACCTGTGCTGATTCCGGTGGGAGGAAGTCTGAGCCTGGTACATTATTCTCCGAGAATGAGGACATTTTCCCGGAAACAACAGCCTTTGCTGTCTTGTGCACAGGATGGTCGAAATCGACAGGGTGCGGATATTACATGGAGGTTGATACCCAATTCGTAAGTTGAAAGGTTGGGTTCAAACCCCCATTCAGCGTGAGCCTATCGTCGGTACACTGTCCGTGTAACGCTCAGCCTCGAAGACTCCGAGTGTCGTGTCAGATACCGGACTGGACGTTGAACAGGTCAAAAAAATGTCAAGTCGGTCACGTGCCTGATATACACGTTCCACGGTTCAGTCGCCAAGACATGTCCGCTAGACCCAAAGCGGTAATATAGGAACAAGATATAGATCGTTCCTTCTATACGCAATATCAGCCCAATCTCTGAGGTAAGGGTAAACCAGATGTACTCTAGGGTTTAAAGAATACAAAATATTATAGGAAAGATCACTTTATTACTAAAGTACCTGGGAAATCACATCGTTCTCAGAGTGTAGTAGCTCTCATCTCTCTCACTCTCTCGCTGTCTTCACTCTCATCATGCCTTCACTCTCTCAGTATGGCTCACAATCCTGCTCTTCTATCTCTTCTCTCTCTTCTCTCTCTTCTTCTCCATCTTCTCCATCTTCACACTCGTCTATCCATCCTGGACTCTCTCGTCTATTAACAATTATCCATCAATCAACCAACCTCAACCTTAAAAAAATGAAGAGACTCACCAACCTGCTTCCCGACTTTGTGAATGGGATGTCGGATGAGCAGCTCATCTGCTTAGCAGATGAGTTCCACTCGACCTACGTTTCAAATGATTTTTTCATTACCAAAAGCGTCAGTTCTTCAATTGAATGCCAAGCTTTGAACTGTCACAATGGCCTGGGATTGAATCTTACTCTCTCTCGATAGTTGACGACCCAAGAGCCGCACAGTCGGATTATTCAAGTTCGTGTGAGCCGACATATCAACCTGACGTCGGTCATTGTCGCGAAGGGGAAGCTCGCAAGCCAGATTCTGGTCCCAGTCGACGGCTCGATGAGTGCTGAAGAAATCCGCGCGCAGCTGCTCTTGAATCGCAAGCTCTAATCACGACAACCGAGGGTCGGAGCTAGGAGCTGGGCGGCTTCTCGGATGCCCTGATGGGACACGTACACCGGCGTGGCAGGGTCATTCTTTTGAATTTGCGATGGAAAGATTGAATCGTTTTTCGGACATATTCCTCGATATTGTTCCATACTGGACTTTCTAGGACGCAGCCTTAGAAATTTAATATGTCATAATCATGCATAAAACACCACTGAGCATCTCACCCTAGGGCCCTCGGGCACATGCACCTGGGCACCTGGGCACCTGGGCAATCCTTGGACCTCAGGACCTCGGGAGAGTAGATTGGTTTGTAATATTCAAATGGACCCGTGGACCCGTGAATAGTTGACTACCTGGACAGTCCCTTGGTCTGTATAGTAGCCGTAAATCCATGGTTGTATAACTGCCTCCAAGTGTTCGTAGAAAGCCAGATCCACTGCTTTTTGTATGACTTTATTCTATATGATTCTTGCGGGATGATCTTCATAGAATACTTACTATAGCTGAGCGCGTCCCTAGGCACCTACAGGCGCTACCACCAACAAATGTATCGATTGATGTACCTTTTTTAATAGTTCGCCGGAGCCAGGAAGATTCGCTGCTAAAAAAAGGTAAAGGGGTCTTATTTGAGATCGAAAGCTACTGCTATGAAGAGAAAATATTAAGCTAGGCCCATCTTTATGGACAAAGACCCATGAATGCGTGAGACATGCCATCAAAAGGATGTTTCTGTTGTCGACCAAATTTTGTCCTTAGTCCCCACCCACGAAACCCAGATCCTCTCGATCTCCCCTTTCTTTCAGGCCGAGCATGTCGGCCTTCTCAAGTATGAGGTCTTTGATCCAGGGTTTGATATGACGGACAAAAAGCGGATGGTCACAGGTTCCCACAGCCAAATCAAGGTCTCTCAGGTGCTGGCTCTGGTCAAAGATCCGAATCCATCTGCCACTCCGCCATTTCATTTCCTTGGTGAAAACTTCGCGCAAGAGAGTGGCCTCGTAATTCCACAAATCGTAAAGGTAAGATTGAAATGTCTCTGGGATCTCCCCGGGGCGGAAGTGTTCTGTGCTGGGCTTTGAGGCTACCGATGGGCTCTCGAGAAACTCAGGGTAGCTGCATGCTTTCCATAGAGGCACCGCTGAGACAAACTCCCAGTCTATGACCCCTGTCAGCTCACCATCGTCGCTAACGAGAAGGTTTGACTCCGAAATATTATCGTGGAAAACGCTTGATGGCTCTAACTTTTCATGGCCACCGGCCATTGGGAAGAAACGAGGAAGAAGACCATTAAGGTTTTGAACTATGTTGAGGGTTCTCTCGGAATCTTCTTTCGTCTCTTGCTCCTCTTCGCTGGGATCTCCAGTGATAACGTGATCCAGGATCGACTGATTTTCATGGTTCATAATTGCAAGGCGAGCTGCAACCCAGTTGTTGCCTAAAAGGAATGGGCCTCGTGGGACTTTTTGCTCGAGGCGTGATCTCCAGGCCAGTTGCATAGAAACAGCTCGACCTATCGCGGGTACAACTGGACGCAAATTGTCGACAGAAGGAAAATCAGAGCTTCCATCGAGGAAAGCGCTCTCCATCATGGCGAGACGTTGGGTTTTGTTTGGATCTTGAGCTTTGTTTGGATCTTGAGTTCGTAAAAGGTTGAAGGGCAAGTTTGGATTCTCCTTCACATCTGATTCCTCGTAGAGATTTCCAATTCCTTCAAACTGGTGCTCAAAGAGATCAGACGCAGCCTCAGCAAGTTGGCGGACCATTTTCGCTTTCGCCTCGAAGGGAAGGGAGGGCCAAACATCAGCGAAAGGCCTTCCAGGCATCTTGGTCATGAGGATCCACTCGAATCCAATCCGGTTCTCTGCAGAAGAATCATATTTGATAACTTCAGGGACTGGAAGCTTTGTGACGCGGCGTACAAAGTTCATCGTCGCCACTTCACTCAGAACCTTGAAATGCGGATCTATGGGCAATGAAAGCCGCATAATGAGCTCTTTTCCATCAACCGTGGCGTTGTAAACTTTGTTGAAAGCACCCTGTGCAAGAAATTCCACTTCAACTGTGCTTGAGGGGTAGATTTCCTGTATGGTTGCTTTGATGTCTTCGATATCAGGTTCGACGGACCAACGAGGTTCATACCCGAATAGACCCTCTTCCCATCGAAGCCCATGTTGTTTCAGTGTGAGAGACTCCGCATTGCTAGGCTGGGGGGTCGACTCGATAGTCTTCGATGTGATTGGATGAGAGTGACCTTCGACGGACTCCGCGTTGGTGGTGTGTTTTTCCAGCTTAGAGGGCTCTTCGTTGATGGAATGAGGGTCCGACTTGACAAGCTCCGGTTCGATGGGGCGAGGATCCGCCTCGGAGAACTCCGCGCTGATGGGACGAGAGATTGACTCGAAAGCCTTCGTGTTGATCAGATGTTGGTCCGACTTGACAGACTCCCCGTTGGTTGGATCGTCGTTCGGCTCAGGGAAAACTGTATTGGTGGAAAAAATGATTGGCGAAACCTCATTGGATAGTTTGTAGGAAGATAGCACCATACCGGCAGAAGTAGACAAGTCCATTTCCAGCACCATGTCGCATGCATTGGCCTGGTCCGCACAAGGGGCCAGCTTTGGTAAAGGATCGGCCATTTTGCAAAATCCTGTAGCTGATGTGGGGAAGCTCGGAGGATGAAAAGAGAGAAAGAAAGGTGGGGAGAGGAATAGAGAAAGAAAGTGGGAAATGTGAGAAGGGGAAGGAGAGCTTCCAGGGTTGGGACCCTCAAACTTCCAAATTTGGTTTGATTGACATTGTACCTTTCCAGGCTTCCAGGCATCTCTCACTTCACTTTGTTTCAAGGCCTCATTTATGCGCTGTGGTCCTAGTATTGATCATGTCAAATGGATTGTTATATCACATCATGAATGCCACAGTTGAGGATTTTATAGTGACATCAATAGGCGAGCGTCATACCTCTCCATAGAGAGACATTCAAAAGCCAACTCGAATAAAGAGATTGTCAGAAGCTGCACATCTCAAAAACCATTGTTCGGAATGAATAGGGGATTGGAGTCTTCCCAAATGGAGTTGGTGAGAGGACGCTTATTGGAGCCATCCGAGTCCATGAGCATGATCTGACTGTAGGGCTGAAACGTATGATCGTACAAAGCACATTCATACTGGAAGCCATACATGCCTGTAGCCCACATGATCTTGCCATCCTGACGCCAGACAGCATGCGCATCATTAGCACCGCTACTGGTGAGGATCCGCAGATCAGAGCCATCAGGCCGAATAGTGCAGATCTCGTAGTTTGTCGGGGTGGTCTTTCGGGTGAAGACGATGAGTTTTCCATCCGGCGAGAAGGCAGGGAAGTTATCCCAGTCACTGGTGAGCTGGGTAACATTCCTAGACTCGAGGTCGATGACGTGGAGACCAGTCTGTGTTTTGTTGCCGTATTCATTGGTATCAGCACCCCAGACCCGATAGACGATCTGTTTGCCATCGTGAGAGAAGCTGGGAAAGCCGGTATTGAGCTTGTCTCCACCTATCAGTGTGTCATTGCTGTTGGTGAGGGTCTCCGAGTAGCTGCCGTTCTTTGTCGAGCGCACAATCCAGCCTCCATATACTCCTCTGTCTTCAAACCAAGCGCCAACCCCAAAAGCGAGCGATTCCCCGTCCCGGGACCAGCTGGGATTGTATGCACCGGCCAAGCCAGTTTCCACCTCCTGGCGGCGCGTAAGCCCAGTCGTTTTCGGGTCGTAGATTAGTGAAATGTTCTTCCCTTCCTTGTCAAAGGTCATAATCGAAGAATTAGCAAGGAACTTTGCAGTGATAACGACTTCTCCCTTTGAAGAAATCTGGGGCAAGACATCGGTGAATCCGTAGTCCCAATCGGAGTCCCAGCTATAAAGCTTCTTGTAAAGGGGACGAGTGCTCCAGCCGGTCCTCTCATACACCATATAGTTTCCATCAGGAGACCACGACGGAGAGCGGATAGTGGTCTTGTAGTATGTGCCGTTGGTAAGATGTAAGCCATACTTCGCGCCAATCTTGAGGTGATACCCAATCACAGTGTCAGTGACATACTGAGGGAAGACCCTAACACCAGTTCCAGCAACTACTGTCCGTCGGTCCTTGCCATCAAACCCGATGGAGACAATCGAGGAATTTGGAGTCGTCGTATACACAGGGCGATGCGCATGCCATGTATTTTCGCGAGTCATTTCGTAGAACACAATACGTCTGCCATCCGGAGACCATTTCGGAGATCCAAGAGAGTACCCAGGGCGACGAGTCACACAGCGAAGATCGGAACCATCAGGTCGAATAACGTATATCCCAAGCTCCTGTGTATGCTCCCAGCCAGCAAGACCACGGTAGGTAATGGGCCCATGGCCATCCCACTCAGTATTGCGGTCCGATGAAAACGCAATCCATTCACCATCTGGCGACCACGCAGGGCGGAAGTGACCGCCCATCAGAGCTTCGTCTGGGCGGTTGGCTGGCGTATCGGTGATGTTCCATGTGGCACCATTATTCAGGTTCTTGACCCAGATATTGGCTTTGTGGTTGTTTGCCGTTGAGACATATGCAGCAAAGGTCCGATTGGGAGACAACACGGCACTATCTTCCACTGCTGGAGACTCGAGAATTGGTTCAAGGTTGGAGCCATCGGGGCGTACTCGGTAAATATCAGAGTTTCCGTCGCCGTTGCGCTCGCCTGTGAAGGTGATCCACTCTCCATCGGGAGAAAAGCTTGCGTGGTATTCATACATAGGATCTTTCAGCAGAGGATGCTCGTTTGAGCCGTCCGCGTTGGCAATATAGAGCTCTGAGGTCCCTGGGCCGATGCGGTTCATCAAGAACAGACCCTTCTTTTCAACCGCGGGGCCAGAGTCAACCAAAGAGCCAGCTTCCGAGTTTGATGACACAACATCGCGAAACGCGTGGATATGAGGTTTCTCTAGGTTGTAAGCCGCGTCTCCCGTATCTCGGGCGTAGGGACAGCCTGCGAGGGTGGGAACAACGAAAAAACTCACGCCAGATAGTATGTAGAGACGCATGTTAGTTAGACGATCTGATCAACAGAAGATTCTGGGAAATAAACAGGAGCACCATGCCAGATAAACCCCGCAGAGTGAGAGTACAAGGTTGTATCGGTCAGGTAGTCTGGAGAGGTTTCTTTTGGTCTCAACCCGAAGGTTTGATTTCTGTCTCCGGGGGGATTGCATGTTACTTTTCGGGGTCTTTGGGCTGATCTAGTTGCTTTCAGGCGTATTCTGCTATCTTGTTGCCGGGCAGCCAGTTATACTTTCAGCACGGGGAGCGAAATCTTCGAGTATTGTCCGTGGTGTTCAATAGGACAGAACACATCCCACCTTCGCAAAAGAACCTCAATGTACCAATACTCCTTGAAACTTCGAAAGCTTATGTACCGAGCTTCGAATCACATTTCTCCTATTAAAAACAGAAGCATGGGTCTTCTTGGGGGACTGAGACCTTGGAAATCCCAGAACCAGTTGTAGCTACTTTAATGGAGAAGCCATATCCCGGAGAGTGAGATAAACATTGAACACACCATATCATGACTTCAACTTGAACTTGGAGGAAGAAGAGGAATTCATATTTGTGTGTGGTATTGGATGAATGGAGAGAAAAGTTTCTATCCTTGTTGATTGTGTGAGACGGTCAGAATATCTCTTTAGCATGTTGGTGGCTCTTATTCTGGTAGTTCTCAGCCGGAAACATTTGGAATTGATGGCCTAAATCACACTAGGTCTGTCTCTGATGTCTCACAGATCTGTACTGATCTCAAGTGCTGTGTCCTGTGCGGCACAGGCTGCATGGAAGTCCCTGCCTCGATAGTTGGAGTTGGAACCGAATTTGTGCTCCAGCAAATCCGCTAGATTAAGAGGCAGCAGATGAATCTTTTCTTGCTCGATTTGACGTGGATCGTCTCCAGGCCTCTCGTCCACTTTCGGTCATTCCGAAGATTCGATAATGATTCTTGAGTGTTGATCGAATGTCACCACCAAGGTCTTCCATTTCGCCTGCCCAACTTCAATTTTGTCATCTCCGCTAACAAATCGCAGAAACCCGCCGTGTGTCACTACCACAATATCCGGACGACTGGTGCCAACCAGTTCCCTGAACCTTTCTTCCAGCCGGCTTTGAACTCGAGCACCGCGAAGTTTCAGACACTCAGGATCGTCGGCATACACGCCTTCTTTCCGCGGAAATACGCTGTCTAACTCCATGATCTCCCAGGGGAGGTCGTAGAATTCCGAGCGCAAAATCGACACCTCTGAGCCGGTATCGCATGGTCGAGCGGAGTGTGCTTGCACGTCAGGCTCGAGGACTAGCCGAGCGCCATCTGAGATCCCAGCAACTGAGCCTTGCGCGTAGTACTTTTCGTCGATGGATTTCTGAAACCCAAGACGCGCTGTCTGGAGAGTCCGACGAAGGGGTGATGCTAGTACGAGTCCGACGCTGTCGTGGTACGGGAAATCTCGACATAAATCTTGAGATTGATGGATGCCCTTTGCCGTTAACTGAGGGTCGGGTATGGTCGTGTCATGGTTCGGGTTGTGAGTGCCTTCCGCATGCCGCACCAGGTGCAAACGAAAGGACATGATGTATGCTGGTTGAAGCTGTCAGACTGGATAACACAATGCGAAGGTGCTCAGGCATCGGCCACATACCCGTGGACTTTATGTTCAATCTCGGGGCAGACTTCCACAGTCAGCCCGGGAGAGCTATAGATGGGCCGAGGATTATATCCGAACTCAATCGGCCTTTTGATTCTGAATCCTGGATGAGGCACTCCAGTCCGAGTATACATCGTAGCCTCGGGGATAGATCGGATGTCCGAGGCGAATTCACCAAACAAGGAAATATCCACCGAGACCAGGCTATGTATCCATGATATGTTGGGATCTGCAAGATTGCGAGATTCCCAATGGCAGTCTGGTCATTGGAGGCTCTGGGGAATAATACATCACCTCCCGAGGTTTCAATCAGCCCTGGAGCCCAGGGGTTTCTTACCTAGTACAACCCCGCCGATATATATAGTACTAGTCCTCCAAGGCTGGAGATATGAGATTACCTTCTGTTGAATTGTGGGGGGCTTGGAGCCTTGCTGTATATATATAGTAGTCACCTGGGCAAAAGGCTGCTGGATCTGGTGAACATGATTTTGGAAAACTTGGAGCTAGTTGCTTTGTCACAATCAATTTGAATATCACGGCTGACACTTCCACCAGCACGGGCGATAGGGTGTGGCGCGAGAGTCTGAAAGTTTCCCCAGAGTGCGTTGGCCCAGCCCGAATCCGTGTGCTACTGGCCCCGATCGACAGGATCTACGCGCTGAGGGGCTCGAGTGAATTTTTCAGTCTTCTGGGATCCGGACTTTTGTGTGTGTGATATTCTGGTAGTACTATAGGATGAAGGCAAGTAATTGATTCCGAAGCACCGACCTGATGGACAACCTAGCGGGTGGCAGCACCTTCGTTTTGTTGGCCACATAACTCGCAAACGAGATCTTCTGTGGGGAGTAGCCCGCCATTCTTTCGATGTCGATCTAGTCGGTGGGGACGCGATGGGGCGCGCAAATGCCCGAGACTTGTGCCCTCAGGCGTCACGAAGAGTTCACAAATTGGGCACTACAATGCATAACATAGCGAGGGTCTCGGTAGTAGATAAGCCTTGAGAGGAAGCGAAGGAAAAAAGCGAAAGAAATCCGGAAGTTGAGACTCGAAAAGATCAGGTGGAATCCATGGATGCTGGAAGGCTTGTTTACGCCCAAAGCTACGGTTGGACCAATCAGAGGCGTCATTACGGGGCAGTGTAATTTACCAGTACTAGTACATACAGCAGTACAGTACTGCAGCACTCGATTCCCTTTCTTCCCTCTACAAGGTCCATATCGATGCTCCAGAGCTATGGCGATCAAAGGCAAGCCTCGAAGCATCTCTGATCCTCCAGGAGCCGAGCCCGAGATGTTGGCAATGGCCAAGATGCATAAGGTTTCTGTGTAGGGTGATCGGCAATGTACATCGCAGGGGGACAAGCCGGGACACAACAGAACTAGCACTGTAGGTCTGAACACATTAGCCACTGACAAGTTCAAGCGAAAAGACAATGCCGCATAGTCGCCCCCGTCTCACTGCATAACCCAGAGTTCTGTGCTCATCGCTTTCAGCTGTGGTACTAAGCTAGTTGTGTGCTCGAAAATGGCCAAGAACCATTCCCTAGCCCCCTGCATGCTGACGGCTCACACGTGTGGCATTTGCCGACATAATTGTTGATTTCTGTTCCCGCTCTCGAGATTTCCTTCTGAACAGATAGTGTCGCTGTAGCCAGCATCGTCCGACACCCAGCCGCGCCACCAAAATGGGCATAAAACCAGGTATTCAGTTGCTTGTCTCAATTCCCAGTTTGTCCCTTGTTGACCAGCAGTAGAGCATGGCGATCCCGACTTGGAGCCGAGCTCCAGTCCGCCAAGTGATGGGGATGGCACACTTACCCACGTCGACGACAGGGCGCTCGTCCGCAAGATTGATATGCACGTTGTCCCGATGTTGTTTGCGATTTATTTTGTCGCGTTTTTGGATCGGTAGGACCTTTGATCTGTTGTTTCTATCACTTTGGTCGATTCACCGTCGATGGGATGATAGCCCTGGGGCTAGTGACACTGACTTCACCCAGAGTTAATATTTCCAATGCACTTACGATGAGCATGCCGGAGGATCTGAATTTGTATGGCGACCGGACCAACGTCGCTCTACTGGTCTTCTATATTCCCTATATTCTTTTTGAAGTCCCCTCCAATATCGTCATGAAGAAGCTGAAGCCCCATGTGTGGCTGTCGGGCTGTATTGTCGCCTTTGGCGTTGCCATGCTGGGCCAGGCCTTTGTCAAGAACTATGGGGGTCTCATTGCGACGCGCTTCGTGCTTGGATTGGCTGAGTGCGGTATCTTCCCTGGAAGTTTCTACCTGATCAGTTTCTGGTACAGGCGCGCCGAAGCACAGAAGCGATTCACGATGTATTGGTCCGCCGTCATCTTTGCCGGTGCCTTTGGGGGCCTCATCGCCTCCGGGATTGCCAAAATGGATGGGATGCGGGGTCTGGAAAACTGGCGATGGATCTTTTTGCTGGAAGGCGTTGCCTCTATCCTCGTCGGTATTATTGCGTTTTTCTTATGCGCTGATTTCCCGCAGCAGGCATCGTGGCTCAACGAAGACGAGAAGAAGGCCGTCATAGCGAAGACCCATAACTATGAAGGTGATGATGTCTCCATCACTAAAGCCGATCTGTGGGAATCCTTCAAAGACGCCAAGATATGGCTGGCTTCATTCATGTACTTCTGTGGGTCGTTTTCTCAAGGGGTGCAGTTCATGGGCTAACATGACATAGGCATTGTGGTTCCCATCTACGCCTTCTCTTACTTTGCCCCGACGATCATCAAAGCTCTCGGATACAATACCATCCAGACCCAACTGCACAGCGTGCCGCCCTTTGCCGCTGCACTCGGACTCTGCGCCGTCGTCGCCTATCTTTCAGATCGATGGAGGATCCGCCTCCCATTCATTCTCTTCAGTGATCTGCTGATCATCATTGGCCTGGCGATCATGTTGACGATGCACGGCGCGAGCCACTTTTCCGCCGAGTATCTTGGAATCTGCTTCATCACCATGGGCGCCTTCACGGGCGGGGCCGTGATCATCTGCTGGACCATGATGAACATGCAGGGCCATAAGGAGCGTAGTATTGGCTCTGGTCTGGTGATTGGCATTGGCAATGCTGGCGGCATTGTGGCGGTCTTCTGTTTTACCAAAGATGATGCCCCCTTGTATAAGCGCGGGTACTGGATTCTGATGGGTGTCACCCTCGCCGGGACGGTTTTGACGGCAGTGTACGCCCTGATTGTGGAGCGTGAGCGCCGCCATCAGCTTCGTGTGGAGGGGATTACGGACAAGGAGAAGATTTTGTCACTCTAGATGAGTGTCTCGCTGCTTCGTCTACTGGGTATAATAGAGTGGCTCTTGAGTAGATCATTTTGGTCAATATCCATCACAGAATTAACCTCTCATTTGCTGCTCACCTGGGCAAGTGCATAGAGATGATATGTCGAGAATCGAGAAAATCGACAATCTTTATTCTACGCATTCTATGCAGTCCCGACACTCGTGGCTAAACGTGTAGAAACGATGCCAACCCCGCATCGATAGTGATAGGTCCGGATCAAGGAATTCCCTATGACCTTTGTTCGCGGTTCGTTTTGGGAGTGGCAAACCAACCAACAGTGCCTGCAACCAGATCGGCTGCTGTACAGTAGATGATGACTTCCCCCCTTGCTCTCCAGGGCTTCTAGCATCATACCTCCATTCCAAGTCAACCTTCGAGCTCATATTGATATTGATACTTCTGCAGTGCGGAAGTTGACCTTCCACCTACTGTTACCCCGCAACATCTGAAGATACCGCGACAGGATGAAACAGACCGAACGAAGCCGAAACAAACATGCCAACCTGATCTGTCACAACTGCAGAACCAAGAGATTCAAATGCGCGTTGCCAAGTCCTGCTCTGGGCTATCTAGGGGCTCGGCCGCTCGGGAGCTCTTGCGAACGATGTCGCAGGCTCGATCTACCGTGCGTCATCGAGCGGGCAACTTTAAGGCGGCCAGTCAAGAACAGGCACTGCAAAGCGAAACGATCTAAATCTCTCAGTGACACCAAAGTGGATCAGGTCGCTAGTGCGCTCTCTGATTTGAAGATCAAGGAACAGACATTCCCTCGGGATCTCAGAGAGCAAGTTTTGACCGAGAACGGAATCCGTCAACAATGACATGGCAAATCATTTTATGATACCCGACGGTTTCATGTCCAAGGTTATGTGTGAGAGATGTCACATTTGTGTGATGGCGTCACTTTGGATATCAATAAGATGGTTAAGATGGTTGAATAGTCAAAGAGGGACTACTCGGTATGTAGATATAACTGCATTCTCTCATCATCATTCACTATGACTATGTCAAACATCGCACTGGACAGAGGTGAGATAGTCACAGCGGGCAACAACGCAGTCTGTTTTGGTATCTGGCAAGATGGCCGAGTGGTCTAAGGCGTTACGTTTAGGCATGCCAGAAATGGTATTACCACCGTAATCTTCACGGGCGTGGGTTCGAATCCCACTCTTGTCATTTCTTTTTGCTTTCTTTTTTCCCAGTCTGTGCCTGTACTCCGTCTAATTATAGTCGGTACATCATTATGTCTTAGGACAAAGTACAGAGTATAGTACATACATCATACTCTTGGACTGCAATGGGGTCTATCACCCGTAAGGCTACACACTCAATCTGAGAATATAGTGATCGACTCTTACGTGGAGACCCTAGAGCCCCGTTCACCCCGCGTTCAGAACCCTGAAGGGACGAGAAAGGGTCGAAGTAGAATGGTTAAAAGACATCCTAAAAGACAAGAAGACACCTCCCAAAGTCTTAAAAATGATCCGAAGTACCCCGGGCCGGCAAATACTTTAGACCTTTTCAGACTCGTATCATACAAGCCGAAACGGACAGTGGCGAAGCACAGGTCCACCCACGGCGAAGGCCTAGTCGCAGTAGCGTGCTGGCTTCGAGAATCGACTGTAAAAGAAAGAGTAGATTTACTCTACTCTTCATTTCCCAAAGAAAGATACCCCGAACCTGTAAATCCGCCAAGAATCCAACTTGGTCCGAGTTTTTTCTCGACTCGGCTCCAGATCCGTCACACTAAGGTCTCAAACTCTCTCCCTTCCCAGTTTCTCCCCTCCCATCTCATCTCGCCCTTCTCGCCCACGCTCGCCCACCCACATCTCGCCCACGACTCTTGCATCCATTTGCTGTTCCCTTCCAACATCTCCCCCAGCGACCGGATTGAACGAACGAGGTGGCCCGACAGGGCTGCCAAACCGATAGGAAATGTCGGGTCATATGTCATCAGAGCACTCTCGCTCTGCCTCACGATCATCAACACGAGTCTCCCACGATTCCACCACTCGCCCCTCCGGTCGCAACTCTCGCGTCTCCAACCCCAATGTCTTTGCCGATGAATACTCGTTAGAACCCATTGAGTCCGACCGCATCGAACGCCCCCATAGTCCCGCGTCCATCACCTCCTCGGCCACCCTGCGTGAAACCAACCCCAAAACCGTCAGTACTGCAACGACCGAGAATGAGAATCCCTTTGGGGATGATGCCCGGGTGTCATTCGATGAACCCCATCGGTCCAGTCTGCCCCAAAAGGGGCATTTCGCCAACCGGAATTCGACCAACTCTCTCGCCTCAACCCCTTCCATGATTCAACGAAACCAAAGCGTCTCCTCCCGCTTTTCCATCCCCCGTGCCCTCAGCCCTTACACCGGAGCCACCGGACCCAGCCATCCCTATGGCATGTACCCACAGGTCGGCGTCAGCCGGTCGCCCAGCGTGGGAAGCACATCGACAATACGCCCGGTGGAACGTCCGATCGAGGAATCAACCGGTCCCCAGCATCCCTATGCGATGTACTCGCAGAACGTCGTGGAGGAAGGAATGGATGACGATATTATCCCGGTCGGGTTCCCCGGCCACAACCCACCGTATCAACCGCCCGCTGGCCGCCAGGATGAGGACGTGGGGGATATCATTGGACCCGATGGCCACACCGAACCGCTACCCCCGTACTCACGATACCCAACGGGCGTCATCCCCAAGCCCCCCGGCGCGGAGGCGGAGACGATGGCGGACCTCAACACGCCACCCGAGGAACATCGTCTCAACAACGAAAGCCCACGGGCGCTCCCAGTTTCGGAAACATCCTCACGGGCATTGGTGCCCGAACAATCTGCTGGCGGAAACGATGATGGAAACGAGGAACGGGCCCCTCCTGTGGCGACCACAGGCATCATGGCATTCGAGGAGAAGCTCAAACGAAAGGGAAAGCAGACCGCGTGCTGCGGTCTCCCGGTTTGGACCTTGGTTCTCATTGCGACAGTCATGCTCATCGGAGGATGCATTGGAGGTGTCATTGGCGGTGTCCTGGGCACTAAGCGAGCCGCCGAAGCCGCCAAGGAGGACCAGGAGGCTCAAAAGTCTCACGGTCCACCGATTGTGACGGTCACCGCGTCTGCCCAGATGGATGCGTCCATGATCTCCACACCCACTAATATCAAGAGTATTCCCACGGGCAACTTCATGGTTCCAGCGAGCTACCAGAACGGCTCGGGACTCTGCGTGGACCAGACCGAGTACGGCAAACCCTGGAAGTGTCAACAAACACCAAGCGAATTTGAAATCTTTATTGGCGAATCCCGAGGCCAACATTCGATCGTTTTTGATTACGGAGGTCCGACACCGACCTTCACCTATGGCGCTCAGGCACCGTACTGGTCTTCCTCTCCCACTCAGGCACTCAGCATGGCTGTTGATACCACTGATCTTGGGATGGGTCCCGCTCTTTTCTTCATCTCCCCCTTCGACAAATTGGTCATTGTCCCAGAGAGTGATCTCAGTACCAGTTCTATCACCAAGCGCGGGTGGGTCGAGGATGGGTGGGCCCAGGCAGAGGCCTACAAGAACTTTAAGCAGACTGCCTCTGTCGGCGATAAGCCCTGGTTCTGTTGGTGGAACAACACCATGATGGAGTTCTTCATGTACGTCAACCAGTCCACCGCGGCCACCGCCAGCACCACCGCCTCCGTCGACAGCAACATGGCGGCAAGCACCGCTGGCGTCCAATCCAACGCCAAGCGCAGCTCTATCGCCAACTACCCGCGGCGGATCAAGATGGAGGAGCGTCGTGACGACCCCAAGCGGGAAACGCCTTACTGCCAACAGATGCAGATCCGCAATGACGGCGGTCTCGCGCTCCTGTCTGGCAAGCTCGTCAACATCAAGGAGAATGAGCCTACTCCCACCACCACCTACACCAACTACAACGGTGGCACCGCTCAGACATACACCGCACAGGCATCCTACGCCAGTGCGTGCTTCTGTCAATCCCTGACAGACTAGTCGGGCCACCGAAGCAAAATACCCTATTCATTGTGGTCCCTCTTTGGTGTGGACTTTGGCGTTGGCGTTAGATGGGCCGTGGAACTGGCCGAGCTCATGTGCACATGATCGTCTTCCTTCTTGACTGTGTGATTTTACCCCCTCCCCGCAAGTTACTGGCCTTGTGGGATGTTTCTCTTCTCGCATTATCCGTGACAATGCTCCTTTTTTTGCCTCTCCTGCCCTTGCGGCATGGTATGATTCTCATTTTGCGCGAGTTCTCTGTTATCCTTTTTGGGGTTATACATTTGGTCTATCTCTTCGTATTCTTACTGATATTGACTCTGGCGCTCATTGGATTGGTACGGCTCAGGTATTGCGATATGTCTGATTATACATTGTTCTCGTTTGGTTCCCGGGAATCCGGGTTGAAATATATCTTGCCTTGGCATTTGATAAGGCTTTGGTCTTTTGGTCTTTTGAAATATATCAAGTTATGTTGCAGGGCTCATTCCCTACCTAGGTGCCCAGGTGCCTCCTTCCAGGGTTGGTACTTCGTAGATCTATATACGTTCAGCACCTCACCTGGGCAGCAATGAGTGTCATGGGCAACTATATACACACCTGGGCATGTAACTATGGACTCTGGGACCCCGGGAACCTTAGAATGCCTCCAATCTTCGAGAGCCCAAGCTTCAACAGTAGTGACGTCCAATGGTTCAACTGATTTCAGACCCAGTATCCTAGGATCATTATCCGGGGAGGCTCTGAGGGAAGTTTATGTAATGGTTCCAAGTTCAATAATTCTGTGTGGTTTATACTAGGAGTATCAACATGGGTACCTTGGTTTATGTTCATGGAATCCAGATACTAGGTAGTATGCTATTTTCAGTGCGAGGAACTGTCAAGGATGTCCAATTGTACCATATCGACCGGGCAAGTAGATAACTGCGGATATCTTCAGACCCCGGGTTGGAGAGGGGCAGTCACCGCCTACCCATTACAGGAGCAGCCCCATCACGTGTACGGGTGTATAGATACCACGTGATGGGACAGCGACGTGCAGCACAGTATCAATGGACGATACTACTAGTACTAAGAGTAGAGCAAAAGGTTAAATGCAGCCTTAGTTCCTCACAGATACCCTAATTCAAGTGAATATACCCCTTTAAGCCCTTCATAGACATCAGGTAGGCTCTCAGATCCTGGGGCTCGATTAGGAGCTCTCCCACTCGACACCTGAGGCGCCTCACACTTCCGCCAACTCGCACCTTGCACCCCATTCCTCCTGCAACCTCTCTCATCGCTCTCCATCCATTCCTCTCCCACAATCTCATCTTCCTTCCTCCCTACCCTCCCACTATCGATATCGCATGATCTCGCCACCAATTTATTGATCTGCTTTTTTCGATTTCCCCCAGTTTATTGCGCCTGTGACTCTTAAAAATCTGTCCTTGGACCCTCCAGATCAAATGATCGCGTCTCCTAGATGACCTTCCCTCCCCCTCACCCTACCGCCCAATCGTCGATTGCTTCTGGCACCGATAAATCTTCTTCGACCAGGGCCGATATTGGTGCTTGGGGTCGGTCTGTGTCGCAGTCCGGCGCACGTCGTGGGTTGACTCCACTCGCGACTAATCTATCCTCCGCCGCTCCCCCCACGAACACCCGGGGCTTGGACGCAGGCCAGGGGGCCTCTACATCGTCTTTCTCCGCCGTCCTGAGCTCTGCTCGCGGGCTTTCCGGTGGGAGTCCCAAACCCACATCCTCGCCATTCACCTCATTGCAATCTGGCTCGCAACAGCACGCATCCACACTCTCGTCTCCTAAGTACAGATCTCACACCCCTTCCATAGGGTCTCACTTGGCATCCGCCGCAGGCTCCGCTTCAGGTGGAGGAGGTATTGGGGGAGGTGGTGGTGGGCCGGGATCATCCAGAGGGGTATTCTCACCTCTCTCGTCCGGAACAACCGTGAATTCTCCTACAGGCTTCGCATCCGACAAGTCGGGATCTACAGCCGCCCATTCGAGCCAATCGTCGCTCACCAAAATCTCCATCGCGCAGGTATTCCTTCTGCTCGATTCCATTACAGAGAAGGAGGGCAAAGAAAAGTGGGAAACCAAGGCTGCTCAAATACACAAGGTGAGTGAGGGTGCTGTCTGTTTGAGTTTCCACCATAGCTGACACTAGCAGCTTGTGACATCCAACGGCATGGAGGTCTTTTCCAAATATTTCCGTCGTCTCTTGACAGGCAACGCACCACAAATCTTCCCCGGTGTGAACAAATCCGTCGAAAATGCGGGCAATTACCCCCTGCTCGTTCAGGAGCTCCAGAAAGTGGCCATCGACATGGAGCAGTCTCAGAAAATCGCCGAGACTGTAGATACCTCTGAAGGAGACATCTTCCGCGACTTTGATCTCTCAACCTTCTTGGACCACTTCCGACTGGATCCCCTTATGAAAGTTTCGCTCGCTCTGGCATTCAAGCTGACCAGCAAGTCGGATCTTCGCGCCAAAGGTATGTATCATCCTCGGTTTGTGTACTAGCTCTAATCAACTCTACCAGCCGACGCCATTCTCTCGAACTCCGTTGCACCCTTCCTCCAAAGCCTGGCAAGTCCCACTGAAATTACCAAGGACTTCCATAATACTTTCCTCGGAATGACCATTGAACGATTTATCCTTTATCCCCCTCGAAATTTCACCGACGATGTCAAGGCAAAGCTTGTCTACGCAGCGAATCTGCGTTACCAAAAGCTTGGTTTGGATATGCCATTCGAAGTCTCCTCAGCTCTGCAAATGTTCAATTTTGTCAACCCTCAATATGGCTTAGTACGACAGCTCCATTCCAAGGGCCCCCGCGCTACCACAAACACCGAAACGATAAGCGAGTTGATCAGCTCGGATCCAAAGCATTGGAGCGAGGAGCACCTAGCAAGCGGTCTCCTGTTCATGGTTTTGTCACAATATTGGGAGCAGTTTTCGCTGGAGACCTTCTTGAGCGCGTTTGCCGACAAACCAATCAATTGGGCCCTGGTCTTCCGGCACTTTGACCGTGAGGGCCTCCGGGTGGACCCAAAGCAATTCGCCAAACTGTACAATGTTCTCTCTGTTATGTCATCTGAGGGCTCGTCTTTGGATGTCCAGAGACTTTGGGGCGGAGATTGGGACCATCGTGACACACAGATGTCTTTCTTGACTGCATTTGTAGCCTCTCGCATCGACCCTTCCTCAATCCCGAACTTTCGAGCAACATTCCCCGCCGACTTCTTCCAAGATGCGCCTGACATTGTGAAGCTGCAGGGCGAGCGTGCGGCAAAGTCACCTCTGCGATCCATGGATGCTATGAAAGCCATTTTCGATCTTGCCTTGTTTTCCCAAGCTTCATGGGCTGCGACAGAGAGCCAGCTCCTCATCAAAGCAGTTGTCCAATTCGATCTCCCAGTGTTCTTGTGCTCCGCTCTTGCCATTCCTCAGCCATGGTCCAGCGTTCAACAGAGCTTTGTGCTGCGCACGTTTATTGTCTTCATCTCGAAGCAGGAGGACGGATACCAACTTGCCCTACACGGGGCCTGGCGACAAGACCGACAGTGGGTTGCCGAGCAGCTCTTCACTACATTCACACAGGACCCGACTTCTACCGCAGTCATTTACGAACATGCTCTTGCCTACGGTTGGTTAGAGTACCTGCTTGGGTTCACCAATGGACTTGCTCTCGATCTTGCCTGCTATTCCCACCGCAAGGGCCAATTCGATCTTGAGCAATGGGTTCGAAATGCAGCCCAGAAGGGCGCCATTGACATGGGCGGTCTACTTTCCAAGTTCTTGCGAATCAAGGCAGAGGATGAGCTGCATGTTCAACGAAAGGAACAGTCGGCTCATCAAATGGTCAGCCTTGCTGTGAAGACTGTTTACACACTTTTGTCAGTTCTTGAGGAGTATGTTGGTGACCGCGAGAACCTCACCCCCGTTCAACGTATCTGTATCCAGACCTACCCTCGCTTGATCAATTATGGTGAAGGATTTGACGATATCATTGACATCAACGGCGAGAATGGCAACACCCTCCCCGATTCTATTGACAAGCAAATGCAAGAACTATTTGGGAAAATGTACCACGAAGAGCTCTCGCTACGAGAGATGCTGGAGTTGATGCGCAAGTACAAGTCCTCGCGCGACCCCGTTGAGCAAGATCTCTTCGCTTGCATGGTGCATGGCCTGATTGACGAATACCATTGCTACCACGAGTACCCTCTCGAGGCTTTGACAAAGACCGCAGTCATGTTCGGTGGTATCATCAACTTCCGTCTTGTTGACGGCATTACGCTGAAGGTCGGTCTCGGTATGATCCTCGAGGCCGTCCGCGAACACGAGCCCCACGATCCGATGTACAAATTTGGCGTTGAAGCTATTGAACAACTAATCAACCGCCTTTCCGAGTGGGCTGGCTTCTGCCACCTGCTCTTCCAAATCCCCTCCCTGCAAGGCACCCCTATCTACCAGAAGGCAGAGGAAGTGCTCCGAGAGCAAGGAAACCAGGTTGGTGAAGCCGAGGCTGGACCTTTCGATGGAATGGTTGCCGCGCCCCTCACCAATGGCAACGCCGCAGATTCCCCAGTCACCGACGGCTCTGTGCGCAAGTTCCGTGCTATTCACCTTGATCCTCCTCTTCGATCCGAGCTCTACGAAGACCCGGATGAAGACATTCAGGACAAGATCCTTTTCGTCCTCAACAATGTCTCGGAGCAGAACATTGACGAGAAACTCCAAGATCTGCGTGAAGTCCTGCGGGATCAACATCACCAGTGGTTTGCGGCTTACCTGGTAGAGGAACGTGCTAAGTTGCAGCCCAACTTCCAGCAACTCTACCTTGACCTTCTTGGTCGTATTGATGACAAGATTCTTTGGGCTGAAGTCTTGCGAGAGACTTATGTCAGTGTTGCCAAGATCATCAACTCGGAAAGCACATTGACTTCGTCTACTGATCGTGGTCACCTCAAGAACCTTGGTGCTTGGCTAGGTTCCTTGACCATCGCCAAGGACAAGCCCATCAAGCACAAGAACATCTACTTCAAGGGCCTTCTTCTGGAAGGCTATGACACCCAGCGTCTTATGGTTACGATTCCTTTCACGTGCAAAGTTCTCGTGCAGGCCACCAAGTCTACGGTGTTCAAGCCACCTAACCCTTGGGTGATGGATATCCTGTGTCTTCTCTTGGAACTCTACCACTTTGCTGAATTGAAGTTGAACCTGAAGTTCGAGATTGAAGTTCTATGCAAAGACCTTGACCTCGACCACAAGACTATCGAGCCGGCTATTGTCATCCGCGACCGCGCTGCTCATGTCGAAGACCCAATCCCTACCGCCAATCCTCCAGAGGGCCTCGTTGAGCCATTCGAAGACCTGTCTCTTAACCCTATCAACCAGGGTATTCGCAACGAGCGCCTTTCCCCTGCTGCTATCATGTCAACCCTGCCGAGTCTTGACAAGATTCTCGTACTGCCTTCCTCGGCAAGCAGCATGGTTGACCCTACCATCCTCAAGCAGATCGTTCACACAGCAGTTGAGCGTGCCATTGCTGAGATCATCACCCCTGTGGTGGAGCGCTCCGTCACCATTGCCTCAATTTCCACCGTCCAGCTCGTCTCCAAGGACTTTGCTATGGAGCCCGATGAGGAGCGTGTGCGCCATGCTGCGGGCATCATGGTCCGCCAGCTCGCCGGTAGTCTTGCGCTTGTTACCTGCAAAGAGCCCCTCAAGGTCAGCATGACCAACTACATCCGGATGATCCAACAAGATTACTCCGAGCAACCTATGCCTGAAGGTCTGATCTTGATGTGCGTTAATGACAACCTCGATGCTGCTTGTGGCATTGTTGAGAAGGCCGCAGAGGAGAAGTCTCTGCCCGAGATCGAAAAGGTGATCGAGCCCCAGCTGGAGGCTCGTCGCCGTCACCAGGCCAGTCGCTCGAACGACCCCTTCATTGACCCTTCAATGAACCGCTGGGGATTGTTCATCCCGGAGCCCTACAGACAAGCTCCTGGTGGTCTAAACAAGGAGCAGCTGGCAATTTACGAAGAATTTGCCCGCCAATCCCGTGGCCCTGCGCCATCCACCGAGGCATCCGCAGGTCGCCAAATCACCGACGTTCTTGGAGAATCCTACCCCGCCATCCCTAATCTCTCTACCCCAGCTGAACAGCCAGCTGTTCCCCACAGAACGCCCCAGATGCAACCTGCAGTTTCGCAGCTCGCGCCTGCACACACCAACGGCTTCCTGGATGCCCAAAGTCCACGCGAACGAGTGGAGAGCTTTGTCTCTGATATCCAGCAGTCCGCCCGCAATGCCCCGGAAGAGCACGTCAAGGACCTCGGTAGAGACAGCACAGTGCTGCAAGAATACAACCAGGCACTGCGCACCATCGTTCAATCCGCAAACCCAGAGGAATTGGCCCGCCTGACTTCATTGAAGGTGTGCACTCTTCTGTACTCTCAGTCACATGGATCTCTCGAGATTGAAGTGCTGGTGCACCTCCTTGCCAAGCTGTGTGACATGTCCTCGCTTATTGCCCGGTACACATGGGCGCTTCTCTCGGACGTTGATGACGAACACATGTTCAACGTCCCAGTCACAGTTGCTCTTATCGACGCTGGTCTCCTCGATATCCGCCGGGTTGACATGAACCTTACCCGTCTGATCATGCAAAGGAACGTGTCTGCTCTTGAGCTACTCGATAGTTTGATGGACCGTGTCCTCTTCAACGAGGAGCCATCTGCCCTCCGGTCCGACTTCTCCGGCAGCTTGGAAGCCATGAGCCAATGGCTGGCTGAGGATGCAACTGTTGCTCCTGGTGCTGACATCGTGCGCAAATTGCGTGAGTCTGGCATCCCAGAGGTCGTCAACACTCTCCTCGATGACCAAGCCAGATCCAAGCGTGACCAGATGGAGTACATCTTCAGCGAGTGGATTGGTATCTACAAGGCCCCGGGTGCCACTGACCGCACCTTCCATTCATTCCTCCAGGATCTCCACAACCGACAGGTGATGAACAGCCAGGAAGACTCCGCGCTATTCTTCCGTCTCAGCATTGATATCTCTGTTGCCATGTTTGAACATGAAGCTCAGAACCCCAATGGCCCTAATATTGATGAGGCCTTCCTCTACATCGATGCTCTCGCGAAGCTGGTCATTCTGCTCCTCCGCTTCCAAGGCGAGACTGCTGGTGCTGTTCGAGCCAACAAGGCCACCTACTTCAGCTCAATCCTCTCCCTTCTGGTTCTGGTCCTCAACCACCACCAAGTCATGAGAGGAGAAGCATTCAACCAGCGAGTCTTCTTCCGTCTCTTCTCTAGCATTCTCTGCGAGTACTCTTTGAACGGACTGCAGCACACCGAGCAACACCAAGGCATGATCTTCGCCCTGGCCAACAAGTTCCTCTCATTCCAGCCTCTTTACGTTCCTGGATTTGTGTACGGTTGGCTCTGTCTGGTTTCCCACCGGGTCTTCATGTCGGACATGTTGAACATGCCCGACCGTGCCGGATGGGCACCTTACTGTGAGATTATGCAGGCACTTCTGTCCTACATGGGCGAGCAACTCAAGGCCGTCAACATCACATACGTTGCCAAGGATCTTTACAAGGGCGTCCTCCGCATCCTGCTGATCTTGCACCACGACTTCCCCGAGTTCGTGGCTGAGAACCACTTCCAGTTCTGCAACGTCATTCCGGCCCATTGCGCCCAGCTCCGCAACCTTGTTCTCAGTGCTTACCCATCCTCCTTCCAGAAGCTCCCCGATCCATTCCGCGAGGGATTGAAGGTCGAGCGCATCGAAGAGATGAGGGAAATCCCCTCGGTTGCCGGCGACGTTGTTGCGCCTTTGCAAAACGCCAACATCAAGGACATTGTTGACGGTGTGCTCAAGAACGAAAGCATCTCCGAGACTGCCATTCAGCAGCTTTGCGACGCCATCCTCAACCCCGAGACCAAGGAGACCGGACTGTTCTTCGCCCCAGTCGAGGTGGACGTTGTCCTGCTGAATGCCCTTGTGCTGTACGTTGGACAGCAAGCCGCCTTGGAGCACAACTTGAAGAGCAACACCCGGAGTGCCTTCGAGAACTCCACCCACGCCGCCCTCTTGGATAAGCTCGCCCAAGTCTTGCGCCCGGAGTCTCGCTACTACCTGCTCAGTGCCATGGCCAACCAGCTCCGTTACCCGAACAGCCACACCTACTTCTTCAGTTTCACGATCCTCCGCCTGTTCGGTGTAGACTACAACGAGTCTGACGATTCCGATGTTCGCCAACAAATCATCCGTGTATTGCTAGAGCGCTTGATTGTTCATCGCCCCCACCCCTGGGGTCTTATCATCACCCTGCAGGAGCTCCTCCAGAACCGGAGCTACTCATTCTTCCGCCTTCCCTTCATCCAGGCGGCTCCCGAGGTAGGACTTTCACCATCCATCCACCATCTCATCCCACTAATGCCTCCCCAGATTGGCCGTCTCTTTGATGCCCTTCTCCAGCATATTCAACAGCAAAGTCCTCGGCCCCTTGCCTAGGCTCTGCCATTCATCTCTCCTCAAGATTCTTTGATTATTCTACGGTCACCCGGGGTGGTACAGGAGTCCTTCGCATGTACTTTTCATGGGGTTTCTTGCGATTTGTTTTCTTCATTATTATTTCAGTCTCATGTTCCGGCAGGGCGCCGTGGGGATGATATGCATATTTACTTCTTACGATTTCCGCATGACTTCCAAGGTTATTCCATGCTCTGTAATGATAAGACTGTAAAAGCCGGAGTTGGGGCAATGCCAATTATTATTTCCTTTTAAGTATATAGATCTTGAAACTGAATGTCTGTCTGCGCATAGCTAAATAGTTAGACGTAGTGATTACCTCCAGCTGTAGAGCGACCTCGGTAAGAATGGATATGATAAGACCCCAGACCGCATCTCCCCTCCCAGCACTACAGACAATGGCCGACTCCGACTTTACAGGCTCAGAATATGATGGTCCAGCGTTCCAGACCACAATCAAGGTGCGTTCACCTCCTGTTACTAGCAATTGCATCTAACACCAGACAGGACGCGGTCCTCGCGCCGTTCCGCGCGTTGGTATCCAAGTCCGCCCTCCGGATCTACCTGAACACCTTGCTGTTTATGGGCGCAGCATCCCTCCTGATCGGAATATCTGCAATTGCCTACGGTGTATTCTACTTCAAGTTCATCCCCACCGTCGGGCTGCAACGAGAAGTCCACCTACAGTTCGGGTAAGCTTGTCCTCGATCGCGACCCCCGATCAACCATATTGACCCAACTCCAGCAATGGCCACCCCTGGGGCACGGCGCATTTTGACTCCGAGTTCGTGTCCTCACAACCATACGATGTATCAGTGACGCTGGAGGTCCCGCGCACCCCCTCCAACCTCGACACCGGCAACTTCATGCTCGACCTCACCCTGTTCGCCTCGCGTCCTGCCTCCCTCGTCCTTCCCGGTCCTACCAACACCCCTATCTCGCAGGCCCGTCGCCCCGCGATCCTGACCTATGCCTCACCGATGGTGGACCTTGCTCGACGGGCGACGCGCATCCCACTCTACATTGTTGGCTGGCGCCGGGAGTCGGAGACCCTGGAAGTGCCCATGATGGAGGAGCTTGAGTTTGCGAAGGGGGTCCGAAACCTGCCACAGAGTCTGCGACTTGAGATTCAGAGTGAATCAAGGATGCAGATATACTCGGCTCATGTTGAGTTCCGGGCTCGGCTTACGGGTCTTAGGTATGGAATTTGCGGGAATGGGGCTGTTCTGATGGCTAACTTTTGACTAGATGGCTTATGTATCGCTGGAAGATTACTTCTTTTGTGGTATTTAGCTCCCTTTTCTGGTCTGTGTCTATGCTCTCTGCTAGCTTGACATGGTTGGTGTTGACGTGGGTTCTGGGTAATGCACCTACACCCGCCATCAAGGCGGAACTGGACCAACTGAAGGAGGAGCCGGCGACAGAGGATGAGAGCTCGGATGAGTCTGTCAAGAAGGAGGAAGAGGAGACCCGGCTGCTTCATAGTGTACCGGCGGAGAGTGAAGCGATGGGCTCAGGATTGGAGAGTGCCAAAGCTCGTGGAGTACAGAAACGCCGGAGTCATAGCCAGGCTGAGTAGGTGTAGTTAATAAGCATGGCGGGATGTCGCGATGTGGATCATTTCAGGTTCTGATTGCGACTATCGAAAGCGGGGGGAACTCTTCTTCCCCTCCATTCCTCACCACCCATGCATATCCTAGTAAGTCTCTAGCAATGCCGTTCTGTACTCTGGCTCACTTCTCAGGTTACTAACGACGACGGTCCTCCGTCCAACCAATCGTCACCGTACGTGCATTCGCTCGTCAAATCGCTTCAATCTGCCGGTCACACCGTTTCGGTTATCCTACCGCACCAGCAACGATCATGGATTGGTAAAGCGCACATCGTAGGCGCATCCGTAAAGCCTACCTATTTCCGCCCCGGGACACTGCACCAAGAAGACGGGACAACACACCAGCTGCCCCGAGGCAGCAACGGTGATGACAGCGAAGGCGACGAGTGGGTCCTGATCGACTCAACGCCTGCAAGCTGCGTGCAGATCGGCCTGTATCACTATTTCCAAGAGCGAGGTCCCATCGATGTCGTGGTCTCCGGTCCCAACTATGGCCGCAACACAACTGCACTATTCGCATTGTCCAGTGGGACCATCGGCGGAGCCATGGAAGGTGCTTGCTGTGGCAAGCGCTCGATTGCGCTCTCGTATGCGTTCAGCTCGCGCAATCACGACCCAGTCATTATCGCCGAAGCCTCGGGCCATGCGGTCAAGTTGATTGAGCATTTGTGCGCGAACTGGGCCGACGGCGTGGATCTCTATAGCGTCAACGTCCCTCTGGAACCAGGAGTGAGCGAGAACAAAGTTCTATATACTGATATGCTGGACAACCGATGGACTGGCAGCTGTTTCCAGGCTGTTGAGCCTACGTCGGCTGATGATCCCGATCTGCAGGAACAGCTGCTGCGGGACCAAGGTGAAGTCGAGGGCAAGAAGCCTGACCCTAGTGTCGGTCTTAGTGAGGAGAGTGCTTCTCGTGGACCTCGGCTTCAGCACAAGCATTTCAAGTGGGCGCCTAGCTTCCAAGATGTCTACCGCAGTGTGGAAGAGAGCAAGCCTGGTAACGACGGTTGGACCGTCAAGGAGCAAATGACCAGGTGAGTTTTATTCGCTTTGAGGCTGGACATTCCGACTGACTGCTACAGTGTTACGCCTCTTAAGGCCAACTTCAAGCCTACCCCTGGCATCTCGGGTGAAATCAAGCTGTGAGTGGATGTACGAGGGCATAAAGGGTTTAAATACACATGTTGTGCTCTAGATATCTGGCTAAGCAGATTGATATTTGAACCCCCGGCCCTTTCTGCTCGTGTATGTGGCATTGTTCTGATAGATCTTGTAGATCGAATAACAAGCCCTCGCTATACTCCATCGTCGATTGTGATGATTCCTACGTGCAGCAGATGGTCCAGCGGGCATTGACTCGGCGCCTGGGAGATGCCTCCAAGCAGATCTCGTCGGTGTCCGACCTGCCGGACTCCTCGTCGCCACTCTTCCAATACCGTGAGTATGAACGCATCGACTTCGAACACGGCATGTTCGAATCCTCTACGTCTCTTCTGAACGCATACGTGATCCGGAAGGCGTTGATTCGCAAGCACTATCTGTCGAACACAGTGGCCGGCTGGCTTTCAAAGAACCCCGACAGCGTTCTGCGTCACCACTTCAAACCCGCCTTCGACTTTGAGCTGGATTACTCTGAATTCCTCGACGATGCCCTGCTGGAAGCCTATGAGCTGAACGACAGTCTAGCCAGGAACGAAGGGCGCGCAGACTCGGAGAAAGAATGGTGGATCCTCAAACCCGGCATGAGTGACCGAGGCCAGGGAATCCGCATCTTCAACAGCGAAGACCAGCTCCGCGAGATCTTCGAAGAGTGGGACGCAGACTCAGACGAGGAAGGCTCCGAAGCCGAGGAAGATGAGGACGCTGCCCCCAACACGGGCGTCGTCACTTCGCAGCTTCGCCATTTCCTCGTCCAGCCCTATATCGATCCTCCACTTCTTCTTCCCTCGTCTTCCAACCGCAAGTTCCACATCCGCACTTACGTTCTTGCATCTGGATCCCTGCAAGTCTATGTCTTCAAGGAGATGCTCGCCCTCTTCGCGGCCAAGGCGTATCGCCCCCCGCACGAGGAAGAAGACGACGTCGCCGATCTTGCCCGCCACCTTACCAACACCTGTTTCCAAGAAGGCGGCAGCTCCAACGAAGGCAGTGTGCGCCGCTTCTGGGACTTGGACCAGCAAGTCCCCGGTCTCTCAGATGATTGGAAGGAGAAGATCTTCGAGCAGATCTGCTCTGTGACGGGTGAAGTGTTCGAGGCGGCGGCGCGTGGCATGATGATTCACTTCCAAACCTTGCCCAATGCCTTTGAGTTGTTCGGTGTTGATTTCCTCGTTGACAGCAACGGCTCTGCATGGCTTCTAGAGCTCAACGCATTCCCTGACTTCGCTCAGACTGGCGAGGACCTGAAGGAGGTTGTGGTTGGGCGGTTGTTTGAGGAGATGGTCGATGTGGCCGTGAAGCCATTCTTCGGACTTGGCCAAGGGTCCGAAACTGGAGACTTGAAGCTGGTGGCTGATATTGACTTGGGGAGAAAGGCTTAGAGATATTTTGACTGATATACCACTGATGTACAAGAACAAAAGTTTTGATGACGTCTAGGCGTCTTGATATCCAACATTCTCAACCCTGCTCATGCATCATTCTTCCAAAAGATACGCCCTTCAAATAAACGCCTGGCAGTCCGAAAGACAGTCGCAGATGTCAATGCCCCGTCAGCTCCAAACTGGGCACCAACCATGAGATTCCCACTGGCATGGCCGATTGTGATCCCAGCGCTGTCGACCTGGTCTTTCATGACCACTCCGTCTACTGTACTACCCGCCACACGAGCAGCAGCAGCAAGTGCCAGAGCAACAGTAATGGGAACAGCCTTGTGCGGCTGTCCCACTGAGAGTGCACGGGCAAGAAGATCGACCTTTGCCGGTGTCTGTGCCTGTTCCACGTCTCGGGCATCGGTAGAAGGTGTAGCCACGATACAAATCTTAGGCACACTCCCCGGAACCATCTCAAGTTCCTCTGCAATTCCCATCTTAACGCCTGCCTGGCGACGAATGGAATTCAAACGCGACAGCAGATCCGGATGAGCAGTGATTTCATCGGGCGTCAAGTTCCCCTCGACGCCGAGTCCACGAGCCTGAACAAAGACACACGGATTACCGACATCGATACAGGTTGCAGTCACTCCATCAAATACATCCACGACATTCCCCGTAGGCAGTAGTTGACCCGTAACCGAGCCGGCAGGGTTAATAAAGTCCAACTGGACACGGGCAGCAGTACCAGCAACGCCGTCAATAGCGAATTGACCACTCGATGCAGCTTCACCGTCGACAACAGGGAAAGACGAGTGGATGATTTTACCAGTATTGGTATTGTGAATGCGAACCGAGGCCGAGTCGGAGACATCCGACGAGAACAGCTTCGAATCGAAAGCAAATGGGCCCACGGCAGAACTCATGTTGCCACAGTTACTGGAGTAGTCGACGTCGGAGTTTTTGATCCCCAGCGAAACAAAGGTGTAGTCGACGTCGGCGTCGCGGTGCGTCGATGGGCCTACTACGCACACTTTGGAGAGGCTGGATAATCCGCCTCCTAGCCCGTCTAGCTGCCGACCATATGGATCTGGACTGCCGATGACACTGCGGAAAATAGGAGCCCAGTCTTTTCGGTCTGAGGGAAGGTCATTTTGTTTGAAGAACACTGCTCGAGAGGTGCCGCCGCGGTAGTATGCGGCTGGCAAGGAGTGTTGCTTGGTTTGGAGGGATCGTGAATAATTGGCTGGACTGGTTGACCTGAGTGCCAGTGAAGGCCTCAGATGTAGAGATTTGAACATGTTGAGTAGTTTAGACAATTCTACAAAGGAACAGTGAATTTGTACTTCGTCCTCTCCGATGCGCGGCGGTATCGGATCGTTCCGTGCGGATGTGCCGATAGTCGACACTCGACATTCGACATTCGATGTATTTGACTTGATCTGCTCGACTATACGCTCAGCCAAAACGCTGCTTAGCCAGGGCCTGCAAGAAACCCATAGTTTCCTCCTCTTTCTGACGATACTGCTGCACCCGTTCCTCTCGCTCCGCTGCACGCGCGCGCAAGATTTCCTCTCTCCGAATCTCGCGCTCGTTCTTCTTGCGCTGGTCCTTCTCCTTCTCCTGCTTAAGGGCGGCGTATTCATTATCCCCACCCATGAGATCCTCCTCGCGAGCCCCATCGGGCGAATCGCCGCGTCGAGAATCCGCGAAAGCGCGATTACTCGCTGCGACTTCTTGGCGCTTTTCCAGCTGCCTCTCTCGTGTGCCTGCTTCGGCTCGCGGCGCGATTTCGTCTTCCAGGTGGCGCGTTGCAGACTTATGGGAACGTAGCTCAGCGCGATATTGATCGCGTGACTCGCCGCGAGATGCAATTGCGTCTTCAATGGCGGTTTCTATAGGATGGTCAGTACAGTATTTTGCGGAAGGGAAATCCCATATGTACCTCTTTTGAGCTCGAGATCTTGCATCCGAGGGATAGTAGGACCCATGAACCCAACCCTCGCTGGACCAGCCTGGGGAAGACTTGGCCCGTAGTCATCGTCATCCTCTTCTTCATCCGCGCCTCCTGACTGTGTCTCTTGGGCCACTCCAGTTTCTCGTTCGCCTTGTGTATAGTCCGGAGACTCGCGCTGACCCTTTGACTCAGCTGGCTGTGGCTCAAAGTTCTCACGCGCACGATTTAGCGTAGCGGGATCATACCAGCCCTCTGCGAGTTCACCCCGGTTCCTGTGGAGGTTAGTCCAACTGCGCCGAATCGATATTTATGTATATTCCCTACCATTTTTGCGTGAAACTCTTCCATCGTCCCTTGACCTCGTCTTCGCTTAAATCTTCGATGAATTTCCCTTTCTGGATATCCAAGTACATAGCGAACATGGGTTCGTAGGTCTCGAGGTCGCGCCTGGACAGCTCGCGCGCCTGATAAGGGAGAACCACTGGCTGTTTGGGAGCGTCTCTGTGTCGGCGCTCTGGGCGCTCGCGGTCTCTTTCGCCATGGCGATGACGGTCTGATCTGGGTCTGTCCGATCGGTGCGGAGAGCGTGAGCGCGAGCTCTCTCGGGGCCGGTGGCGGTGGGAATGGCCGGTTCGACTGCGGTGCTGGCGGTGACTGGAGCTCGGCGCTGACGGAGATGTAGGCCGGCGTGAAGGGCGAGTTGGTGAGGGCATTTTTTTGTTACTCGACTTGTTCGGTGTTGGCGGAGGAATTCAATGGACGTCCGATAAGAGTGCTTATCGGCCAGATTGTCCACGGGTCGTTTCCGAGGTCGAGGCCTCGGGGTCTCCCCGTCCCTATTGACTATGCTACATCTACACATGGACCGAGTTGTTTAGAGTTCCAGGTAGAATGAGGTATACAGAGGGCGTCCTAGAAGAATATGACAACCTTTTATTGGAATAGGTACATCTAAGCGAAAGGTATACAACATTCAATAAACCAGCGTGATCAAATTACGCCTAGCTGGGAGGAGCAGTCTGCTCCTGGCTGGGGCTGGCCGCGGCATCAGTGCCGGCGGCGGGAGTCCCAGGGGCGCTTGACTGCGAGTTAGCCTTGGACCGATTGGCCGCGGCCATCTGCCAGGCGGGGATGGAAGCAGAGCGGCCAAGCTGCGAGAGAGGGTTGGTGCTGGGGCTTGGGCTAGCGGGAGCAGCAGCCTGGGTTGGCTCTTGCTCAGCCGGGGTCACCGAGGCAGCCAGACCGTTGGTAGCGGGACCGGGAACAGGGGGGGTAGGGGCGGTTTCTTCGGGTGCTGGGCGAGTAGGGCTGGGGATGGAAGTGGATCCAACAGTTCGGCCAGCTACAGGGCTGGCTCCACTTCCACCGAGACGGTTACCAAGTAGGGTCTTCAAGCTCTTGAGTTCAGTGCCGAGCTCCTTCAACCGGTTCTCGTTGCCTTCGCGGGCCCCTTCAAGAGCCTTGGGAATGGCATCCTTCAATGACTTGACTTCATCGCTGATACGACGAGTCTCATCATCCCTCCGACGGGATGAGTTCTTCAGGTCAGCAACCAGACTTTCCACGTCTTTGAGAGCTCCGTCTAAGCGCTCGGTGCGGGCCTCTTCGGCGGATTTCAGAGCAGCGGTGTCAGTCGAGAGTTGTTCGATAAGAGTGAAAGCTCGCGAGAACTGCTCGTCGATATTTTCCTTGTCTTGCTCCAACTGAGGGGGTGTTGGGGGTGCGATTAAAGGAGAAATGTAGCGCTGTGTCGCTTTGGTCAGCATCGGGGAATAGGCAATGGAGAACACGATTTACCTTTGTGACAAAATACAACCCATAGCCCACTCCACCCATCACTGTTGCCATAATGAACCAGTCACGCCAATCTCTTTTGGGTGGCCTGCTCATCCAGTTAGTAACCAATGTAAGGTGGTGAAGGGTGGCCCAACATACTCCGGAGGCGGCTGCCATTGATTATACGGGGGGTATCCATATCCTTGAGGCGGCTGAGGTTGCCGATAAGGAACGGGCTGTGAAGAGTATGTAGGCGCTGGAGATGAAGCAGCGGTAGCCGCAGCTGCGGCGGACGGGTCTTCGCCCACTCGCGATAAGGCGAGATCGACCTCCTCTTGAGTCAAGTTCTTGGACTGGAGGAACGCAACCCTCTTCTCAATTGGCGATGAGGCAACCGAAGGGTCTTGAAGGACTAAATGAAGTCAGCGATAGTCATGGGGACTTGAGTCTCGTGCTCCATACAAGTAATCTGGTAGAGATAAGTCAGCGGAGGCCCTGAAAGCGGACATGGAATTCATATTCCGTAGATAACTTACCGCTGAGGAGATCAGCTCCTCACGAGGCGCCATGGTGATGGAGCTTGACTGCCAGTGAGGTAAAGCGGGAGATGGAGTAAGGAGAGATGCGATCACATCGGCAACCACCGTCTGGACCTCGGAACTTGCGCCACGCCAAGCTTCCCCAGACCGGAACCTCGTGACTTCGGTCCGATGTTTTTCCCCTTTCCTCTCCACTTTCACCGCCTTCCTGTTTAGAAAGTGGTACGCATAATCATTGTTTACATCGAGTCGCTTGCCGAACAACAGATCAAAACCCCTCCAGTCTTTTTTGGTTGATCGCGCGCCGGACATTTTTGGGCTGCTGGAATCTGCTACTGCATGATCTTGTGAATTGAAGCTTTTTGAACACCTAAATCTTGCCGCATTCGCGGCTCATTCACCATGTCGCAAGATACTGGTTTGTTCAGTATTAAGCGCCCTCGAGAAGTATTGATCCCCCGCCTCTCATGCGCAAGATACCCCTAGCTGACATTTCCCCCCAGACTCTCGGGAGTGTGCAGAACTTTTCCGCGATTCCACAACCCGCGTCTGCACTGAAGCGCACGAGCTCGATCGGATTCAACAACCCTCCCTTTTCTTCTCAGCACCACCGAGCCTCGCTGATGGGCTCATCTGGGCGCCCTCAGCAACCTAATTTTACGCGAATGTCAGTTGGTGGGCCGCTCGGCGCCGACGCTGGACTATCCTCTGTCCGACGGTCTGTGTCCAGTAACTTGTTCAACGGACCTAGCATGGGACGGCAGAGCTTTGCACCAGGATCAATGTCGTCCAACCCAGCACCCCCGAATCCACAGCGCAGAAGTAGTGTGTTCTCACGGCCATCTACGGGTGGAGGCCCTATGGGACATCAATCCTTTTTCACCCAGGTCCCCACTGTAGCAGGAGTTCCCAGAGATCCTCGTCCGCTCAGAGATCGATCATTCCAGGCTCGGATTGGACAAGAACTTTTGGAATACCTGACCGTGAATGGATTCGAGTTGGAAATGAAGCATACGCTCGGCCAAAACACTCTACGCTCGCCAACTCAGAAGGACTTCAATTACATTTTCCAGTGGTTGTATCACCGAATCGACCCGGGGTACAAGTTCCAAAAGGCGATGGATGCGGAAGTGCCTCCTATTCTGAAGCAACTACGATATCCCTATGAGAAGGGCATTACAAAATCGCAAATTGCGGCCGTTGGCGGTCAAAACTGGTCCACATTCCTCGGTATGCTGCATTGGCTGATGCAGTTGGCGCAAATGATGGATCGCTATCAAACGGGCGACTATGATGACGCTTGTGCCGAAGCGGGCGTGGATGTCACCGGCGATCGCATTATCTTCCGCTTCCTAACACAAGCCTACCACGATTGGCTGCAAGGCGGCGAAGATGAGGACGACGACACCGCCGAAAAGCGCCTGGTCCCTCACGTTGAAAACATGTCTCGGGAGTTTGCCTATGGCAATGAGCGGTACGTGCAGGAGATGGAGGCGCTCGATGCGGAAAACCGGGCCCTTCGTGATCAGATCGAAGAAGTGGAAAAGAGTGCCCCTGATATCGCCAAATTGGATAAGCACTTCCGTATCCTTGAAGACGACAAGCGGAAATTTGAGGATTATAATCAGAACGTCAAAGGAAAAATCGAGAAGTACGAGACTCGCATCAAGTTCCTCGACGCTGAAATCCAAAAGACCGACACCGATCTGCATGCCACAGAGTCTGAGCGATCCGAGCTCCAAGCTAGCGTCGACCGCCAGGGCATTACCATCCAAGATATTGATCGCATGAACTCGGAGCGAGAGCGTCTACAGAAAAACCTGGAGGATACTGTCGCTCGCCTCGAGGAGACCCATGCCCGCGTCATGGAGAAAGAAGCCGAAGCCAGCCAGAAGTTGGAAGACTTGGAGCAGATTGTGAAGGCTTACAACACTTTGGGCTATCAAACTAGCTTGATTCCCGCCGCGGCCGAGAATGCCCGGGGCCAAGACTTTGAGCTTGGTTTGAACATCAATGAGAACAACTTCTCGGCAAGTCAGATTGGGGGCCCTCCCAACCGCATTTCTCCTGAGGGAGATCGTTTATTGGCGGAACCTTTCACAGGGTACCACCCGGCGCACCTGCTCAGCCTGGACCTTCGGGGCTCCGTCCGAAACAGTCTACAATCTCTGCGGAAAGAGATTAATGAACGGCGGAAGCAGGGCATTGACGATGACCTCGACCGGCGCAATCTACTTGACAACATCAAGGAGGCTATGGACGAAAAACGGAGCGAGGTCGAGGCCCTGGAGCATCGACGCCGGGCGGCTGAGGAGGAATTTGAACGCACCAAGGAAATTACCACTACGCAGAAGACTGCCTCCGATGCCCAAATTGAGAAAATGGAGAAGGAACTCGCCAAGATGCGCGCCACCCTCAGCGACAGTGTCCAGCTCATGGAGCAACGTGAGATGAACACCAACATTGAGTACGAGCAACTCACCCTCCGGGCCAATGCTCTCCGGGAGGAATTGCACACCAATGTGGAGACCATGTTGAACGATGTCATCCGCTTTAAGGTCCATGTCCAGAAGGGCCTCGAAGACTACGAAAGCTTTGTTGTTGACGAAGTGGAGCAAGAGCTTGGTGGCGAGGAACTTGAAGAGGAGCTCTGAGGGATCCTTTCTCACGAATGACGATTATTTTGCAATTAATACGAGTTGTTTTTTTCATGTACAATACCCGGGTCAATTGAGGCATCTTCTGGCGAGAAGGACGCGCAATGCATATATAATTTGATTGGAGTGACAGGAATTAGGCTTTAAAGGACAAGACGGCGGGCTTAGCGTGTTTCTTATTGCGCCCACACCTGTTAGCCCTCTGCTCGTTCAACCTGACACAACAGATCGACAGGAGTCTAGTGGAGACCTGCCAGTTGGTCTGTTTCCCCTTTGAAACCCCTACGGCGCTTGCTCTATCAATCGATGTCTGACCACCTCGGGAATTCCAGCCCATCTGCCGTGACTGCAGGCTCCACCTCAATATGGCCGGGGTGATAGGGCTATTCTCCCTCTGTACTAAGAGCCCAACGGGAGGATCGCCCCCGGTTTAGCCCTTTTACCACGGGGCGAGACTGGCCAACTGCAGATCGAAATCCGCTCAGCCAGCATGGAACACACGCTGTTTCAGCCGTCTGGTGCGGCTGGATCTATCCTACTGCCGTCCAGCACGAGACCAAGGGGTATATAACCAGCTCGGCGTTCCTCGTTGTGATTCTTTCTTCAGCAGTGCTGTGCACCTCCATTCATTTCAAACCCCTCCAGACCTTTCTTTACAACTCTCGCTTCATTCCTTTCAACTATCAACTATCGTCAGTCAGACATCAACCATTCATTATGAAGTTCACCTCTGTCTTCGGCACCGCCGCTCTTCTCATGGCCCCTTCGGCTGTGGCCTGGAAGCTTCCCGTGAGTATCTACAACGCAGGGACCCACTTCTAGAGTTCCGTGCTGATGATCCCTTAGAATGTCGACAGAGCCGACTCGGGTGCCACTCCTACCGAGCAGCCAGCTCCCTCTGGTGCTGCTCCCTCCGGTTTCCCCTCTGGCTTCCCCTCTGGTGGATTCGGTGGGTTCCCCGGTGGAGGTTATCCCTCTGGCTTCCCCTCCGGTACCGGATTCCCTTCCGGATTCCCCTCTGGAGCTCCTGAGCACCACGGCCACCACGGTCACGGCGGTCACGGCGGCTTTGGAGGACCTGAGCCCACTGGCCTTCCTTCTGGTTTCCCTGAGGAGCCCAGTGCCACTGGATTCCCCGGTGGCCAGCCTGGTGAGGGTTCCTTCACCATTCTTCCCACTCCTTCTGCCGGCGCGGGCGAGATGCACGCTGTGAGAGACTTCCCCTTCGGCTTGCCCGAGGCTTCCGGATTCCCCAGCGGAGTCCCTTCTGGATTCCCCGAGGGCCCTCGCCCCACTGGTGGATTCCCCGGTGGCGAGGCTGGTGGTGAGGGCTCCTTCACCGGCGCTCCATCTGCCTTGCCCACTCCCTCTGGTGGTGCTGGCGAGGGCCAGAGCGGTTTCCGTCGCCTCCACGCTCGCCAGGTTCGCCCTGTTGTGGTCTAGATTTTGCACAGTCTCTGCTGTCACTTGTGAGATAGATCAGGGTTGGGTTTTGCTATAGCTGCTGGATCAGACATAGAAAAATCGATTGTTCTGGAGAATAACCATGCCAAGTAGACGTAGGAACGTGTAGCATCTGCGTAGATATCCTTCCATTGAGACCTACACCAGTGTCGACCAGTATAGGGGCTGACGCAGAGCTGTGTACTTCGGAAGGTTGGTAACTCCGCATTCTGGAGCTTCTCATTGGCTATTCGGGCGGTGGTGACTAATCGATCTCGGAAATTCTCCTGCAACAACAGACGGTACATTTTCTCCGATCAACTGTTCAGCGATTAAGAAGGTTTATTGACATTCTCCCGGGCGCACCTGGGGTACAACGACATGTACGGCCTATGATCATATCGCTATGTATCACGCTCCTATACCCCTCGCGATCGTGAAATCCATACAGCCGCCTTCGAGGCTCGCGGTACCATGAGCAGATGCTTGTGCCCCGGCCGTATCCTGCCATTCGGTCGCACGTCAAATATCTCACGCCTTCCTTTCGTTCCATACCGCGCCGTATCTCCCTTCTCCCGGCTGACATGGAACCGACATACCCGCCAAGCTCGCCACGCCGAGAGGAAAGTGGACTACCCAGATGAGGTCCAATTGCTTCGCAAATACAACGGGGTCGCACACCCTCCCCTCAACCATCATCAAAAAAGGAGCATAGACGGGTGGATTCCACTACTGAGGCGATGTGTCTCACCCAAATCGCGAAAACCTGCCAGGCCTGCAGGCCAGCCTGGGCAGACCCAATCAATACTTGCGTCCAAGCATGATCTCGATCGGACTCATGCTTTGTTGGGGTGCTGCTGGGATGCGCGGACTCATTTCAACTTTGAGCTCATCACACATCTCGGGTTCGAGTTGAAGGATTGGACAACCGTTCACTCTCTTTTGAACAGCATGATTGACAGCTATGAGCTGCTGGCTCCTCACATTCCGCCTAAACATCCGCCACCGGGCCTTGATTGGGACCGGCCATTTCGTGTTCGTCGTAGAAACGAGCCACAACCTCCTCCGAACTCCCCCGACGCTAAGGAACCTCCATTAACCGAGAAGGTCTCGCTCAGCAAACTCACAGGGGGAACAAAGGCACAATCACCGTGGAAATGGTCTCGTGTAGAGCCTATCTCATCAGGTGGCCTCTCTCTTGATAGTATGACGGTGGAACCTGCCGCAAGGTTCTTTGGGGACAGGATCTTGGCTGAGGTATTGGCAAATCTCGGCTCGTTGGTTTTGGCTTCTGCGAACGGCACCGCAGAGCAGTCTCAGCATGCTATGTCCTGTGTTTTCCGGACACTTGCACGTCTGCATCATACGGGCATGATTTCTGACAAGGTCTATCAATATCCACTCCCGAAACCCGGTCAAATCGTATTCCGCCCTCCCGGGCTACAGCTTCTCTCCGGGCCCATCATGGACGTTCTGTCGGATGCAGCATGGCACGAGCATGAAGCGGCAGTGGCTGCTGCCGCCGCCGATGCCGGGGAAATGTCCCCTTTCATTCCATACAAGATGGGCATCCGAGAACTGGGCCCTGAGATCTGGCTGGAGTTGATTCTGTGGTGTTGTGTGGAGCACGGTTTCTGTAGGACCGGCACCGCACTCGTGCATCAGATGACTCGGGTGGCTGGCGAACAGCCATGGAAGGCCGAGAGCTGGGCGCCCCTTATCGACGATCTCGACACAGTGCAGCAAACCAATATCAACATCGAACAGTCATGGCGTCGTCCAGGCCAAGACAAGCCTCGGGTGTCACCACGTCAGAAAGCACCGCCTTTCAACGGACTCGGGGCTAAAACCATCAGCGCGGAGGTGATATCCTCACTGCGTAATGGCTTGACAAACAAGGCTTATGTTGGAATGGGCGATCATGGACTTCTGGTTGGAGATTTACTCAAGCTCTCCGCTCCTCTGGCTAAACTCATCGACCCTCCCACATCCACAGTTGAGCTTCGGCCCACCACCATGAATACTAATTGGCACACTTTACGCATCCTTCATTCCGGATGTGTACAACCCTGGTCAGATCCCGTGGCATTTGAAGCCCTTCTCAGGTCCCACAACAACGTTGTTCCACCCTGGGATGGAACCGGAGTGGATCTTTTGGACGACCTAGAGTCGCAGCCACGAACGCATTTCTACAACGAAACCGCGGCTTTTTGCGGGTTGATCGAATATAACCTCACGTATTATGCCAGGGATAAGCAGGGTGGCCGCCTCTTCTCTGAATTCGCTTGGCTTCAGAATATCTGCGACGCCAGCAAGGCGCGGCACATGCAGAAGTTCTTCGATCGTCTTAACCAAGCCCACGACGAAGAAGATCTTGAATTCTTCGACTCGAAGCCTGTCACAGCCCACCCACGCGGGCTGATACATCAGAGCTCCATCCCACAGGTGTCAAACGTCACATTTGCTAATCTCATTGATGTGGCTACTCTCACGCATTCCTTTGGCTTTGCTCGCCAACTCCTTTTCCAGGACGACATGGACGGCCCTGCCGTTCCAATAGCTGCGTATGGCTCGCAAGCCCTGGCTCCAGCTATTCTCCGATTTGCGATAGCAACGAAAGATGGCAATCTTGGCCAAAAAGTTATCTCCTCTCTTTCCGTTCCTCTTTCCGTCAACACAATCAAGTGTCTCATCAACTATCATATCTCACGACAGGGCTGGGATCGCGTGGAAATGATGCTTACATTCCTGGTCGACCACCGTGCCAAATCCTGGGGCTATAGCAATCTAGCTTCACTTGCAAGTGCAGTCATCCGGCTTGAGCACATTCTACGCCAAAAAACAGCAGCCGGCACAGCAACTAAAGTCGACATGGAAAATGTGGCCAAAGCCACGGACATTATGCTCCGTCTGTATCGCGGCGAATGGCCAGCCAGTCCCGATCGTCCTAAGATCCGCTTCTTCCAACTGCGCGCACTATCCCGCATGCACCGCCTGCTGGCAACCATTCCAGGACCGATGCCCGAAGTATTCAAGCGACTAGAAACCCCCGAGGAAATCACAGGTCACCACAAACTCCCACTTGTTCCCCCGCAATCATTCCACGAGATTTTCTCCGCCATCGTCGAAACGCAAGGTGCCATCGTCGGCAAGCGCGTTTGGGACCAGCATGTCATCGACTGGCTCTCTCCTAAACGATCTCGCCAAGCCCCGGGTGGAGTTTCCCGACTCCTTTTCACCCATGAACGAAGCAAGGAAACCGGCAGCCCAGACTGGTCCGCCAAATGGTTCAACGAGATCCAAAAGAAATCCACCCTCGCAGACCTAAACACCATCCGCATTCTCGCGCGAGCAGCAACCAAAGAATACGCCGATATGATGCACGCCCGCGCAGAAGGGAAACGCAAAGGCCTCAATCTCAGCCTCCTAGATATCGACGAGACATCCTCTGCCTCCTTCGTCTACGATCCTACAAAACCCTACGTCCCCTCCATCTCCCGAGAACAATACCCCTACCAACTCGTCGGCGGCCAGCCACCACGGACCGAGCTAGAATCCATCCTCGACTTCTGTCTCGAGACATTCCTCCGCTTCGGTCTTCCAGAGGACCAAATCGATATTGAAATCCCAGGCCATATGCGCCGCATGCAGGATAGGGATATCTTCTCGTATCCTGTGCGCAGGCCTGTCAGGGAGCGAATCAAGTCCAACAACAATGATCCCTGGGTCGGAACCTTCTGGTCCCAGGAGTGAGTCAGTCCTGTCTCGGGTCTGACATGTATTTTATTAGTTTATATCAACTTCCAAATGTATATAATATCTGAGTCACAATAAGCTTCGGCGTTTGAATTTATCCTAGTGAATTCGTCATGCATATCATGTGTGAAGTACCGAACAAGGGGAAACAGTAGCCCTAAAAATAGGTAGAAAGCCCTTCACAATAACACCCTCGAAAACAGCCAAGCTCCAATAAATCCAAGACCCGAAACGAGAACCCCAATTCTATAACCATGCAGAACCAGTTTCAAGACCGTCCAGCGAAGTCTCTGATGTTGATATACTCGGTCATTTGATACACAGGTTGAACAGCACAGATAGACCACGCGCCGGTGCCAATAGAGTGACTGATGTGCCTCAAATGGAATAAAGAAATGTGAAAAAACCCCCCAGATTTGTTTGAAATGAAGAATAGAAGTAACAGAGATAAAGTGCCCAAACCAAGGAGTAGAGGAAGACGAATTTTCGGATGGTACAGAGGTACAGTGAGGATAGGCGGACGTGATGGAAAACGTGAAAGATGCAGATCGAAAGGCCACGGCAAAAGGGCCGTGAAATAAACAGACAGGTCGGAATGAGATAAAGATTCATGAGATGACAAGGAGACTCGTATGTGGTGTTTTCATATTTTGAAATTTTTGGATTGATTTCATTTTTCCATTAATCGCCAGTCTCATTGTTTGGAGGGAAGAAGGACCGCATGAATTCCCCACTAATTGGATCATAAGGGAAATATGAATCCTGGGCTTCGGCGCTCAACGTAGACATCAAGTCCGTGGTAGAGATGGTCGGGTAGGTGTAATGATCTTCACCGGGTGTTGGCGCAGGGACCGATACAGGGAGGTGATCCAACTGGGGACCCCAATAATCACCCACAGAGGGAGCCATGGGGTCATCTTTTGTTTCTGCGCCGATGGTGGTGGTAGGTTCGGGGTGGTAGGGGTACTGAGGCATGTCGCTGACGTCGTATTTCATGCCCTGGGCTAATTTGCGAAGGCTGAGATCGCAGAGCTGCCAGGCGCGCCTTGAGGCGATGCTCTGTTCGGACATTGCGAAGAGCCAGCGTGTGGCTTTCTTGGAAAGTTGGAAGAAGTTGTTCTCTTCTTCGGGCATGTGGACGGTGCCGAATGATAGCTCCAGGAGCAGGACGGTTGCTGCCTGCATGAGATAATGGAGGACAGACCACCAGGGTGCGACTTGATACAATTGGATGGCGTTCGGCTCGTCGGGGATAAGGTCGAGCATGCGCCAGGCGGATTCCAGAGTGATGACTGCCATGTCGTGGCTGAAAGATGCGTTAGGGCCGGCATGGCGTGCATCGCGCCGGCAGAGACAGGGTCGTCCTAGTGTGATGCGCGCACTGTAGTAATGCAGTGCCAGTGTCAGCTTATACCGCAGGATGTCGGGTCCATCTTCGTGTGTGCGGGTGAAGTCGAGCGCTTGAGGGAGACTTGATGCCCACATCTCGGTCCGGGACCTGAGTTCTCCGATGCGATTCTCGATGTGTGACCAGGGTACCATCACGCAGTCTACTGAGTAGACTTTGTTGACGATTTCCTGCACGACGACTGCCAGATCACAGTAGTATAGGTAAACGAGCCCGTAGCTGATCGGCAGACTCTTAATCCATGTGGTGTCTCGGACGGTGGTATGATTGGTGGCTTCCTTGCCATTCGCCGGGTTGAGTGGCATTTGTCTGATACAGGAACTGGCTACGACGTTGTTGATTCGCTCGTCTCGCAAGGTCGAGTTGGTAAGAACTTCGAGAGCCCCCGGGGCTTGCAACTGATCTTCTTCAAATGGAATTGGGAAGGGCGAGGTGCAAACGCCGTCTTGAATACAAGTTGCACGGCCAGTCATTATTCCAAGCATATGCTCAAAGGTATACAAACACCACCAGACGCGGTAGCGGGCTTCCTTGGACAGATCCGGTGTGGTTGGTGCGCTGCTTTTCATATTAATACCAAGGGTGATCGCCGAGCGCACCGCCAACGCTGAGATTCTCCACGCTCTGAACGAGGTATTAGCTATCCGGTCTTTGGGTATAGACGTTTGTTAGATGACTTACCTGTTGATCTGATCGGATGCCAGAAGGTAGAAGGCAATTAAACCCTCTACTTGAACCTGCTGGAGATCAGGGTGGCTGAACAGGACATCACCGTTCATGCTGAGAATGCGAGCTCTGGTCAAATACACCAAGTGGTCTTTCTCATCTCCCCGCCACGGAGCGCTGCTCAAATGACCATATTTTGCGCCTATCGCAAAGATCATGTTCAAGATAGCAAGCCACTTGTCACCGGGTCGAGCAGCGCTATCGAAGAATGTCCGGTATTGGGCTGCGAACAGCGGCCTGTTGATAATGGGGTAGAATGGGTGCACAGTAGTTAGATAGGCCTCGAACATATGATCTGCTGCTTCTCGAGAAGGCATGGCGTATAGTTGTACCGGACCAGACACGGAAATGTCCAAATCATCGAGGTGGTAGTTAACTGCGTGGAGGGATAATTCGTTGTCTGCATGGCGATCTTGGCCAGGCTCCAAACTGCCTGGTAGACCCTGGGCGCGTTGATTTGCTTCCCTTTGCAGCCGTTGCATCCAGGTGATTTCTGAATTCTTCCCCATGTAACCGGTGGCCCTTGTGTGTTCGGATCGGTTCAGATCCTCTTCCACTCGATCAATCGCCTCCAGGGATCCGATGGACGAGGGTGATGAGGGCTCATCATGGTCTGGATTTTCTGGATTCTCATCCTGAGGCGTTGCGGAGTTGGACTGGTTAGATGATTCTTCCGTGTCCAGACCATGCTACGTTCAAGTCATTAGCAACATTTTCATTGATTGGCGCACATAACGAACCTTGTCCAGCAAGCTCTTGATCCGTTCCGCCGCACGAGACTCCACCGTATTGCCCAGCTCTTTCAACATTAATTCATATTCTTGTGCTTTTTCTGACAATTTTTCAACTTGTCTATAACCCAGCACTTCATTAGCATACGTCCACAGAGCCTGTCAAATGGCTTCCAGTTCCCTGTCTTCCAGAAAGAGAACGCAAACGAGTCCACTCACTTTTTGGTCTTTTCCCTCCACCCTTGCGGGTAATTACATGTCGCCCTCAACTCCCGACACTGGCGACACACGGGGGTATCGCCACTGCATTTCGTCTTCCGGGCTCTGCAAGACTCGCATGCGCGGGGCACTCGGCGGTTATAGCGCTGAGCGATTCCAGCGCGCTGGCGAGGAATCGCAACCTTTGTCTGATTGGTGAGGGTGGAGGTGGAAGCGGTTCGTCTGGCGCCGAGTGTCGAGGCCGAGCCTGCGAGCGAGGGAGGTCGGGATGAGACCAGGGCGCTATCTGGGGCTAGCTGATGGATGGGGAGCTGGCTCTGAGGTTTCTCCTCCTGACTGGGCTGTATTGGGGTTTCTTTAATCGTCATTATCGTGAGGGCGAAGGTGTGCAGAGATGGGGTTTCAATCGGTGATATCAAGGTTGCGTTCCCGAAACTATGCGCTTCGGCATCCAGTAGCGACCAATGACAGGCCTAAACTGACATGATGGGATTCAGTCGTATATCTGATCAGAATAAGTGATCGGGGTAGAAGCGAAAGAGAAGCATTTCAGAAAAACGAGAGGTTGCCAGATGCCGGATGATCTAAGTGGCGGGACGCATTACCAGCGATGGGTCTCAGGGCTGACCTGATTGGGTCGGCTTAGTCACGACCGTTGGATAACTACAATTGTTGGCGCAGTCGGGTTAAATACTGAAGCAGATTCGAGTAGATTCATGTAGATTCGAGAGCACGCTATAGTATTTTGTGACACTTTTGGTGAAGCCAGTCAGCCTTGAAACATCCTCCCAATTGAACCCATCCAGGGTAAGAAAAACAAAACATATGTATATATACAGGTGAAAATAGGCATTAGCAATAGGAGAAAAAGAGGTAAGTGCGCCGGGTGGTAGACATGTACAAGGTGTAATAATGGCCTCAGCCGGTCAAGGAGATGAGAGTCGTAAGAGGGGAAGTGCAGAGTGTTTAGATTTCGCCAAACATCTCATCCAGCTCGTCGACTTCCACCATCTCGGGGTTTTGCAGCTCCCGCCACGAGTCAAAGACAGGCTCTGCACTCATGGACACGGGGCGCGGGGTGAGCGTGAGACGCTCGTGCGATTCCGTCAGATCCGACATCTTGAGATCCACGTCGGGCAGGCCGCTGTTCAACATGTCCAGCGAGCGCTTGAGGGTTGAGACAGGGGCGGCGGGATCTTCGGGAAGAGCAATCTGGGGAGCCGCAGGCTTGCCGGCCAGGGCCAGATCCATACCGGCATCGATCAGACTCGTGCCAGACGAGACCGATGACGCGATGGAGGTGAGAGAGGGAGAAGGCGAGGTGCCGAAGAGGGCGGAGGCAGCGGCCTCGTCGTCCTGGGCCATGTGGTCGGCGGGAATGTGCGAGAAGTAGTCACTATACTCTTCTTCGGACATGCCGTCGTCCGGGGACATCGAGCCCCCATTTAAAGGGGACTGCGACGGCGCATCTTCCATGGCGCTCAGTCTCTCGGAGAGGATGGACTGGCTGCGGCTGGACTCGCTGGCCTTCTCCTCGGAGGCCCGCTCACGCACAGCGCTGGCGGTCTGGGTGAATTCCTTCTCATCGCCCTCCAGGGGCGGAGAAGCCGCACGGTGCGAGTGCATGAGCCGGGTGAGATTACTAGCATCGGGGAAGTGATCGGCACTAGGGCCGCGGTTGGCGTTCAGATCTTCGAAGTCGGGCGAGGACAAGTCCACTTCGGGACTGGGGCTCCGTTCCCGCATCATCGCATCATCCTCATCCTCGAGGCTGGAGACACTGGGTGTGATTCGCTTGCCATCTACGGCAGGAACAACATCGTCAGTCTCGGGGATGGGCTGATGAGGGAACGTCGTGAGGTAGTAGTACACTTTGCGCGGGTGAATTAAAACAAGCTCCTTAGCGATGGGGCAGGGCGCCAACGCCGTCCACGAGCGCTTCATATAGGCGGCCAACCGCGAGGACAGTAGTGCAGCCGGGTTGGCAGAACTAGAATTCGGTTAGCGACCTTCGGGTTCGGGGCGCGCGGGCGTGCGATACTTACTTTGCGACATTCCCGTTCAACGCGACCAAGACGGCGGCGAGTTCCTTCACGAGATGGGGGCGGTTGCCGGTCTTCTCCAGTTGGTTGATCACCGCGACCACGATATCATCATTAATTCCTTCTGTGTCGATTTTGGGCGCGTGCACGCCGTCCATGGGCGAGGGCGGCGGTGTGTGCTCGAATAAACCATGTCGGGCCGCGCGCGCGGCCTTGTCGGCCGGCTCGGGTGATAATGAGGCCGTGTGGGATCTCTTGACTTTTTTCGTCGGGTGGTCTTCGCTGTGTGCTTTTGAGAAGGAGGGCGACCGCCGGGAGGAATTTGGGAGTTGTATCCCCAGCGACGGGAGCGAGAGTGACTTGCGACGAGTGTTATAGGGCATTGTGGAAGAAACAGAAGCAGAGGGAGAGTCAGGATAACAGAAGCACAAATATAATAAGATAATAATAAGGTCTAAAGGTCAGTAAATCGAAAGGGGGGAGTGTAGAGATGCGAAGCTCCCAGGCTGTTTATGGCAAATTACGCAGAAGAAAAAAAGTGATTTTAAGATACGGTACGGTAATTACCAGTCCTGGATCTGGCAGGCTTCCGTCTAGATTAGCTGCATGCTGATTGGTGTGAGTGGAGCCCGACCCAAGGTTCTATTTTTTTATTTTCTATTTTTTCTATTTTGTTTTTCTTGGCGAATTCCAATTGGGGAATGCAGACACTCGACCATGGAACTGGTTCCGACCTTTCTTCCTTTACTTATGCACTCTACTAGTACTTAATACACTATACACTACTAGTATACACTATACTACATTATACTACAGTACACTACATAGAGACTACATGGAAATACTTACTACTATATAGTAGTACTGTATATCCATATTCTGGCTTCCGATGTGGACAGCTTATTAGAAAATCCCTACGGAGTACGGAGTAGTTCTTCGTTTTCGCAGTGGGCCCAGCCATGTGTTCTATGCTCCGACTAGATCCAATTTTGCTCCAGTCTCATTTCATCGTCTCCCCTCGAGATGGATACTTCCCCGACTAATCACAGTGGCCCGTGAATAATAAGAAGACATACCGATCGCTTGATTGGCGGAGGGGTAGTCTACGTATGTACTCCGTATGTATGTGCAAAGGGTCGACCTGTCGACTCGTTGCTAGGTGACGCTTGACCGCTTCATGCATACATTCATTTCATTTCATATCTATGTACTCCGTACGGTCTCCAATTAGATAATAAATACCAGTGATTCTATACTGAGTACTGTACAGTATATATCCTATTGGAAGTGCAGAAAAGAGCCGAGGGCTTCCGGAACACCGAAATCCCAAACAGCTCCCTAGCGTAGCCGTTTGAGCGAAAAGGAAAAATAGAGCAGCTCCACTTGGATCAATCAGCGTGGCGGTACGGTATTGTACATGACACTAGTAAGGGATGCTCACATTAGCGTCTCGGGGAGAAAAGGAACAGTATTTGCCACCCTTCAGATCTATCACTTAGGCAGTGCAGACTACTACTACTCCGTAGGTACGGTGTCTCCGGAGTCTCCATCCTGTGAGAAAAGACGAGTATATTTAGACAGTTAACATGTACGGAGTACTCCGTACGGAGTACTCCATATGTACGTACGGAGAAAGATCTTAATAGATCGCGCAGCATATCCGAGGATTCCAAGGTTTCGTCGATATGATGACATCTATGTCTATCCTTGTCTGAGATCCCTGCAAACTGTTTGGGCATTACTATACTAGTCCATTATGTAGGTCCATTATGTACGAATTACTACATTTTGTGTACCCCAAATAGTGCGGGTAGCAGCATTGTTTCATGAGATGTAGCCCCGTCAACCGAATTCCCCGTTTTCATGCCGGTTACATCGCACTTATCTGATCGCAGACAATGTCGACCGTTGTACAGATGCAGGGGAATTCTCCGCATCCCCACCGTCTTTTATGACAGCAGAGTGTCGTCAATTCCAGCAAATCGGGGCAAACATAAGTACTCCAAATTCCAGGTCTGATCCGATCTGCCAATAGGAGGCCCATCAGCGAACCTTGCCTGGGAGAACGGGTCATCGCATCATGATAATGGAGACCAAGACACGGAACAAACTCTGCAAGGATCTGCGACGGGCATGGCAATCAATGCAGATTGGACGCTTCCAATCTGTCCAGATATGTACAGTATGTATGTAGATGCCATCGGCCAATCCAGATATGACCTGTGAGAATCCCAGCCGCTGACGCCTGGGCACTCCATAGTACACATCGATACCTTCCTATGGTGGTAAATCTCGTCCGATAGGGTCTACCCCTCCTACTCTATACGCGAACATGGCCCCATGTCGGAAGCTTGTCTCTTCCTAAGGTCGGGGTAAGTTGCGCAAGCCTAATATAGGGACTACACTAGTAGATTGCGTAATGTTGATGGGTAACGGGCAGATCATTGATCGGCAGGGAATCCAGTACGGAGTAGTATGTCTACTCAAAATACTACCTAGGTACAGTACTGTATACTATACAGGTCGGCATAAAGAGGCGTTCAAGTAGATACGACTGCATCCGCCACCTGATAACCCCACTATAATGACCTTGGAATATGACTCTGACCTACATACGGAGTACACACAGCAGCTGGGGTCTAGACTGCTGCAACAGGGAACCTTGGAACTTGGAACTTATCTATGCATCTAACCTTGGAATTATATGTATCCGTGCTCAACCTTGAACTCCTGAACAAGGTGGTGGATCCATTTGTTTCATATGTAGATTAGATGCACAGGTATATCTTGGCACTTCGAATACTTCAAGGGTTCTATATCTGAAGTTCAACCTAGCACGTCCTAGAGAAACAACCTTGGAAACCCATCTATTCCAGATGTCCAAGCCTTGGCGGTTTTAATTTCAACTCGGAAAATGTGAGATACCTAGACAACCATGAACAATACCATATCAAGCAGAACTTCCTATATCAACCGTCGCCAGCTCGTCGTAGATGGCCTTCTTAACATCCTCCTCCGCCCAGGACATATCCACCGCATTTCTCACAAACTGCACCATCTCCCCCCGACTAAAGCCACAGTAACTATACACCTTCTGCATATTCCCATCAATCCAGACATCATGCATCAACGTAGGATCATCACTATTAAAACACATCTGAACCCCCCGCTCCCACAACCGCCGAATCTTCGGAAACAACACCTCCGTCGCCGTCCGCCGATGATACGCATGCGGACACAGCGTCAGCCCAATCCCCCGCTCCACCAGCCCAGCCCACAACTCCCGATCTTCCTCCGCATCCAAGCCATGATCAATCCGCTCCGCCCCCAACCCGCCACACACCTTATAAATAGCCTCCGCCACATGCGCCTGCGTATCCTTCTGCCCAAAATCACAGTGCATAGTGACATGCAGGCCGTCCGCCCGCGCAAGACGGAACCCCTCCTCAAAAAGCATCGGAGGTCGTTCGTACGCATTACTAGCTAATCCCACAGCATGGAAAAGACCCTTTCCACCCTCGACTGTCGCCCACGGTCTCGCGGTGCGGTACGCATCCAGTCCCGCCGAGACTGGCTCGTCGCGGAGGAAGCAGAAGATCCACCGTGAGTGCACGCCCAGGGCGATGGCATCCCGCTGAGCGCGTAGGTAGCCGTTCAGCACGGCCTGGGCGGGCACGCCCCGTCGCGTGCGCGCCTGGATATCGAAGAAAGGTTCCGTGTAGCGGACTTTGAGCTCCACGCAGCGATGGAAATATGCCATGGCGAGGTCGTAGAAGTCGGCTTCTGTGCGGAGGACTTCACATCCTGCGAAGTAGGCTTCGAGGAAGGTGGGGATGCCGGGTTGGCGGCCGTTGAGGTCGGGTCTGTGATTGAGGGTTACGGCGTAGGAGGCTTGCAGGTCCTCGAAGGTGGGGTATGGTAGTGGGATGGCATTGCGGTGGGCGAGTTCCCATCGCAGAGCTGGTGTTAGCGTTCCTTCGATGTGGATGTGGAGCTCGACTTTGGGGAGATTGGCTATGAAGGGGGTTATCGTGAGGCCGTTCATGGTTATGGGGAATCTTGAATCTTTTCGTGTTGATATTCCCTGAGATAACGATTCCATCCGATGTACTAGTCGCAGCCCTAAATCCCTTGGCTTGCATTCCTCCAATTGCAGCCCTGACTCGCAACGATAACAACGAGGGGAAGATAACACGTATAAGAGTGCAGATCGCTCCATGGCTTTAAATGTTTCTGTATATTCTAATTGCACCTGGGCAGCATGGCGGAGGCCACAGATGGCGAGCAGCCCAGCCGTATGGCGAAACGCGTCCTGAAGAAAATTGACCGAAGACTCATACCCCTGCTGTTCACTACTTACATGTTCAATTTCATGGACAAGGTCATCTTGTCTAGTGCATCTGTTTTCGGGCTTCGCGATGACACGGTAAGTACTAAAGGAAATCGTCTAGAATGAAGACTGAACTCCAATAGCGCTTAGTAGGCCAGCAGTATAGCTGGGTTTCGTCGGTGTTCTATTTTGGATACCTGGGATGGGTATACCCGACAACATTGTTGATTGCACGTTTACCTGCCGCGAAGTACTTGACGGCCAACACGCTATTCTGGGGTGCTGTCGTCGCACTGACGGCGGCCTGTACCAACTTTGGTGGTTTGATGACCGTTCGCTTCTTATTAGGAGTGGCAGAGGCAACAATCACCCCCGCATTCATGTTCATCACTTCGACTTGGTATACACGCGATGAGATCCCCACGCGCACGGGGCTGTGGTTTGCTGGAAATGTGAGTTAACGGTGTGTGCATACTAAATTCACGGATTTAACACTGTATCAGAGCGTGGGAGGCATCGTGTCTAGTCTAATGGCCTACGGCCTCGGTCATGTCAAGGACAACGTCGGGCCATGGCGATGGATGTTCATTGTCCTCGGAGTCGCGACCTTCCTCTGGGGATTCGCCATCTGGACACTTCTACCGGACTCTATTTCCAAGGCAAGGTTCCTCACCGAAGAAGAGCGTCAATTCGCAAGCTCCAGAGCCGTCCTTGCCGGCACAGGAGCAACGGAAAAGACAGCCTGGAAGTGGAACCAAGTAGCCGAATGTCTCATCGATCCCAAGACCTGGCTGGTCTTCGGCCTGGGGATATGCACCCAGATCCCCAACGGAGGGACGCAAAACTTCGCCAATCTCGTCATTGTCTCATTTGGATTCACGAACCTCCAATCCACACTAATCACCATCCCTTACTCGCTCATCTCCGTGGCTACCATCACCGGCACAGGCTGGCTTGCAGGACGCTTCCGCCAGCTCAACTGCCTCCTCATTGTGGCCACGGTCATCCCTTGCGTGGTCGGGAGTGCAATAATTTACTCCCGTGCGCATATTGGATTGGGCGTGCAGCTGTTTGGGTATTTCCTTCTGTCGCCTGGACCTGCAGCTATGCCGTTAGCCATGTCCCTGGTGCAGGCGAATTATCGGGGCGTCACTAAGAAAATGACGGTGACTGCAATGCTCTTCCTTGCGTATTGTGCAGGCAACATTTCTGGGCCCCAGTTTTTTCTCAGTACAGAGGCACCGCAGTATGGTACTGCGTTTCGTACGATTATGATTTGCTATTCGCTGTCGGTTGCCCTGGCGATTACACTGCGCTGTTACTTGCAATGGACGAATGCTCGTCGGGTACGGGTGGAAGGGTTTGAGGGCAGTGCTGGAAATGCAGGCGCTGTCGGTGGGAAGGTCTCAGATCCTCATGAGTCTAGAGATGTGTCGGAGATGGTGAATCAAGTACAGCCGGTGTCTGATGATTATGAGGATATCACGGACTGGAAGACACCAGGGTTCAGATATCGATACTGATATTGACTAGGCATCTGCACTCATTCCAAGGTGGACAGATGGCCTAGATCAAATCCCTGAAATATGGTATATCTCAATAATCATACAGTTGAATTATTATACAATTCAGCAGACATCACAGCTCAAGACCGAGACTCCTTTGGTCGCAACACATATCGCCATGTAGTCCCCATATGCCAGCGCTTCTCCTCCACAATCTCCAATCCACTCTCACGAACAATAGCCCCAATATCCCTATTCCACCAACAACCATGACGATCCGCATGCGCAGGCGCAAGATTATCCAAGATGCGATTCAGCCAATCGTAATGAGACCGACCATGCTCCAACAACAAAATCCGACCCCTCGTCGGCTCCGTCACCGAACCCAGATGCCGCAACGTCGCAGCCGGATCAGGCATCGAGCACAAACCCATAGTCTGCAAAACAGTATCAAAGTACCGCGCACCATGCGAAATTCTCGGCGGCCCAACAGAGCCCGCATCTCCAGCCTGGAACTCCACACCCGCGAAACCAGGATGAAGCTTCTCGAACTTCTCCTTCGTGATGGCAATCATCTGCGGACTCAGGTCCAGGAATGTCACGGTCCGACAGCCCACCACACTGGCGCGGCCGTCTTGGTCGGTCCCGCGGCGTTCGCCGAGCTCGTAGAATGGCAGGTTACGTCCGGTACCGCAGCTGACTTCGAGGACGTTTCCGCGCGCCATGGCGACGAGGTCACGGCGCTTTTTGCCTAGGCCCATTGCCTTTTCGGAGATGGCAACGTCTGCATCGAAAGTTGATGCGGTGGTGTTATATCTGTCTGAAACGTCGCGGGGCACATTGAGCTTCTGCGCTTTGCTGACTTCATTCCTGTAGGATGTATACAGATAGCCGCAGTATGTGCTGATGGTCAGAGCGGTGATTCCCAAGAAGGTCAGCGCTCTCGGGGGAATCCCATGGCCGCGTTTTGCGGGACTGGACTCGAGCGAGTCCAAGTGCGCATTGGGATTTTGGGGCCTTGGGCGACGCTGAGATGGACTCTGTCGCTGTTTCAAGACTGGTTTGGGACTGGTGTTTGGTGAGTTGCTGGCCTTGCTGATGTGAGCTGGGTTGCATACCTTGACTTTGGGGGTCGGGATGCTTTGTTTGAAGCGCTGCGGCAGGGTGTTCTGGGCCACCTTGCTCTTAAGGACGTCCTACACAGTTGAGTCGCGTTCATTGTGGACATTACGCGACGGGATTGAGGTTTATGCAGATATTTTGACGGTCAAAGTACCACTCCTCAGATGGCGAAGGGATTCAGATCCGAATCAGATCCGAGACAGCAATATAGCAGTCGAGTTAGGGCTGTCACGGCAGACTTGACCAATACAAAGCTGGCGGAGGTAAAATCGGGTCGGGAACCGGGGAAGATTGTCGACTCCGTTATCGGCTATCTCTCCACGGGGTGCGCCCACTTACCCTACCCACCTGGGCAGGGCACTTACACACCGCACATATCGACAATGGCATTGCCACGCAAGATTCTGATCGTTGGAGGGGGTGTCTTCGGACGTGAGTGTTCCAATGCACATTCAATGCCTGCATACCTCTTTACTCCGACCCTCACTAACATTCCCAGTATCCACCGCTCTCTCTCTATCAAAGCGACACCCAGAATGTGAAGTCACCATAGTTGAGTCGTCCCCGACAATCCCCAACCCGCACGGCTCATCCGTCGACACATCCCGGATCGTGCGCGCCGACTACGCCAACACCGCATACTCCAAGCTCGCCGCAGCAGCCATTGAGCGCTGGCGCAACACAGCCTGGGGCCAGGAAGGTCGCTACACCCAGAATGGACTGCTACTCGTATATCCCGCCGACAGCGTCAGCGCAAAAGAGTACGCCCGCAAGAGCTACGCCAATGTCCGCCAAATCGAAGGCGATAAGGTCGAGTTCCTGCCGACGCAGAAGGACGTCTTGAAGGTCGTGCCGGCATACGGCTCGGAGCTCGATGTCGCGGGCGGATACGTGAACTGGGGTTCTGGGTGGTCTGATGCAGCGGCTAGTGTGGCGTATGCGAAGGCCCTCCTCGACGCAGAGGGCAAGGTTGTTTTCCGGACTGGGGACGTAGAGCGTGTGCTTTACTCGAGTGTGGGTGGGAAGTCGAAGGCTCGGGGCGTTGCGCTGGCGGATGGGTCGACGGTTGAGGCTGATCTCGTTGTGTTGGCTACTGGTGCGTGGTCGTCGAAATTGGTCGATTTGCGCGGCCGGGCTGTTGCGACGGGTCAGGCGATTGGGTACATGCGGATTTCGGACGAGGAGCAGCGGGAGCTTGAGAATCTGCCTACGATTTTGAACTTCGCGACGGGCATTTTCATTATCCCGCCGCGCCATAACTTGCTTAAGATTGCGCGGCATGCGTTCGGGTACCGCAACCCGACTGCTGTGCCGGTGCCTGGGGAGAGTGGTCGCACGATGGATGTCAGTTTGCCAGAGAAGGGAGCGCCGGTCCCATTGGAGGGACTGGATTCTTTCCGAGTTGCGCTGAAGCAGCTTTTGCCACGATTTGCGGATCGTGAGTTCGTCGACACGAGAGTGTGTTGGTATACTGATACGTGAGTTCACCCTTATTATAACTATCCATAAGACAGGTTCTGATATGGCGAGCAGACCCAAGGGTGACTTCATTGTCACTTACCACCCCGAGCACGAGGGTCTCTTCCTCGCGACCGGTGGTAGTGGACATGCATACAAGTTCTTCCCTGTCCTTGGAGACAAGGTGGTCGACGCAATGGAAGGCAAACTGGACCCTGAGCTGAGTGAGATGTGGACCTGGAGCGGCACCGCTGCATCGGACGGAGAGGACTTTGACGGTGATGGCAGTCGATCCGGGGAGCGCAGGGCCAACCTGAAGGATGAGTTGGCGAAGACGAAGAAGGCTTCGCGAGGCAGTGTGCTGTAAATCTGTGTACGGTGGATGTATATAACATGAGCTTGGCTCACAAAAGCATTTACATAGAGGCGTCATGCTTTGCATATTCATGGCATTTAAGCCAGATTCCATTTCAGTCCAGACTCCACGACTCTCATTACTACCTGTTGTAGCCCTCAAATGTGATTCATGTGTGTAGATCAATAAGCGATCCATACATGGTTCAGCATCTACTCCGTATGGTATAATCCCTCGGGAGGACCTCCGCGCAGTTTAGCAATTCACCTAGGTAGAGACACTCCATCTATGTCCTCATATAGTGTCCCCGAGAAGGCGTTGAACCAAAAAGTCTGAGATTCCCACGGTACGGATTAGTACATGTTGTCCAGTTATCTGCATCAAGCTGGCGTGTCTCGGCCTGTCTGTTCTGTATTTGCTTGACGTTTGGTTGACGTTTACTCAAGCTGAACCGATAATACCTAGCCCTCCAAGGTCTCCCGTCGTGAATCAATTCAAGGTTGTTTTCGACAGAACATCTCTTCTACAGCTACCTTCATTGCCACATTCCACGTTTCAAACTTGGAAGGTTTTTCTCTGGAAAGACTTTATACCTATATCACAATTTCCATTCCTCCCTATATCTTGTCATTTGAACAACGAAATGTCGACTACAACTGTTCACCACAAATGGCGAGGCAGCTTCACAAGCCCACATGGACATCCTAGCAAGGATGGCACCCATATTGCTGTCGCCGATCAAGCTAGACACCAAATTGTTGACAAACTAGTGGCTCGACCTGGGTCCGCTTATGTCGAATACAACACTATTCAGAGGCAGGTGTCTGACCATGGGCGGATGTATACATACAATGGCGGCGAAGAGGTCATGTTCAGTGGTGAACAATCGAATAGCCACGGAGGCTGGACTGGTACTGTAACTGTTGACATAAAGGCACCGTTTGCAATCCAGCAAATCTAAACGCCGAGGGGATATGGGGATCGGGCAGGAGAACTGAGAAAGGGGCCATTGGCGCTAAACCTTGAAGTAGTTCGCTCCTGTTCAAGGTTGCCATTAGCTATTATCAGTTGCCAGGGAGTAGGGAAAGTATAACGTTCCAATCAACATGCGCTTCGATGCAGGGTGCTTTGCCGATGTTTCCAAGAGCATGTCTGACCGCTCTCTCGCATTAACCACATTGGAACAGTCTCCCTGAACAGCTTGGAAAGGCTATTTGATTCACATCGATACTGTTGAGCAGATATACCTAGGTATCAGGCAGCCGTGCATGAAACGCCCGATGCCAATCAGATTGCCTATGGCTGTCGATAATATCAGTCAAGTCTCTACACCAACATGAATATAGATCAACCAACCGATGCTTTTATGCAGGACATTCAACGCCTGAGAGACGACTACGAGGCCAAACGGGCACAATCTAACCTGGTTTCCCGACAGATCATCGACCTCGCCTTGGGATTGATTGACGGTGTATACTGCTACACATACTGGTACGAAGACCAATGCATCCGACTAGCAGATATCCCCAACACACTCTCTGGCGATATACTACGCCTGAAACGAAATCTGCCCAATGCAGTTGAACACGGTAGTCACGAAATAATCGGTGACCAAGTCCGTCCCTTTGAATGTCCCCCACTTCCACAGGAAGATGAAGATGACGCCGAGGACCTCAATCCAATCCTGGCCTCACTCCCACTCATCGACGTCAACACCAAACACTTCGTCAAGCAAGGCAAATACAAAACCGAAATTGAGAATCTACTCAAATGCCAAGGAGGAACTTGTCCCGGAGTACCCAAATCAGCACACATCATTCCCCTACTGGGCAAGTCACCAGAAGGAGGCCTAGTCTTCGAGAGATTCAAACCTCGATACATCCTAGCATTCATCCATCCCCTTGCCACCTACAAAGACTGGATCCTACAGATAATCAGCGGGATAAAGTGTCTTCATTCCCAGGGCATCATCCATCGCGATCTCCGCATCGACAACCTCGTCTTCTCTGGGTTTCGCGTGCTGATCTGTGATCTCGAGAGTCGGTGGGGAAATCGTCTGGCGCCGGAGATTTCGCGAGACCAGGTCGTGGATGCTGGCTGGACGGAGAAGTCGGATATATATGATCTTGGGTATCTGATTAAGGGCATGATTTATGGCAATGCCCCGGTAAAGTTTGCGGTGGAGTGGGATGTTCCTCGTCCGTTGGATGCTGTTGTGGAAGCTTGTACCCGCGAGAGACCGGAAGAACGTCCTAGCTTGGATGATATATGCGCTATGGTAGAGGGGATTGAGGTCTCACTGGTGAAGGAAGTCTAGTATGATCTATATCTAAATGAAACGCCAGATTTACGCAGTATCTATAGTCTATATGTAGAGAAAGCAGGAATGGATGCAAGGGAATATGCTTTCGCAAAGAGAATGCAACGCGATGAAATTCAATAAAAAGCAAAGTGGCCGCGAGTCAATAACCAGCAGTCATAACGCCAAGCCCATGGTCTAGCAGGCTACTCGAGGCAACATAGCTGAATCCACCAAAGGGATTGCTCTCTTCAACACCCAATCCCTCTTCATTACCCTCGGGACAATCCTTGCCGTTGGCATAGTACTCATCAAAGCCAGTGCCCGTGAAGGTCGGACTAAGCGGCAACTGCGTAAAGTCAACCGAGAAGTTCTCCGCCAGCGCAGGGTCCGTCACGACAGGCTGGATAGGCGGGTCCAGCTCACGGCGCTCAAGGGCAGCCCAGTCGATTTTCCGGAAGAAGCGATGCTTCTTGATAGTCTGGAGGTCTTTCTGCATGTGGTAGCCGAGACGTTTGGAGGGATCCTTGCGGAGGAGTCTGGTAAGGAGATCTTTGGCGTCCGGGCCAAGGAAGTAAGGGAGCATCAGTTTCTGCTTGACGATCTTCTCCTGGAGCTTGGCGTTGTTGTTTGCGCGGAAGGGAGGCGCGCCAGTGAGGAGATCGTAGCCCAGAGCGCCGAGGGACCACCAGTCACAAGCTTTGCCGTAGGGTTTGCCCTGGATGACTTCAGGAGCCATGTACTCGATTGTGCCGAGGAGGGAGTTGCAGCGGTCGTCGTCTCCGAGGGCGATTTTGCTGAGTCCGAAGTCCGTAAGGAGAAGATGACCTTGTGCGTCCAGGAGACAATTCTCGGGCTTCAGATCGCGGTAGAGGACGCCGACGTTCTGGTGGAGGTGCTCGAGGGCGAGGACCATCTCTGCCATGTAGAAGGCAGCAGCATCTTCCTGGAACATGCGCTCCATCGCCAGGTGGTGGAAGAGTTCGCCGCCCTGCGCGTACTCGAGAATCAGGTAGAGCTTTTCGTGGTCCTGGAAGGCGTAGAAGAGCTTGACAACGAAGGGGTGTCGATTGACGCTTTCCAGGATCGTCCGCTCTGTCTTGGTCTGTTCGACTAGCTTCTTGTGAACGGTGATCGATGCCTTGCGGAACTGCTTCTGCGCATACAATTTGCCCGTAACTACATGGCGCACAAGGAGAACAGTTCCGAATGACCCCTTGCCCAGACACAGGATAGGCACAAAGTCGTCGGCGGTCATCTTTCGGCAAAGCTGGCTGCGCAGATCCGAATTCATACCGGAAACACCCGCGTTCAGATCCTCCGGTTGCACCGCGTCAGAGCTCACAAAGTCTTGGTCCAGCGGGATTTCATAGCTAGTCAAGATCTCGGTTTGATCGCTGTCGGAGCAAATACTCGCAATGCTGGGAGTCTGGGAGACCAGCTCGCTGACCTCTGCTGTGTCGGACAGGTTCAAAGTGCTAAGCTGCAGCTTCAGCGCGCTGACTCCATGGCCGTTAGATGGTTGCGCCAGAGGACTCGCACTACCCAACGCAGTCGGAGGGCGAGAAGGCGCACGGGAGCTAGCGGCAGAGAAATCCGACTCCTCGTCGCCGGAAGCGAGCGGTGCAAATCCGTGGACGGTAGCGCAAGCCGCAACGGGTGCCTCGGTCCTTTTCTTATTCCTGCGCCGTTGCTTCGGGAGCAGATCGGGGTTCAGGGCCGGGTTTGCCAGGGTAGATCCCTTGGCCTTGAGGGTCGAGACATCCATGTGTGCATCGGGGCGGCTGTGATTGGCTGGGCCTTCAATGACGGATTGTTCGCTGTCGGCCTGCGGCGCGAACACATCTCCGACTGACAGGTCGTCGTGTGAAGGCATTTTGCTTTTTGGTGTTTCGACTTTCGCGAAAACACTCCGTTCGGGAAAGGCGCCGGCGATAACCGCTGGTGGGACAATTGACCTTGCGCAGTTGGATCAAATGGTAGAAAAGTATTCACAATACTTCCCTAGCAGATACTACTCACATCAAACCACCTGTTAGCCTCGATCTTTGGAATAGCCTCGGAACGCGAATAGAGGGGTAAGTGCGAGATTTCTCACCCCCACCACTCGCCAAGGTCGCGGAAAAAAATATAAAACGTAATAAGAACTGGGGTTCGAAATTGTCAAGAAAAATACATACTTCAACTTGGGAGATTTGCATTCAGCACAGTACTGAGTGCGCTGATCTGCGACCAGACAAACCTCGCGACAGGTTTACCGTCCGCCCTTCTTCAGGACGGACCCGGGACCCCTACCCAAGTCACCTCGTAGATCGAGGCGTCGGCCAAGGTGGAAGGAGCGAGTGCAGCGTGCAGCACGGGAATGTCGTCAAATTTCAAGCGATTTGAGTGGGCGCCGGGGAGCGAGATCGAGGAGAGTCGTAGAGGTGCAGAGCCCATAGAGAAAAAGTGTGTAACAAGGGTTTCAAGGGATGTGTTTCTATTCCCAGAAGACAATGAACAAAGCGAAGCGATCAGATTTCAGATGCAAATCCGGGGCTCAGCACTAAACCCGATTGGGTGTTCACGTGTTCTGCTGACATTCCGATGATTTTATTGATCTATACAATTACGAAGTATAGAATGTTCCTATATCATTACGAAGTATAGAATATTCACGGGTCTGGCGCTGGAATGATCATGCTATATAACACTAAATATGTATGCAATATGTATACTTTTATATGCCATCTCATTCACGTGGCTCCGGAAGGCGATGGGTATCAAAGAAAGCCTTGGAGCGAGTGATCTCCACGCCGGAGCGCTGAACAAACGCCAAAGCACTAGGCTTCTCGACTGTCACAGTGACAGACTCATTGCCAAACTCGACCGTAGCAATGTGAGCAATAAAGGTAGCCAGCGACTCCACACTCTGGAAGGTAGTCTGATCGACTTTCTGCGAAGTGAAACCAGGTTAGCATATCAAAACACACGTATAGGGACCAAAGATAGACCAACCTCAGCCACAGCCCGTGTCATAGCCTGGTAGGTCTCAACAACCTTGGACCCCCAGGCAAGCTGACCAGGACCCTGGAACCTAAGCCCAATGATAACAGCCTGCTTCTCAAGCCTCTCATGAGGATTGATACCCAGAATCGCAAAGCTTCTAATCCCCTCAATGCGGAATTCCTCCTCCAACACAACCGGACACCGCAGATCTGCGGGCGTGATTCCAAAGGCCGTAACGCTGCGGTACCAGAGACCATGATCAGCACGCAAGATAGCCTTCGGCAGACTCAATTCAACCTCGCATTCCCCATACTCCGCCGAGATGGAAGAGTTGTCGCGGCGCTGGACGGCGGCCGCGGTTTCGTCGAGGATATCCAAGGCTGCGCTGGCGACGATACTGGCTGTTACGCGAGGGTCTTGACCGAATGCAGCTTTGTCCATCTCTTCGCATCGCGTGCCTTGCATGTTGACGAGGTGTCTGGCAGGGTGTTCGGGGGACGTGACGGGGTGAACGAAGGTCTTGACATTGTTTTCCAATCGGCGAAAGAGCTTTCCATAGTCGAGCGTGAGGGAGACATCGTCTGTGTCGGCTGCTCCGATGATGGAGGAGTAGGAGAGCTTAAGGCTTGCGGTGCATGGCTGGGTTTTTCCTTCGCGGTGCCATGCTTCGGGGGCAGTGAGGGGGAGCTCGATGTTGCGGAGGCGCACGGTGTCTAGGACTTCGGGACGCGAAGGGAGACGGATAGTTGATTCGGCCATTTTAATTTGTGGAAGAGTTGAGAATAGCCAGATGTTTTATAGGCCTGGGAATGGCCGATGGTGCAGAAGTGGTTTTTGGCGGGGCTTGCAGATCATGACGCCAAAATCCGGATCTCAACTGCCCTCCAACGGCACATTGGCTGCTGGAGCTCTTTTGTGGAGATCGACGACCTAGATGCAATCCATGATGCACGTGAAAACAGGATCTGTTCTGTCATCTGATGTATTTGGGTGTATGAAGTAGTACTAGTACTCTGACCACCTTGTTACCCTGTATATATAGCTGCCCAGGTGATCTACAACTTTCGTCGGAACATAAAAATTAATATTTTCAAATGCCACCAATGATACAATGCCCAGGCATCACTATCTGCAAGAACAAATAAGAGACCTCGTGCTGTCTGCCCAGACGCCAGGAAGATGAGGAAATAGACCGCGAGAACACGCTGAAATCTCGGCAGGTGAAAAGAAATATCATAGCACCATAAAATCAGTACGAGACGTGGCGGGTATTTTGGCGAAAGGAAAAAGAAAGGAAACCGAGATGATTGAGACTACATGTGAATCTGCGCGCCTCTACCAGTAGCGAGGGCGGTCATAAGGAGGATAGTCCGCTCGTGGAGGAGAGCGAGGACGGCCATAGCCGCGCGCAGCCAAGTAGGGATCGTCGTAGTGACGTGGGGGAGGGGGAGCCCGCGCATCATACGGGTGGTCTTCGTAAGGACGACGGGGGGGTGGGTAGTCTTCCATCCGGGGACGAGGGGGAGTCCGGCGGGCATAGCCATCCCGTTCATAGTAAGGATCCCGACGGATGGGGATGGGGGACCGCTCACGGTAATGGTCGCGGGGACTGTAGCCACGAGGAGGAGGGATCCGGCGGTCGTATTCATCCATGGGAGCTGGGTAAGGGCGGCGAGGGGGAGAGCGCGACCGGTACGGATCACGCACGGGGCGTTCCTCAAAGCTTTGGATCTAGGGTCTTGGTGAGAGGCGGTTCCTCCGGGGGTCCAGGTTGGGCGCTTACATCGGCAACGCAAGAGACGGTTGAGCCCTTGAACTCTCGCTGGTCCAGTTTTTCCACGGCGGTCTTCAGGTCGTTGGCGGTTTCAAACTCCACAAACCTTGTCAAATGTTAATGGGGAAGAATGAGGTCACTGGAATACAACCCACCCTCGGCCCTGTTCACGGCCAGTCTCGGAATAAACCACGTCCAGCCCAGACTGGCGGGCGAAGTCTTTCAAATCCTATGTAACGCATGGTGAGTCCAGGTCCAGGAACAAAGGTGTCCGGCGTGTCCAGGAAAGAGAGAGAGAGATAGAGAGAGGGGGGATGTCCATGTCCAGTCCAGGCGGAGTTGTCCAAAATGGCCAGATTGGAATGGTCTTTCCAAAGGTCCCATGGAGGGATCAAGGTCTTCAGTGTGAGCTCGCAAGGATCCAAAAGTCCCTCTTCTCATGAAGAGAATATCCAGGGCCAGCTCCGCTGACCGTCAACACAGCGCGAGAGCTAGCGGGTTAGTGCTCGACCTTTGGCCCAACCGGACCTTGGAAAGAATGGACTGGAAGCATGTGCAAACGGAGAAAAGAGACGGGCTGAAGGAATCTACACCAGGAACTCCAGGGAGGAATGGACTTGGGCTGCTAACCTGCCAACTTGTTTCAGGAAGACCGGAGATCTGCATCCGGAAAACAGTGCGACGTGGACGGGGCACCGCGTTGCGGTCAGGAGGTCCCGGGAAGGCCTCCTTGCGGCGCGGGCCACGCGCAAACTGAACGGTCAGTCGTTCGCCTTTGAAATCGCTACCATCTGCGGAAAAGATAAGCGATATGTCATGTCAGTCAGCACGTTGAGGGCGCATACGGAAGGCTGCGCAGAGGTGGGTTAGCCAGTCAGCACGGTTGTCAGGGATCTCGGGTGTTGATACCGGGCACAATATCTCTCGCATCCAGTTGGTCGTCATATTCGATAAAGCCAAAGCCATTCATCAGCTTGATTTCTGTGATCTTTCCGGAGCCATGGCTGCTAAAGTGCTCTTCGATGTCGCCTTTGGTCACTGCAGGGAGAGATAAGACGGAATGTTAGCGCTGCATGGTCAGAGAGATCTGAGAGTCACACGGCCTAGGCCTTGAAGTGACTGCCTCGGTGGCTGCGGGTGCTGCGATTCCCAGGGACCCCGGGAGGACTCTCAGGGCCTGGTGGACATGGTGGACATGGTGGAGAATCCGACTCGGCCATTTGGGAGGATCCGGTCATGCATGCGCGCTCTCAGGGAATTGGGGTGCCAGCGTACCGTTGCGGGGAAGATTCCCAAGATAGAGGCGGGTTGATGACACCTCAGTCATCGTTGCTCCAGTCGGGTCCTGTGGGGGAATGAAAAGGGAAGAGGATGTGATGGGAAGATCCAGCGGTGATGGGGGGATCAAAAGGGTGTTGTGAAACGTAGGCGGGTGGACAGTGCAAAGGCGCGTCGAAGCCACAAATGAGCGGAAAGCCGAAAGACCTGAGAGAATAGTGAAACGAGGGGAGAGAGAGAAAGTACGGAGTACATGGCGGTGGACTGGGAACTTTGGCCGCCTCACTTTTTCGCGATCCACGTGGTCCCACTCTGTGTCTATTCTCTACTTTATAGCTACATAGTTACTGGAGGTAGATACTGAAGTAAGTACTAGTAAGTAGTAGATATAGATTATACACATGGCTATGTAAGGGACTCCCCACTAACATTCCACGGTTCCCGGGCGGGTCTGTCTTTTTCGTCTTTTTTTCATTTTTTCCCTTTTTGGTCTTATATACACGGCGCAGCGCCTATTATCTCAGGTCATCATGTACTTGGGCCCTTCTCCACCCTGCGGCGTCTGCCAGTTGATATCTTGCGTCGGCACCTTGATGTCACAGGTCTTGCAGTGAATGCAGCTGAGTGGGTTAGCGACGTCCGTGAACACAAGAGGAGCGAACTTACTTCTGAGAATTGATCTGGAATCGGACTCCGTGCTCCTTGCTGGGGTCCTCCACGTACTCGTAGACGCCCGCGGGGCAGAACCGGTTTTCCACGCCCTGGTATGCAGGCCAGGCGAGGTCCTTGTGCTTATCCCAGTCCTCGACCTGCAGGTGAACCGGTTGGTCTTCTTCGTGATTGGTGCCCGTGCGGCTGACACTGGTCAAAATATCGAAGCTGATCTCGCCATCGGGCTTGGGGTAATCGATCTTTTCGTATTCGGAGGCCGGCTTGGTGGCCGCGGCGTCGGTGCCGTGGTGGCTCAGCGTCCAAGGCACGCGGCCCTTGAACAGATAGGCCTCGAGGCCGGAGTAGAGGAGTCCACCGAAGAACCCGAAGGGAGAATTGAAGGAGGGGCGGATGTTGCGGACCTCGGACAACTCCTTCCAGATGGAGGAGTCCCGCAGGGACTTCTCGTAGTCGAAGAGGAAGACCGTGCCGTCATTTTCACTCTGGAGCGCGGAGAAGGTCGCCTCGGCGGCCAGCATGCCGGACTTCATGGCAGTGTGCGTACCCTTGATCTTGGGGACGTTCAAGAAACCAGCGGTGTCACCAATCAAAGCACCACCGGGGAAGGCGCACTTGGGGATGGATTGGAAACCACCCTCGTTCAGGGCTCGCGCACCGTAGGAGATGCATTTACCACCTTCCAGCACGTCCTTGAACATGGGGTGGTGCTTCATCTTCTGGAACTCCCCATAAGGTGACAGCCACGGGTTGGGGTAATCCAAGCCCACCACCAGACCAATGCTGACCATGTTATCGCCAAAGTGGTACATCCAAGCGCCACCGTATGTGTCCTTGGGAAGAGGGTATCCCATGGAGTGAGTGATCTCGCCCGAGCGGAACTTCTCGGGCTGGATCTCCCAGATTTCCTTAATTCCAAGACCGTAGGTCTGAGGTTGGCTGTCGCGTCGGAGATCGAACTTCTTCGACACCTGCTTGGTCAAGCTGCCGTGGCAGCCCTCGGCGAGGAGTGTGACACGGGCATGGAACTCCATACCTCTCTCAAAGGTCTCCTTGGGCTTACCATCCCGGCCGAGGCCCAGGTCGTTGGTCGCAACACCCTTGACCGCACCATCCGAGCTGTACACCATCTCGCTGGCAGCGAATCCGGGGTAAACCTCTACGCCGACTTCCTCCGCGCGCTCTCCCATCCACTTGGTCAGCTCGTTCAGACTGATGATGTAATTTCCTTCATTGTGCATTTGCGGCGGGGTGGGAAGCGGATATGAGCCATTCTTGGTCAAGAAACGCATCTTGTCGCCCTTGGCCGGCGTCGCTCCCTCGAAGCGCGAGGGGTTATCTTCGGACAGCCAGTCCGGGAGAAGCTCGTTGAGAGCGGTTGGTTGGAGAACATTGCCGGACACGATATGGGCACCCAATTCACCGGCCTTCTCGAGCAGAATGACCCGGAACTCCTCGTTGCCGGCCTCGTTGGCCAGCTGCTTCAGGCGAATGGCGGCGGCAAGACCGGCGGGACCTGAGACCAGATGTTAGTGGGATTTTCGGGGCACCACAAGACCAACATACCGCCACCCACGATGCAGACATCGACATCATCGGATTCCCGCTCCAATGCGCGCGGGTCGAAGTCCCCATTTTCGTCTGTGAAGCGTTTTGATAGCGATTGCGAGAATGCACGAGTCTGGGTTGGCGCATTGAAGAGCGCAGGCCGCGCGAGCCGTGTGCCGAAGGCTCTGGATTGTGCTGGCTGACGAGCCGGGGTAGTGATGGAGATCGAAGAGCGTGGGAACCGAGAGGATCGTAGTTCACGCCTCAGCAGAGGTAGAACGGTATTTTTGGACGCCATGAGGGAAATGTGTGGTCACGGTGAGACCTTTAACGAGCAGCACTGAGCATGACCTAGGTTAGATGCGGAGAAGCAGGATATTTAGATCCCCAGAGTCCAGTAGCCGACGTTCAGGTCGAGGTGACAAAACGCCGAAAAACCGCCTACCCTCGGCATTTTCGCTCGACCAATCGCAGGCTCGGCGATTATGCCGTTGGCCTGAGGCAGCCATGGCAAAAACGGACACCTGATCCACCGAGCAGATCAGCTCCGTACTACTCCGTACTAGCACTTGAGTCCTCCGTCCTGACATGAGTACGGGGTTTACTTCAATGTTCGGAGTACTCGTATTCCGTTGCAGGGTTAAGTGTGATGTGATGAGTGCCAGAGAACCACTGTGGACAAGTCCGCTACGAGTGATCACATGCTTATTCTTTGATACCTGTCAAAGAATATTTTGCATTGCAAGGTTCAGTTCAAGTTTACCCTATATCATATCCAGGTGTTTGTATACTCCGTACTCCGTACTCCGTCGAGTAATGGACATGTCACAGTTCGCGTTCCGTAATATTACTGCACCTGGAATGTGACGGTTCGGTGCTTCCGGTATGGTATTTATACCAATGTAACATATTCAACATACCGGAGAAAATGGACGGTCGACCATAACAAGTGCCATGGGAAATACCTCCAGCATATCGATAGGTATTGTACATACTCCGTCTCCTCCGTGCTGAGAATATCTAGTTAATGAGTAAGGAAGCTCATGATCGCCCGCATACCGTGAGATCCATCCAGTCTTGGCAGTGGGTCCACGCGAACGCGAGCGCCACCGCCAGGCAGAATCTGAACGGCCACCTGTCCTGATGGAAATATGAGTCAAGGGATTTCTTTTTTCAGCGATCTTCCAGAGAAATTCAGGACGTGTGGACAGGACACGGTGCTGCTCGTAGTCTGGTCTAAAAGAGTCATCGCCAGGATATCAGGGATGAGCTATAATAGTGGTGAGGTCAGAGAAGAGGGAAACAAGGCAAAAAAATCGGGATCAGAGAAATTTTTGTTCAGTTGCCATCTGTTAAAGCGGCGAGAGGATAGCGCGTCGTACCAAGCCGAGGATCGGGTGGGGGATGCTGATTGGGCGGTGACGGGAATATCAGCTGCATGGGCGCCAACACCCGCACCGGAGGAAGACACAGCAAGGGTCCGTCAGCCAGTCAGGGGCCCCTGGAGCAGTGGGAGTGGGGGTCGTGGGAGGCCAGGGACCAATCAGCAGGGGTGGTCCACCACAGAGGGGCTGCCAGAGCCGCTAGTCGGTCAATCCACGGTTGAGGGGAGTGCTGCTTTAGGCGCCACCGGAGCCCAGCCTCTCGGAAGCTGTGACTCAGCACTATAAAAGGGACCAACCTCCCCCCATTTTTCGCTTTTGGGATTCCAGTCTCGGTCTTGGCGGATCTCTTTTCGGAAATTCTTCGACACTTTTATCAGATCTAATCTCGGATTTATCTGAAGAATATCCGGAAAGGTTTCTCTTTTTCTTTTTTTTCCTTTTCTGGACCCTCACCGAACTGATATAGAACCTCCGGTCTCTATCACCACTCTCTTTTTCGTTAATCACAGATAGACACAAATTCCAGCGAAGAGAAGACAGCTTTCGAAAGGAAAAAAACAAAAACAAAAAACAAGTTCCTTTGCGTTCATAATCTCGCGGAGAAAAAAACACTTCAGTGTGCTTTTTTTCTATTAACTTCGGTTGACTACGCTGGTTTCACTGCATTCATTGTGATCCTCACAAGAAGTTTGCGAATACCTCGTAGGGGGATACATTGAGTTGTTCATCTCCCAGGTAAGCCTTCCTGTCTACACTTCCATGTCTGCACCTTCCTTGTCTGCACTTCGCACCTTCCATGGATCTCTATACCATTTCTGCCTCAATACACCGCCCATCTCTGGGCTTTGTTTTCAACTTCTTTCATTCCATATTCACTCTCTCGAGTCGTCTCTCCTTTATCACCAACTGACCGCTCACTTCTTTCAGCTATCAGCTATCTTTGAAGTGGTCACTTGAGCCATCATGGACTCTCTCACCACCCATCCCTCGAACGCGCAGCAGGCTCGGGCCTTCACTGCTACTTCGTCTCTCTCCTTCCCTGGTGGGGCAGGCGACTTGACTCCTCCCAACTCAGAGAAAGAGGCGATGGCACAGGGTGTCAATGGTCAGCAGGCTGGAAATGCCCCCAACGGCACTGGGGTGACTCCCGCTTCACCTGCGACTCCCGCGGCCACTCCTGGTGCGACCACCGGCAGCTCTGGCATCGTCCCAACCCTGCAGTGAGTATACTCATATGTCTCTGGGTGACCAGAATGGCTGAACCAGAAAAGGAACATCGTGGCGACCGTCAACCTGGACTGCCGTCTTGACCTCAAGACCATCGCGCTCCACGCTCGCAACGCCGAGTACAATCCTAAGGTATCTATGCACCAATCTCTTTCCACACCCAGGGTACAGTGTGGCTGAACTTGGCTCTTCTTAGCGTTTTGCTGCCGTGATCATGCGTATTCGTGAACCGAAGACCACCGCCCTCATCTTCGCCTCTGGCAAGATGGTCGTGACAGGTGCCAAGTCGGAGGATGATTCGAAGCTCGCCTCGCGCAAGTACGCACGTATTATTCAGAAGCTCGGCTTCAATGCCAAGTTCACCGATTTCAAGATACAGAATATCGTCGGCTCTTGTGATATCAAGTTCCCCATCCGTTTGGAGGGTCTGGCCTCTCGTCACCACAACTTCAGTTCTTATGAGCCGGAGCTGTTCCCTGGTCTGATCTATCGCATGATGAAGCCCAAGATCGTGTTGTTGATCTTCGTCAGTGGCAAGATTGTCCTGACTGGTGCCAAAGTCCGCGAGGAGATCTATCAGGCTTTCGAGCTGATCTACCCTGTGCTTTCTGGTGAGTCTTGTCACCGTTTTATCCTTGTTTGCACATGTACTAACTACCTCTAGATTTCCGCAAGGTCTGAAGAATCTCAGGAGATCACTCGCTTACGCATTCAACCTTGTATTAACACTGCCTTGCTTTTTTCCTGGAGGTTCCAGCAGACTTTGGTCTCTGTGCCTCATTTCTTTGTTCACGACTCTTCCGAATTTCCTTCATGCAAGCATAGTTGGGCGTTTTAGCGATTCTGGATGATCCCCGGTTTTTATTCTAACCTTTTCCCACATCCCCCTTACACATTAGATTGCTGCGACAGCAGTGAGGCGGTTATGCGCCGGTCGATCGCTGCCTCGTCTTTAATCTTTTTTTTTACTTTTTTTTTTTTTTTTTTTTGCAATGGTCTTATCCATGAGCAGATGAATACACTCTGACGTGGGCCAAAAAAAAGCTATTGTGCTACATCAGTCCTTGCTTTGATACCCTTTGCTGGGATATTGATGGACCGGCTTTTGCCGTGATGCTACTTCATAGTGGCCAAAAATGAAAAACTTCTGAAAATTCCAGTATCATTGTAATTGTACCTAGTAGAGCGCTATTGTATGCAAAGTTGAGGAGCCTGTAGGTTCGCAGTGCTTCGTACTGTACGACATAGTACTTCCGGCATCTGTAGGATGTGCCGAGATGTGAGCCCTCAACACGAGGCCAGTGGATGAGTCCAAGGCTAGAACAAAGTAAACCCGGTTTTTGATTGTTAGCAGACCTGATATCCCGAAATCAACGACCATTGTAGTGACAGGAAAGCCAGAAGGCATCAGTGACATGAATATAACCACGAGCTTGGGAATATTCATTTGGAATTTCAACACATATTACACGTAAATATTTTTCCTTTCTTTCTAGCATCGAAGTTCATGAAGTATCGTCGAAATAGCAAACGGGACCAAGTGCAAATCATACACTCGGGCAAAGAAGTCAAGACCAGACCAAGAGGTATAGAGCGCCTAGTTCAATTCTGCAAACCAGTCTTAGTCCTCAAGGTCCATTTGCCGCCTTGGTGGGTGATCAGATAGCCTAGATCTCTCCTTCCTCACTGCCTGCATCCTCATGCTTGTCAGTCTCTGGTGGAGCTGGAGCATTGGAAGCGGAAGCGGAGACAGAAGGTTCCGTTGCAGCGGGTTTATCGTTCTCTGAAACCTCGCCTTCTTCGGCGCTCGACTCCTTGAGAGCGGGGCCTGAGTGAGGTGCTGGCTGGGGTGGTTTGGTGGGTAGTGCACCGGATGGAATGCGAGGTCGAGAGGTGGGGAGTTGTGTTTGGTTCTCGTTGGGGAGACTCGGTTCAAGAGAGGGTGTGACTGTTCGTTGGCGCTTTGGTGAGCGCTCTGCGCCATTGCCATTCAGGGTGGCTTGAGGATGTGGAGAAAGCGGTGCAGAGGCATTTGGAGGAAGAGATTCGGGCTCGCGTGAGCGCTTTCGCCCATTTGTGATCGGTTCGTCGGTCACGGAGAGGGAGGGTGGTTTGGGGGTTTGTTCAGAGGCGGACTTGTCTGTGTCGAAGAGGCGGGTTGGGTCGTTGGGGAAAGCCTCAGAAATAGCGAATTCGGGATAGTTCTTGTTGTGAGATTGTTGGACACGCTCGTATATTTGGACGATGGTGCTGCATGCTCGAATGAGATCGTCGAGGCGAACATCGAGTTGCTCCCACCACGGACGGCCCTGTGCGTCATCTGGGAAAGCGACTTTCGAGTGACGAGCCGCGGCGTATAGTGCCGCTGCGGCAATGACACGAGGTGGGTATTGCAGACAGAGCACAGTATATGTGGAATCGCTCAAGAAGGCCCAGGAGGAGTTTCTCAAGGCCCGATTCTCCTGAACGCCCAGATAGCAAGTGTACTCCCAGAGAATGCGGTAAGGCGACTCCAGCTGCAAGTCAAAGGACAGGTATTCCAGCATGACACTCTCGTTTTGGAGGATCAGGTCTCGCCATCTCCAATAGTCCTTAGATTGTTCATCCACCACCAGGTTCGACTGCTTCATAGCGACGCGGCAACACGCGATGACGAAATCCTTCATGCGACGCATCGTCTCATCCACCTTGAATGCGACAAATAGCGCCACACCAGCAATCACTTTCGGGTGCATCAACTCCTTCGCAATTTCCGGATATTGGCCCATCAGGGAATACCGCATCAGGAAGCGGTGCATGTAGACCGACGCAGTCATGGAGGTCTGCGGTGGCATTTTCAACATCAGGCTGACTTGCCATATGAAATCCACAGCACGGTGCCGGATGTAATCCTCCTTCTCCCGTTCGATGTTATCGCGTCGCGACGGCGTGCGCGAAAACTCTTCCTCGGAGAAAAGCCATTTCTGCTGCTCCGCGTCAACCACAGGATTAGGGAGACCGGGGATACGTTGTCTCGACGAGAGTGCGGAGTCGTCCATGGTGGCGCAAATTGAGGCTAAAGTCACGGATGGGAGGGAAGAGGAAGTTTGACGGTTGAGCGGTTCGCGGTGATCTTCCTTCTCAAAGAGGCGGCAGTGACTGAAGCGCGCCTGCGCGCATATCCTTTAATCGGTATAAGTTTGTCCAGTAATCGCGCGTTGACCCGATTCAATATGGCATGGCGGGAGCTGTGAGAGTTGGAAGATGATGTCGTTCGATGAGCAGGGTCCGAGCGTCAGGATTCCACAGCGATGGCGTGAGAAGATATATTCGAGTATCACCGGAGGTGAGAGAGATAGAATGAATCCAACAAGCGGCGAAGAAGTGAGGACAAGATTAATTCAAAAGCTTGAAATGTGCCTATTCAACCGGGGAAGCTTTCCGCTTACGTCAGACATCCATTTCGGGCTCCGCCAACTGGTCAATGGAGAGAAGATGATTCACATATGCAATTGTTGACATATAAGATCAATATAAACACTTGAAACAGTTGGTATCTTGTACTTTGGAGATTAAACTCCTCCCAGGCGCCACGCTTATACAATACAATCGACAGAAGTCCAACGTCCCCTACTCTTCCTCACTGACCTCACTTTCATCATCACTGGGGACGTATTGTCTCGCCGGTGGCTTGTACTGATGACGAGCTTCTTCTTCACGAGCGCTTTCCTCGAAAGCAGCCTCCATTTCAGCCGCTAGGTCATCATCATCCTCAACCTCATCCTCTGGAGGCGCTGTCCCTGTATGTGTAGACGATGCATGTGCGGCATCATTGCCAGCCGGAGAAGGTAAACTGAACTCTCCAATATCTTCATCTCCGTCCCCATCCCCGTCGGCCGGAGTGTTATTAGACGAGAAGTAGGCAGGGTTGACGACGAACGAGCGCTGTGGCGGCGGAGATCCCATATCGATAATGAGATCCCCGTCAACAATAATATTAGAGTCTGGCGACTGCGCCCCAGTATGCTGCGAGCCCGTCCCTGCATCAGAGGGCGTGGGCGAGTCCCTGGGTTCGAACGGCTCAGGCTGGCTGACAGGTTCGGGTTTCGGGGGAGCTTTGGGCTGTGGTTTTGTCGGCTTCTTCTGCCGTAAGGGATTCGCTTGTGGTTTCGGCCGTGGCGCGGGCTTTGGAGCTGGTCGAGAGGCGGGCATCACCGGTGTCTCGGCTCTGCTAGGAATTGGTTCTGGGGTGGTGTGGCCGGAGGTGGGCTTATCGTCTTCCTTGCGATTCTTGGGGAGGAAATGACGGAAATCGTACGGGTTGCTGTCGTCCGCGGGCCCTTCATCCTCGCTGGTGCTTGTTGCATGGCGGTCTTCGCCCGACGTTGCGTGTTCATCCTCCTCTTTGATCTGGAGTTGTTCGTATTGTTCGCGGACTTGTTTTTCGGTCTTCCCGGGCGCCGACCGCAGGTTAAAGTTCAGGGTTGTCGAGACTGGCTCCAGCACAAAGACTTTTCGTTCCGGGTCGAAGATCAGGACCAGGCTTCGTTCGTTCGAGGGATCTTCGCTACCCTTGTAGGAGTAGGCTAAGGTGTGATCGGCGTTCGGGGCCTTATCCGTGACAGCGAGGTCGTAGAGGTCTGAGGACGGAGAGCGGGTGATGGTGGACCGCTGTTGTGGGGTGGCCGACTTGGATTTGTAGTTGTAGTTGATGTTGACCAGTCGATTGGCGTCGTCCTGAGCAAGCCTCTCCCCCAGCACGATTGGGTATTCGGCTTGCTTGGTGGGATCGATCATGGAGAGTGTGGGGGCAGCCATCATGGAACTGACAGTATAACATTCGCTGCCCCGGGGGGAGTCAGAGAGTTGCTAAGAGGGAAGAACCCAGAAAGTTGGGGAAATGATGAGGTGGAGAAGGGAAGGGAAGTGAGTCTCCACGCTACCCGGGACAATGATGCATACCACCTGGGCACATACATACATGTACATACACAGAATACATACATAGGAACGTTTCAGACTTCTGATCTACCATTGGCTTGGTTCTACTTCTACAAAGCAACAGGTACCCTCGGGGCCTGTGGCTCGGAGTTGTACGCCTCCGACTTCGGCATCCTGGGGAGATCCACATTGAAATACATTGAATACATTAAGCGCTGTGATTCCATTAGAGAATAATTACCAGCCGGGGGCATAAACAAAGCGGCAGGGATACAATGCAGGAAAGCAGGGCAAGAGAGGTATCCAAATAGAACAAACAAAGAACGTGACGCATCAGACAGGATTTCAAACATCAAGAACATCAAAGACATCAAAGGTACCTGGCAGTGAAGCCAGTCAAGATCGCATACCACCACCAGCAGGTATCAAAGGGCGGATTTCAGTGGCGAGCGGATTTGGTCTACTTCAACTTCTCCTTGAGCTTGCTGAAGAAGCTACTAAGACGCTTCTTCTTTTTGTCACTCTTGGATCCATTGGTAGAAGCGTTTTCCGTACTAGGAGACTGGGCGGGCTTGTCGGCCTTGGTTTCAGACGCAGCTGGCGCTGAATCCCCGGTGGACACAGTAGGCGCGGGCTTGGGGGTCGTAGTCTCAGCGGTAGAAGTGGTCTCGGGGCCAGTCGTCACCGTTGGCCCAGTAGGCGCGGGCTTGGCGGTCGTGGTCTCAGCGGTAGAAGTAGTCTCGGGGCCAGTCGTCACCGTTGGCCCAGTAGATTCGGTACTCGGCTCAGTGGTCTTGGGCTGCGAGGTCGGGATGGCCGCGGCCGCATTACGACCCGGAGGAGGGGTTGAGGTCGGGGACACGTCGGCCGAGTCCACGCCACTGCCCAGGGTGAGATGAGGCGCAATCGGCTGAGTGGCTGCAGTCACGGTGGGTGCTGGGGTGCCTGCAGACTCCTCCACATCCACCTTCTTCTGGAGTTCTTTCTCCAGATCCTTCTTCTCCTCCACTGCGGTCTTATTGGCAGCCGCCTCGGGGTCCTGGTGAGCCTCGGCAAGCGAATCCTTCACCACCTGCGGCACATCTTCCACGGGCTGATCGCCATTCGCCTGCTTGCCCTTGGACTCCAGTGGGACATTAGCAGCCAGTGCGGCGGTAGTGGAGGAAGGGCCTGCAGATTGAATCGTGTAGCCTGGATCGGCGGCGGCAGCCTGCTGCGCAGGACCCCCGGAGTAAATCGGCTCAGTTTCATTCGCGGCGGCCTGTTGGGCTGGGCCCCCAATGATGGGGAGGCTGGATTCCGGGATCATGTTGTTCGTGACCGGGGGAATTGTGAATGCGAAGGCGTCAGAGTTGCCCGCATCCGTGGGGTTCCCTGGGTCCACCGGCAACGTTTGACCCTTCTCGTAGGTTTCCTTATCCAAAGACACCCCGGAATCCACTGTGTTGTTGTGGAGCTCACTGTGGTGGGGGACCTTGTCACCCGGGTTCAGCTTGACGGGGTTGCCATAGCCGCCGGAGGCCGGAATGGGATCCACGGACAGGGTCTGCTCGGACTCCTGTCCCGGGGTGTCCGGGAAGGTACCGGGCAGATTGCCATTGGTCTTGGGAACGTTGGCCGCCAGAGCCGCGGTCGTAGAATCAGGGGTCACGCCAGACATAGTGGGGGCGACGTTAGAGTGATCCGCAGTCTCGATCTCTTCGGGTAACAGCACGTTATTAATGTTGTTCTGGCCGTCGTCTTCTTCGCGCACGTTGGTGTCTGTAGTCCAGGTTCCGTCGACAACAAACTGGGCCGGGTTAGTGAAACAGGCAGGGACGACTTTATAGAGAGGGGACGGGGAGTGACGTCAGCATCATATCGCGGGTGCCTGAGGCGTACACCGCCTACTCCGGCGCCCATTTCTCTCTCTCTTTTTCTCTCGTACCTTGTAGTGCACTTTTTGTACAGGGGAAATGGTCACGGTCTTGCGGAAGGTGTCGCCCACCCGGTCTAGTTGGACTGTTTTCCCCCAATCGTCGAAGGTGCCGGTGACAAATACTTCACTCGCATTATAGGGCCTGCGAGTAACCGCCCCGTTAGCAATGTCCTGTGCGCCAGACCTCTCCAGCCCGGTGATATTTATGACAATTCTGCCTTCACTGACCATTGAAATGTAAACGTGCCCATGGTGTTCTGGGGGGATGTAAGAACTAAAAAGCGAGTGGTTGGGGAAAGATAGGAAAAAGCGTAGAGGATAGAATGCGACTAAAGCAGTGGGGGTGACACAGACCATCAGTACCTGAGAGGTCAAGGAACACCTTTCCCTTTTTTTCCCTTTTTTTTCGCCCTTGACATTTTGGTTTTTACTTCTTTGCGTTAGTCGCGAGTAAGGGCGCCTAACGGGACAGCTCTAGACCAGAATGACGTGAGTGACCTTAACAACTAGCTAGTAGTTAGTACTACTATACTATACTCACTATACTATACCCATTCCCACGACAATAGTCCAACCACTCCTCTTAAACAATAGACAATTGAGTCTCTTCAGAGTCCTATACTAGTACTACTAGTATATCCATGGATATCTACTATAGTACCAGCACTGACTCAGACTGAAGCCTGGATCTAGTGGAGAGCTAAGGTCGTATCCAAGTCCATGACATATGAGATTATCACTCTGAACTTCGCCACTGTCGTAACATGCAATGATCATCTATTCTAGAAGACACCTGGAAGGAAAGCTTTTCACCGTGACGTCGATCACTCCTTGCGAAGGCATACACTCTGATCGACGAAGCTACCGGGCTTAGTGCCTACCCCTCAACGTGATCCCCAATAGTCTGCCAATAACTCATTCTCCTGTCCCTTCTGCTACGTGCTCCATCCCCGCTTCCAAGCCGGACTCAGCTTCCTGTGGCGAGGTAAGTCTTCCGGCTTTTTCTTCCCCTATTTGCCTGTCTCGTGGACTCCTGTTCTTCAGTCGTACCCGAGACCTCAGAAACGGAAACAAAAGAAAAAGGAAAAAGCAAAGCCGCAAGACACGCATGGGCATGCAGGATCCCACCTCCAATTAGACTCCATTCCCCACTTCACAACTGCCCCTCCGTTCTGGTCGCCCTTTTTCCTGAACAATTCAATCCTCCCCCCTATATTGCTCTGACACCCTCCCTAGAGCTCGTTTTCTGTTTTCCTTGCTCTATTTCCTCTTCGCCGGAGCCGCGGCCTCGCCGAACACGTCATGGCACAGAACTCTTCCCCGGGTTTAGTCCCGATCATCCACACCGAGAGACCGGGCACCCCCAAAATGTCCCACGAGGAATTCGAGGTGTCCTCGCCGACCGATTTGACCTTCCGACAGTCCGGGGCCGCCGACCGAACCGCGTTCGGCGGCAGTGCCTTCGAGGGAGCCCCCGCGGGGGGCTCACTGTTCAGTCGCAGTCCGTTCCAGCAGGCCCAGGATGGCGACGAGCTGGAGGGGGAGCTGGCCCCTCTCCCAGCCCGATCTGCACAACAAGGATTCCCCAGTAATTACGCGCTGGGCCGACGCACCTCCGTCTCTGCCGAATCACTAAACCCCACCGAAGCCGGCTCAGACAGCTGGTCCCCCCCGCACCACCCCAAGACCGAAGAGCAGGTTTCTCGGCTCAAAAGCGCCGTCAGTAGCAACTTCCTCTTCTCCCACCTCGATGACGATCAATTCACCACCGTCCTCCACGCCCTCGTGGAGAAGCCCATCCCCGCCAAGGACATCAAGGTCATCTCCCAAGGCGACGCCGGGGACTACTTCTACATCGTGGAACAGGGCTCCTTCGACATCTACATCCACTCCTCAGGGTCCGTGCAGCCCGGTCCCGAGGGTCTGGGCACCAAGGTCGCCTCGACCGGTCCCGGTGGCTCCTTTGGTGAGCTGGCACTGATGTATAATGCCCCGCGCGCGGCCACAGTGATTTCCACAGAGCCCAAGAGCACCCTGTGGGCTCTGGATCGCATCACCTTCCGCCGCATTCTCATGGACTCGGCATTCCAGCGACGTCGCATGTACGAGGCCTTCCTCGAGGAAGTCCCGTTGCTTTCCTCTCTGAAACCCTATGAGCGCTCCAAGATCGCCGATGCCCTCGACACAATCAAATACCCGGCCAATTCCACCATCATCCACGAAGGCGACCCCGGTGATGCTTTCTACCTGCTCGAGTCGGGTGAAGCCGAAGCGACAAAGAACGGTGTCGCCGGACCCGTCAAGAGCTACCACCGTGGTGATTACTTTGGAGAGCTTGCACTGCTTGACGACAAGCCTCGCCAGGCGAGCATCACGACCAAGACAGATGTGAAGGTGGCGCGGTTGGGTCGGGATGGATTCAAGCGACTTCTTGGGCCTGTGGAGGAGATGATGAGACGCGCCGAATATGAGTTGGATGCGAGCAAGTCTCCAGTCTCCAAATGAATGATATGATATGAATTCGAATCCAGGGGCTTTGAGCGAAATCTAGACTCATTTGGCAAGCCCGCCAGGGCTGGCTCTGTCACCTGTCATCAATCGATGGCCCTTCCTTTCTCTCCATCTCTCCTTTTTTTTTCTTGTTAATCTTTGCCTGACATCCCCATTCTCACACCTCCACTCTTTACGACCCCGGCTTGTTACCTGTATCTACAAATCCCTGTTTCTTTTACCGCAGTGATGAGGGACCTACTATCGCCCCTCTCTATGTTTTTGCTGTACCCTCAATCCAACCTATCTACCAAGTAGGAGACAGAATGACTCAAATTGATCTTTGTACTTGATTGGAGTAATTCAGTAGGCATTGCACGCCTGTCAATTATGCCCGGACTGCAGGCCAAATTCGTCAAGCCGCCACCTGGGCATATCCCACATATAACATAATACCCACCGTTTTATACATCACCTCGGAACAACCAAATCACTCCTCAACACCCACTTCTCCCCACCCGTAACCTCCATCCCCTCATGGATCATACAATGATCACCATGTCGATGCAACAACGCCATCCCCACCTCCGGCGCCACAGCAATCGGCTCCGGGTTCCGATTCTCCCTTGTAGACTCCGGATAGAAGACCGTTTCGCCCCCTTCACACGAAGTCAAGTAAACCAAGAGCGTCCACGTCGTGCGCGCAGGAACAGCCTTCGACCGAGGCGGGGTAAAAGTTATATTATTTGCATCGTCATCTGGAACCAGTCAGCCACATACGACTCCCGACGGGAGATTAAAATTACAATGCTGTCCGAAGAACTGCCCGGCCGAGTATCGATAAATACGGATATTGGGATTAAGACCTAAGGGTTCTCCGCCCCAGAGCTGGCGGGCTCGCTGGGCGAATTCGGTGGGAGAAAGCTCTTCGTCTTCTTCTTCGGCGAATCGCGTCGTGACGAGCTCTTTCATGGCTGTTGTTTCCCATAGCATGTCGGCGAATCGACGATCGTCGATCTGAAAGCGGTCATTGACGCGCAGGGCTTCATCTTTCTTTGGTTTGCCGGGTGTAGTGGTCAGGGGGAGAGAGGCGAGGAATGAGGCGTAGGTCTTGCATAGGGTGCCTGGGAGGAAATTGCGGATCAGGTAGATTTGGTCGGTGAGGAGGGGTGTTAGGGATAGATCGGCGGCGGGGAGGAGGGGTCGGAGGGGAGGCCAATTGGGGGTGGATTGGGTTGGTTGGCTTGGCTTGGGCTTTTCTGCTTTTTTGGACTTGGGAGGCATGGTTGGAGGTTGGCAGACTGGAGTTGGAGTGGTGTTTGGGTTATCGATAAGATTGTAGTCTCAGCCTCTTCCATGGGGCTGCCGAGGTGCATGAGAATTGAAGGCGTGGATGCTTAGCATTTGTAATAGTTAGTCTTTCGCTGAGACTGCTAATATCTGTATTTCTACATATGTGTTTCATTAAGGACCATTGTTCGCTCGATCGTTTGGGAGATTCTTAGTATGCATGGATGTTCTCCGTATGGAGTAGTATATTAAAATAAAATCAAAAACCTGGGAAGTATATGAAAACACTCCAGCATGAATACCCAGGTACATCCGTCGGCAGCCCCTTAGCCTGGAAGTATAATTTGAAAAGAAATCAATGGATTGCTCGCCTGGAGTATCCTAAGCGCTATGTTACACTCGTATTTCAATTCATGCACTGATCGGCACGTTCTAATCGTTTCTATTTACAATTGAGGTTTGACAACTCTGCTGCGTGTATCACATCCAGCTACTTTGATATGTAAGAATCATACGATAACTAGTACCTAGGTACACAAGTTGGATCTACTACTATACTCTGTACAGTACTATAGAAGAGAATATAAACAACCAAGTCACCAAGCACCGGGCTCCACTAGGATCAGAAAGATCGCCCTCTGCAGGCAAGCATCAGCTGAGGGGAACATACAGTACTGTAATTGCATATGGAGCACCCATACTCCGTACTCCGTCGATCTAGGCCAGACAAAACCGGTGAGGAACCTAACGAGTGGAGATCGGAGAGAATATGGTAGGGCGGGGCGGAAAATTTTGTACCGGAGGATCGTCGGGTTTCTTGCGAGTCCCCTGGACCAAGTTCTGAGAGAAAAAAAAGAGAGACAGAAACTCGGACGGAAAACAAAGAGAAAACAGAGACCCCAAACAAGAGATCAGGGAAATGGCGAGTCGGTGATTCTGCAGCGACCACCTGGGCAACTTGGCGATCGCTCACCGCCTCCAAAGTGAGATTCCGACTTCTTTTGGAACTTCTTTTCTTTCTCCTCTCCAGCACCAGCCTGTCATGTCGTCGCAGACCATGACTGCGCCAGCCGTGGGCCATCGACCGCCTGATCCAGGCCCCGATAGCCCTATGTACGACTATGGCTGCTCCCCGAACAATACACCCCCTTCCAACCCTCGAAACGACTCCGCAATCCGCGACATGCAGAAGAATTCTGCCCCGTCAACCCCAAACGGCATGTCCGCCCCAGACGTCGGAATCAAGACTGAATGCTCGGATAGCCAGGACCTGTCTGCCGCGCAACACCAACAAGAAACAAATACCCAGAATGCTGCCAGTGCGCTACTGGCTCAACTTCTTGGGAACCAGTCGGCGCCAAATTCTGCCCCGGCGGCAATGGGAAACTCTGGACAGGGCGAGGACCAGGATATGGACATGGATATCAAGATGGATGATTCAATCGCCCACCCATTCGACATGAGCGACCAAAATGCTCCGCCAATTGATCCCAGTTTGCAACACGACTCGACGATATCCCGGGAGATCCAAGATATGCTGAATGGGAAAGCTTTGGGCGACGAGCTGATGGGCGCAAATGCGATGAACCATGCGGAATTCAACACTCATGCCATGGGTACACTCACAGATCCTCTTAACCTCAAGCAAGACGCAGAAGAGCCATCTCTCCTGCCGCCTTTGGACTTTACCACCGCCCCGAAAAACGCCTTCGAAGCCCTCCATCAAAACGAAATGCTCACAGCCGCCTTTCTTTCGCAAAACCCCGACCTGTCGGCACTCGGATACCCGGATGGGGCGGCGTCAATTGCGGGCTCGGAGCCCAAGATCCAAGCATTCGCCAAACTGGAGTTTGACGACGGCCATTTCTATGTAAACACCTACTCATTCATCCTAGGGCGAGACGTGCGCGCAGCCCGCGCCGCCCACCATCGAGAGTTCCAGTACCGGCAGGCCGTGCGAAGCTCTCGAGCGAAGAGCTCCAGCGGAGGAAACACGGCACATACACCGAACCGTATGAAGCGGGAAGAAAGCGCTGCGATGATGGGTAGCGTTGTCAGCGACCGCGGAGGTATCATGGGCTTCGATCCAGATGTTCCTCCGCACTTGCCGGGCAACTTCAACCCAAGCCGCCGGTCTTCAAGATCCTCATTTGACGATGCCGTGGTGCCTCTTCATGCGAACCCGGCGCAATTACAATCAACCACCGACTACAACGCACTGGCAATGCAGTCTCTACAGGATGGCAACGGGGAGGCAAAGCCTGTTGATGCGCTAGCTCTTCTCCCGTCCCCGGACTCTTGTCCCACGATCCCAATCCATCCCCCAACGACTGTTGACGGCAGTGCGGCTGGTCACCGTGGCATTTCTCGTAGGCATGTGCGGATTTCATACAACTTCGATAAGAATTTGTTTGAGATGGAAGTGATGGGACGCAACGGAGCGTTCATCGGGGCTGATTGGCTTTCACCAGGGCAGCTTCGTCCTTTGCACAGCGGTGACTACATTCAGATCGGTGGTGTACGCATCCGTTTCTTGCTGCCGGATGTTCCTATTGGCGAAACTGGTGCCGATCGGATGGAAGAGAAGGTGGAAGAGGAGGCCCAGAAAGCGGAGGAGGAAGATGATGAAAAAGATGCCCGTGCCTCAATCGAAGTCGATGAAGAAATCGATGAATCAGAGAGACTTGGCAGCGATAGCGGCGAGAGTCGGGAGCCTTCCAGCAAGGCGTCTAGGCTCATACTCAAGACGAAAGACAGCAAAGCGTCCCAGGCGATGGATTCCATGGAAGATAACGACTCGCAGCCGGCGCGCCGGCGGGGACCTGGACGCCCGCCCAAGGATGGCATCATGTCCAAGCGCGAGCGAGCCGAACTTGCTCGTGAACAGAAAATTGCAGCTAAGCGCGAGGCCAATGGTGGTGTTACACCACCTCCGCTGAAGGTGCCCAAGGCCGGAAAGACTGTCGCGAAGGAGCCTGTTATCCCTGAGTCACCAACCAACAAACCAGCAGAGAAGCGGAAATACACCAAACGAAAGAAGCTTGATGGAACACCAATGGACTCTCCGATCCCCTCAACGGAGGGTGGCCAGATGTCCACCGAGCCGCGGCAGGAGGAATACGTCAAACCACCCCCAGTCAAGAAGCGCAAGCCTTCAAGGTCGCCATCTCCCAACTATCCTCCGGAATCTGCTTACACTCCGGAGGATCTGGCGAAACCTCCTTACAATTATGCCGTACTCATCTTTGATGCGTTGACGGAGGCTGGAACGCCAATGACATTGAAGCAGATATACCGTGCGCTGAAACTGAAGTACCCCTACTTCCGCTTCAAGTGTGAGACAGAGGGATGGACATCCAGTGTGCGACACAACCTCAATGGCAATGGCCACTTGTTCATGCACGCAGAACGAGACGGCAAGGGATGGTCCTGGCAACTTATTCCAGGCGCATCGGTTGAGAAGGAAAAGAAGCGACGCCCGTCGCCGCCGCCCCAAGCTTCTCATCCTCCGACGCCTGCTCCCCAGCAATACATCCCACAATTGTCCCATTCATACGCGCCTCCACAAGCTCCTCCACCCATGCCGAATCCGTCACAGCATTTCCAGTTTCCATCCATCCCGCCGGCTCCTTTCCCGGCATCTGTATCTGTGGCAACACCTCAAACACATACCAGCCCCTACGCACCTTCACCAAAGGCCTCCGTGCCTGCTCCATCCGCTCCGCCTCCACCACCTTCTGCTCCTGTTCAAGCCTCAACGCCCGTTTCGGCTCCTACTCCTGCCCCTGCTTCGGCTCCTGCTCCTGTGGCTCCTCCTCCTGCTGCTGCTGCTCCTCCCGTCTCAACACCGGCACCGGCACCGGTACCGACTGCTGCGCCTATATCTACTCCCATCCCGTCACCCGCGCCAACGCCGGTTCCGGCTTCAGTGCCTGCTCCTGCGCCTGCGCCAGCACCTACACCGGCACCGGCGCCGGCCCCGCCAAAAATCAATCCTGCTGCGTCTTTCTCCATTCCCAGCACCATTCGCAGCAACCTTCCCGCTGCCTTTGCAGCAACCATCCCATCTACATATACCTCACCTTATGCATCCACACCGACCCCCCAGAGTAGTCAGCAGCAACAGCCGGCTCAGCCTCAGCGGCCTCCCCAGGGACCACCAAAGCATCATTCACCTTATATGCCCCAGAAACCGCCACCTCCTCAACCACCTCACTCCAATCCTCCTCGGGCCTTCCCTCCGCCTAGTGCGCCTCAATATCAATCTCAGCATCAGCCACCGGTGCCGCAGCAATCACAGCCACTGCCACATCCGCCGCAGCACTCGATGCCGCAGCACCAGATGCCGCAGCACCAGCACCAGCACCAGCACCCGGGCCAGCATCAGCATCAGCACCAGCATCAGCACCAACATCAGCCTCAACATCAGCCGCAACATCAGCATCAGCCGCAGCATCAGCCGCAACATCAACAGCAGCACCATATGCCGCCTGGAATGCCGGCCCATCACCAGCAGCAGCAGCTTCCACCGCAAAGCCAACCGGAGACATCAACCTTCATTGACCGAGCCAACAAGGCCATTGATGACTTCGAAGCTGTTCTGATGGAAGATTACGAGGACAAGAACTACATTCGGGAAGTTCTCCGGAGCGCGCGCGCCCGTGTTCTAGGCAACGCTCCCGAGAGTTCCTTCCCCGGTGGCGAGCCCAAGGACGAGGCAGTCATCATGGATGTGCTTCGCAATCTGGTTGGAAGCCTCAAAGAGGAATGAACTACATAGCCCTGGAGTTTTCTATATACAGCCCTGCTATGGAGGTCCAACCCCACGGCAAGCCAATCCCCGCGCCGCACTCCTCCCGGGTGATAGTCCCTGGTGCAACCCACCTCTTCAGCTTGGACAGTCCGCTGCCGGGGCTTCAGGCGATCAAACGGAGGGAATGGCCCCCCCTCCCTGACGACTTATCGAGTACACGAGTCTTATGGTTTTGCTTTTTTTTTCTTTTTTTGTTTCCCCCCGTCTTTTCCCTCGTCCTTTATGCAATCTGTCTGGATTCTTTGGATCTTCATGATATCCCTCTGTTCTGTCAGGCCTTTGTGTCTATCTCTTTGATTTGATTGGGGTTTTGTTTTTGTCAGGATGAGTATCCTGGAATCATTTTTCATTTTCAGGCGTGACCTGACATAAAAGCGCAAAAGCCCATAGAAATACCAATCACATTGACCCAACCGTGCATGTACTCGTAGACGTTCCGAGGCCAAAATCAAGAAATAAGACCCTGGAGCCCCGCATAGAAGAGGGGCATTAGCACCCGAGTTTCTCCTTTCCGGATTATACCTAGGTAGTCCAATGTCTCTCGCTGCCGAATGTAGCCGGTTGGGCAGCGATCTGGATTTCCGCCTTATAGCCAGTGGATATATACCTTCACTGCAGACTGTTACAAATCAACCTTGGAAGGTGGACCCAGCTCAGCCGATACCTAGGTACTGTAGTAACAGGAATCCGGTCCAGCACCGTGCTGGACCTGCAGTGACGCAGAGCCCGGGCACGAGGGGCGGACTCACTTTCTAGAAGAATCTGATACGTTCGCCTGTACAGGACCATGCACGGCGCTTTATCAGGTACGAGGCCTGTATCCGAGAGCAGCGACGAAATATGCGGGAGTTTCCCGGGCAGGCGGTTACGGTGTATGCGCCTTTTAAGCAGATAGGCACGGAGGGGCGCGACTGTCACGAACGGCATGACGCTAATGGTTTTGCACGGTGCAGGGATCTGCGCCTTGAGTCAGTGGCCACTTGCCGGTCTGACATGTCAGAGACGTTGTCATATGGTCTTGCCCTTGCTTGGTTGTACAGGGTAATCGGCGGGTGATCGGGGGAGTCATGTAAGGCCTTGAGGACCGAGGTTGTGATGGATTGTACAGTATGTACTGGCAATAGTGTTAGATTAGTAGACCGAGCAACGGAGGAATGTGAGGTTTGAGATAGATGAGTTTATATCGAACATCTGTCCAGATCTGTATACTGTTTCTGTTTCAGATACCAAACCATGACAGTGAATAATACAGATAATAACAATAAGAATAATCAGAATAAGAGAATAATCACAAGAACAATAAGAAACAGAAATATAAGTCACTGAGCAGAAGGGTCTAGGGCCTTTAATGTGTGACAATACCATACAGATCCACTTGACCCGTGCTCAGAGTCCCTGTTGCATCTTCTGTACTCTGTACACTGCTACTTATGATGAGTACCTAGAAAGTCTTCTATAGAGAATAAGCAGAATGTAGAGAGTACAGATGACATATGTATTTACTGCCCTCTACAAAGTACCCCTATACTTAGTATGATATACGAGTACAGTATGGTTAAATTTAGAATGGTAAAATACAGCACATGGCTGCAATACATGTAACATTACCAGCCAACGGTCTTTTCCCACAACGCCCCTGTGCACTTTTCCTTCTTCATCCTTCTTCCCAACCTCTTTTCTGTATCTCATCCTCTCCCGTGTCAACGAGCTTTTCACTAAGTGTCGTTGCTCACCTCATTCCTCGTGAGGTTTGCGTTTACGCGTGGAGAAAATTTTCTCTCCGTGCTCCTACGAGCGCGCTCTCACCCTTTTGCGTGGGCCTGCTTGGATCTGGTTATTCGCCGCTCAAGCATCCTGACCTGACAAGTGATCACTTTACTGTTCCTCACACGCTGCGTCATCCCTGGCTCAGCGAGGTCCTGGTTTTCACGGTCTCCCACGCTCATTCACACTCTTTGCTCACCTGCCTGTTGGATCATTGAATACACCCCCATGTCATTCAACTAGAGATTGCCCACCTAGGACCACGACAGAGCGACCCGCTCGCTGAGCAAAGCGCTCTTCTCCCAGGCTCAGGTTCTGGTGGAGTGGACGGTTCGTCTTCCTCGTTTTCTTACCTTGTCTCTCGGTCCATCGGGCTCTGCCTCCAGAGGCCAAGTATGCTGATGATCCACAGAACAAGTCTACCTCCCCGTCCTGAACTGGCAACTCGCCCCCCCTCCCCCCTCAAGATGCCGTCCTTCTTCGTCCCAGGCCACCATGGCCTGCCTACACCTCCCCACGTCAACGGTGGTCGTATGGAAGACCCATCTTTCTACCCGGTTGGTCACGCTGGATTCCCTCCACGCTACCATCAAAGCGGCAATGAGTTCATCGAGCAATACTCGCAGTCTCTGTGCTACGCCAAGCCCTCTTCGATGAACCTGCACCCCCAGGCCGCCCACCCCATGAGCTCTGCCCGCGACATCCATGCCATGAACCAGCACCTGTTCAACCCCATGGCTGTCCCTGCGCTGCCCTCGATGCGCAGCAATGTCCATCTCCCGCCCATGGATGCTACGATCCCCCCTCAGTACCGCCGACAGGACCCGGCCCCGATTCAGCAGCCGGAACAGCCCCGCAAGGAGGAAAAGGCTACTGGAGGTGTCGCGGCTCACCTGGATTACGAGATGGATCGCATGTCCGACTTTGTTGCTGAGATGGCTCAGGGAATGTATGATTTGTTCGAGACCAACATCACCCTTGCAGATATTGACCTCGCGCGAAGCATCTACCCAGGATCTCCGGTTCCCCCCCAGTTTCGGAAATATGTCTTCCAAATCTTGTCCTCGACTCGCCTGCCAAGCTCCACCATCTTGCTTGGTCTGTTCTACCTGGCCAGCCGCATGCGGGTCCTTTCGGCCCAGCGTGCCCAGGTCACTGGTGGCCAGGTCTATCGCATGCTAACCGTCTCGCTCATCCTGGGCAGCAAGTTCCTCGACGACAACACCTTCCAGAACAAATCCTGGGCGGAAGTGAGCAGCATCCCCGTTGCTGAGCTGAACCGCATGGAATTGGAATGGCTGTTTGCCTTCGACTGGAAGATTCACGACCGCATCTACGACAAGCAGGATGGTTTCGCCTCGTGGCGGGCACACTGGGATACTTGGCGGGCTAAGGCTGTGGCCAAGGCTCAGGAGTCCCGACAGACCCTGGCCCCCCTGGAGACCACCAACGTTCTCCGGAGCCAGGCTCAAGGCGTCTCCAAGCCCTTGATGTCCCCCGAAGGCCCTATCCCGCCCCAGTACCAGCGGAGCTCGCAAATCGAGAACTCCTGGCTCAACCCGACCGCGTCCGAATACTCGCCTCCTTCCGCTATCTCCAGTGGCCCCACCACGCCCGACTACTACTCCGTCGGCCCTTGGGGCTACGCTAACCCGCCTCCTCCCCCGCCCTACTCGCGGGGATGGAACGCTCCCCCACAGTACATGTCTCACCAGGCACCTCGATCCCAACCCCCGTCCTACCACCACACTCCCGCGTACGGTCTGCCCTTCGCGCAGAGTCTTTGGACCGGTCACGGATCGTCGTGCGGTTGCAACTACTGTGCCAAGCATCTTGAGCACTACATGTGCGCCAATGCTTTCCCCACAATGCATCAGCCAATGATTGCGACCTAGTTGTCAGGACTTGGCTGTGCATTACTCCGACTGCATCAGACGGGGTCAACGGTCCAAGACAACACAAAGTCTTGCCGTGTCCATTCCATTTTTTTCTTCTTACTGCACCTCTAGACTTTTTTTGACGTTTGTTTGGGCAACTCGCCTGGGATTTACTTCGCCTACGTTTGTTCAGCTCGACTTGTTTCCACACTTGCGCCTTTTGACCCTTTGTCTCGCTAGCTTGGCATCAACTTGGCATGTTCTAGGCTTTCCGAGTCTGACCCACCTCGAACCTTTCGGGTTGGGTCTCTCGGTCCCAGTCCTAGCCTCGCTTCAACTTTGCAGTTGGCCTCATCCGCTACTGAGCAATTGGCATGCCGCGTCACCCGAAAAGTACTTTTGTTCTGCGTCTGCTGGTTCTCGTTTGACAAAGCGAAAAAAAAAACTTCAAAACCGCAAAAACAGAGGAAAAAAAATCGCACCCACGGCGGACATGGGCGGTGTGCTCTGGCAAATCAACATCAGAACTGAACGATGTCTCTGATATTCTTCGGCCTCATCGGATCCTCGACCGTTTCCCTCGTTGGGTCATTTTGACCAGATCACTTTGACCTCTCGACAGGTTGCCAGAGCCGCAGTCACGACGATCACGAATCCCCCAAAATCTGACCTCTTTGTTTATTACCCACGACTTCCGTTCATATTCTCAGCCCTTCTGTTTTATGCTTGGCATTTGTGTCTCGCGGTGATTTTTCATAGAGTGCTTTTTCCCTCCTCTTCATGTCAGTACATTATTATTCCCATTCGTCCCGGTACATGACGTGCCAGACGTTAATCATTTCTTCGCTTCTTCGCCTCGATTTTCATTCGCTTTTTTTGTCCTTCGAATCTTTTTCTTCTTTCGGTTTCCGATTTGTCTACCGTTCTCTTACGACACTTCTCTTCTCCGATCAACGAGATCAACAATTCGATTCTTTCCAACCCCTAGCATCGTCGAATCTTCCCTCCTGGCTCGCAATTCGATTCCCCTCGGCTGGTTTCTTGGTCCCCGTTCTACCTGTGATATCTTCCCATGTATCGGAGGTTGGTGCCCTTGATCCATTCGCTGACATTTCGAGAGCCCTGTCAGCTCCTTCTGCTGGCTTGCATGTAGTCTATCTGATGTTTTCTTCTCATGGCCTTGCCTTTGGCCCCGGTGAGCAGGGTTGACGCTTTTTCCATGCTTTGATCTGGCTCCTGGCGTCTGGGTGGGCGTTACTTTCACATATGAGGATCATTTCAATATACCTGCGACAAACTATTGTCTTTGTCCTGACTGCAATGATTTCCCGTAGATCTTGTACCCCGTGTCTCGTAGACTTGCCTCAGCCTGGTACCATGCTGGCTGTCTATGCATATACACATATCGGCCATTGCCTACTGAACTACGCGCATTCATGTAGAGCGCTGGAAGAGATCAATTGAACTTAATTATTTGATATTTGATATTCTTGTGCTGCCCTGTAGAAGGACTGTAAAATGCAATGGTGTATGAATACAGCCTGACACCAATATGGATATTTCAAATTAGAGATGTAAAGAACCTGAAGGAAACAGAAATGCAAAATTCATGAGAGCAGTCGTTGCGGGTCATAACGTATTGGAGAATGAGGGCACCAATGACAACACAGATATTAATAAACGCTCCCCTGTATACTCCGATCATGCTGCCGCTGTTCCTCTAGAGAGCGTGTATCATGGGACTCTGTATCTTCTGGCCTGGGAGTCTGCGTGTCCGAGGGCGTCGAGGACTCATCGCCATCGCCTAGGATGTTAGCCATGCGATGCTCGGACTGGCTCGACTCGAAGTACTGGTATTGATGGACGTGGTGTGGGCGGGGTTTCTTGAATTGCTCGGTAGATGTACCGCTCATTTCGTCGTCGCCGTCATCTTCCAGTTCCTGAGATGGGGGTGGGCGCTGGGGTTCTGAAGGGAATTTGAAGTGCTGCTGGTTGGCGTGAGAGAGAGTTTCATTCCCGAGGCTGGAAACCGTGGACACAGTGCGGCGATGGGGAACGTGGTCGTCACCTTCGTCGTCGGATGGCGCAAGACTGTTTGCTCCGCTCATTGAACCGCCGCCGTCACGACCTCCTAGGTGGAGGAGGGCATATTTCAGATGCGCTGAGGATGAGGATGAGGCGGATGGAGGGTGGAAGATCTGGTCTTCGCTGCTCCGGTTGATTCCATGCAGAGATGATCGCTTTGGTGGTGGGTTGATCCGTGGTCGGGTTTCTGAGCTGGAGTGGTGGTGCCTTTGGCCGTCTCCGATGCTATCGTCACTGGCAGTGCGCTGTCGGTTGGCGGCAGGTCGGGTGCTGTCCCGGCTAGTATCGTTGTAGGCTGCACTTTCCTCTGAAGACGATACGACGTCGTCTATAGATATTGATTTCTGCAGCTTGGAGCCAAAGCTATGATTATGTTCATCGTGGTGCTTAGGTTGGGCATGGCCATGATTATGCTGATGAATAGAGTTCAGCAGGCTGGTGCGCAAAGCATGCTTGCCCTCCGCGCCAAGTCCATGCGTACAGCCATCGGGACAGCCACCCCATTTGCGCCGAATCGGGATATGATCAGGCTGGCTCGGAGATGCAGTGGTGGCAGATACCTCCTCTTTTGGGGCGTTGTCCTGCTCCCTGTCTTTTCGAAGATCTGACCAGGTACGCAGCTTGTTCTGGAGTGTGTATTTCCCATTGTTTGGGTTCAAGGTCAAGACCACGAACTCACAATGGTTGATGTTGCGGAGGTCCTCGAAGTACTCCACGCTCCAGTGATACCATTTCATGAGGAAGACTCGGGCCATGAGCCCGTGTGTTACAAGGACACAGACATTCGCAAAGTCGTCCTCGCCGAACAGGCGCCACAGGGACTCGTTAAAGCCACTGACTCGGTCATATGCATCTGCTGCTGACTCCCCGTTGGGGATCCGGTAGAAGAAATGACCATAATCCGCCCGTTCCATCCACATGCGCTCCATTTCTGTTGAGCATGGCTGGAAGTTTCCGAAATCTTGTTCTCGTAGCCGAGGTTCTTCGTACACCTTGATGGTATGTCTTGGGAAGGGCGACGGGGCCGGAGTGTCGGAGGTCAAGGATTCCAGGATCCCCTCCGTGGTCTCCCTAGTCCGCCGATACGGAGAGGTAAAGAAGTGGAGAGTGTCATCCGGGTGGAGCAAGTCTCGAAGACGGCGTCCTGCGTCTTCTGCTTGCCGGAGGCCTTCGTTCGTGAGCTTTACCCGATGGTCCGGGATAGTCTGGTGGATGTCGCGGTTCTTATTGCCTTCTGACTGTGCATGGCGCACCAGGATGATCATCTAGAGACACATAATTCAGGACAGTCCTTCGAAATAAAAGAAGAAAGACTTACTCGTGGTTTCCCCATGGCTGGATCATTGGGCGTAATCAACTAGAGATGCGGGGGAGGGGCCACAAGAGGTATTCTCACTGCAGCGAGACAACGGGAAACAGAGCAAAGACAGACAAAATCTAACACTCCCCGACGAAGAAAATGAAGAAGCAACTGCAGACAGAGAGTTGACGAGCAAAAGGGAAAAAGTTCAAGTACAAGCCAGACCCGCACGGACCACCCGCCGTCCATTCAGCGCGCGGCTTTTACGCAACTTGCGAATAGCATCAACGCAGCGATGGCCGACTTACTGGAGCTGCTTGCTCCACAGCTAGGGGATCTCCCTCGAGACTCGACCACAGACAAGTATCTCAATCGATTGTCAACCCTGTCGCTGGACGCTCTTCAGAACACCGAGCCCCCGTCCCTCGCCCAATCCTCACACTCAACCCTACTCTCCCTCCAGGCTCTATCAAACCGCTCCCACCGCGCCTTTGTCACATCTTCGGATAACCTGTCAACACTATGTCAGTCGGCGCCTCAGTTAACTCGCGAGGCGCAGCAATTGCGCGAGGCCATCCCCAAACTCGACGAGGAGGCCGTCAACTTCTCCACCAAATACAGTAAGATCACGGACAATGCTGCATTGGAACGGCGGAAGAAGGCCATGCAGCTGTCTCGTAACGTTGACCGACTGTCCGATATCCTGGAACTACCAACCTTGTTATCGACCGCCGTATCTGCAGCCTCCGTGAACTCCGGCACCGGAGCCTCCTCAACGACATACTCCTCCGCGCTCGACCTCCACGCACATATAAAGCGACTGCAAACACTATATCCCGAGTCCCCTTTGATTCAAAATGTAGCGTCTCAGGCAGAGGCTGCGATGAAAGACATGACCAGTAATCTGATCACGGGACTTCGCGCTCAGAATCTACGGCTTGCAGCTGGTATGCGAACCGTGGGCTGGCTGCGCCGCGTAGCCCCGGACCTCGAATATGCCGGGACTGGCGAGGGTGCCCTGGGGGCAATCTTCTTGGTCTGCCGACTAGCCCATCTAGTGTCCACGCTCGAGGCCCTGGACCCCCTCCGCGAGCTCGCAGACCAAGAAACCCAGAAGAGACTCGGCAAGGATAAATCAGACCCGAACGGGCCGTCTGGTGGTCAGCAGACTGACCGCTATCTGAAAAGATATATTGAAATCTTCCGTGAGCAGAGCTTTGCGATTGTCTCGCTATACAAGAACATCTTTGGATCCGAACAATCCGAGTCCGAGCTTGCTATCTCAGGCTTACGAGGTGCCGATGCCAAATCCAAGCCCAAGCCCGCGGCGTTGGATGATCCCATGCAACGTGTGCCCCCGGCTTTGGCGACCTTTCCGATGTACCTCGTGCAGTTACTCACGGATACCATGCGGGCATACCTCCCCAATGTCCGAGATCGGACTTCGAAAGAGAGCCTTCTCACTCAACTTTTGTACTGCGCAGCTAGTCTCGGCCGTCTTGGTGGTGATTTCAGCATGGTCTTGACTGAACTGAGTGAGGAAGACGATGAGGACATGGCCCAGGAGTGGGAAGAGGTTATGCGCAAGCATCGCGCCCTGGCAGGCCGACTGGAGCAACTGACCAGCCGTGTTCCGGCACATTAACATACATATACCCCTGTGGAAACAAGCCACTTTTTGAGACCATAACCTACCTTCGAACTGATGCTGCTGGATTCCAGCAGATGTAATGATATTAAGTACATTCTCATTATGGACAGTGTTCCAATGAGTGAAGCTATTCGTAGGCCAATGCCCGTGGGGTCAGGGTCCACCCACTACTTCCGAGTCCCGAGTATAGGACCCGCTCGCGGAACGGAACAAGACGGTTGAACGTCGTAACCTTCTTGACTCCTTTAATATTCCTCATTCACAATGTCTATTAGCAGAGCCTGTTGCACGTAAGTGGACTTGAATATATCACTGGCCCCAGCTAACCACTGGCAGATTCCCTCCCGTCGTGCCTCATGGGTACGAAGGTAAGGGCGAGTATATCACCCTCAATGGCCTCAAGACTTGTATGCTGCCACCTGCTATTAAATCAAAGATCTTCAATAACCATCTATGCAGATGTCACTGGCCCCGAATCCGCAACCGACGCCATTCTCCTCATCTATGGTATGCACCTGGGCAACCCCGAATGATCCGAGACACGATACCCAGCGCAGAGCAATGCTAACCATGAATGACAGACATATTCGGTTTCTTCCCCCAAACCATCCAAGGCGCCGACATCCTCGCCAACTCCAGCGAGACCCGCAAGTACCGCGTATTCATGCCCGACTTCTTCGAAGGCAAGCCCGCCGACATCTCATGGTACCCCCCCTCCACCAAAGACCACGCCGATAGCCTGAACACCTTCTTCTCAACCCAAGCAGCACCCCCGAAGACCCTCTCCAAGATCCCCGGTGTCGTCGAAGATGCGAACAAGACCGCTGGCCATGGCTTCGCGAAATGGGCCATCGTCGGCCACTGCTGGGGCGGCAAGATTGCTAGCCTTAGCGCAGGGAAGGACAATACTACTTTCAAGGCAGCGGTGCAGTGTCACCCTGCCATGGTGGATCCTGCCGATGCCACGGAAGTGAATGTGCCCATGGCTTTGCTGGCTTCGAAGGATGAGCCTGCGGGTGATGTCGCGGCTTATCAGGCTAATTTGAAGGTTCCTAATCATGTTGAGACCTTTTCTGATCAGATTCATGGGTGGATGGCTGCACGCTCGAACTTGAGTGATACTCATGTGCAGAAGGAGTATGAGAGGGGTTATCAAACTGTTTTGGGCTTCCTGGAGCAATATTTGTAGGGAGTATGTATGCTAGTCTGTGCATTTTGGATATCCTACATATTGAGGTTGATGCTGTTCATTTTTTAGACAGTCATGGATCAATACCTGGGTACTCTGTGGTCCACAGGTGTATGGTACAAATGTGCAAACTTGTTATATAACTTATATTATATACGAAGTGTAAATGATGCTGCATTTTCCTTCTTCCAAGATTGGTCTAACCTCTTACGAAGTGGCCCACCCCTCCTACGCGGTTCCTTAATACATGAGCCCATCATTCACACAGGCACAGAGTGCCCAGGTGGACGAAAGCATGTGTTCGGCTATTGGCATGTTTTGACTGGGCATCTGGCACTGTACTGTATGGCGATAAATACGATACATCAAATGAGATCAGACCTCGAGGGTAGATCTTGCACCGTGGGCAAATGATCCCGGTTTATACTATACGTGTCTATTACTCCAAGTTCCATGGCCACACTTGAATCTGGACAAGTGGACACACGAAACCAATACAATAGCCACAACGATCCTGCCTGAAATCATCGTGGAAAATCCCCTGCACCGAGCGCTGCTGTGATCGTCGCCTGGAATCCTAGATTTGTTGAAACTGGAAGTTGCATCTCTTCCGCGCCCATCTTGTCCAGTGAAAAAGATACTCCGTAATCATTTGATGTTACACCCGGCTGCCTGGGTTTTCAGCGTCTTGATGGTCGTATACGGAGTACAGTGAGAACGTTTGCCTCGTTTTTCTCTTCCTGTCATTATCTCATAATACACTGCACTATCATACATCGCTCTCTAAATGTTCTCTCGAAATCGGTACCTATTAGGATTTCGAATGGCCCAACCTTGGAACTCTTGCGCACCGGGGAATTATATACAATATCCCCTTTTGTGGCACTTTCCCAGCGTCCATCATTAAGTCGTACCAGGGGATTTTTGATCTCGTATCACACCGTGGACAATGCGCCGAGGAAACTTCTATTCTCGAAAGAATGATCTCTGGCGAATCGTGATGTCGTTCGCCTTTTCCTGACAAAAGCGGAATTCGACATCGTATGACGTGGTTTGAAAGCAGCCTCCAGAGCTACACAGAATACTCTGGAGAATCAATCAAGGGGAAATCGGTGTCAGAGTGGCACCGCCGGTTTCTGGATTTGGCCCACACCACCCATAGAGATCGCATCGACACTGATCAACAGGGCCACAACTGGAACGAGCGAAGAAAATTAGCCTTCTTCCAGTCCTTGTGGAGTCAAATGGGGTTATACATACTTGACAGCAGGCATCCCAAAGATAACGTGCCATAGCTTCTCCATGAGCCAGCCTATTCCATAGCTATCCGACCACTCAGCCTTGGCTACCCACTGAAGGATTCGTTCGTAATCATTCAGTGGTTTCTGCAAGATTCTTTCCCTGGTGACTGCAAACTGACCGCAGCAATGATGTCCTAGTTGAAGCGGCGCTGTGCTGGGATCAAGGCCGAAGATTTCGGACCAGATCTGCGGGAAGTTGATGACCAAATTCTGATAATCAATGTCGGTTTGTTGGATGATCGACGGGTGGAGGCTATCTGGGCAGCCAGGCGAAGATAAGCAGCGGAGGTTGACGAAGCCACTGTAGCTCACGGCCTCGAATCGGAGGTTGGGGAGTTGATTGAAGGTTTTTGGACCACCCACATCATTATGCCAATGCTCCTCCTTACCATGAATGAAGATGGTGTATGGGTGGAGGTCATTGTAGTGCTCGACGACGTAGGTGAGGTAGGCACTTGCTTCGTGGCCTACATTCGTATGAGGGATGAGATATTCTTCTTCGGGCTGCTCGTCCACTGTATAGATGTACGGTGTACATGCACTGGTATAACACGTTAGCTCCTTGCGACATGAGAACGAATGGCACGGGGTGCTGACAAGTCTTTACAGAAGTTGGTAATCCATCCAACATCTTCCTCTCTGGTTTTTGAGACAACAAGAGCGACGTCGCTGCTGTTTCTGTGTGCCATGAAGGGAGGAGTGGGTTTTGCCCTGCCTAGTAGATATCACATTCAGAGTTCGTTCTAGACACGCTTGAGAGAATGCTTACTGTGTGTGACTTCTGGTGCCAACAGTGACCAAGCACTGTAGACCTGATCTTGATCTGTCGACAGAGAAATCATCAGTCAAAATTCACGAGCGACAAACATTGCTGCGATCACCTTTTGATCTCGAGGTATCATAAAACCAGTGTGCATTGTACACAAGGACGACAGATATAAGCACAAACACTAGACCCAATATCTTTCGTAACTTGGTGGAGTTTGCAGGGAGCAGAGTCCCAGAGTACCTTCTAGGTAATGATTGGGGCATGATGAAGAGGTCGCTGGCGTTTCAAAAAAAGATTGGGAAGTGTCACAGTTTATGAGACGCCTGGAGTCTGGATCCCGGGTCTCATAATAGAGATTCATTACTAACTTGTTCGCTACATAGGTACAAGCGCTTGTGACAAGCCTCCAGAGCTGGTGGGACTCACCACATTAGGACGTCTAGTGTAATATACGGTGGTTTCAGATCCCATTCGTGCCTGATAAGTAAAGCCCCACTACCTAGCAAACGTGATGGCAATTTAGCGCCGGCTTGACCGGAGACCCGGCCCCCCATCTTGGGCTATACATAAGCACCCAATTGGCACGGTGTTGAACAGGGCTGGGATTGAACTGGTAGATCTTAGCGCGTTCCCATTTACGCCTGAGTCGTATCCACAAAGGGTCTCGCCTTTTACATCTCATTTCATGTCTAGATCTGCCATTCAGATTGCATTCTCGGTCCTCTTTTGCGAACCTCGTAGCGCCGTCCATGCAGTAGCGTAGAGATGTGGGGGCGAAGGATCACCCTTTGCGCCCCACCGTCGGGCGGGTGAACCCGTATTCTCGGTGTTCGCGACTAAGGATAAGTACGTACTAGTCGTAAGGAATTTTGTCTCGTAGCCTCATCCCCAATTCATACATGTACAACATTCGATGCACCTTGATAACAGCTCGAGAAACTCAGCTAGACATCGTGAAAACAATATGGCAGGGCTGGAATAAACATCACCGGTCAATCAACAAATCAAGATATTGCAATGCAAACATGAGCATTTGCGATAGGATCATATCCGACTGTTTCATATGTAAAGGACCCCTGTGTTACGGAGTAGTAGTTATAGTATATACCAGGAATCGTAAGCCACTGAGGCTCCCGAGGTCACTTTGGTGTGCTGTGTGCGCTTGCGCAAAGCTACGTAGTGTGTTCTTTTGATCGCACTAATGCTGTACCTAGGTAGTAAAGATACTACGATTGAAAAGGTATAAGCGTCGTCTTGCTCCTGCGAGAATGTGCCATGAGCCCCATGTTTTCGTAACTCTCTCACTTCCTGAGTTTCTAGCCCTCCTTCTTCCCCTCCGCGAATACAGTCAATCTACTCTCTTTTACCCTAGGTAAACCTGTAACTTCTACAGTTTGGCCTCCGATCTCCCCCATCTCTCTTTTCCTGCTCCTGTCTGCGAGTTTATTACAGCACGTGGTCAGGACAGGAGCACATCTTTGTTTCCATCGCAGCGACTCCAATCAGGTGCTGTGGTGAGATGGCATCCTCTCGTCTGCTCGGATGTATGATCCTCCAGCTCAGTCTGTTCTATTTCATCAGCCTGGTTAGTGCTACCAGTCAATGCTTCTATCCCAACGGGGATAAAAGTACGGATACACCATGCTACACCGATGGAAGCGCCTCCCACTGTTGCGGATCACGTTCCATCTGCCTCACAAACAAGTTATGCTTGTCTGTGGAGCAGCCATATCAACTTTCTCGCGGAAGCTGCACTGACAATGATTGGAGGAGTGGCAGTTGCCCGTTAAACACATGCCGTGAGTTTCAAAGTCCCAAGCTCCTAACAAAGGCTGATCCCAAATTTGCAGAGAGTGCTCAACCTGGCGCAGGAGCGGCTGTGGTCTGGTTGAATGGTACCGGCGCAGACTCCGTATATTGTTGCAACTCGGTGCTTGTGAATCAAACCTCGAGCGAGAAATTCTGCAGTAACATCAACGGCTCGCCTCAATCAAGCTTCGCAGTCGCGGATGGCTACATTATTCCTGGGGCTGCTGCTCTGTCGGAGCTAGTCAAGGGATCCAACGATACGTCTTCTGTGGTAGCCAACAATACCAGTACTGCGACTCCCAGTAGCTCGCCTACCATCAAGGAATCGAACGATCTAGCGATTGGGGCAGGCGTTGGTGTACCACTCGGCATCATTGCTATTTTCTCTATTGGATGGGCGCTCTGGGAAAGGAGAAAGAGAAAGCGAGCAGTTCTTCAATCAAGTCGGCCTGTTCAGCCGGTCATCGCCCACGATCGCAATTTCATGTTGAACGAGTTGGGTGCAGACCATCCAAAGATGCCGGAATTATACTCTCGATCGTCCCGAGTCTAGCTCCATAGCATGTCTTCAACCTGTTTCCATCGTCCCAAACAGTTATTTTCCGCAGCGGTGTTCAATCGCAGTGATCCAGGTTGCTAGTATTCTCCCTGGGCTAGTCACGGCCATGGTCTGCGACCACCACGATGCAAGCCAATTTAATACTATGTTCACAATACGTTTTGTCAAGGGATGAATCTACAACATCTATATAGATGGAGATAATAGATTGAACTTGTGACTAGATCAGATTCATTAAGAGCGTACAATTGTGGAAGCCCACCAAATATTCCCGAGGTCGCAGGGTCGCATACTGTACTGAAACAGAAACAGTGCACAAAGTACTCTACACTCTTCCCTTTCCCCTGTGAATGTTGGTCTTTTAGAGCAAGACTCAGGCCTTGCCAGTTTGGGTGGGAAATTTGAACCGACAGGGGGCAAAAGACCTCGCGACGCGCCAAACCCGAAATTGGACAGACGCATCGGCGCATCTTGTCTTGCGCAATTCCACCCCAGTTCTTGTTCGCATCATGGACTTTCCTAACTAATAGTAATGAGACCCTGTTATCACTTACAGCATTGCCACGTATTGTACTCATCGGCGCCAATCACTTCCTGGGGCAATTGAACTGACTCGTAAATCTCGCAATCTCCCCACCATGGCGTTCCAATTGATCAGTACCCCTGCCCAGGTGGTACCGTACCTGACTCGACATATTTATTTTCTCCGTGGATTATGTACAAGTAGAGTGGTTGGGCAGGGGTATTTATATGAGCATGCCAATCATGATTTGCTCTACACATAATCTGGCTGATCAGATCGCACTAAAGACGCCGCTAGTGCAGCTAGTATCACTCAAGTTGGCCTGGTGCAGTGGACGCAGTGGCAAGCTTTCTTCGCGTAACGCTGCAGTCGCTATTACAACCCGTGGACCCTTTCTACCCTCAATTTACACATGTACTTGTTTACTTTGTGTGTGAGACCAGTCCGCCCCAGCGCCCTAATACAATGTGCTCAGTAAAGTGCAGTATGTATATGATTAAAGTACCATGCGAATTCGGCTTCAATGACCTCGTGGAACGATGATCATTATGTACAAGTGTGGTATGGGTACGGAGTCATTTGCGATAAATACTTGAAATTGTTTATGGGAACAGTGTCTTACTGCTGTCCTATCATACGTGTACTTATCAGCCCCCCTGTTCGGCCCCTGCTTTCCCCCACTGTCCAGTCAATGTGTTGTGCAAAAGTCCGTAACTCGCCCGATTAGACTCTCTTAACGGTGAGGCTGAGACTTATTTTTAAAATTTGACGCAAGATGATCCTGCCCCGGGCTACTCCGATTAAATCAAACATTGAAGTTTTCGGGATTAGGCTATCAAACACCTGGGCACGTATCATAGCTAGGTAGTGATGAGCTCTGCCATGTCAAGGCACACTTACCGACAAAAAGCACGAATCTTTCGCTGTCCCCTCGACAATCGTTTTCTTTTCCCCAAGCAAGCGGTGGAAAGACTCTTAATGTCCAAAGATTTGCCCGCAGTGCGTCAAATTGACTTTGCACACATCCATTGCTGCGCCGAGCGCAGAGGAATATCGCTTCAGTAGCTCTCGCCTGGGTGGTGCTGATTGGAAACAGATGATAAGACCAAGCAATCTGAAGTGGCAGAAGTAGCAGATGATGCTGCGAAATGTTTGCCATCTCCACACCGCAAGGGGATCACCTGGTGATTGAGCTCACCTTAAGCGGACAGCATATGCATCGTGTTCTCCAAAAGTTCCGCTATCTAGGTATACTCTTTGCGAGCTTTGAGTGACCTTTGAAATGTGGAGTCGAGCTCCGAAAGAGGAGGCCTAAGAAAAAGCGGTCTTCGAATTCATTCTCTCTTTGTTGCCATTGTTTGCAGGCGTGAGCTAACTCCGATCTAGGGGCGATGGCGAAAGTCATACATTTTCCCACTTGGGTTTGAAATCAGCTTTCTCGTCTAGCTAGGAGGCAGTTAGAGCTGCTGGAAACGAGGAGGAAGCCAGGTTGAAGTGACATGGAGGGAATTCGAGGGGCAAGCTCAATACAACACGGTTGGAAACTCGAAAGAGATACCTGAGCATTATGCTAAATCCAAGAGAAGATTGAAACAATTTCAAGGTTCCAGCCAACTTGGAAGCACAGCTCCCCACTGAGTCAATACCTGTGGGCAGCCTAAAGGCGGCGGGGTGACTCACTCACTCTAGGATCAGTCGATCGCTTCACGAGGTAATGTTACCGCCAACATTATTCCAGTACAGCAATATTGATTCGACCTTGAAGGCGATTGCCCCATTTGTTGTTCCAATGGCTGTCCACTACAACCCGATCACCAAGGAGCCCTATCTCCAGCTCCCCGCGCCATGCGCCAACATCATCATCACCCCGTACCGCGAACACCAGATCAAAGAGACTGTCCATGTCATGACTGGAATTCTGAACGATCCAAGAGTCTATACCTGGCTACAAGGTCCCCCTTTCCCATTTCTGCCTGAACACGGCGAGTCCTGGGTTGGGATGAAGATACAGGAGAACAAGGCCGTGTTATCAGCGCTCCAAAAGGAGTTCGAGGCCAACATCGAGCAGGATAATGCACCCTGTCAAGACGAAAAGGAGATCTTCGACAAATGTCCTTTTCTTTGCATTCGCGAAGTAGGGGAAAGAGACTCCTGCGGCGCCCCTTTGCAAGATACCCTGATCGGGGAGATTGCACTCATCCGATATCAGTTTTATGAACTCCGACGCAACAGCTGGGAACTTGCATTAGTGCAGGCGCATCACAATCAATTGTCCGCGGGGCATGATGATCTGATCTGGAGTCTAGGATGTGACAAACCCCGAGGCTCCGCTATAGATCGACATGCCGAATACTGACAAATTCGATAGATTACCTTTCCCCCACTCATCATGGAAAGGGGATTATGAGTCGTGCTGTGCAGACTGTGCTTAGGGATTGGGCTTTGCCTCGAATGAATCTGAAACATCTCAGAGGTAGCTGGGTGGTTGGAAATGAGGGAAGTCGGAGGGTCTTTGAGCGCAACAACTTCGAAGACGTGGGCTCTTTCAAAGACTGGTTACCCGGAAACCCCAAGAAGAAGCTGGGGAAGATGTCGATTGTCATTATGGAATGGAGAGGGTTGGAGAGCGCTGCATCGGGAGTAGCCCGTGCCCCTTAAGAGGGTCAAAATAGGTTAGGGACTTGGATTTGTGTGCACGCCGCAGCTGAACATGCAAGGTCAGACGGGGCTGTCAGTACGAGTTTGCGGCCTCTCAAAATTGAGCACATGAAATACCAAGCCCACTGGCTTCCCCGCTAGCTGTTTCGAGCGTAGCAAACAGGCCAAGGACCACGCCAAGCCTGTTTAATGTGGGCTATCATGCAGTCACATCGAATCCTACACAGTCTCCCGAGGAACGGAACTGAACATGCATCCTCATGCATTTCCGCATTCCTCAGCTGGTGTGGCATGCCAATATTGGTCCAATGGTGCATGTTGTGAGATCGGCAGGGCAAGCTTCCTTTGAGATGCGATACTTCGTGCTAGGGCTATACTTTCGTAGTCCATCAGCCGCAAATAATAATATAAAGATGTCGCCCTTGCTACTGCCTGAAAAAAAGTAAATCTTCTCTCCATCCCCATCATGCACTTCTCATCTTTGAGTCTTCTTCTCTCGGTCGCTCTAGTCGAGGCCGGGGCTTTGATCAAACCCTCTGCGCATCAGTCAAATGAAGTAAGCCTGAATCCCATTCCCAGAATCAGACCAAGCCCTAACATCCCCAGGAACCCGACTACCCTGAAAGATGCTACCCTGATCCCTGCAAAGGCGTGACCTATCAAAACTCCAGTGCAGTCTGCGGTGACCCCCGACTAGGCCCCGTCAAGCTCCCAGGCTACTTCCCCCTCGCCAACCAACTCGAGACATACGCCCGATTCGGCGACCTCTGTCCAGTCGAGTTCCTAGAAAAATGGACCGTCAACGCCACCGACCCAAAAGCCTACTGGATCTACCCAGACAGCAATGGTTTCGTCGCGACCACCGAACAACTATCCATCTCAGGAAACGTCACTCTGCGCGTCGGTCAGAAAGTCGACAGATTCGGAGCCGAGACAGGCAAGTTCCTGGCGCCTCTTGGTGCACCATATATCGAACGCGCCCTGCCTCCGTCGAATTTGTTTGCGCCGGAGAACAGTAGCTTCCCGTACAATTATCATGTGTACGAGGTGACTAAGGAGTTTGATGTCTTGCTTGGACCGATTGCGGCGTGGTTCGAGCAGCCTGGCTTTGGGTCTCAGATTCTGGCTTATTCGAGTGTGACTGCTTTGCTGGAGGGAGGGTTCTTGGAGAGATTGGAGTTGGAGGATTATGATGAGGCGGATGATTATTCCGCGGGCTATTTGCCTGATCCTGAGCAGCCTTCTTCTTGATGGTAAGGTACAAGGGAAAACTTTGCATAGGAGCATATATATTATAATATAATCTTGATGACATAGCAGTTAACATTTGATGCAACATGGAGCTCTACCTACTGGGTACTAGGTACTCCTGAGACCATACCAACCTTGGAACCTTGGAAGGTAGACAGGTTACTCTGGATGTCCAGATATGTATTGTCCGAAATTACCTAGATATATGCCAACGGGCCTTTCATATATCCACATGTATTATATGCCACCTGGGCAATTGTCCTCTCGAGTCATGTATGTGCCACTGAACGCCGTAGCCGGAACGCCCAGCGCATCCTCCAGGGCTCTAACCCGAAATCAGAATGGAATGGCATTGCTGACTTGCCCATTCAGTTTCACCGGATATCCCAGCATACTAATTCAAGTTTCTGTTAGCATGCATTACTCAATGACGGAAGCACGTACTCTTTGCCAGCTTTAGTGCAGCCACATCCACAGAAGATCGACAGAGGCCAGCAGAAGACCTGGAAGTATACCAATTAGCCATGGTAAGTCGGCATCGTGTAAGATCTGATCACTTACTGCTGAAACAACGGTTGCACAGAATCCTGGCGAGGTCAGTTCTCCGATCAGCATTCCCACTGGGCACATACCGAGGGTCGGCCCGACGACCTTACAGTGGCAAGGGTTCTGGTCGGTGCCACATTGGAAGCAGATGGGGAAGATGGGGAAGAAAGGGACGTCGCACATTGTTAGATGCTAAGGTATATTACTAGCTAAGTACAGGTAGAGAGTAGAGAGGTCCAGTTAAGCTCTCGAGAGCTCAGATTCACCGCCCTGTTATATCATAATGACGCACAAGATCGCGAGTCATTTACCATACCGTATTGTTTACTACTTACTGTATATAAATACAGTATGCACAGTATGTATGCAGGTATATAGGCAGTAGAATAGATGTGCTGTCTCAATTGTATCCTGTATATATATAGTAACGTGGGTAGGGCTGAGTGGCTCAGCCCTGTCGCACAGCCACTGACTACCTAGGTATACTGCACATCATAGTGTATATGGGCACAGTACTATAGGAGTAGGAGTATATCCGAGAAAGAAAAGTGAGACATCCTTGCAAGGCTAGAAGCCCCTTCGATCCACTCCAGGCAGCAGGAAATGCGCCGGGACTATTCCCAATCTCCGCTCTTGGCATGTGTTTTCCCGTTTTAACCTCCCCACCTCCTGTCTCCGGATCTTCAACTCAACTTTCCCACTTCATCTCTCCCCACCATGGGCGTCCGCAATATCCTCCCTCTGATCCTCCTCCTCGTCTTCGTCGGCATTCTCGCCGTCGTCGGCTTCATCGTCTACAGCATCGTCCAAGACGTCGGCAAGAACACGCGCGAGAAAATGGAGCGCAAAAACATCGCCTTCACCCGCGACGGCATGAAAGTCCAAGTCCGCGAAATCAAAGACGAGGCCTACAAAGATCGCACACAAAGGTACTTAAAAAAAGTTTGTTTGAGATCGCATCCCAGACAGCGCTAATCTCACTCCAGCGTCCTCGTCAACATGTGGAACCACACTTCCTTCCCCGCCTACAAGAGTCGCCTCTGGGATATGTCGGGCTCGTCAAACGCCGCGGAGCAGGATAAGCGCAAGTAAAGTCGGAATGCGGTTCATACGATTAAAGGCGCCTTCGGAAGTGCCTCGGTGTCTTTGGTGATATTCCGGACATATATTTCGCATGGTTTTCGAGTCTCGAGTCTCTTTGCATTGTTCTGGCATCGGGCTGGTCCCTTTTCGCATTCGCGCGCAGGGATGAGTGTTCTGCGCGCGCTCTATACTTTCTCCATCCTCTTTTTCAACGAGCTACGATGTCAGTAAATGCTTTATGAATGGCCGGCCCTGATATATCATCTTACATCGCAATTCATACTTGTGCTACGTTTCACAACTCGACGGACTTTTCAAATGGGTTGAGATCAGTAAATCATGGGGACTCGGTGATATTGATATGGCGTAGTCCAGTAATTATGGATTATATCTGAGATAAAGTTTTGATAAGAGTTCCTTTGAAGCAACGCACGACCAACCCTGAGCCTCAGGCGCGCCAGGCTATTGAATAAAAATGTCCTAAGTGAATTTCAGGTCAGTTCGCGCACCATCATTTGATGCTCATGTCGCCTCGGCCTGACGACGCGCATAGTAACTCTCATCCTGATTCAAGAGGAAAAATGGATCTGGCTCCGGCTGACCACTCCCGCCATACCAGGTAGGCTTGACGAGTGTCTTCGGTGTATCATCGCGTCGATGATCCATAAAGATCGTCTCAAAGGTCTTGGCCCACTGGACTCGGTTGTTCATGCCCTCGAGCTCCCACAGCTCTTGCAGGAAATGCAGAATCGAGCTATGTGTGTAGACCGAGTCGGGTGCATACTTGGTGCCTTGGTCGTGAATGAGTAGATTGGCTGGTACCCATGGCGAGATTATGAAGGCGGGGACGCTGTTTAGTGTCAGCGGGGCATGCTCATTCAACATCCAGATTCCAGTCCTGATCACACGTACCGTACTCCGAGGCGGGTAAAGTCGTAAGTGAAATTGTGCCCTGATGACTTGCCCTTGAATATAATCCCGTCGTCTGGTTGGGGTACATTGATTGGAGTTGGCACATGATCAGCGAATCCGCCGTGTTCGTCGAAATTGATGATCAACACGCTATGTTCGAGTATTAGCATCCACATATGGGTATAAGGAAGATACCGACGCATTATCCCAGTATTTGGAACGGCGCAGAGCATCGTATAGATGCTTGACCATTTGTTCACCAGCGGCCATGTTGCTTGTCGGATGCATCGAGTCGATGGTGCAGCACTCTGGATTCAGGTATGAGAAAGAAGGCAGGGTGCCCGCCTCCAAATCGTGATATAGCTCGGTTGCATGCGCAAGTCGGTCCATGGCATTGTCTTGGACCCACTGAGCTGGTTAGATGAAATTGGAAGAGACGAAGTTATCACGTACCTTGTACACGAATGCGTCGACGATATCAGTCTCATAATACTATAAACATGTCAGCCACATGGCTCAGTCCCAAAGAGACACGGCCCATACATTCTTCCAGCTGACCCCCTTTTTACTTAGAGCCTCGAAGATAGAAACTGCGCAACTCGTTCCCGTGACGTTGTTCCAGAACCCCGCAGATTGGTCCGTATTGTCCACAAAGCCACAAGACGAGCCCGAGGTTGCAAACTGACGGTTTGGATTGGTGGGACCCGGGTGTTCGCAGAACTATAGACTTGTTAACAGATCCCAGTGACATCACTGATCTACCCACATAGGAATCAAAGAAGGCAAAGTTGTTCGCCAGCTCAGCCAGCGTCGCCGTCTTCTTCTGGTTCAGGGCCTTGATCACGAACGCTGAATCACCCGGCGTGGCATTGTACTTCTCTGACTGGCGCTCCACAAAGCCTCCCATGTTAGGAACGTCGGTCTTGGATACATTCCACTTGCGGAAGATCTCATATGTCACGCCGCCGAAGTTGTGATCTGGGTCTTTGAGTGGTACTTCGGTTGCGTAGGGTTCTGCGCAGATGTCCAGTGGCTCACCGTAGACTGTCCAGTTTGGGTTAGTGTAGTCGTTGCAGAATGTGATGTCGCGGAGGTTGTCGATGTCCGGGTGAAAGTCCCAGTAGCCGGCAATGTTGTCAAATGAGTGGTTTTCCAGAGTTAGGTAGATGACATGTTTGATCTGAGATAAATTAGTTTGTTTTCACTCGATGAAATGCCTTGGTTAGCCACTCACGTTATTCCGTAGCTTGGACCATGCTTGAGTGTCGCGTGCTGGGTAAGCGTGTATGGCCGTTGCCAACACCAGGGTGACTGTGATCAAATGTTGAAGGAAAATCATATTGGCGCGGAAGTTTGGGGATGGAAGAAGGAAGTGGAAAGACTGGAAGAGTTGGTGAACTCACCAGTGATAAACCCAATAACCTTCCAAGGTTGGAAGCGTCCATCTTTCTCTACTCGGCATACCAATCACCTCTACGTTAATGTGTATGATCCATGGATGTGAACATGAGCTTGAATATTGTCCTACATAATGATGCGGTGAGTGAATAGAGTCTGAAGGAGTAAGACCTACATGTACTACATAGGTACATAGGTAGCATATTAAAAAGTTCACTGCAAGGAGAAGGAATATTGTGCCTGAACCCCGAGGCACCCATATTTTGGGTATAAGAGCCCTCCGGTTTTTTCTTTTCCCGCTCGCGCTTCTTCTCTTTTCCGCTCCTCCACGCACAATGGGTATCAGCATCCTGGATTTTTTGAACACCAGGTGCCCAGACGAGGCACAACGATCCATCTTATGCACAGATGGACCCGTGGACATGTGCATCATGCACGGCCTTGAAATCAAGCCGCTCTGATTGGGTCCCGCAATCAATTAAGCACAAAGCCCCACCGCAGCCAGCCCCACCGGACCAACGCGCGTCCAATCAGCGTTGCACGTGCCTGACCTGGGAGGGTCGCGCCAAGCACGTTGTCGCCCTGGGTCACTCGATAGGCCATCAGCTGTGAGCTACCTAGATATTGCATGGTGCATGGGAAGCTCACTGGGCCTGAATGCACAGGCGTGACTTTTAACTGCCTTTGCTCTCCTCTCTTCTCTCTTCTCTCTCTTTCTTTTCTCCTCTTCTCCACATTCCGTCCGTCCAAGGGATACACAGCAAGGGATCTCGCCTTTCGTCTTTCCTCCAAAATGTCTATCAGCTCTATCACCGGCCTCATGGCTAACTACTCGCCCCTCGCCGATCATGGCTCGGACGAGAAAGACCTATCTACTTCCGATGTCGAGAATGGAAGCCGCCAGGGAACCGATCGGCGCTCTCTCCGCCTCATTGATGGTCGCACTGTCTCTGACGCTATCATCGGTCTGTCTGATGGCATGACCGTGCCTTTTGCGCTGACCGCCGGCTTGTCCGCCCTGGGCGATACCAAAGTCGTGGTCTTTGGTGGTCTGGCAGAGCTCATTGCGGGTGCAATCTCCATGGGACTAGGAGGATATCTGGGTGCCAAGAGTGAAGAGTGAGTAGATTGTTTTCCCGGTGCAGCCAGGAACAAACCCCGCCATTTGTGCAGAATCCAAAAAATGCCGCGCTCAGATGTTAATTCGGTCACAGGGAGTCGTACAATGCCACCCTGAAGGAGACCAAGGCGCAGACCATGACTGACCCAAACTCGGTGTCTGATACCATCTCTGATATCTTTGAGCCTTACGAGCTTCCCTCTGAGCTGGTCGCTCAGCTGAAACGCCACCTCGCTGATTCCCCTAACTTGCCCTCGTTCCTGATGAACTTCCACCACACCCTCCCTGAGCCCTCCGACTCGCGGGCCGTTACCTGCGCCCTGACCATTGCCCTTGGATACTTCATTGGTGGTTTTGTCCCTCTGGTTCCCTACTTTTTCGTTGGACCCACCGAGGCCTACATTGCCCTGCGCTGGTCGATTCTCACCATGGTGATTGCGCTGTTCCTGTTCGGATACGGGAAGACCTGCTTTGTGAGTGGCTGGAGCGGCCGCCAGAATGTCCGCAAGGGCCTCATCGGGGGTATCCAGATGGTGTTGGTGGGTGGGGTTGCGGCGGGTTCGGCCATGGGACTCGTGAAAGGCTTCCAGATGCTTGCTGATGGCTCTGGTCCAACCAGTGACTAAGAGATGAGCTCCGGCAACTTATGCTCGGTAATTTTTCATCATACTGGCGTTGGTTGGCATTTCATTTCCGCGACTTCTGGTGGCCTATATGGCAGAAGCAGCTTCTCCGTGATTCCCCGATTTTTCTTGAAAAGTGTTCCTGGTGAAAAGGTTTTGATGGGCATTAGCATTTGAAAATCCACGTTTTGACCCTTATCATATTGTGCAAGTAAAGTGTCACATGAGTATACAAACTGCCAGAAACACTCCCGAGGTAGGTCATTTGCGTCATCACACAGGTCGCACACGTTTACCCCGGATTTCCGCCCGTTCTCACAGTTGACGATTTCTTCGCAGAAAAGATAGGTTCGACGCAACCGATTCCCTCGAGGTCATAGCTCTCCACCGCGTCGGGATTGCGGGGATGTAACCTGATAGCCGTGTAGGATCGACGGCGCAGACCCGTCGATCCTGGTATTGCCGGGCAGTCGAAACGACAATGCCCATTCGATACCGCTTGTATTGCGACTATTCCCTTGCCATCCCAACATGCAGCCCCAAGGCTGTGCAACGCCAAGAACCAGTCCATTTGATTCGATCTCACCGCGATTTAGATTCCCAGCCTTGGAACCTTGGAAGGCATGTGCAGTTCGTCCTTCATTCTTCCAAGGTTGGATTCTGACCCGATGAGGTAGTCAGCAGCGCCCTACACAGGACCCATCTGTTGACCTCATACGATGCCTTGCGCTACGTATTAATATGTGGCGCAGGGACCGAGGCGCATCACTATAACTTGGAAGTAATCTTAGAGCCTAATCCACTCCTAGGCAGCCCTTGGCCCCCAAGACACGAATACGAGGGTGCGCTGGTCGCGTATTACATACGGAGGTCGGAGTGCACGGTATCCGAATACCAGTCGCGAGTCTTCGATGTTTGGCTTTAGCGCTGCGTTGGTGATGGGATGTGTGATTGGCGTGACGCCGGGGTCTGAAACTCCGCCCGCATCAGGGATTCCCCATCTGCGTCGTGATGTCAACTAGTATTTGACTATACTAGTATGCTATGTTAATGAGGAGGCTGGTATTGGCACTTTATTAGTACAGTGTTCGGTAGAGTAGATTGGAACTTGTGTCATCTATTACTAGCACTATCCATACCCAAAGATATAATGCAATCTCTTACGTCCAATATTAAAATTGAAGTACTACAGTCAATGCCAAATTGGGACGGCCGAAATAAAATACCGAGCCGCTTACCAATACGGCTAAGCGAAATTGGGCCTGAAGATCGAAAGATTTTCGTTGGATACGCCTTGGGGCGCTAACGGCAGGGGCCAATCGGCTGTCGACAATCTTATACAAATTTTCAGTTCTTTGACTGTTAGTAAGTAGGGAGTACTGTAGCTATGTAGGACTACAGTATAACTACAGTATAGTAGTATACTATGAGACTATACAGTACTAGTAGAGCTCACAAATAAAGTAAATTTAATAATGTATAGAATATATGAAAAAGAAATGTGATGGAGCACGAGGGCTCATGCTTACTGTACGGAGCTGCATGAGTCGGGCCATGGACATAACGAGCTCCGAGATATGCTGGAATTTTGTGACTTCGCTCTTGCCGGGCTCCGTGGGTTCCGCCGCTTCCGCCCGTGGTATTGAAAGACTCTTCTATCCGTAGGTGAGTACTACAGTATATACTACTATACAGTATACATAGTAACTAGTAGTCGAGTCGAATAATATCAACTTCGGCAGAGTACTAGTAGAATCTGTTAATATGTAACATCCAAATGGTAGTGACGACATAGACAAGTCATCAGGTAAGCAGGTCAGGTAATCAATCCAAATTACCGTACGGTAAACACAATACACCGGACTTTGGCTCAAATCCAGATTCCTTCCCTTCCCTTCTCTTCCCAACTTTTAATCTCTAATATATCCTCTCAGGGCTTCCGGTCTCCGTGGTTTTCTCGAGTTCTGTTTATCCTGGGTTTCTTCGGTTGCGCCCCTTGCTGTCGCCTTGCATCCCGACACCCTTGTCAACGTGACCTCCTGAATCCCTGGGACACGGCCCCTCGGCCCTGACAGCCCTTGTTCGCCTTTCCTATCGGCCCCATTCCAACTTTCATGAGCCTCTTCTCTCAACCTTGACTCCCCCGTTCAGTCCACGCGACAAACTTTCTTGCCCTGTGGCATTCCTCTACCGCTCAACCCTGCTCGCTCAATTCGAGCGGATCCTTGCCAAGATGAGCGCCTCCTATCCGTCCTGGAAGGACCGCACCCAAAATCAGCTGGGAAAGCTTCAGATTCAGGTTCCATGGCGCTCCTTCCAGCTCCTAGTGCCGCACCGCATGCGCCGCAAGCTCCGATCTAAGCTACGGAGTCGCCTGTCACCCACTTCGTCCATCTCCACCCTGCAGACATCCTTCTCGCCTGTCGACACCCTCAGATCCTTACAGTCCCACCGCTGGACAACCTACGATTTCCAGTACCTGCTGCTGCTGATCGTGGGAATCTTCTCACTTACAATTATTCAATCTCCCGGTCCCCTGGGAAAGACGGCGATTGCCACCGGGCTCCTGTGCTCTCTGCTGATGCCTGTGACTCGGCAATTTTTCCTGCCATTCCTTCCAGTCGCGGGATGGTTGATCTTCTTCTACGGATGCCAGTAAGTACCTCCTTCTCTTTGCACAGGTTCCGCGTTCCGGTCAATCAATGCGCCCACAAGTCGCAATGTGGCGTGACCGGAGGGTGGCGGCAAACCGAACGGACGGGGTGCAAGAGGCGATCGCTAACAGAGCTTCTTAGATTCGTCCCAAGCGATTGGCGACCGGCCATCTGGGTCCGAGTTCTGCCCGCAATGGAGAACATCTTGTACGGCGCCAACATCAGCAACATCCTTTCCGCGCACCAAAACGTGGTGCTGGACGTTCTGGCGTGGATTCCCTACGGATTGTGCCACTACGGAGCGCCTTTTGTGGTTTCGCTCCTGCTCTTCTTCTTCGGTCCTCCCGGAACCACCCCCCTCTATGCCAGAACTCTCGGTTACATTAGCATGATGGCCGTCTTCATCCAGCTTGCTTTCCCTTGCTCGCCACCCTGGTACGAGAACCTGTACGGTCTTGCGCCCGCCGACTACTCCATGCAGGGCAACCCGGCCGGACTCGCCCGCATCGACAAGCTGCTCGGTATCGACCTGTACACCTCTGGATTCAAGCAGTCTCCCGTCGTCTTTGGCGCTTTCCCATCGCTCCATGCGGCCGATTCCACCTTGGCTGCCTTGTTCATGAGCCACGTGTTCCCGCGCTTGAAGCCCCTCTGGGTTACTTACACCTTGTGGATGTGGTGGGCTACCATGTACCTTTCGCACCACTACGCGGTCGACCTGGTCTGCGGTGGTCTGCTCGCCACGGTGGCCTTCTACTTCGCCAAGACCCGTTTCCTGCCCCGCGTTCAGTCCGACAAGATGTTCCGTTGGGATTACGACTACGTCGAACTCGGTGACAACTCGCCTGATTTCGGATACGATCTCGCTAGCCTGGACGGTGACTTCAACCTGGACAGCGATGAGTGGACGGTGGGCTCCTCCTCGTCTGTTTCATCGGGATCTTTGAGCCCCGTGGACGACCACTACACCTGGGAAAGCGAACACCTCACCTCGAACCACGACATCGAGGCAGGTCGCTAATCCCACGGAGTCTCACTCGCAGCTTCTGCGACACTCCATTCTTGCATCTAATTCTTTCGAATCGGCGTTATGTTTGACGACAATGTTTGGGAACATCTGCATCGAGCAATTTCGGCACCTTAAGGTTTTTAATACACTGACTGGGGACATCCGGCTCGCCCGGTACCACCGTTCCCAGCCGAAAGTCTTCTTCACCTTCTGGCTGTACATGCCTCGCTAACCCCACTTGGGGCTCGCTACTCCGTCTATAATATTAATACCGGTGGCGGCAGGGATCAGGCCTTTGCCTGCACATTTATCCCGTGCCGCCATCGTTGGCGACATTCGCTTGTACACATTAGATCGCCCGGCGATCACTTTTTTCTTCTGACCCATGTCTTTCGCTACGACTTTATGACCTGGGCGAGCCACCTTCATCTTTGCTTCCAGCTCGCCCAGATGAACAAACACTGATCTTTCGTGCCACTCGCGTGGGGACTTCGGAACTGCTTCACGCGATGAAAGTTTCGGTACTTTTTGAACGCCCCCCTCGCTGTGCACCTGAAAGATTCGAATCCTCGTTTTTACCTTGCATTGGCACATGGCATGGTTCTGCAAAAATTATCCTGTCTACCCTTCGTGTCCACGCCTAGCAGGTGATGAATGACCTTGAATTTGCGACTTCCTCCCGCTTGGATCTGATCTCACGGACAAGAGCCCAGTGGCAGTCTGCTGCTGTGGCCTTCCACCAGAGCACTCATGGCAACCTGGGTGCAGGGCAATGGTTCTTGACGGAGGCCGCCCTAGTACTTGGGGTTTGCGCCAATCACCTGTGGTTGAGGAAGCCAATTCGACATGCTCGTTTGTATGTCTCTGACAATACCCCATGACAAGGCCGTCACCTTGTCTCGCTATGTCTGGGTCGAGGGGACCCTCTTGGATATCATTAGCATTATCTTTAATTGGTAGCGTATGAGTTAATGAACCATTGTACATTATCTATACTTCATTTAGTATGCTTTCTGTTTTCTGTTCACGGCTGTGATCTGATAGAGTAGATGTACATAGTGACATCGGGAGTAGATCGGACGATACCTCAACAGCTTCGTTTAGAAACCATATCTTTCCAAGGTTACGTTTACAGAAACAGAGCCCAGGATAATGTGCCTTCACGGTTGCCGAGCATAAAATAGACTTGATTCCAGGCTCATGTAATGCTTTTGTATACTGTTCACGACGCCAGCTCGTGTATCTATTTGATCATTTCCCATAATTATCATGACATGTCATACCCCAGCTGGGCAGAAACTGCAGAGCGCAACAAAGAATCACATTAATGATCCCATACCCGCATGGGAATGTCCAGCACACGCCTCCGGACCAGGCAGAGGAAGCTGACCGTAAGGATCCAGCGCCGTCCGAACTGCCCCCACGCCCTCCTTCAGATAAAGCACAAGCCGATACGCCGAATTGCCATTCAGATAGTACCGATGGAGCTGCTTGCTTCGAATGAATCCCAAGCGCTCATATAGCTTCATCGCACCCTTATTGGTGATTTCAGTCTCGAGAACAATCTGCTCATTATCAGCTTCCGTCATCCCCATCTCAATCTCGAGCCAAATCTCCTTCCATACCTCGTCCGCATCCCGCTCAATCATCGCATCAATTGCCATGCGCACGAGCTTGGTAGCAATTCCCTGTCCCCGGTATTCCTCGCGCACAGCCAGCATGGCTATATACCCCCTCAGCGGGCCATCACGGTGTGGCTCCAGCTTCGAGACCACGACACCAATCATCTCGTCCTTGTCGTCCATGGCGAGGAAACACAGATCCCCCCATTGGTATAGGAAGTAGCGGTAGACGTAGATACTGTATGGCTCGGACAGATCCTTCGAGATCAACTGGCGCATGGCGGCGACATATTCGTTTTCGCGCGCGTTGTCGTATCGCACGTAGCGGGGGCTCATGGTGGTGGGTGGAGGAGGTTGGGAGAGACAACTTTGCCATGTGATGCCGCCCGCGGATGTTATGTGCTTCCGTGTTTTTGGTTTCTTCCTGACTTTTTTTTTTTTTTTCTTCCTTCTTTTTTTTCCTGTCTCCTACTTACGATCTTGTTTTCCGTCTGTTCCTAAGCAATTGCTTTCTGGCTGTTCTTTCCGGTCGCGCATGGTCGATATGCTTCGGCGCCGCACGGGTAAGGACAAGGTCCCCGAGAACCTGGTCAAGCCTGGTTCGAAGAAGGAGGAGGATAAGCTTCGTGCGGAATTCGGCGATGCAAAGGTCAAGCAGCTGGTGCTGAAGCCGCGGAGCAAACGGCGCAATGGGTTCATCTTCTTGCTGGGCGGCATCTTCGGCATCTTCATTGCCTTGTTCTTCGCGAATCAGCATGAGGTCATAAGTCTGGATTCGCTTATGGATTTGAATCTGGAGTCTTTGATGGAAGCTATTCCTCAGGGGATCTTGCGCGACGTGAAGGAGTTCTCGGTAGGTACTCCCAAGGGATATTTCTCTTATCTCTACCTAGGTACTCCGGACGGAGTACAGTGATCGCATTCGACTGACTGTGGGTGTAGCAACAAGAGCGCGACACCGTCAGCTATGACTCCTTCGCGGTGGGACTACACCTCCAGTCTCAGGGTGTCAGCGCGAAACACCCCGTCGTGATGATCCCTGGGGTCATTTCAACCGGATTAGAGAGCTGGGGTACCGCCGAGACCTCGCGACAGTACTTCCGCTCCAGGCTGTGGGGCAGTTGGACCATGATGAGAGCTCTAGTCATGGATAAGGCAGAATGGAAGAACCATGTCATGCTCGATCGTGATACAGGCCTCGATCCGCCAGGCATCAAGCTTCGGGCAGCGCAGGGGTTCGACGCAACCGATTTCTTCATCACAGGATACTGGATCTGGAACAAGATTTTGGAGAATTTGGCTTCTATTGGGTATGACCCTACGAATGCTTTCACGGCTGCGTACGATTGGCGACTATCGTATCTCAATCTCGAGGTCCGTGATAAGTATTTCACCCGGCTCAAGTCCTACATCGAAACCGCGGTCCAGGTGGAGGGTGAAAAGATCACCCTGGCTTCCCACAGTATGGGGTCCCAAGTCGTGCTCTACTTCTTCAAATGGGTCGAAAGCGAAGAGTACGGCAACGGAGGTAAAGATTGGGTTAACAAACACATCGACTCCTGGGTCAACATCAGCGGCTGCATGCTCGGTGCAGTCAAGGGATTGACCGCCGTACTGTCAGGCGAAATGCGGGACACGGCGCAACTGAACGCATTCGCCGTGTACGGTCTGGAGAAGTTCCTCTCTAAGGAGGAGCGAGCGGAGATCTTCCGCGCCATGCCCGGCATCTCCAGCATGCTGCCCAAGGGCGGCGAGGCAGTCTGGGGCAACTCCACCTGGGCCCCCGACGACCAGCCCGGTCAACCTTTGACCTTCGGCAACCTGCTCAATTTCCACGAGACCAACTCATCGTGGACGCGGCGCAATCTCACCGTCACCGAGAGTCTGCAGTACCTCCTGGACCAGAGCGAAGACTGGTACAAGAACCAGGTGTTGAACAGCTACTCCCACGGAGTTGCGCACACCAAACGCGAGGTCGAAGCCAATGAGAAAGACCCTCGCACGTGGCTGAATCCTCTCGAGGCCCGTCTGCCTCTTGCTCCGGACATGAAGATCTATTGCTTCTACGGCGTGGGCAAGCCCACCGAACGCAGCTACTTCTACCAAGAAGAGACCGACCCTCTCGTGAACTTGAATGTCAGCATGGACACGACCATCACTAACAGCGAAGGCGTGGACCACGGCGTGATGATGGGCGAGGGCGACGGCACCGTCAACTTGCTCAGCACGGGCTACATGTGTGCCAAGGGCTGGCGCATGAAGCGGTACAACCCTGCTGGGACCAAGATCAAGGTTTATGAGATGCCTCACGAGCCTGATCGGTTCTCACCTCGGGGTGGACCCAACACTGGTATGTTTCCCACTGCTCTTTTCAGATGAGCAGCAGCCCACTAACCGATCCCAGGCGACCATGTTGATATTCTGGGCCGCGCCTCCCTTAATGACCTGCTCCTTCGTGTTGCCGGTGGCAAAGGCGATCAGATTGAGGAGACGTTTGTGTCGAAGATTCGCGAATATGCGGATCGTGTACAGATTTTTGACGATTAATAGATCTAAGATTAATGATTTGGTGTGGTTTTAATGCTCCTCTTTTGATATACATCCTTCGCTAGTTGAGTTCCAAGATTTGCTAGAACTTCAAGGATTGGACCCTTCTTTTTAAGGTTGGGCAGTCATGTACATTTGCTCTAAGTGTTTTCAAGTTTATATCCTAGATGCCTTTACTAGTATAGTGGTCTATAGTAGACAACACCCGTGGACTATCCGGATATCTAGGTACCTATAGTACTGCCCAGGTGGAACTCATCGGCTGATCACACTCGTGGGTCATGTTCATGTTGCAGGATCTGCAGATCCATCTACTTCCGATGACGATGTAGGCCAGATGCTATGTCGGATGAAAGCTTATTGTGCACGAAGTAAACAAGGAAGTTGTATAAGAATCGATGCCTGAGGACTGCTTGCAGCGATGTGACGTAGATGCACAAGCCCAACTCCCCTATCGGTGACGTCCCTACTCAGTACTTCGTACTAGAGCAAAGGTACTAGTGTGCGGCGAATATTCAACAGTATCCCATACTACTGTTAGTAAACCCTCGAATATCGAGTCAACGCTTGAATCATGAGTTCCCCTGGTCTCCCGAGCTGTACCAAGATCCGCCTAACCCTGGTCTACTGCAGATACTCTGATTGACGGGACCTGTGCAGAAGAGTTGCCAATTGAAGGTCAGGAAAAGGTTTCCGGGGTACAATTTCTCGAGGGACCCCGATCCTTCTGGTATAGATCGGGAGAAAGCTCTGTGATTGGCGGAATGTCAGACCGACCGATCGTGGCGACCAATGACAGACCCAGACGGACATTTCAGACTCCACTTCACTACACCAAAATGGGAAGTGTGGCGCGGCTTGTTCTTCGGGTGACAGTCACGTTGGCGATGACCGCTGATTTGCGGAAAGTCGATCTACTGAACCGGTTTCAGATAACCTCATTCTATTTCGGTCTTATTTAGGATGCTTTTCGACCCTTCGACGTGAACACCTTTAACGTTTTCCAGCCATGGCGTCGACAGATGATCACCATGCTGGCCGCCGAGCCCGCGAAGTATATCGCTATTTTGGAAAAGCCTCAAAAGAAGCGCACAGCGCAGGCAACGGATCCCCTGTACCGAGTCACCCACTATCGACGCCACAGCGCTCGCCATCCTCCTCGTCACAATCATGCAGCACCTCGACTCCATCGGCCCTGGATCGGATGCCAGAGTCCTTGACCTTGGGCACCTCGAATTCCACATTGAACTCCTTTGCACAATTAGCAGCGCTACGTTTGAATATGGATCGAGTTTTCATCAGGTAAGTGATTCGCGAACCCCTGGGTTTCTCTAACGCTCACTGTGTCATAGTGTTTCGGATCGCGACTCCCAATTTATCATTGCGCAAGCCGCCCAAACGAAGAAGGGGGACGGCAAGTACGACTATCTAGCTGATGGCATTTACAAGGGCTGTTCTACCCTCGACGTAAATTCATGGACGCCGTGTCAGGTAATTTCCCTGTTTCACAATGCAGCCGCAACGAACTAACGGTCATGGGGCTACTGACAGGATACAATCGCTTTATCGGAATCCAATCGAGAGCAAGAAGCATACAATTTCATAATTTCTAATGACCTAACGCAAGATGCGAGATATAAAGACCTGGCGTTCGTGAAGGATAGCCCCAACTTCCGGTTCTATGCCGGCACGCCTCTCACGACAGAAAGCAACATCAACGTGGGCTGTTTGTTCGTCCTAGATACGAAACCCCATGCCGAGTTCTCCGACGTGGACAAAGAAATGATGGGCACGATGGGCATGCTCATCATGGACTATCTGATGGTCAGCCGACAAGCCTCTGAAGGCCGCCGTGCAGCCCGACTCTCCCGTGGTCTGAACCACTTCATTGAGAACAAGTCGAGCTTTCAAGATGTGTTCGACGACTCGCCTCAACAGTCGGCCCCATTGAACACACCTCCGCAGTCGAAAACGAGGGAAAATCACCTGGTCAACGAGACCCATTCCTCTCGGCGTTCTCATTCCCGCGGTAGTGGCTGCTCAAGTTCGGAATCTGAAAATAGAGCCCAGTCTCTCTCCTCCAGCTTCGACTCAAGTGTCAAACCTCGAATCCCGGGGCTGGGGCCAAGGAGAAAGCGCGACCTTGACGAACAAAAAGGAAACGCCTGGACGTTCCAGCGAGCCGCGAATTTGATCCGTGAAAGCCTCGAGTTAGAGGGTGATAGTGGTGTGGCATTCGTGGAGGCTGGTAACGACCCGGAACTCGATAATGAAACTGGAAGCGATTCCGCGAGCTCGACCAAATTCAGAAAATCTGCGTCGATATTGAGCATATCCACCGGCGAGAACTCGTTCGGTCCTGAGACGGGCTCTCTATCGCAGTTCCCAGTGTCTAAGATAGATGAGGTTTTCGTGCAAGGATTATTGAACCGCTATGCCCAGGGAAAAATATGGTCGTTCCACCGAGATGGACTGTTCTCCAGCTCGGATAGTGAGGATACGGTTCGTGAAAGCCGGTCGAGGACGCGCGCTCGCTCTCCGAGATCAAACAGGCCGCGAAAGTGGAAGACTCTAGAGAACAAGATGCTCAATCGTTTGTTCCCAGGAGCCACGCAAGTCATCTTTGTCCCGTTGTGGAATGCCGCCAACGCTCGGTGGTTTGGTGGCTGCTTCTGTTGGAATAATGTCGAGAATGTCGTTTTCGACCCCAAAGTTGAGCTGAGCTCAGTTCTGGGCTTTGGATCTTCAGTCATGGCTGAATGTAATCGGGTGGAGGCACATATCTCGAATCGACAAAAGGAGGATTTCCTTGGCAGTGTCTCGTAAGTATCTCTGTGTCTTATCGGATGCCCTCATTCGTTCTGACCATGGCAAACTAACTATCTACTAGACACGAACTACGAAGTCCGCTTCACGGAGTCCTGGCAGCAGCAGAGCTGCTCCAAGGAACGCAATTTGATGAGTTCCAAGGCTCGCTTCTCGAAACAATCAATGCTTGTGGTCGGACATTACTCGATACGATGAATCAAGTCCTGGATTATACTAAATTGCTTTCCTTGGAAAAGGACCTCCGACATTTGAGGAGAAACATGACCTCCCAGATCGATATCAAGAACATCCAACGCTCGGCTGGCCACTTAGACGCATACACCTCTACCAACCTCTCACTCTTATCAGAAGAAGTCGTGGACGGAGTATGCCTGGGCCATTCCTATAGCCAACGGTCAGCGGCCTCCCTTGGCGCCGCAAGCGCTCATCTCACCAAATCGAAAGCATCCGACCTCGACATCCCCGAGCTGCACGTGGATGTTACGCTTGATATCCCGCAGCATAATTGGGTCTATCACATCCCGCCTGGCGCTTGTCGACGCATCATCATGAATTTACTCAGCAACGCCGTTAAATATACAGATTCTGGTCGGGTTTTGGTCTCACTGGAAGCGAAAGAAGCCCCGGAGAGTCGCTATCTTCATACCGGCATCCGGGAAGATTTGATCACTCTGACCGTCTCAGACACCGGTAGAGGTATGTCTGCAGACTTCCAGCGGGGACGGCTGTTCGTGCCATTTTCCCAAGAGAACAGCCTCTCGGAAGGCACGGGCCTGGGTCTCTCCATTGTTCGAAGCCTTGTAAAATCAATGAGCGGTACGATCAATGTCGAGAGTCGTCCAGGTGAAGGTACGACCGTCAAGGTGACCATTCCACTGGCTCGCGAGCAAGATGACCTCGGGAGCATTCCAGGTGCCTTGCCATCGCCTCCACAAGGAGAATCTGACTCTGCTACCAACGAGATCAGTCTTCTTCGGGATACCCACGCCGGCCAAAAGGTTGCTATATTAGGCATTGAGCCTGATGACGCTCGCAAGCACCCTCTGTGGGGAACTATCTCCCGCTACGTGACAGACTGGTACGGGCTAGAGTTGGTTTCACCGACATCTGATACCAAGATCGATGTGATTCTGGCCGACAAACTACCACTGACGATAAAATCCGATTGGAGCTTCGAGGGCAGGGACCAGCCCGTCCTCGTTGTGAGCAGCAAATTTGTCGGCCACCAATCTGTCCGCGCAGAGTGGTCTCCATTCACCAAACTGGTGAATGTAATCAGTCGACCATGTGGTCCCCACAAGCTTGCCAGATTCATACAAAAGTGTCTCGACCGAGACGTTTCGACTTCAGACTCGCAATCCCCGAGACCCAGCACCAACCCGCCAGCAGTACTTCACGAGCAGTCCTCTTCGGCTGAAGAATATACTCCAGGCAACGACAACCCTTCAATTTCAGACAGCAACCCTCTCACCCCCCCGGACAGCTCATTGCCTCCCCTCCCCGACAAGGTCGAGCCCCTTCCACCCGCCTCTACTGAAGCCACCGAACCGCCCGAGTCTCGTAAACCGCGCGTGCTAGTGGTTGAAGACAACAAAATCAATCTGAATCTGATGCTCGCATTCCTCAAAAAACAAAAACTGGATACCCTTGACTCTGCCGAAAACGGACAGCTCGCTGTCAATGCGGTCGACCAACTGAAAGATAACTATGACATCATTTTCATGGGTAGGTTACACCAAGCCCTTTGACAGCTATCTATATATGCTAACAGTACTAGATATCTCCATGCCTGTGATGGATGGCTTCGAAGCTACGCGAATGATTCGGAATCTGGAGAAACAGCGGGGCCCTGACATTCCCACTTCCATCATCATCGCACTCACCGGGCTTAGTGGCTCGAGTGATGAACTTGAAGCTCTTGGTGCTGGGATGGATCTGTTCCTTACCAAACCGGTGACGATGAAGAACGTCTCGAAGATCTTGGACCAGTGGTCTGAGCGGGGGCTGAGGGATACTTGATTGACTTTATGACACTTTCTGGTTTGGATTTTTGGCGTTGGGAAACTGTATATGATGACGAGTGATACCCATTTACTTAACAGCTGTATACTAGAATACTGTATACATAAAACTCTCGCATAGATCAATGCCCAGATGATGACTCGACATTTCCCAGTTTGTTCAGTTTGAGAATCCATGGATCCGGGGCAGTACTATTTCCCCAATAGGACTAGCCCCAATCCCACATGGGCATGGATCCGCTCGCCCGGGTCCCATGCGTCGCCCTCTGATTGGCCAACCCTAATTGCTCCGGATCGTCATTGATTGTCAAGTCACATGAGCGCAGCCAAGTCAACTCCTTTCCAAGCCCGCCATTGTGTACCAAACATAAACGCCATGGATCTATCAGCCCTCCGACACAGCGCAGGCATAACCAAGTCGAGTAATCGACAAGGTCGCCGACCAGGCAAATCCGCCTGCGTGGCATGCCACAGCCGCAAAAAGCGTTGCGACGCAGCCCCGCCACATTACCAGTGCTCATTCTGTACCAAGGAGGACCAACTATGCATACCCCGCGACCCGGCAGAGAGGTAAGTTAACTCCCATCTATCTATGCCACTGGGATGAGACAGAAATACTGACTGGAACAAGGCCTGCTCGACACCGGATCCCAAGTCGCAATGCTATCAACATGACGAATTGCACGATCAAGCAGCCGGAGAAGGAAAAGGAAAGTTCTTTACCACCTGGTATTGATCATGAGATACCGCGCTGGAGTGCAATGTATTCATTCTACTCGGAGATGCAGCGGCTTCTGCCCTCGCCGACTCCGTCCTCGTCACCGGACATTGAAGACGATCGACCCGCACCACAGACTCAGACTCAGACTCAGGCTCAGAATCAGGTTCAAACTTCAGAGAAAGGGAAGAGACCGGTGATTGAGGCCGAGCATGAGCCCGAGCCTAGGCCTGTAGCTGAAGAGCGCAGGCCTGTGGAGCCTGAGCCCGAGACACAGAAGAATCATACCCCTGGTCCATCTGTTGACTCCCCCGAGGTTGGTCATTTCAAGGGGATCAGCATGCCCACTTCACAGACTCGGAGTGCGTCTCCATTATCTCAGCATCAAGTGGACTCGAGGTCGAGTCTGGAGTCTGGTGCGTCGCGTGGTCATGCGGCACGGGGTGCTGAACGGGGTCGAGATTTCCACGGCCACGGCGAAGGGTTTATGAACGATCTTGATGCATTGCTTCGGTTTTAACGAGTACGATATGTGACCTCTGGATATGTAAAGAAAAAAAGGTGGATTATCATTCACGTACAATTGCATATAATCAAAAAGAGCTTTTTTGGACATGATTCTATGGCTCAATGTTTAGATAGTGTACAGAATGGTATATGACAGGTGGTGAGTGAAGCTAATATACAGGACGAAACCATTGAGAGCGGTCTAAAAAGCCCGTCATATCGGGCATCCATGTAACGCGCCAGTGTAAGACTGGAAGGGATGAGTATAGAAGGAGATGAGAGTAGGAGTGTTATCGTGTGAAAATGTCGAGGGATTCCGGTGTTGTGTCCAACGATTCAGAGTATTCAGAAGGCTCAAGGGGTTTTTGGTACAGAGGGATTTGGATAGCGTTCTCCATCTTCCAGGACAAACGATGCGGAACGTCATGCCAGTCCGAGTCCATGTGAGCTGCAGCGTCCAGCATGAGTTGAAGAGGGTACTTGGGCTTATAATGACTACCGCTGGTCATATCCTGCCGGAGAAGAGCGTTGGCAAGACGGATTTGAGAAGTTCTGGCGGCGCCCATAGGCTTCCACTGAGCGAGGTGAGCAGCAGGATTGCCTTTGAAACCGGGAGGAAGCTCAGTCCGGACGTAGTGAGGCGTGGTGGGATTCTCGTGGTTGAGGGGAACGCCGCTGATGACTTTACCAGCGTCGATTTTCCACAGTTTGCCGATATCGTTCCTGCTGGAAGAAACATTGTTACACAGCCCGACAAGGACAGTCTGTTTCATCTTGTAGGTCACGTTATTGGAGAGACAGGCGTAATGCCACACGACACGGCAGATGTTGTAGTGGCGGGCCTTGAATGCACCCAGAAACAGGTACTCATAGGTCGCTGAAGACATCCTGAACCCATCGATGTCGAGGAATCGAATGGTGTAGTGGACGGCTCTATAAATGTCTGCCCGGAAGGTCTGGATAAGTGCGCTGAGCGAATAGTGATCAACCATCAAGTGTTGGTCAAGGCAGATTTCAGCCAGATCTTCGCAAGCAACAAAGTTCTTCTCTCGACTGGCAGTCTCGAACATCTGATGGAGCAATCTAGAGGTGAACCAATTGGCTCCCCAGGTGTTGACCATGAGATCCAGATAAGATTTGATATCTTCTCCACTGTGCAAGTGCACGCGAAGCGAATTCTGGATGGTCCGCAAGAGTGCACCCCGGACGATGTTGATATCAGACAGGTATCCATTTTGAGCCATGTGGGCAACCAAAAGAGCCTTTTCATCGGGTTTGACTAGAGCCCCAAGCAGGATGAGCCAGGTGTCTGGGCTTGGGCTGATTTTTGCGCGACCCATTTGTTGCAGGACGTTGCGGAACCCGATGATATCCTGCAGCTTTGCAGCATCCTCCAACATGATGTGATATGTGCCCAGTGTGGCAACTTGCTGTGAGCGCGTGCACAAGGCCCGCGCGGTAGAACGAAATGCAGACTTGCAAAGCCATTCCAGTGCAAGGTGCAAAGCAGAGGTAGACAAGTACTTTTGGTGTGTATCGAAGAGGCCCATCAGATACTCTGCGATCTGTTTTTGTTCCTGGGCTCCTCTTGAGCCACTCTGAATCTTTTCAGGGATGGTCTTGAGCCTCGAAGTGACGACGTCCTCAACATGCTCCGTGAACTCTCTCACTGACTTAATGACGCCAGACCTCGCAATGACTTTTTCGAACGTCGGGGGATGCACTGGGTCCTCCAAATGCCAGGTCCCTCGGACCAATGGCGGCAGGAAACCCGTTTCGTCAAAACCCAGCGAAGAGGCGCAGATAGGAGGCATCGTTTTCCGGAAATCGGAAGATGGTTTGCCACGCTCCTGCGATTCCAAGGCATCGTTGAATTGCGCTTCGGCAATATCCTGAGCACGCTCGGTGCCATGCAGCGCAACTCGGCGAAGGGGGCCCTTGTTTTGGCTCTCGGGAAGGACATGCACACGACATCCATTGTTGACGAGAAGGTGCCAAACGTTGTCTCCGAATGAGTGCTTGTTCACGCCACAAAGCGCCGCAAGAACCTCCTCGGAAACGTATATCTCCCTCCCCTTCGGCGCCACCTTCATGTGGAGTTGGGCCTGCTTTTGGAGATCCTCCAACACATCTCTCGAATCAAGCCAGGCCCTATCGATATAATGCTTTCCCACCCTGTTATAAAATTGCTTCATGTGGTACCGTGTCTGCTTCCTCTTTTGGTCCTCGTGCGATATTCCGGCTGCAGCCTCTTCTTGGGCCTTCTGCTTCCTTTTCATGCTCTGTTCCATGGTGGAAGATACACTGGCATGCACTCTCCTCGCCCTCTTCTGAAGAAATGCTCCAAATGGTATCTGAGAAGGATGCCAAGGGGGGCTGTTCGTATCGGCATGGCTCACAGCGACTTCATTGGCATCACTCGCAGTCGAGTCAATGTGACCAAATATTTCGTCGAATCCTTCTTCATCGAGGTACTCGTTCTTTTTCGTCTGTGGCGATGCCGAGCTTGGATTTGAGGCCCGGTCCAGGGTGTTAGAGATCCATCTGCAGGAGTGCCGCGCAAACGAAGGACACCGGTGTGTCGATGGGCGGCATGGCGTGGAAGAAGCCTGGCATCTGCTGGTCGGGGCCGGAATTCCCAAAAAGAATCGTCGTTGCCGTAAAGCAGGCGTCACCCAGCGCGGGTAGAGAAATAGCAAAGGGTCGGTGCCGGTCGCGACGGTATCTAGGACGGCAGGCAGACGCCTTCGCAGACACGGGCGACCATGCGAAAGCATGGGGATATGTACTCAGCACCGGAGATGTTGATGGGGTTGACAGGCGCGTAAATGGAAAGGTGTTGGCCGTCCTTTTTGCCCCGAAAATTGTTGCCCGGCGCAGGCGGTGACGATGCCGTAGATCCACCATTTCATACTCCTTTCACTGCAATCTGTATTCAGCAATAGTTGGAATGCTTTATACAATGCTCTGTAACTATGTTCGAGAGACAAAATCCAATTTCAATAGCATAACGATATTACTTGTACACTAATACATTAGTAAATATGGCCTTCACGGCCAATCTCAGCCGCCTTAGGGATTCCCTTGAATATCTGCCTCATCGAATCCGACCGCTGCTCCAAGACAGGTCGTTTGGACAGTAATGTATCACGCTTGGCCATGGGCGTCAGATCCAGTAATTCTGTTGCCGACTCTCCATGGTCATCCTTAAAGACATCTGGGCCGGTTGTATGTCGCTTGCAGGCCTCGGCAGCGCGCGTAAGATTATCCTGCTTACGCTGAACGGCATCGGCGTCTTTATCGGAGTCTGCAGGTGTCTTGGACAGCTCGCGAACGACGCCATAGAGATAAGTGATAAACTGCCATCGTGATGTTTGGAACAAGAAGGTTGGCATGATCTCCGGTATCTGCTGGAGTTAGTCAATACGCCAATTCCAGGATGCAGAAGACTCACCTTATCAGTTAAATAATAGAGCTCATCGCCGCCCTCTTCAACAAACTTCTTCAATGCATCAATCCTCTCTCGGTCAATCGAGGCTAGTTTCAGAGCATGCATTAAGCTGGGGATATTCCCAATCTCATCGACATGTGGCTCTTCATCAACCGTCATACTTGCACGGTTCAAGAATCCAGACTCAACCCTCGACAGACCAGCCACACTCTGCTCCCGGCTTCTGACTTTGGGCGAATGGATAGTAAAGTAATCCTCATTCAACATGTGCGATCTCTCAAAGTCCGAGCGACCCCGGAGCCGCCGATCAGGAACCTTCGTCCGTAGCCTGACCCAGCGCCTCCTCCGCACAAACGAATGGAACCAGGGTTGCGTACCATGCCACGAGGATGAAGAGAAGGAGAAAGAATATTGCCAGCCTTGCTCGTCAGTATCTCCAGACATGTCCACATACCACGCCTTCCAAGCCCACTCCCAGCTCGGATCAGGTAGCTGGGCATTGGTGATGTTGACAGCGCTGGCTCGACGATCCTGCGTCATCCAAGCTGCAGGATCGAAGTTCAAAAGTGAGCTATGCGAGTATCTAGGGACACCAAAAATGAACGAGCCTCGCTGGTTCTCGTAGAGGATATCCATTTCAGAGCGCGGCTTCGCGTCACGGGTATTCGTTTGACCAATTACGTTCAAGTCGGTATCTGTCGTAACGATGCTTTGGATGCGAGATGGTGCAAAGTCTGCCGTATCGACATCCCTGCCTCCGCTTCCTTCTGCCGAACTGGCGGATATGGAACTCCCGCGCACTTGGGAGGGTTCCCGACTGAGTGCGTCGCTTGTATCTGGCGCGATGCCCAGTCGTTCGGGTTGCCACTTTGCATATTTTCGTTTGGTGAGCTGACTCTGGACGGATGCACGGCTGAGGTGCTTGGATAGGCTTCCTTGTCGATCAAGGGTTGATGTGCGCCGTGGGGTGTCTTCGCCAGTAGTTTGTGAAATGGTGCGATCCACCAGGGAAATAGCAGGGTTCTCCATCGAGGGTGTTCGGAAACCCAAGGGTATATTCAGAGCATGCTGGCCCATTCCAATCGTGCTTGCAGTCTTCGTATTGGGCTATAGGGGTATCATTCGAGGGAGTAATAAGGAAGGACTAGAAGTTAAACAGAAAAAATGAAATATTGAGTCGAGTATGGGCATAACAAAAGAAAGAGGGAAAGTAGGAGAGAATGAGAAGTCGAGGTGCACAGAGAGGACGCAACATCGATTACATCGTTTGCGGGGATCCCGCCAAGCCAACTTATCGCAACTTTTGACCGTTCGACACCAACACACCACCACCGCAACAATGGCCCACCACCGCAGGATCGAGCTCCAGTCTCCAGCAGACTTCACATATCTCTATGCAAACACCGTCGCCCTCTCAAGGCGCCAACTCGACCTCCACATTCCCCCCTCCGCTACCGAAAAAGAAGCTCCCGATCCCATGCGCGAACGCGTTCGCGAGCTAGTCGACGAAGTAAGCCTAACCTGCACCAATACCCCGAATCTGAAATTAAGTATTGAAGAATCAAATCTAATATACTACATAGTACATCCACAAAACCTTCGACACAGCATCCGCCTCAATCAGCATCAACGGGATCGACTCCACGTCCCCCCAATTCCCATTCCCAGCCGCATTCACAGAACCAGTCGAGCAAGTCGAATACGAAGCATATGACAGCGAACTTGCGGCGCGCGTGACATCTCTCTACGCGCAGCTGGAATCACTGAACACAACAGTCGCGCAGCATCGACGAGACGCGCCGAGACGCGCCGCGAAAGAATATGCGGCGCAGTTGAAGAAGATGATTCAGGAGGATGAGGATTATGAGGCTCAGATGTCTGAGTCTATGGAGAGAGATGGGAAAGAGGGCTCTGAGGGGACGGCTGTTGACCCGGCTTGGAACTTGGAGGCTGCGCTTGGGACGGAGGAGGAGAAGGAGCGTTGGGGGAGTGGGGATATTGCGGGGGTTTATGAGGATACGTTACGGATGTTGTTGAGGTTGCAGGGTGAAGATGCTGTGGAGGGTGAGGGTGAGGCTTTGGCGACGACGGTTGGGAAGGCGGAGCGCGCTGGGCGTGCTGCTGAGGTGGTGGAGAATATGATGAAATAAGCTTGTCTCTGGCGTTTTGTTTGATGCTTTGTTGCTTCGGTGCTTGGTGTTGGGGTTTGGGGATAATGATACCATGTCGTTTTATTGTATTCACCTTGCCGGTGGTTTCCGAGGTCGTGTTTTATATCTCCTGCTTTGCTGGAGTCGAAAAAGTCAAGACATGATAGCTACCATTCATATATGTGCCTTCTCATGTATACACACCTAAAGCAAAAACACCAGCTATTCACCTTCACACCACACTTTTGAACTTCATCACTGTCCCTTCTATGCTGAGAGCTGCGCACGCTGCGCATGCCAGACAGGTAAACATAAACAAAAAAGACAAGCTCTTCATGATATCTAGATCTGAACAGGAAAAAAACAACGCAAATAGCGAATGTAGGGCAAGGAGTCCACAGAGTGGATGGGGCGGCGAGGATGTGTTGAAACTACCAGAGCATATATACTCCGGTCTGCCAGGGGAGGATGGCGTCAGATGGGATCATGTTTGTAGATCGAACCATCGAGATCTTTATTTTTTTGTGGTTTCTGTTTTCGACTCCCCAGGGGGGATTTATACCGGGTATTCACGAGGATCAGCTTAAGCAGCAGTCTGGACACCTTCCTGGCCCTCGGCATCCTTCTTCTCATAGCCGGGGTCCTCGTTCTGCACAACAGGCTCAGCACCCTCCTTGGCATCGGCCTTAGCGGCCCACTTGGGGGTACGAGTCCACTCTGACTCTTGCCAAGGGCCCATATCGGAGAGCGAGCAGCCGTTGGGGCAAGAGCACTTACCACCGAACTCGGTGGGCAGGTTCTCAGCAGGGACCTGGGCGAGCAGCTCCTTCTGGTATCCGCTGCCGAGAACGTGGATCTTGCTAACGGTCACGGGGTCAAGGAAGTTCTTGACAGCACTGAACGCACCGCTGAAGCCCCAGGGGGCGTTGATGAGGTACAGCTTGCCGAGACGCTCGGGGTAGTGGTTCTGCGAGATGTCGGAGGCTTGCTTGACGTATCCGTAGACGGAGGGAATGCTGGTGATTCCAACGCCCTTGAGATCCATGATGGTGCAGCAGGTCTCGAGGAGCTTGCCGGCCTTGCGGGAGCATGCGGGCAGACGGGGGTCGGCCAGCTTCTCGTATTCGGTGACCAGGTTCTTCAGCATGCGGTCGGCAGAGGTGATGGTGTACATCTTGTTCAGGTCGATCTTGCCCAGCTTCTCAATGTAGACAGGGCGGCCATCCTATTTGATCACCATCAGTTTTCAAATCCCCAGGTATGCCGATTCACTTGGAGCATGGAGAATAACCCACCTTGTCGGTCTTGTGGTAGTACTGGGGGTAGTACTCGAAGACCTTTTCCTTCTCGGTGTACTCGAAGGTGCCAGCCAACTCATCGGTGCCGAACTCCTTGCGCCACTTCTCGCTGTTGGTGAACCTATCGAGCGGGGTTAGACCATCCAAACAACAAGACTCGACAAAACGCCCCGACACTGGCAGCTGGAAACTATCCAGACTCGGGAAGATTCAGAACGTACATGGCCTTGGCAGCCTCGACATCAAACTTGCGGGCACGCAGGAAGCGCAGCAGGGTCAGAGTATCCAGGCGCTCGGTGTAGCCGAGCTTTTCCAGATCCGCGCGGAGCTGGTGCACCTTTGCATCCTGTTCCGGGGAGGTGTGGCCGGGGTGACCGGGCTGTGCCTCCGGGGCGGTGGTAGGGAAGTCGTACTGGTCGTACTTGGGGTCGGTAGGTAACTGGGACTCGGTAGCCGCCATTGTGGTGATGAGAGGGGTATGTTCGAGGGGTAGAGGGAGAGTTGTTGAAGGAGAGCGGGAGGCGGAGTGAACTGGCGTAAGTGGCCACTTGGGTTTGTCAAAAAAAAACAAAAGTCAGGGATCGGCCAAATTTATTGAGACTACAGCAAATACTTATACGAGCAAACAGATTATACGATAATTCCGAGACTATTGTGCTATACCCCTTCAATGTCCCGGGACGTCAATGTATTCCACCTATATTGCCCGAGCGCCAAGGCAATCATTAACCTCCTTTCTAAAGTAGACGAAGGCAGCAAGACACAGTGGAAAAGGGGCAGACGAGGGGCAAACGTGGCGGTGTCCGCAGTGGACACTGGACAACGCGTGTCTGAGCTCCGTTGCATAGTGTCCGGGTAGTATATAGTGACCTGTCAAGTGCATATCAAAACGGGTATTCAATTCCAAGTCCCAACACACGGTATTATTACAGCACAAGGAGACCGAAGTCTCGAAAACAAAAGGGGAATTTCTAGGGCTCAGCGCCCAAAGCGGGAAGACAACTATGCGCTGGGTATAGAAATGGAGAGGCGCGGAAAGGGGCCACCAGAAAAAAAAAAAGAAGTAGGCAGAAAAAGAAAAGAAAAGAACAGAAAAGGTATGTATCAACAAAAAAATCACATCGTCGACTTCCCGTCCAGCGGGGGGCCTTGATCATCCTCCATGGGGTATGTTCGTGTATCAGCAACATTCACAAAAGGGCATTGCGCCCGATCTGCGGGCAGATCCTAGTCATTGGAGTCATCGGATCCATCATATGGGGACATGGGAGATGACGTCCATCGTCACATTAGGGGCCTGGGGCACATAAGAATGCACCATGGCGGGTTGAGCGAAACGTCTGCTCGAACTCATCATTCATCAAGGGCGAGGCCGTAGCCTTTACCACCCCTTCTTTCGTGCAAATCGTTTGTTGAGGAGCGCAAGCACCTTGGTCACGTTGAACTGGACGTACTCCAGGTCAAGGTCTTCAAGGTTGTCCTTCTGCATTTCCAAGAGATCATCGAGCTTGAGATCAAGTTCGAGCAATCCACGGGCTCGTCCTGCAACAAGTTAGTACTATGACTTTCGGTGGGAAAATGGAAGAATGGTGACATACCCTTGTAATGGAGACTGATGACGAAGGTTCCAGGGAGCGGACTCTTGAACATGAAATAGATGTTCGCTCGTCGGTTCTCCGGGACATTACTGCGTCGAATGACGCCTTCCTTCTCAAGCTGTTGGTGGGTGAACTTGTACGGGCCAAGTTCTTGGTTCTTGGGGGTCTTGCCGCCACGAGTCTTGCCCTCGGACTGGCTGCGCACGTTGTGAAGGTATGATTTGTAAGTCTCCAGCTGCCCGACCAAATAAGCGTTGTGGTCGCGGATCGTGGCAAAGACCTCCTCGAGCTTGCGCGTCTCCTCCAACACTTTCTCCTTGAGAGAGCCCAGGTGCACCAACTCCTGCTCCACTTCATCACGGAGGAGACTGAACTCGTCGGAGCGGTCGATCACCCCCATATCTTGCAGCTGGCTCAGCAGCTCCATAGTTCGGATACCCTTTCGGACCATGACGGCATCATTCTTCAGGGTAGCCGCAGCCTCGGCGATGCGATCGAGGCGCAGAGGCCGACGGGCGACTGACGTGTTTTGTGGGAGCGATCGCAGAATTTGGACAAAGGTTGACTTGGCCTCCATAAAGAACACCTCTTCCTGGGTGATATCGAGAGCGGCCGTTAAATCGTCCAAGGCGGTCTCCCATTTGCTGAACAATGGGACTGTAATGGTGCGGTTCTCCTTGCGGGGAACCTGAGGAGGTGCGCCACCCAATTCCTGAAGCAGGACAGACAGGTGCGAATATTGATCCTGGGCAAGGGCTGTCGCATGCTTCTCCAGAAGGCCGTGCATGACGTACATTTCGTTGAGAGTGATTTGGAGCTCCAGGTCGCGCTTGGACAGCGCCACATAGTTGTCCATTTCGAGGCTCTCGTAGAAGTCCTGCACCTCACACAGGTCAAGCAGGAATTTGTTGACACGCTCTTTGTTCTGCTGGATGAAGGGTTGCAGACTGGCCATGTAAGGCTCCTTGGCGTAGGACGGCTTGTTGGCCAGGTTTTGAATCATCTTCGCGATCAGAGTGAGGGTACGGCGGGGCTTATCGGTCGGAGTGGCATCGATCAGCATGTAGGAGCGAGGGGTGACAATCGCCGGGTTGATGAAGCGCAGGAAGAAGAACCCGCCGATCAGGGTACAGATGGTCTGGTCCTGGGCATCGGGGTACTTGCGACGGGAGAGACTTCGAATCTGCTTGCAAATCCAGCGAATCCCGTAGGGAGCCTCATCCACCGAGTCGATAATAGTGGTGATGAATCCATTGGCAATGTCTGTCAGCATCTTCAGGCGCGGGGCAATGATAGCCTGCACTTGGGCGTTGTCAGCGGCATCTTCGGCTGTCACAGATCGGGCCAAGTAGTCTGGCAGGGAGCCCGTCTCCTCCTCAATCTGCTTGATCATGCTTTCATACACCTTCAATGGGTTGATCTCCAAATCCACGTCGCGCAACTCGATGAGGGCGTTGATCTGGTCGGCCAGAACCTGTTTTAAGTAACTCTGGCCGGGTCCGCGGCGGGTGTATGTGGTCATCATGCGAGAAACGGGGGTGTTTTGGCGGAGCAAAGAGGAGTATTCCGGGGTGTTATCGAATTGGTAGGTCAGGACGGACTGGAACATGGTGAGCAAGAGGTGCTCTTCGCGGCTCTCGTACTGGTTTCCGTAAATGGTGAACATGACAGTCTGGAGGAGGGAGTCAATCTCGGCCATGGAGACGAGTCGACATAAGTGCGCGATATGGCGGGGTTCGGATTGCAGGAGGAAGAGCAAATTTCCGTATTTCTGGGTTCGATCATCATTCGGGAAGAATCCTTCCTGGGGGTCTGCGGTATCATCAAGGTGGCTGGCGACTTCATTTTGCTGTTCAGGGGAGAAAAAAAGGACCCGTCAGCCAAAACCTCCACGGGGTGAGACAGGGGAAACGCACTTCTTCCAACGCCATTCGGTTCTGAATCAGCAATGCGATTCGCGAGTCCAGGTATCGCACATCCTTTTCCAACACGAAGTTCTTCTTCGATTGCGAGGAGATTCTTGACTTGAGATCCCGCAGGTGTTTCTGCGCTGGGGGAGGGTTAGCGCGACCGCGAGTCTCGCCGCTGGGAACTTACCTCGCGCCAAGTCGTCTGAAATCTCCAAATCCCTGTCTTTGGCGGACATCGACAGGTACAAAGCCGTGACCGACATCCGCTTGGATTGCCGCAGCGAGCGAGTATCGTGCGACGACATGGTGTTTTGTCGTGCGACGGGCTGGAAGGAGGAGGAGGATGAGGAGGATGCTCGAGATTGTCTGGACGCAGGTTGAAGCATCGTCGCAACGGACATGGTGTGCGCGAGTTCCCAAGGGGTTTCGGACGAGAGGGAGTGAACCAAGAAGAGTAGAGATTATTATGGGTGGATCTTGGTATTAAAACCGGATACCGGTATCTTTCATGCAAGGGGTATCTTTACCCCTGGCCCAATGCACATACACTTAACACTTCTTTGCCACTTCTCCTTTCTTGACGTCAAGTCTGTATGTACCTGCGTTATGCATGAGTTCTTGACGGTTTCAGGTAAACAGCCAGAGGTACTCCGTACTTGTGCAGTACTAGCACTCATCTAGTAGGACTATTATGTCCGGGTACCTATGTAGGTACTAGTAGGTAGTACTTCTATCCATGTACGTACATAGATTAAAATTGAGCAAACCATGCGGGGGTGTAGGTGAGAGACATTGGTCTATGCGCTCAGGGGTAACCAGAGTGGAGTCTAGTGGGCCCTCAGACTTTTATCATCTACACAGTCCTGCAGACATATTGCTGCCACTCTGTACTAGTCCCTCATGAAACGCGCCAAAGCTCTGATTACTGATCCTGCTTGAAACTGGGTCCCAGTATCCAGGATCTGAGTACTTCTCAATGTACTACTGGTAGTACTACACTACTGGTACTTTGTACTATACTATACTTTGTACTACTAATACGAATGTACAATACGGAGACAAGGCTCGGTACTTCCCTCCGTAAAGATCGTCGAGGACCAAGAGGGGCGCGACGATCAGGATAATTCTGCGAAACTTGGCTCGGAGTGGGGAATGGTCAGTGCAGACGTTATAGCACTGCATTGAGTAACTACTGAATAGGAACTACTACTTACATGGTGTGGATACACAGTATACCCTGGTAACCTTGGAAGTACTGAGTATATTACTATCTACATACTGTATACACAAACTACTCGGGACGGACCCTCGGTTCTTGCGGCAGATTAATGTTTCACTATGCCAATGGCGCCAAAATAGAAACATGGGGCCATTGTCTCACCTGCAGCCTGAACCGTTGACCTGCCGTTATGCATATACCTGCATCACCTCAGTAAGCTATGAAACAGGAAGGGTTCCTGGGAATTGAGGTCCCGTTCAGGGGCTGAAATCTTATCTGATCGACACGCTCAACTTCATTTTTATACAATTGATACCGGAGGCGGGCACTGCCTAGCATCTTACACGAAGACCCTTCGCAAGCTTGGAATTGACAATTTCCAAGTTCTGAATAATGCTAGACAGACCAAGACATAGGTAACATATATATAAAAACAGCAGACTCAACATTCAGTTCAACCCTGAAATTCAGGCATCTCTTTCCTATCTCGGCAAAGTGCTTAACCCTGGGGGGTTCCACCCCGTGCCCTAACCTTGGAACTATATATCTCTATGTGGACAATTTATACCTAGGTACCAAGGTAACTGAGAAAATTGAGACCTAATGAAGATCATACATGTAAAGCATAGCGATCAGCCAAACAGCTTAGCAAAAGCCTCGCTGCTTAGTTGACCTTGAGCTGCCTTGCTGTTGTTCGTGGTGATAAGGTTGCCAAATGACTGCTCCACGTTCGCTTGAGCCGCTCCTGATATACCCTGAAATGCTCTAGATCCATTTTGTGTCACTGCCTGGCCAAATTTCTGCCCAGTCCGACCTTCTTTGGTTATAGTGAGAGTCTCTTCACACAGTTCCCGAAGCTGTCGAGTCCATTGTATGCCCAAAGCATCCGAGGATGCTTCAGTTCCCTCTGGCTCGAGCCGATCCAGCGCCATTGTTTGTGTCGATGCTTGCAAAGACGTCTCTGTGCTGCGCAGTTGCTGGGAAAGATCCACCAGAGCTTGCTCTTGGGTCCTGAAGCGATCTGCGAGCTGGTCGACATTTCTCGATGTATCTTTGGCAAGGCATCTGTTTCTGATTAGTTGGACTCTGGTCAAGCTTTTCGAGCATAGCATACAAAATGATTGAATCCACTACCGCATTCACGGTTTGTTGATATTCGCCCAACAGTTTGTTGTATCTTTGTATCTTCGATTCGCGAAGGCTGACGGTCAACCGGTCCCGTGTACTAAAACTCCCACCGGTCGAATGTCTAGTGCACTCTTTGAGCACCACGGAGAACTCACTGCAAAGTCCTTGTGCTGACTGCAGTGTGTCTTGAAGCGGGATTCTGCGCAAAACAGACTCCAGTCGGCCGGACCCTTCAGGTGTATCAGAAGTCTGTTCGATATTCTCGTGTAGCGAATCGAAGGTTTTTTGAGTGATTGAAAGAAGCGTTTTCGCGTTGGACATGACTTGTGGTGCTCCAACCAACTCATGGATGAGGCCGTATGTCATCTTACAGCTCTGCGCTGCAAGTGTCGCAACGGCTATGACACTTGCTGCTGTACTTAACGGGTCCATGTTGTTCTGCCGCGGCTTGGGTGATACTAGTCGATGTCGATCTCGTAGGTACTGCTGGTTATCACCTCTTGAAAAGAACGGATTTGAATAGGAGAGGGAACAAATATCAGCTTTGGGATCAAAGTGATCTCTTATTTATCTACCTATTCAAGCGCCACGGAAGTATCTCGTGCCAGGTGGATGAGATATGTGTACGTGCCCCCGGTTTCCCTCAACCTACCGCCCGGGCGAAGTATCTACGCGCCCATGTCGCATTAGCTTACACTAATTTCAGATACCTAGCGCCAGGCTGTGGTGATATTGGAACATAATTGGAAACTCGGATCTTACTAGTATCGCTCATGCATATATATACGCGCCCGTGGTGTCCAGGTGCCTCGTGAGGTCAGCTTGCAGTTTCAGCCGCATACACATTTCTCCACCTTTAATACCCAGATATGTCAGGGCTCTCTCAAGTTCCAAAGTTCTCATTAACCGTCTTCTTCCAAACTCGCAGGGACAGATGAGGATCCATTGCAGCGTTTGAGCCTGCTCGTATTGCACCATGGAAACCTCACTCTCAAACAGTCACCAAACCTTTGGGCGCACGGAAGCGACCAACGGCAGTCACTTGTTTCAAGGCGTTGTAAACGGGAGTATTCATCACCACTGTGAGTTGATCGTGTCGATACAGCCTACGTTTACCCGTGCTGCTCCAGGGCTGTTACCTTACCTATCCCGAGGTCTCAATCGACATTGACTGATTTTACCAGGGAATGCCCCCGAGCTACAGAACTCTCAACCACATATATTTGATGATCTCCCGTTGGCAGCTTTCAACTCCACAGGAAGGGATCAAACCTACTGTCTTCCGGGTACCCGAAAAGGGTTGCTAGAAGAAATCAGGATATGGGCCAATGGGGATGCAACGCGCCGGGTGTATTGGCTTGAGGGGATGGCTGGCACTGGAAAGTCCACCATAGCTCTGACAGTTGCCCGTGATCAATATGAACGCCGTCGTCTCGGCGCCAGCTTTTTCTTCACAAGGGGCGGAGGAGGCCTTGCCTCAGCCCGAAGCTTCGCGGCTACAATTGCTTCCCAACTGAGAGAATTCTCCCCAGAGCTGAAGAAAGGCATCGACGATGCTGCAATGGCAAACCCCCGAATTCAAACCTTGACACTATACGATCAGTGGAAGAAGCTTGTGATAGAGCCTCTCTCGCGCCTAACGAATGAATCGATATCGCATCCACTTGTCATTGTCATTGACGCCTTGGACGAATGCGATGAGGGCGCATCGTACGGCGATAAAACATTCTCGGTCTTGGTTCAATGCCTCAAAGATGTCACCACGATAGAGAGTGTTGAAATTCGAGTTTTCGCCACCAGCAGACCACATGGAGGAATTAAAATGGGATTTGACCGCATTTTGAACAAAGCCTTTCGGGGTCTCATTCTCCAGGACATCGAGAAATCGATCGTCGATGAGGACCTGACGATATTTTACAAAGAAAAGCTCGGTGAAGCCGCCGATTGGTTGTGTCGACCTGATTTGCGCTGCTCCGATGAGGCTATCAAGCATTTGGTCGAAAAGTCCCATGGGCTGTTCATTCACGCTGCCACCATATGCAGATTCATTCTGAATGGAAAAGACTCTGCTCATGATAGGCTTTTGAGTCTTCTCGCCACTGGAAACAATTCCGTAAAGGCAGAAATCGAGCTGGATAAGCTGTACACCACAGTTCTGGAAAGTTCGTCGACCGTGAACCCGGAAGCCGAAGAAAGACAGCCGAAGCAAGAACTGTTTCATCGAATCATTGGATCCATTGTCATACTATTCGATGTAATGACGATTTCGGATTTGGCTATGATGCTCCAAGAGCCCAAGGAGCAAGTTCTCACAACGCTGAACCTACACAAATCTGTGATAGACGTCCCAGAGTCCAACCTACACATTCGACTGCTGCATCCATCGTTTCGAGATTTTCTTCTAGACTCTACCAGGTGTCGCCATTCAAGCTTTTCGATTGATCCCAGAGAAGCACATGGTCGCCTCTTCAGATACTGTCTCCGAATTATGAAAGAACACTTACGGCGCAACATGTGTAGCTCTTCGCAGCCTGCGACAAATGCACGAAATCACATTTCCAAATCCGATATGGAGATGGATATTCCTGTTGCCGTTCAATATGCAAGTTGCTATTGGATTCGCCACTTACAGCAAAGCACCATCGATCCCACAGGAGATACTGATGTATTGGAATTTTTTCAATATAGGTTTCTCTATTGGTTGGAAACTTTGGCCTTGATTGGCCGGCTATCGGACGCCCTTGTGCTGATGGAGGTTTTGGGAAAGATGGTATCGGTACGTTAATTTCATTTGCGAATGTGAGGGCAACGTTAATTTATTGAAGATCCCAAATACCAAACCCCAGTCTCGGAGATGGCTCTCCAAAAAGCTACTCGGCAAGTCAGAGATGCTTCGCAGCCCTCGCAACGATGTCTCCATTCCACTAAATCTTGTACTCGACGACGCAAAACGATTTCTCCGAAGTCACATATCAATCATTGAGAATGCACCATTGCAATTATATTCCTCTGCAATGATGTTCAGTCCAACCTCCAGTATTACAAAGCAACGATATTACCACGAACTTTCCAACTGGACACTCTCAAAGCCTGGTCTTACTGAGAAATGGGAATCCCACTTGCAACAATTCATTTGCCCATATCTCATCCGAGACGTGGCATTCTCGCACGACGGTGGCCTACTTTGCGTTGGGCTAGGAGATGGCGATGTACACCTCTGTGAAATAGCCACAGGTATAGAGCGAAAAGTCCTATCCACCAATAAACGCATCAGTGCGTTGGTACTCTCATCTGATGGCAGTCTCATGGCCATTGGATTTAGGAATGGTGGGGTTTCACTCTGGGACCTCACGACTTTGAGCCTGCTACACTCCCTAGAAGCGGAGGGGTCGGTCATTCAAGTGGCATTCTCACCCAGCGGCAATGTAGTGGCTTCTTGTTTTACTGCAGTCCATCAATGGGATGTCAACACGGGATTGAAGCTGCACACCCTGATACATCAAGACGCCACTGACGACAGTCATGCATTGGACAAACTCTCTCTTGATTGTACCAGTCTGACATTCGGCGTCAAGGGCAACAAAATCGAACTCCGGGATACAGTGACAGGCGCAACGAGATGGCCCCTTCAAGGCGACTCGCTCTTGAAAGGCCTCGGGCGCATCCATCCCTATGGGGGACGTCAAGTCTCACCCAATGGCAATCTAATTGTAGTTGAACTTGAGTCTGGTCCAGTTACGTGGGCTCTCTTCGACATTGCAACAGGAAAGAAAAGAGTTTGGAAACCTTTCAAGTCTGAAGAGAAACATTTTCGACCCTTGCGTTTTGCATTTTCGCCTGATAGCGAGCTGATTGCTGTTTCCAATTCTTCCGGAATCGAAATCTTCCATATAAAAACGTGGAAGATGTTGGCTCGTCGAGATGATTGCGAAGGTGCCATTCAGCATATCTCATTCTCACCTAATAGCCAGCTTCTCGCCTGTTGGAATTCGCGGTCAGTCAGTCTCTGGGATATCACAACGTGTGAACGGTGGCACACGTCAGGAAGTCGCACCCAAAAGGTCATAGGAAGAATCTCTTCCGTCAACGGCAACATGTTTGAGTCGTTCAACTCTGAATTCATCTTTCGGAATCCAAAAACACACAAGTCTCAGACTATGAAGATGAAGAGTCCGAGAGAGGGAAATAACTTTCCCAGAATTGCTGTGTCCCTCGATGGTAAGCTAATGGCTTCCGCCTGGGCGGCGGGGAGAGTCTACCTCTGCGACACGGGGACAGGCGCACTCAAGCACACTTTCCATGCAGAACAAGAACGGAGATGCTCTACAGTGAAAATTTCACCAAATGGCGTATTCGTGGCCTTTGCACCAACAATGGGAGTGGTGTCAATATGGGATTCAACCACAGGGAAACGACACCATCAAGTTTTGCCCTATGACCAATCGCCATTCGGTCCCGAAGACATGGCTTTTTCGCCTGATAGTAGGCTTATAGCCTTCGGGTTTTGGGATGGTGTTATCTCCATCTGGGAGATTGAACACGACACGGCTTGTGCAAGGACAGAGTTTTGTCATAGTGTCAGCCGGATCAAAGCTTTGGCTTTCTCTCCCGATACTAAGCTCCTGGCCTCGGGATCTGATGATAGTCAACTTTGCCTCTGGGACACGACAACAGGGACGAAGCGGTGGGCCTTGCAAGGCTCTCCTAAAACGAAACGTATAAGCGGCCTGGTATTAGTGGCATTTTCGCACGATGGGGAGCTCGTAGCTTCTGCATTCAACACTGGTTCAGTGACACTCTGGCACGTCAAATCCGGTACAATACATCAGACCGTCACTACTGGTGGGGACTTGAATTCCCTTTTCTTTTCCGACACGGGTTTTCTCACGGATCGCGGACCCCTTCCACTGTCTGACAATTCTCAATCCATCTTTGTTTCAGAGGATTGGATCATGGTGGGAGAACAACGCGTTGTCTACATCCCGCCGGATTACCGAGAATCTCTTGCGTTCGTTTCTGGGGACACAGTGGGCTTTCTCGACAGCTCAGGTCAGGTTCAGACGTTCCGCTACAATCTTCCGTGATGTACAAATCCAATACTGTGTACTTCATTTCCTTCATGTATTTCAATTAAACAGAAAGTACTATTTCCTACCAGCAGCTAAACAAGTCTCAATGATGTATACTAACACACGAATAAGATGACCCGGAGGCAGCTGCACGAATACCTAGGTAGGCGTATGGGGCTAGGTACGTATACCTACTGTAGGTATCACCTGGGCAGTGCACATGAGAGGCAGCCTGGATCATCTCGATACATCGACCAAGCGCAGCTTCGTCAAGTTACTCCAAATGGAAGGATGGTGAGTAGTATGCCACTCAGCTTCCGAGTTCATTCCACTGATACAAACCGAAAGGTACCTACAAGAACGCGGAAACTTCATTGACGGTAAACCGCTGTACGAACTTGGAAGTTTTGTTTGCAACAATGCTTCGAATGAAATGAGAAATCTTCAAGCTGGTATTGTGTTCAATCTGGCAAATGTTGCGAGTGAGACAAATCAATTTCAATCCTGTCTCAAGTATGAGGAGCATTCACTGAGAACAAAAGAAGCTCTCCCAAACTGCCGAGAGACTCTCCTAGCAACATGCCACTGGCTACAACGATAAGAAGCAGGCGTTTGGAAGGTACACGACGGAGACAGGCCCACATGAATAACCCTCCTAGAGTTCGTGATAGAGTGAAAACAGGAGTCGTAAAAATCCCTGGAAACAAGGTCAGATATCGCCACATACGTAGTAGGTAACAACAGAGATAAAACGTTCACAAGATAGAGAAGAAACATACCGATGGCAAAGGAAGCCCCACTGGGAACATAAACCTGCCACCACTTGTCCTGAAACCTCATTTTTATCACTGTAGCAATAGCAAAGAAAATTCCAAAGCCCAATGCGTAGCCGCCTGCGCCGGGGGGAAGTCCTTTGTTCAAGACCATTTTCGCAGTACTGACTTGAAGGAAGGAGTTTGGTACCTGAATGAAGTCCCCTGGAACTGGAAACTGATTCGTAAACAGTCTGTACGTCAGACAAGACACAAGGGCGCCGAAAACTGATCCGATTATCTGACCGTAAGTCTGAACTTCTGGAGGCGCACCAACCAGTTGCCCTATCTTGAGGTCAAATGCAAGATCGCCGGATTGATTGGCTCCTCCGTTCGCGATCGCAGCAGATAGAATGTTAATCATCACGCTGTTCGGGTTTGATCGGGGAGTTATGGCGGCCAAAAACAATTGGGCCGCTTTGCACACACGACAGGGGTCAGTCAAACTGTAGCCATGAAAATAACAAGGGATCCGTGAATTGTAGAGCTTATAATGGTAAGCTTGATTCAGACATACCTAAGCCACTGCCTGCATTGAAGTCAGATTCTGCCAATCCACGAATGCCAGTCATTGCTACTGGCAGGGCCAGCATTATTGAGACAACTGTGTAATACCAAGGCATTTTGTTGCCAAAGACTAGATGTGTGGCAAGGACGCAGGCCAGGATAGAAGCAATGAAGCCCGCCGACAAGACGTAACCACCATATGAGCTCTTGCGTCTTCCATCGAGTGATGCTAGAGAAGTAGGACATGAGAGTTCGTCAGCAACATCCTCAGCTGCATCTTCACCATCGACATCGTGGTTTGTTGTCGCCGGGGCATATTCATGCGGTTGGTCAGGCAGCATAATCCTTTGGCGCCGGAAGAGAGCGAGTCCATCATCCCAGGTCCAAGGACATAGATGCCCGAATTTCTCCCATATGACTTTGAAATAAATCCAGATCATTTTGACGAGAGTGTCGGCCATCAAGCAAGCCAAACTGATCCAGATCAACCAGCCACGGCTTCCAGTCTCCCAATCGCTAACATCCCCTGGGGCCCAGCCTTTGAATTTGACATAGGGGGACAATATACCCCAGCCAATGACTGCACCCATCAGCATATGCAATACGATCTCTGGTCCCATGATCATTCCCGATCCAAAAAAGCCAGGCGACAAACTAAATGTCCATAGCCACTTTCGAGCCGCTTGGCGGCCAAACAGAGGTATATCTTTCGTTATTGGAACGAAAAACATGAACACTGTCTGTAATTTGATAAGTATTGTTTAACTTCAGAATAGAGCGGGAAGACTCACGAACAGAGCCGACCAAGCCGCAGATGTTAGAATGAGACTCAAATCTCTTGGTAGCTTTTCAGGTTCAGGCCCGGCCTCTTCGTACTCTTCACGAGGAGTCGAGTCTGATAACAAGCCAGTCGTGACTCTCGGTTCAGTATCCGGCGTGATTGGAACTTCCAACACAGTATTCTCTTTAGTATACAGTGCATTGATCACATTTGCAGATGCCGTTGCACCGGGCCAAGGCCAAACAGTCGGAAAAATCAGGCGATCTTTCAAAAGGGCAGCGAAGAGGATACCGAAAAAGCTCAATCCAAGGGACCAGATTATCATTTGCGGATATCTCAGTCAAAACGAGCCTCCCTCATTTGGCCCAAGAATGAATTCTAGCGCCGGTATGACCTCGGTGAAGCCAGCCGTAGCAGGCATGCAGCCTGTCGCAGTGGCGGTGCTTACGATCAGGACATTTTCCGCCTTGGTGAGCGGCGCGAAATCGAATTTGGCCAGTGCACCAATTGCCAGATACCCCAGCAGGGCCGAGACCGTGGGTAATGTGCACCCGCTCCCGTTTGTAGGCCGTAATATGTATTGCAAAGGTTGATCAATACTCCCACCAGCAGTCCGACTACCAGCGCCCGCAAAGTGAAGCTTTGTGGTATCAGAGCATCGCGGGAGGCAGGTATCTGACGCAATAACCCCGCTGGTTCCGGATCAAGACGATATTGAGACTCAGTGAAGCCCGAAGACATCACGACGAATGGAGGGAATGGCTTGAGGTCACTCTATAGCCGTGAATGGAAGTGACATCCATTAAGCCCCTGTGAAGACGTTGGCTCCCATCCAACAACGCCCCAACTTCTGCACGTGATTTTGTATCCCAGGACCCCTGCACGAAACTGATTCGGACACGGACGGGAATATTGCTGCCCACTACGGAGTACTCCGTACACTAGTCTACGCCCGAGCAGGCCTGGTCAATAGAGGCGAGTTGATTTTGGCTGGCACAGGGCCTTGTTTCGGCGTCATTTATTTGCGACTAGAATTCGGGGACAGTAACCAGACCGAGATGTATCTGGGCGGGTGGATTGTCTGAGACGATAAGAGGAGGCGGTTAAGGGCCGGCCCGCCAACCTTCCAAGGTTTGTGGGTCATTTCTTTGGAGGCTCAGCAAAAATCACCTACACCCAATTTCAATCTCAACCCAGAGATGTTTCGAGTATTGAAAATGTACCGTGGATTGAGGGAGCTGCGAGATTGCCTGGTAAAGGCGTGCCCAGGGTGAATGACTCCTTCGAGTCACGCCAACAACTCCTAAATTCCAAGGCCCAGAAGGTATAGGTAACTACTTCAGTATACAGCAGAATAGAAAATAAATACTCGAATGTCACAGGAATTGGCAAGTCATGTATTCACTTCCGTAGGGCTGAATCATGTTCACAGCGCCGATGAACCCTCGAATGGCCTGCAATTAACGATAATGGAGATTTGGAGGCGCCTTTTATAATACGCCTACCACGCTACGCTGTCAGGATCTCAACCTAAAGAATGGGGAACAGGGCATCAATGAGCCCTGTATGTACCCGAGTCACATCTTGATACAATGTGGTCATGACCTGATATTCTCTAAATGTACATAAAGGCAAATTCCGAAGCCTTCATAGACGTGGTATCGCTATGCTAACTAATCAAACACAAACAGCAGACCCATCCAAACCCCATAAATGCTTTTGTCGAGACTGGTACATACTCCAACCTACTGACGGAACGTAAGAGACTTGCCAGTCTCGTCCCGCTTGATTTTGCGCGCGCCAGAGGGTGCCTCCATGGCCTTGGCGTAGGGGTTGAAGGCCTTGCGGCGGGGTTGGGTGGCGGTGGCAGCAGAAGGCGCGTTGAGAACGGCATCGGCCGCGCCGTAGTCGAAGGGTGCTTCGGCTTCGGCCTTGGCTTTCCTGGCCTTCTCCTCCTTCTTCTCTTCCTTTCTCTTCTTCTTGTCCTTGCGAGACTTCTTGCTGACCACTTGGATGACGTCGGGGTTGCTGGTGTCGTCGAGGTCGGCTGTCGTAGAAAGGGCTTGTTCGGGGTTGTCGATGGGAGTGACCTTGCGCTTGCGGGGACCGCCAAGGTCCTTCACGGTGAAGTACTTCGGTGCCTCGGGCTTTGAGGGGGCCGGGGCCGGGGCAGTCTGGCTGGCAGTGGGTGGAGAGGCGGTGATGACCTGTTCCTGGGGTTCGGAGATGGTGGTTGGCATGGGTGGCAGAGGGAGAGAAATGCGCATGGCTTCTGCGAGGGCGGAAAGTGTATGGGCAATTGGAAGAGACGGTTCCTTCGCTTTCAAAACATCACCCCAGAATTGAGATGTCTCGCACCGTCCTGCGACAGGGGCACTGGGATCCGACTGGGGGGTGGTGTCTTCGGGGGCCTTGAAGACGTGTTTTGGTGGTGCGATGTCCCGCCACTCAGGGCCATCGATGCTGTCGACCTTGGCTTGCTTAATAACATCCAAGAGATCCGAGGCACGCTCCTTGGTGATGGGGGTCATTGGCGATAAGGTGCGGAACAGGGTACCTAGGTCAAGGGGCATAGTCTGGGCAAGCTTGAACAACATGTGCTTGGGGTAAACACATTGCCAGCCCTCATCTTCGGCGCGCGCAACTTCGTCGCGGAACTGATGGACTGCCTTGAAAACAGCGAATTGCTCCTTGGAGAAATTTCCCGGGTTACGCCAAAGCAGATCGTACCAGCCTCCTGGGCCAAGGCCGTTCGCGGCATCATACACAGGACGCTCATACCGCTGTAGAGCCTCCTTCTTGGAACCCTCGTTGACGTAATCAATTTTGCTTGCTTCCTCGGTGGAGTCTTCAATAAGGTCGTTTCGGAGGCGGTCGTAAATGTAAAGCAAATAGTGGGTATCCGAGCGGGCATAGTCGAACATGCCAGTGGGAAGTGGGCGAGCTCGCCAATCGGCAGTCTGATAGCGCTTGTCGGCTTCGAAGTTGACGAACTTGCTGAGCAGGAATTTCAAGCTGCGCTTGGGGAAACCCAGTGCGGATGCAGCATGGAAAGTATCGAACATGCCGACCATATAGAGACCGAGGTCACGCTGCAACCAAATGATATCCATGGTGGCACCGTGCAGGACCTTCAAGATCTTTGGGTCCGCGAAAACTTCGTTCAGAATTTGTAGTTCTTCTCTCCAAGGCTTCAAAGTGTCGACAACCCAGTCCTTCTCCCGGGTGCTGATTTGCATCAAAGATACAAGACCGTGATATGAGTGGACATCGTGGTGCTCCAAATCGACGGCAATCTCCTTGGCCTTTTTGAGCTCTTCCAACATATCCTTGACCCCATCCAAAGTATCCACGAACGTAGCAGTTGTGCTTTCGAATGGCAGGTAGTCAATAGGCGGGGAAACCTGATAGACAGGCTCCGGGTACTGGGACTCGCGGATCTCCGTCTCGTATGGATGAGGGTAAGCTTCTACACCATCGATTTTCTTCATCTTCAAAGACTTCTCCAATGGGACAATCGCGTGAGGCTTGGACTTGAGCAGGGGCTTGAATGGGCTCATATCGGTGCTATCCGGTTTGCGCTCGAACTCCAACTGAGGTTTGGGGATTTTGGATGGGCCGTAGTCGTAGATCGTTGGGAAGGCAGGTCCTTTCTTGGCTGGGGCAGCTTGCGCTTGTTCCTCCTGTGATGGGCTAAGCTTCTTGATCACACCGGTGAACTCATCCAAGCAGGCATCGGCCTTCTCCAATAGCGAATCAATCACATCCACCACGCTGCGCCAGTTGTCGTCGATCGAATCCTCATCTTGAAGGGTGGGGCCGGTCAAGTCTGTGCCGGCGTTGGCAGCTTTGATCACTGCAGATGTAAGCGCAAGGATGCGCTCGCTTTCTTCATCGAGCGACTTGGAAAATTCCGCGCTGGAGGTGCGATGGAAGTTGAGGTCTTCTCCCGCGAGGTATCCGGCAGTCTTAGAAACGCGGAGAACAGCGGACGACAAATCCTCGTAGTACTGGGAGAAACCTGCAGGGTCCATGTTGACTAGCAGAGCTTCAAGTCGGTGAATTGCAACGGATTGGAAATCGCGGAATGGACTCTCCGAAAAAAATCACAATGGGGAAAGGCCCGCGTTGACCGCCCGATACTGCCGAAAGTCTACAACTTCACCGCATTGCATTCCTCTTCGACTATAGAGCAAGTACTCCGTAGTCGGATATCACTATCTTCAGCCATGGCTGCCTCTATCGCCCCAGAATGCAATGAAATCAAAGAGTCTGTCACATGGTCTGCAACGTCTACATCATATATTGACCAACTCTACAGGAAATATGACACTTGCTTCCTCAAGTGGTACAGCGACAGTATGAACTCCCGAAGCTGAGCTCATCATGCAGAAGTTACAGATGCTGATTATGGAGCAGAATACTTGCGTGGCAACACCTCATCAAATGACTGTGAAGCCTTGTTCCAAACATACAAGGGATGTCTGAACGTGAGTCTTGCCGTGGATCTGATCAGGGTTTGCATGTGTCTAATCAGTGCATTTAATGCCACAGAAAGTCTTGAAAGAACGCGGCATTGACACTATGGTGGAAGATGCTCGCAAGTCTGGCAGCAGTGAAACAGATGCCGAGTTCCTCAAAAAGTCATGAGAAGCTCGGGTTTGGGGCAATCAGGTCGTGAGCCTGGATCCCTCAATGCGATTTCGACTTTGATGCATGCAGTCCCATCTTTCCGCGTTGTGGACAGGAGTTATCGGTTTGGAATTGTGGTTTTCATTCTGTTTGTAAATAGCATATCTCACCTCTCAGCATGCTTCTCTACTCTTAACTGAATATGTTCTTTTCTCTGGGCATACATAATCCTTGAATGCCAGCCTACTGTTGTAAGTATACTACTGGCTAAAGATTCCATGCTCTAGACTCCCAAGGTTGACTCATTCTCAAGTATTTTACGTAGACTCAGACAGATGTATATAGATACAGCAGCGGTCTATAGCGCAATCCGCAAAGAGGCCCCAAATACATAAAGTGGGCAATAGTTGTACCAAAGTAGATGATCAATAAACCCAAACAGCATCAAACACTAGAAACAAGACCGAAATCAATACCTCAAAAGTAATAAGTAGAAAGTCGACATGTCGCCGAACCGAAGTATAAGCTTCTGCTAAGGCACTGTCACGTGTGCGACGGTCTAGACGATCACCGGTGACGAAGCAACTTGACTTCAATTTCAGTCGCGACTCCCTTGTCTCTACATTTTCTTCGATTTCCACCGCCTGCGAGTCTCCAGCATTCTATTTGTCGTGGTGCCTGACCTCTCTCGAACCTCTCATCCAACTATGCGCGCAACCCAAACGCGGATCGCCTGAACCACCTCGATTCATGCACCCCTTTTCCGTCCTCACACTTGGGATCTTCGTTGCGGGCTATATCACCGCTAGGTGGGATCTCGTTACCCGTCTATACGAATTGGCCATCTTTGCCTGGGATCACGGTGTCGTTGTGCGTCTCTCCGACCTCGGTCTAGGGCCCCTCCGCTTGCGACGGCCAGCTCTGGGGCTGTGCGGGATATCGTGAACAACGTCGCTAACCGTTTTCTATCCAGACACGGACTGCGAAAGGCTTCCTGTTTCTTTCCGTCTTCTTCGCCCTCCTCGTCCTGCCTATCAATCACCTCGCGTCCAAAGAGGGTCAATTGGTGAGCGAACCCGAAGCGATCTGATGCGCTGGATACCGGTCACGCATTATGGCATTCTGTGCCCAGCTGGGTTGATATACTGACGGTTTGGGGAAAATTAGCACCCGCGGCACGTGAATCTCGGCGTCTCTGCGCGAGAACAGTTGCGCCGACGAGGCTCGTTCTGAAAGTTGGGTGGAGGATGACAATATGCTCATGGGTGATGGACTGTTACGGGTATTCTGGCCGTATGATCTCCCACGATCCTCCTCACCGGGTGTGATTGTCGGATGGCGGAATTCAGAGCTGGATCTTTTTGTGCTCACGGTCCTGGAAGATGTCGAGGTAGGCGGTTTCCCCCATGGGTAACCTGTACATGAATTGACCTGTGAATGGAACAGCCGCGCAATGTCGATAATGCTCTCCGCGCAGGGATTCTGTTTCGCAACAGTCCTCACCCGATTGTGCGTATATTCAATCTATGTGGCCGCGCTCAAATGCATGTGCTTGGCTCGACCAATTCCTCTGTGCCGCCTACATCATTCAGCTCCTCACATCTCGATGTGGTTGCAACTCCGCCGTTGAAAGCTCCTCGGATATATTGTCCCCCAGAGGCAAATTTGTCTGTCCAAGTGATCATGTATCACCGACCGCATCCTACGCGCATGGAATACATGTCACTCTATCCGATTTCACTGGCCCTTGGAGACAAGGCCACGAGAACCGAAAGTCTTGGTCCATCCTCTGACAAGAATGAGCCAGACGAAGGCGGCAAGACTGGATCCAAGGGCTTGGTTGAGAAGCTCAAACTCCACTCGGTGGTGAAACATGTTCCATCGCAGAAGGAACAGGCTTTACCGCTGATCATCAACCAAGTCAACTGTGCGTATGAAATGTCCCAGCTCATGCACAAGAACAGTCATTTGATCGGTATTCGTGCCAAACGGAGCATGAGTGTTGGTGAGCGTGTGGTGGAGTCGGCGACTACACTGTGGGGGTTCATTGTCCTCTGCATTGCTCACGTCTTCTGGGAATGGATCTGGCCTGTCGTAACGCGGGTCTTCGTCATGGGCCTGGTATGTCATCGCTCAGTTGCGGAGGTTGTCCTGCAATTCCTTGAGTGGCGCGCTCGGCCTGATGCTGCTGCTCTCAAGGATATCTCGGCAACCGCCCAACAAGTGGACATACGCTTACAACAGTTCTGCTACTGGCCGATCCAGTATGTCAAGCTTCGACAGAGAAAGGATAACTGGGAGAGCGTGACGACCAGTCATCCGGATTACATCCGGTTCTACAACAGTCTGTGGCTTGTTGCCAATGATGTGATCATTGGAATCGCCATGGGATCCTATATCATTGACAATGCGAACTGGGTTGCTTCGCAAATCAACACTGTCCTGACTGGCTGGACTGTGGAAGGACTCCAGCGTACCATCTCCTGGCTAATGGACTGGCCCGCCGGCCTGAAGCTCAACAACGAGCTCGCAGCCTTCCTCGGTGACTTGTTCCTCTGGGTCATTGAGAATTGGGCAGCCTGTATCGCCAATCTCCAACCTTTCCTCCCCACCGTCATCTGGCTAGTTGGATGTTCAAGCTTTGCAGGAGCCAGCATGCCGATTGCAATCTTCTCCGACCTCCTTTCAATCCTTACAGTCCACATTTACTCCTTCTACATTGCCTCCGCAAGGATATTCAACTGGCAACTCACCATCATCATTTCCCTTTTCCATCTTTTCCGCGGAAAGAAACGCAACGTCCTCCGCAACCGAATAGACTCATGCGACTACGACCTAGACCAACTTCTCCTCGGCACTATTCTTTTCACCGTCCTTTTCTTCCTCCTCCCAACCGTCGTGGTCTTCTACCTGACCTTCGCATCCGCCCGGATGTTAATCATCACCATGAAAGCAGGTTTCGATACCTGTCTCGCATTCCTGAATCACTTCCCCCTCTTCGCACTAATGCTTCGCGTCAAAGACTCCCGGCGTCTGCCGGGTGGTATTCGCTTCGAACTCCGCGAGGAGCCAAACAAAGGCTCTCCTACCGCAGACTCATCTGCACTGGTTTCCTATATCCACCTGGAGGTATGTTTGCATCAAGACAAAAGAGCCATGAAATCAGCTAACATGATCCAGTCCATACCACTTCCGCTACGTGCAATGTTCGACCAATACTTCCAGCTTGGTCATCGTCTTCGGAAACATTACCTCGCTCCTAGAGTCATCTTCTGCCTTGTGACTGGCCGCTTCGTGCCTCCTATCCACCGCCGCAATCTATACAGCATGCAATATAGCATGCTTCCAGCCCGCCGGGCTGGCATGGCAGAGGTGTGGTCATTGCTCACGCAGCCGAAGAAAACCAGCAGCGGGAGTAGCGGCACCGGCTCTATGGGCGGAGGCATAGTCCCAGGTAATCCAGTGCCCAGGGTTCCTCCAAACTTTGGGCAGGGCGATCCGCGGAGAAGAGGGCACCGCTGAAGTGACTCTTGTACATAATACCAATGAGAAAAGAACATGCATACTGCTACGCTTCCGAAATTCAATTCATAGCACCAGTTAAGAGATGCGTACATTCCGTACAATAATTTCCGTATCCGAATGCCCCCGAACGCCTAACCCCATGAGAAAAAGGCTGTATAGAAATGATCCCACATCATAGAGCCTTGAGACCCTGGAAGACCTTATTGGCCTGTAATTTTTCATCACCCTGTGCCAAATCACGCATGACCTGTCTCTTTTCTTCGGCGGTCATTTCCTTGCCCTCTGTCGCCGCTTTCCACTTCATCAACATCCCCTTAAGCAAAGCACTACCTTCCTCGACATCCTGCTGAGAATACTTATCAAGCGAAGGAGCAAGAGCCTTCTGACCCGGCGAAGCAGAAGTGAAGTCCTCCAGCTCCTCAGCCTTCTGACGAGCCATATTAACAACCTTATTCGGGAAACGAACAAGTTCCGCAACATGGATTCCGAAAGATTGATCACAGATACCCGGTTCGACACGGTAAAGCAAAGTAACCTGGCGTTTCTTCTTTTCCTCAGCTTCGTCGATAGTTTCACTTGCTTCGTCTCCGATGAATGCTACGACGTGGAGATTCTTCACGGCCTTCGGGTACCGCTCTTCGAGGGCAGTGAGCTCATGGAAATGCGTGGCAAAGAGACCGAAGCATCGGATCTCTGTAATGATGTGTTCGGAAATAGCCCAGGCTAGACCGAAGCCGTCGTAGGTACTTGTTCCTCGGCCCAGTTCGTCAATGATGATGAGAGATTCTGAGGTGGCGGATTTGAGAATGTTGGAGGTCTCGAGCATTTCGGCCATGAATGTTGATACACCCTTTAGCTGGGAATCGCTGGCGCCGACTCGGGCGAGAATGCAGTCGAAGATTGTTAGCTCGGCTTCCGTGCAGGGGACGAAGCAGCCTGTTTGGGCCATGAGGGCAATTACACCGATCTGGCGAATGTAGGTGGATTTTCCGCCCATGTTGGGACCGGTGATGATGAGGAAGGAGGATTCGTCGCGGATCAGAGAGACGTCGTTTGTGATGAAGGAGATGTCGTCTTGCATTTCCATGCATGGGTGTCTAGCTTCTTTGAGGACAGTGTTTCCGGTTCCGCGAGGGTGAATCTTAGGACGGACGTAGCCGGAGGGTGCATGCATGGAGGCATGGGCAAAACTGACGATGACATCGAGATGGGCAAGCACACCGGCGAGTTGTTCCAGGACTGGACAGTAGGAGGCAGCGACATTGACGACCTCGTTGACTAGACCGGTCTGGGTTCGGTTGTAGTTTGAAGAGAGCTGGTCATGCTCTCGGCGAAGACTCTGCATGGTCGATGTCGTGAAGTAGACACCGTTCTTCTGCGTGGAGCATTCCTGATATTCGCGCTTGTTGCGAATACAGCCCGCCTCGTTACGAGTGAGACGGAAGCACCAGCCGTGAACGCGGTGGTTCTCCATGAAAAGCTTCTTCTCCATATCCTGCTTGAGATCTTGTGAGACTCGTCTGTGTTCAGCATCCATATCATGGCGCAGCTTGTCGAGCTTCTTCCTGATAATCCGCAGGCCATCATCGAACTCGGGCTTGATAATGAATTCATGGTTTTCCAAAGCTGCAAGATCAACGGTCGTTTCGACCATCTCCTCAAGCATGGCCAGACTGTCAGAGTAGCCACGGATCTTTGAAGTGTACTCTGTTTCAAGAGGTGTCTGATACTGTTCATCCATCACATCACCCAGGGCACTGACGAAGCCAGGCAAGCGAATAGCAACCTGGTATGCGCGAACAACATCTTCTAGATTAGCCTGCTTCCGCTGGAAACGCTTCGCCAGCCGGTAAAGATCGGGAATTGAGCGCAGATGCTCCTCCTGCATCGTCTGACGCAGCTCGGTGTTGACAACGAACGCCTCAACAAGCTGTTGCCGTTGCTCAATCGCTGCTAGATCCATCAGAGGCTGCTTGAGCCATTGAGCCAACAGGCGACTGCCCACAGGCGTCTTGCAGTGATTGAGCAGACCGTACAAACTCATAGACTTAGCACCGTCCCGCGGGCCAGGCATAAGGTTCAGGGCACGAAGCGCAGCCGCATCAAGCTTCATGTACTGCGACAGGTCATGCTGGTAGAGTTGATATTGACCAAAGTTCGTAGGATCAGTCATGACGTTCAGATACTTGATCAAAGCCGAAGCAGATCCCATAGCCAACTTCAGTTCCGTCTGAGGCAAAGTACTGGCAGAGCGCTCATCTCTCAGCAATCTCGTCAGATCCTGCTCGATATCCTTAACACCAAAGTCTGCAACCGGACGCTCAGAGATAGCAATGCCACAGCTATCAGCGATTGCGCGAATCTTGGCCAGTTCCACATCCTTCCGCGACGAATCCATAGTCACCAGACATTCCTTGACACCGAGCTGAATGACCAAAGACTCGAAATTGGAATAGATATCATTATCCAGGAATTCACTGACACCAAGCTCACGCACACTCGCATCAGCAAAGCACACGCCCACATTCCGCGCCTCAGCAGCTCGTGCAGAGATCTTCACTGCTAGAATGATAGGCGAAGAATCCTGCTGCAAAGCACCAACACTGCCAAGCTCTTCTTCGACATCCTGCAAATTTCCAGGACTAGCCTGCTTCGCCAGCTTCCAATTGCCCTTCCCTGAGCCTGCAGAGGCCCAGATCTCAACACGTTTATTAAGTCTGAAGAGTGCTTCTCGAAGGAAGTTCCGGAACACGGTTATGCTTAGTGTGACGGATGGGAGACCGCCGGTCTCGCTGCGGCCCAGGTTCCGGAGCACGGAGGTCGTTTTGTAGACGGTGCGTGCTATGAATTCGGCATTGGCCCCGTGAGACGAGTACCAGTCTCCGCGGTCGAATACGCGGATCGTCTCGTCGTTGTCGGGGGCGGGAAGGGAGCGGTAGAAGCCAATGAAGCCGACTTCGTCGTCGACCTGTGCGGGTTGGGTTAGTGATTGCTCAATTGGGTTGTTGTTCAGGATTTGATAGATTGTACCTTTAGATCAGGTCGAGAAGACATTGTGTTGTTGAAAGGTACAGCAAAACACGGAGTGGCTTCCAAGGTTCTGTTAAGGTAGTTTGGACGAGTCCACGACGCGCTGCCACGCGTGCACGTGATCGCGTCACGCGTTAAGTGGGATCGCTCTTCACTAGGCCCTTAATTATGACGAGATCTGTGTACGGAGGAAAGCGGTTTCACTGATTATTCGTATTATGATTGTGTGCCCGGAGGCCTAATGCTAAATGCTACTCGAAGTAGTGGTAATGTTGACATGAGGTAAGATACAGGGTATAGCGCTGATGCAAAAGCCGCGAGCAGAACTCCACGGATGGGTATGAAACAAAGAAACAAAAACATGAAAAGCCGGCTCAAACAGTAGTGACAACGGCAGAGGTGGCCCATTCCGTCTTGAGCTGGGCAACCTTCGCACCAATGTCCTTGACACAGACATCCCGACAAGACTTAAGCACCACAGACTTCATCGACCCAATAGTGACGATGTTAACCCAGCTGCCCGCAATCTTGGAATCAGACAGAATCTCCAAACACTTCACGACCTCATCTGAACCAATCTCGCTGCGGATGGAGTCGCGAACATGCTGAATCATGACATCAAGCTTGAAAGGCTTCCGTTGGATAGCAAGCATGGCCCGAATACCATGACCAACAGTTCCCGTGGGACGCAGCATAGCCAGAATACCAGCAACTTCCTCAACGCGATCAGCAGCAGAGAGACGCACAAGCTCCGTCTTCGTAGGTGGAGGAGGAAGCTTAGACTGACGAAGCTGCTTGCTCTTAATACGCTCGAGAAGTCCCTGACCACGACTAACTGTCGCTTTGCGCTGGAGGGGTGTTGTCTCCGCCTTCTCGGCCTGGACTCTCTCGGCGTTCAGACGCACCAGACCACCCTTCAAATCCTGGAGACGCTGCTGACCCTTCCGGAACGTTGCGAGCGGGGCAAGGGACTCGTGGATTGTCGCGAGGCCAAAGGACTCAGTGAAGAGTCTTGATTGTTCCTCCTCGGTTGAGGAGCGGAGGGATTCGGGGGCCTTTTCCCAGAGGAGTTCGAGGGCTTCTTCGAAAGAGTCTTGCATGGCGGGTGGTTGGACGCTGATGTGGACGGTTCTTTCGATGCAGATCTTGCCGAGACCGTAGTTTGCCATGCGGTATGAGATGCTGGAGACGAGGGTGCATTGCTCCCACACCCATAGGATACGTTGCAGATCCTTCGTTTGCACCTTGCGTTTGTTCCAGAGACGAGTGACACTGCCGAGGAATTCGCGGAGATCGGCTGGCGTGTTTGGGCCGTTGTGAGCCATGTGAATTGAGAAGGCTTGCACGAATGATGAGTGGAGGTTGAGGATGTCGTTGAAGAATGCGGGCCGTTCGATCACGGGTGTTTCCTCGAGGACTGGGATTTTCTCGAAGTTCAAGGTTCTTTGCTTCGAGGGTGTTGCTGGGGTCGAGGGCACAGTTTGAGGGGCACGGCCCCGTCGGCTGGGGGTTCTCTTTGGCGAAGCATAGTGACCACTGCGTGGTGAGTTGACGGACAATTCATTGAGACGCAAAGTTTTCGACGGGGTGCCTTCCTCCTCGATTGGCTTGGTTGGACTGGCGTTGCTGTTTCCATTATCAAAATTCTCGAGTTCCTGCAGCTTTCGCTTTTTGGAGGGCGAGACAGGAAGCGACTTGGCGACTGGGTTCTTGGGCAGCTGCGGGATGCCAGCCTTGGTTGCCCGAGTGAAGGCTTGAATGGCTGGCTGCTGCGCAACACTGCTCCGGGAAGTGCGCATGGTAAAAGTTGGGCAAGTGCTAAAAGATGAAGTGAGAGAGAAGGTGCAAGGAGAAAGTGCAAAGGAGATTTGCACGCGACGCGCTGACACTATACCGGATTGGGACAAATGGCGACGCGAGACACGCGCTAGTAGTTCACGAGTACAGTACGAGCACAGAATAACGAGAACAAGAATTGAATTGAACTTGAACTTGAACTTGGAAGTGAGAAGTACAGCTGGAGTATTATAATCAAAAATCAATATTCCCATACATTCTCGTCTCTATGGTAATGGACATTGGAATGCCAGACATCCGACATTCACGTACCACTAGTCCAGACTGGGACCCGTACAGAATACAGAACACCAATACCAGCCCAATTCACATCGAATACCCTTACTCCGAAGACCAAGACTCAATGTAATGATTCAATGTAATGATTCCATTCAAGCGTGAGATCGTAAATTAATGACTTATTTCTTACTACCAAACCAACCAGAGACAGTCCCCTTAGCCTCAGCAGCCTTCTTCTCGACATCGCGATCCACCTGATCCACCCCGCTGTTAATCTTGTCCAGGCCCGCACTGAACTTGTCCTTGGCATCGCCCCGGAGCTCATCGAACTTGGCCTTGCCATCCTGCGCGAACTCGGGGATCTTCTTGCCCTCGGCGCGAGCACGAGCAATCTGTTTCAAGTCAGCGCCGGTCACATACAAGTAGTATTCCAGGGTTCCATCCATGGATACCCGGGTATGGTTGGAGTACTTACTGCGTCGTCGGCCTCCTTGCCTAGGTCTTTGCCGTATTTCTCGGCGCTGTCTGAAGTGGGCAGCTTCTCGCGGGCCTTCTCGGCGTCGACTGGTATGGTGTTAGTGCTGGTGTACTGGTGGTGGCTGTGAGACTTGCTCTTCATTTGGTTCTTGGCTGCTTCGGGGTCACCACCGGCGCTGTAGAGGTAGTAGCCACCGGCGCCTGCTGCGGCAAAGCCGAGCATGAGGGGCATCTTGCTTTTGGCCATTGTGTATGTATGTGTGTAGAGAGGATGAGAAGTGTGGAAGTCGAGACCGTTGGAGTGGCCGGTTTTATAGTTTGGTCGAGCCTATGACGTGTGTCGATGCATGCAACTGCCTGCCTTGTCCTCCCCCTTTCCTTTCTTTTCGTCAATTGTCGGTCAATGTCTTGTTTGTATGTCCTATTTCTTCCAATTTCTTCCAAGAATAACTCTAATCTTTTCAGACATCCTTCACCATACAAATGCGTGTATAGCAGTCCGAAGTCAACGTCTACGTCACCAAATCATCAAGGAAGCACTGGGCACTTGCATCCGGTTAGCTTCCCGACTTGTGGGGTAAACGTCATTCAGCTGCAGGTTTCTATGTGAGTTACATCTACGCTACTCTACACCCTACTAGCACATGTACGATGATTCCATATCCAGAATAGATTCATATAAACCATGAAAACAGACAATTTCCACCAAATGAATATAATAAGACACGGAAATGAAAACCCGGGGCCCTCAATCGAGACCGAGTTCAGACAAGATGCGGGAACAGTGAAATGCTACCTCGGCAGAAACCAAGTATATGAAGTCATGCACTCCAGAACCCAACGCCAGGACATGCAGCTCGAAGAAACTAAGAACTGATCCCCCGAAAAGAGAAGGCCATCCAAAAAGAAAAAAGGAAAACAGAAAAAAGGAAAACAGAAAAAAGGAAAACACATATGACTCCTGGACACAAGTGGAAGAAAGAAAAGGGCACGTTTCCGGTCGTGTATCAGTCGTCGTCAAAGTCGTCAGTTCATGATTTCGCTGCCGAAGCAGGGGTGGGCACATTGGGCCCGAAAATATGTAAAAGAAGTGAGGTCATGGGGACCATGGAGAGGGGTGGATGCGGCGAGAGGTGTAGGCCGGATGATGCGATATGATAGCTTCCCTTGGAAGATGTTTCATATGTGAGAGATGTAAAGATGGATCTTTTGTGCAAGTAATTTACAGAAACAGCTTAGCTGCTCCTTTATTCTCGCTCGTGGCGACGGCGACGAGAGCCTCCAGACGGCCCATGCCTGAGGTGCGGGTCGAGTCAGGGTACATGTTGGATCGGGGCTCTCGGTCGGTGCCTTGGAAGTCGTCCACGTGGGAGGATTGCCGACTACAGATCTGTGGCGGCGTTAGCGAGGGGCGGGAGCCGTCCGAGAGAGGCCTACCGGTGGAGGGTGTTCGGTGGGGAGCGGGGAGTCGTTGGGCTCGATGTATCCACTGCTATGCACAATCGCGGGGTGATATTCGAGGGATGCAGTGGATGGGGTGTGGACCCCTTCGCTACTGCTGGAATCTTCGGGGGAGGTGCGTGCCGGTCGACTGCTGGTGGAAAGACTGGGACGATGGGAACGGAACTCCTCCGGGCTTCGCTCGGCCGTGGGGCCAAAGCTGGGTTGGTACGATGAGGATGGCCGGGAGGAGACGTTTTGCAGTTCGGCAATGGTTTGCTGGCTCCACTGGGAGGCAGATGCAGTAGACGGGCGTCGATCACGGATGTCGAGGCCGGTGAGGTTATGATGCAAGGACATATCCCACGATACATGTCCACGGCGATGACCAGGGCCGGAGATGGGCGGCGGGGGCCGATGGGCGGGCTGTGTATAATTGAAGCCCGAGCCGAACGCCTGGGGAGGGCCGGACGGTTGGCGCTGGTGACCATCAATCTGCATGGGGCTCGCTTTCCGACCCGGGGGAGTCATTGGTCGCTGCTGGGAGACTACTTTATCGAAGCTCTCGATGCCAGGGAGTCGAGGCGGATTCTCTACAGATCCATTTCCACCAAACGAGGCGGGCACTGTGTCCGGGGTGTGGTAATGATTCAAGCCACTTGTGCCAGGGCGCGGGAACCCAGTGTATGAAGAAGGGTGCCAGGTCCGCCGGCGCATTTCAGCCTCCGCAGCACTGAGCGTGCCCTCATCACGAGATCCATAGTGCGAGCTGGCGGGGCTTGCGAACACGCCCGCGGCCGCGGGATACGGCACCCCCGGGGCATGATAGACCGGGGGATATGCGTTACCTTGTGCAAGGAACGGATTGCTGCTGGTCGGCACGGACAGACGGCGAGCCGCCGTCTTGCCATCCCAGAAGCCATGTGATGTGGTCGACATGGGCGAGGCAAATTGCGGGCTCCCCCCACCAGCGGCGAACATGTTGGAGGGGGTATACGGTGACCCAGCGGGGCCAGGTACCCCTCGGATCTGCCCTGGAGGGGTACTGGGCGGCTCCCCCATGGATTCCATGGCCAGACGAGATCGGGCTGCGGGGTCATTGGCCATGATCAAGGGCGGGGGCCGCCGCCGCAGCTCGGGGGGCTGGCTGAAGGTCGATGTGTTGGACGCAATGCTCGACGTGGACAGATTCCTGCTATGCCCTCGGCTATGTCCTCCAATACTGCCTCCTGTGCCTGCCCGCGCCCGACCCGGCGGGCGCACTCTATCGGTCCGGACCTGACGCTGGAATCGGGTTCCCGTGGCGGCCAGCGAGTCTCCCGGGATCTCCTCGTTCACGTGGACTGTCTGCGCATGCTGTCGGAGATTGTCGAGGCGGGAGAAGCGCCGCGAGCAGTGGCATTGGAAGGGACGCTCGCCGGTGTGCTTGCGAATGTGTCGGGCCAGGTGTTCACTCCGGGTGAAGCTCAAATTGCATGGAGGAAAATCAGTGCAGAAAAACCGTTGTCCCTTCTTCTTTTTCGAGGGTGGGGCATTGCTCCCCAGATCCTGGTCGTGATCCGAGTCCTCCTGCTCCCCCTCCGAGTCCTGCATGGGCTCGTCCGACATGGACGGCGTGCGGACATGGGTCACGGTCGTGCGAGAGGAAGCGTCGCTGCCGCGGCTGTGTGCCCCGTCGGGAGGGTGGTCGGCTGTCGCGGCGTCCGGGGGGCCGGGGACGCCATTGGGGGTTGCACGAGGGGTGGCTGCTCCGTCCATGGCGTCGTCGGAGGTGTTGACAGGGAGGAAGGAGGCCATGGTGGCCGACGTAAGAGGGGCGGCGGGAGTGATGTCAGGGCCGGGATCCTCACCACCAGGGGTCGCAACGCTGTCCCGATCGGAATACTCACCCCGGGGCCAGTCGGGATATGGGCCTACGGAGAATTCGGGACGCAGGACAGAGAGTCTCGACTGAACATCGCACACTCAGTAAAAGGTATATTCTATATTTTGCGAAGAAGGGTCGACACGTACGATTTGCGCTCCAAGTGGGGAGAATAGAGGGGGAGTGGAATGTGTGGGAGTCCAACAGGACGCAAGGGGAGAGAAGGGGGAACAAAAGGAATTAGCTGGGCAGCATGTCGCCAGGGTGAGATTGACAGTTCCGACCAGTCGGAAAGCGAATGGGAAAAAGAAAAGAAAAAGAGAAAAGAGCCGAGTTGAAGAAGTATAGAGCTTATCGGAAGCGAGGGGCTTTCCGGGGCTACCGTGTGAAGTGTTTCACCAAAAGGCACCAGGCACGATGAATCACGATTCGAGAGCCGTTGAGTCTAGAACGGAGAGGAGAGTATACCTCCGAGTCTTGACGTTAACGAAAATAGCTCCGTATTTGGGAGACCCCCTTGCATTCTATACACTCAGATCCATCATCCATGTATAAGTATCTCTCTACTTACTGGACTACAGTACATACTAACACCTGTGGACTACGAGAATACACCTGGGCAGTAAGTACATTCTTCTCGTACTAGTACAGTCAATGTCTGTCCGACGACGATCCGGCCTGTCCGCAAACGGGGACATTCCCATGGATGGCAAGACTCGTATACCTCATCGTGCTAAGCTTGTGGAGAGAAAAGTCTCCCTTCACTGATGATTCGTTACCCCTCAGATGAAAACAGGACCTGGGGAAACCAGGTCTACCTGGTAGTACATCTGCAGGGCGCCACTGGGGCTGGACTTAACGCGCACGGCCAAGTAGAGCCAGGTACCATCTGCAGGGCTTATCGAGGCGATCGCTGACGTCTACGACTCTCAGGGCATAAAAGGGTCACTTCGCCCCTGGATTTGCCTTTCAAGCGGTCTGGCTTATGTGCAGCCTCCAATCATCGTCTGCATCGCAGGTACCTTACGGTGGGTACCTGAGAGAGCCGCGAAGATCTTAAGACGTCCACTAAGACCTCAATGATTGAGGATGTGGATACCGTAAGAGATCGAGCCGTGCTACTGTACAGTATTAGTACTCTGTACTAGTACTCCGTGGGAAGAGGCCATACGAGGTCGTAGATCGAGTACGTACTCTCCAACGTGTCCCCGCAGGTACAGTGAGTCTGCACAGACGAGTCAGTTCACATGTGAAACGGACCAAGCGCGAGATCCCACCGGATCTGCGCCCCTCAGTGGCATCTCATTCGCATCTCATTCATCTCATTCGCATTCAGGGCAGTGCGCAATCCCGCCACGTTCGGAATCATCGTGCACCCTGAGTCATCTGACTGTCGCTTATCGGCGGTATACAGCCCTGGAGTACATGCCATACATAGAGCCCTGGAGTACAATGCATAGAATATTCCGATCGTCGGAGCATTTTCTGACTTCCGGATCCTACGGTCATGACTCATGTCCAGGTTCCCCAGGAAGAACGGGAGCCGCTCTATGGCCGAACAGCAAAACCTAGCACAGAGAACCACTTCCGCAAGCCCGCAAGGTTTCAAGGGTTCCAAGGTTTCCAAAATCTGAGACAGAGAATACAATGTAATATGTATCGAATCGGAGCTATCCGTGTGGAGTAATGACAGGTCCAAATCGTAAAGGAATCTGGACTCTACCGCCCGAGGGGCCCGACAACCGAACTCACCATCACAGCCGCCTCCCGTTCCCAATTACCCACCACCACCGTATCGGTTCCTGATCGCCCTTTCTCGGCTATATGACTGGCCGAAACCTTTGATGCGCGAAGCACGCACTCCTTGATCTCCGTCCGGAGGCGGTCGCGATGAGTGCGGAGTGTGCGTGCAGATACGCCGCCGCGGCTGACGATTTCCTGCACGCGAGAGGTGAGAGAGGAGGCGAGGGACCGCCAGTAGTAAGATGGGAGGGATGAGGTGTCCAGGGCTTGGAGAAGGGGTTGGAGCAGGTTGATTTCGGTATCCACGGGTTCAGTGGCCTCGGAGGATATGTCGGCAGAGCTCACTAGTAGATGTGGGGGAGGGCGGAGATTTCGGAGGATAGTTTCCAGAGCGACGATGTCTTGGCATTTGGCGGAGATCTCGGCGAGGGTGCGGTCCATGGTGGGCAGCTGGGAAAGGGCGCGGGCGAGGGAATTGACAGAGGTCATGATGGCAGTGTGCATGTATCCTTGCAGCGTGGATAAGAGAAGCTCGGGCTTGTAGTCGGCGGGAGTAGTCGGTGATTTGGGTTCAGGCGAAAGGAGATATAAGGTGGTGGCAGCGGTTGCCAGTCGTGCGCGGGCATCACGAGCCTGCTTGTAGCCAGAAGGCATCGAGCCATTCGAGTTGCCGGAATTGGACAAAGAGAAGCGATTGATGGTTTGCTGCGCTCGCGCTTTGACCATGTTCTCGACGGGGATCACAAATTCCCCCCGTAGAGTGCGAACGACTTTCACCCGATCCAAGCCATGGCCTTCCTCGCCCGGCGCGGAGGCAGCGAACATCTCTCGCAGACTCAGGATCGTGTAGGCTGCGCGCTCCAAGGCGCGGAAGCTGTCTTTGGTGATGGATGGCAGACCTGCTCCCTCCGCCCCCGCGATGGCGGACCCTGTTGCGCCCCGGCCGGTGATCTCAGCGACTTGGCTTTCCAATTGCTTGCCCAGGGTGAGGCAGCGAGTGACCGCTCTGGTTAGCCGCACGGTCTCCAGCGAGTTCTCGGCCGCGATCCGAGCTGCATCGGCCGCTTCCCATTTTTGCAACACCTCCTTTTGGAGACGTTCGTACCCTTGGGTCACCGATGCAATCTGCGTTCCGGATTCTTGGAGAATGTGATCCGCAGCCGCTGTTTGATCTTTGGTATGTGAGAGCAATGGAAGTGCCGACTTGGTCGTCAGTGAATGGATATGTGTATCGATCTCCTGCAGATCGAAGAGCACCCGTGATAGAGGCGTGGAGAGATCCAATGGGGTGTCTGTTGCATTGTTTGTACTTGTCACCAACGTATTGGCGAATGACGACGGGGAGAAGTCCGGGTCTAGGAAGGCTTCATAGTCTATGTATGATGGGTCTCCGGCCATTTTGATAGACCATAAACAAACTTGACAGGCTCACAGATGCTGCATAGACGGCGCGGTAATATCGTCCGCTGGGGTGCGCAATTGGACTGATATGCTGGATCGTACGAGCACCTTCAGTTCGGCTTTCGACTTCCAATGAAGTGACGTCTAGACCAGAGAGAGGGATAGGCCCCGGGCGAGCCCTGGAGCCCACATGGCCGATGACTGTCACGTGTTGATAGGGAGATCGGGGATGAGTCAGCAGCACGGGCCACCCCGACAGAGGCAAGTGAGGGCCGGCGGGTGTCTGCACCCGAGTGCTCGACACTCTGTATCATCAGCTTGATGATTGGATGATCAACGATGTTTCTGCTGAAATCTATTTCTCTTCATCGCAGCCTCCCGGTTTACTCTCAAGGTGCTTAGGTGAATTTGTAGTGTATTTCGAGGCACTCCGTATACTTCCAAGTCGGACAATAACACGTCCAAGTTAACATCTAAACATCTAAACACCAATGAGAACGAATGTTTTAAGGTAGCGCCTTCTACCGACAGAGCGGGGGACCCCACAGATAAGAGATCGGGAACCGGCCCCGATGTCACTGCATCAGCCGGTCTCTTATTTAAATGCTCTGCTGGGTCTGAATTTCTGCATTGTACTCCGTACACCTGGAAAAAACCAGTACATACAACATGTCATCAGTTACAACCACCCAGGCTGGGCAGTCTGTCCGCGTGACGAACGAAGACCAGCTACCCCCCGTCCCATCTGCAGCAAACGATGCATCATTCCAGGGTCTTGCCCGTGGAGGTCGCAACGGCACCCTGAAGCTGCGCGGCATTCCCACATTCACCAACTTGCACGAGAAGCGTCAATGGATGAGAGAGCACATGGCAGCCGCGTTCCGCTACTTTGGCAAGCAGGGTTATGGGGAGGGTGTGTCGGGACATATTTCGATGCGAGGTAATACCTTGGTTGTATGTGAGCAAGAGTCTTAGCCTAACACATCTCAGACCCCATCCTGAAGGATCACTTCTGGATGAACCCGTTTGCGAAGCATTTCTCGACCATCAAGGCCTCGGATCTGGTCCTCTTGGATGAGAATGGATTCGTCGTTGAGGGTGGAGCTCAGCTGCCGGTGAACGAGGCGGGTTTCCTCATTCATTCCGAGATCCATAAAGCTCGTCCGGATGTTGTTGCCGCGGCTCATACGCATGGTATCCATGGCAAGACGTGGAGTGCCTTTGGAAAGCCAATTGAGATGTTGACTCAAGGTGAGACGGATAACTTGCACTAGAGATCTAAGTGCTGACCATACCAAGATGCGTGCAACTTCTTCGGCGGACTGGGTGTTTACGAAGACCATGGTGGCATTGTTCTCTCCTCCGAGGAAGGCAAAGCAATTGCAAAGGCTCTAGGGCCAACCAATATCGCATGTATCCTGCAGAATCATGGGTGAGTTGACGCTGGTATCACAGTTCCATGGCAAGTCTGACTTTATCTAGTCTTCTCACTGTCGGTCGGACGGTGGATGAAGCCGCGATCCTTTACTCCATGCTTGAACATGCGTGCCACTCACAGCTGCTGGCTGAAGCGGCAGCAGCCAATGGATTGCCGAAGAAGATCATCGCAGACGACGCTGCGAGATTCACGGCGCAGGCTGCGCAGAACCCTGTAAGTGTTCATGTCGACGAACGTCGGAATCATACCGTGCATACTGACTTCCTGCAGCATAACTTCTATACTGAGTTCCAACCGGAATTTGAATTAATCGTTGAAGAAACCAACGGAAGGGTTTTGCTGTAAGGCACCAGAACGAGAACCATTGATGTTGGTCCTAATCAGTACTTGTTTAATAATGAGCCATCTGCGATTTTCCAACTTTGGAAGGCTTCGAGAATGAAGAGCACTTGGTACAAACCTGAATGCCAATCTTTTTCACATGTAGCCCTAGGTACCGTGTCGACCACCTGACAGACGAGCATTTTGTACCTAGTAAGACCTGGAACGGTGCACAAGCGACAAAACACTGGGCAAGTAAAAACAAAATTGGAAGATGCCACAAGACTCCAAGGCTCCAAGGTTTAAAAGTCACCGATCAGAGCCTTGGAGTAATATACCTAGGTAAACAGTTGCTCCTACCCCGTACTTGATAGTATATCATGGACATCCCTAACATCCATGGATATATCCCGCTTGGGCCTTATGAAGCCCTCATCCGCACCCTGACCGCAAAATCGCCCTCCATCTCACCAATCCCTGAGCTCCGAACCGCAACACCTTGCTTCTTATCAACGGGCTCGATTTCGAACAAGCTCAGCAATGTAGTGACAGTCTTGAGAATGTTAGTCATCGCGAGATTCTTTCCGATACACATTCTATGCCCAATACTGAAAGGAATCAGGAAACGACTCTTTTCACTCTGATACTTCTCGTCCAACCAGCGGGTAGGATTGTAGGTATCGTGGTCATTTCCCCAAATGGAGGGGTTGTGATGGAGGACATAGTTTGAAATGCAAATGCTCGTCTGTGAGATGATTGTTTAGATAGGAAGTTACAGTACTTGGTTTGTAGCCATGGAGTGCAGAAGGACTTACATCATGTGGGATGTGGTGCTCGCCAATTTGAACACCGCCAGCGTGTCCTACACGTCGCCAGAGTGGCATTGTAAAGACTGGGTTTAGTCTGAAGTTTTCACGGACGCAGGCCATGGTATAACCCAGGGAAGCTTCTATGCCTGTGATTGGGTATGCGGTACGGTCTCCTGGCAGAGGACCCAAGACTGCTTGGATTTCCTCGTATACACGATTCATGATCTCGGGATTCTGGACAAGATGCCAGAAGAGAAGAGTCAGAGTCCCCGATGTGGAATGTGATCCTGCTACCCTGGGAGCTGGTTAGTCACAATCATATTCGATTAGGGATGATGAAGGCCCTTACAGAACGGCAAATGCCTCTGAATTGATTTCCTGTTCAGTGAGCCTCGATCCACTCTGTGGATCAACAGCCTCTACAAGGCTTCTCAGAAGATCCGGTCTATCAGACGAATTATTGATTTTGAATTTTACACACTCGCCACAGACTCGTTTGAGATTGTTTCGGCTCTTCATCAATCGGCGCATCCAGGGTATAGGCGAAAGTCTGGAGAGCGTCTTCCAGAAATCTTGCAGAGGTAGTTCGCCAATAACACCAGACAAGAGTAGATGATCGTTGATCGCATCTAGTTCCTCGGCATGTCCGTTGGCTTGACTTTCGAATGATTTGCTGAAAGCTACCTCTCCAAGGATGTCAAGGACGTATAGCGACAGCATCTGTTTTAGATCGACGATTTCACCTGTTTCGGCACACTTTTGTAGTTTGTCGATGAGTATCTTCATCTGGCTTTCAATGAGGGGCTCGAGTTTCGTGATCGAGACCTGGGAAAAGCCATGCGAGAGTTGTCTCCGGCGGAGGGAATGTATCTATACCCTCATCAGCTCATACCGAATACCCACCGGGAAAATAAACATACTCCCTCGTCAGTACCACCAAACAGATTCGGGTTAAATGCCGTAAATGCGTTGTAGAAGTCGGTCTTGCCCATATTCCGACCGCCCTTGTAGATCGGTGCGATCGCCTCTCCTTCCCAGGTATGGAGGTGATTGGGTCCAATGCGAACGACGGGGCCGTACCTCGTGTGCAGCTCGAGCAGCTTCTCATGAAGAGTTAGGTTGTAGACATAGTAGGCCTTATATGTGTTGGTCAGGGAGGCGAGGAGAGGCCCAGGAAACTTGCTCAAGCTATGGAGATATCGCATGTAGAACACGTAAGAGACAAAAATGAAGGATATTGTAAATATAGACAAGGACGCATGGTCTTGTAGAGACAGGGCGAAAGAAAGAAGAGCCATTTTGATCAAGATGAAGTTGAAGAGAAGCGTTACATGTTGATCGAGGCATCAGTCATTTTATAACCTGCTTCGAGACAATGAACGTGGAGTTCACCCTCCAATGTGTATCTATACCCGCGTTCCGAGGGAGATGATCGCCGTTCTGTAGGCGTTGGTGATACCGGGATGATCTACCGCGGCATTCACCCCCAGCCCACTCTTCATAGTCCATACCTGTCAAATGCAAATTCGGCGCCATCCCACCATTTTACACAGATTTCACAAGCACAAGATGTCAGATACCCAAGTTTCAACCCACAATTTCAAAGTCGTTGACGGCTTATCTCTTTCAATCGATGTCTCCAAGCCAGCAAATGCTCCGCACAATGGGATCGTGCTGCTTCATTTCCACGGAGGGTTCCTGGTATATCTTCAAGCTCCGATCTCTCAAAAGAAAGCCAACTGACATGCAAACAGGTTTTAGGAGAGAAAACCACCTTCCCACCACACTGGTTGATCAACGCCTGCCACGCCCGAGGCTGGATCTATGCAAGTCCATCCTACCGCCTATTGCCTGAATCAACAGGCCTGGATATTCTCTCTGATACCCTTGACGCCGTCGATTGGGTGCGCCGCAACATCAGCGACCGAGTCATCATCGCTGGATCCAGCGCCGGTGGGTACCTTGCACTCGCGACAGCAGCGCATCCGAGCTGCCCCAAGTCTCTGGCCGTTCTGTCCGTCTATGGGATGCTTGATCCCGCAGGCGAGAGATACACTAGACCTGGACAGGCTCTGGTGAATCCGGTTGAAGATCTGCCAACCACATTGCAAGAAGTCGACAAAGCGAGTAGAGATGGCCATGCGATAGATGGGTACCCCTTTCCCACGACACCCGCTGCAGATCAGAGACATAGGTGGATTCGGGCTCTGCACGAGGGTGCCAGGTATCCCGATGTGCTCACGCGAGTGCCAGGACTAGCGGAGCAGATTGTCGAAAAGGGAGTTTCTGTCATGCCGGAGAAGTTTCGCCCGCTGTTTCCCGCATCTTTTGGATTGAAAAAAGACCTTGCTCCGACAATTCTCGTGCACGGTGATTCTGATGTGCTGGTTGGATATGAGCAGAGTGCTTCTGTCGCTGAGAGAATGTCGTCCGCTGGTATCGATGTTACTCTCGAGTGTGTGCGAGACCAAGGGCATGGGTTTGATGCCAAGTCCTTCATCGATCTGGATGCAGACAATGATCAAGGGGACGATATGGTGAAAGATTCCCTTCGCCGCGTTATCGCAGCACTAGAGAAGGCTTGTATTTGAAAGATTGACCTAATGAGAGTCAAGTTTCATTACTTCCACTGCCCTTATCAGCCCTGCCACCTGATCCATGCTAGTTTGATCAAATGTAGCCAGGCCTTCGCGCATTTCCGGCTGAGTATGACCCGGGATGTTCTTGACCACCTGCTTCCAATCTTCTGGAGATAGATGCGATGTGTCGATATAGGCTCGTGCCAATGTTGCAAATTCCCTTGCTCGTAGGAAAAATGGAACGATTTCGCTCGATTTGAAGTCATTTCTTTTCTCGATACTGCTTTCCCATGCGACCTCCCAGCGGTCGAGTGCCAATTTAAGAGGCGCAGTTGCTAGGGACAAGGGAACGAAGGCCCGCAGTTGGTGAAATATAAGCCCGTGTGTGGCTGAGGTAGACATTAGCTCAGGAATCTCGTAAGATTGTCCAAACCTACCAGTTGCAATTGTAAATAAATTGAAGGGGCTCTCCTTGTGGAGTGCCACAATAACGGCTGGATCTGGGGTTTCTGCGCATAGATTGCGAACGCACTCTGTGAGCAGAGGACGATTGAACTGCGATACATGCAGTTTCAACGCATTTGAGAACTCTTCTGTTGAGCTAGCCTGGAAGATGTCCTCTGCGCATGTCAAGTCGATCGTCATCTCCTGTAGAACCATTCGCGGCACGGAATTATGAAAGATCACGAATGCGGAGTCGAGTAGAAAGACGTGGTTGAATGTTCTTCAATATTGTCAGCGTCGGCCTTCGAATTTTGTGAAAACAATGCACGATACCGGATGAGTTCCTCTTCCAATATATACAACTTCCAATCAACGTCGTTCTTTGACTGATGTCTCGCCTTTGACAGTCCTATCGCTCGCACCACCTGTTTGAAGTCAGCTAGATTCCTCTCTATGTATGATTAACGGATCTCAGTACCGCAACGAATGTAGTAAAGCGTTGACGCTGTATTCGCAACTTGGCTTCAGGGCTACCTTCCCATTTCTGCAAAAGACACATGAAGCACGTAGCCTGAAGTATCTGCAACTGTTCACGACTTGGAAACTGGTCTTTGTGCTTTAGTCTGAGAATTGAGGACTCAGAAAATAGCGAATTTGAGAAGACTAGCTCTTCCACTGCGTCGAGCATCTCCCTCGCTGCATGTTGGTCCCTCGAGGACATGCAAGCCCCCAGCAGGGCCATTGTAGCCAAGAGAAGAGGAGAGCAGTCATCCAGCTCAAATGTTGCTTTGTGGAGTATAGGGCAATGACGATGCCACCGATCCCAGAATAGGGATAGGTAGCGGGTGAGACTTGCTGGTGAAAAGAAGGAGAGCCACTCGTGCACTGATATCCGGCTTTGACCATGCGTGGAATTGTCTTGTTGAGATTGAAGTGCATTCCATAGGGACATCATCTTCTCGCTCATTATCTCTTCTTGCGCAGTCGACGTGTTGGGGCCTCCATAGAGGGCGGTTTCCAAATCATCAAGATAGGAGATGAAAGGGTTTGAAGCAGAGGTTTCGCAACATCTGATATCTCCACTTGCTTCAGTGGCATCCGCATTATGCAAGGGAAATACCTTGTCGCATCCGTTGTAATTGTAAGCTTCATTTAAGCCCGTGGCTCCGGTGAAATTAATGAGAAAACCAAGACGCGGATACCGACTATGAGGGACTTGACGATTAGACTCTTCATGTCCAGCGTGACACTCATCCACTCTTGATTCAATGCCAGGTTCCAGCGCAAGAGGCTGGGCTTGTGGCTCAGCGCAGGTCCCTCCACGACTCGCTCGTTGCACACCATAGTACGTACACTCTCCTCCTCGAGTCGCGCATTCAGAGCACGGTAGTCCAGTCGAGCATGCTCGCTTACGAGATGTGCACGAGTCACAGACTTGTTTCCGTTTGCCACTGGGCGTGCGTCGCGGGATTTCATCGCCGGCTGCAATTCGCCCGGCGCAGGTTTGCCAATGGCGCCGCAATGCGTCACTGAATCAATTGTCAGGACTTGGAGCGTTGAGTGAGCTCGACAGAACTGACCTCCTCTTGTAGCAGGAGCTGCAATATTGACATGAATAGGGTTTGTCGTCGATATCTGAATGGAATCAGCGTCGGACGTCCAGTAGATGGCAGCGTTTCTTACGAGTTAGGCTGTGGCGTTTTAGATGCTCGAGTCTATGGAATGTATCTGAGCATACCGCGCAGACCAAATTTGGTGAATCTGGCATCGTGTGTGAATACCAGCGTGAAATCACAGCGCATTCCGAGTGTCGATGGGGGTGAGTCCCGCACAGCCGAGGGATCGGCGGTTATCCGTTACAGAGTGGACCTGTCCATATGAAGTGAAGAGCTGGAGCTGAATTCCGACAACTCGTCCGAGTTTGAGATTGAATGCCTTAAGCCAATTTCAATTACTCTAGGCAAGTCTACAGTATACGCTTCGGGTCTGGCTGTGATCAATGAGGGATCATTCTACTTGCTCACAAAAGAGCGCATCTACGGAGTAAACAAGAGACATAATCGTTTCAATGCTTCAGATTATGCTTGTTTTGTGCATCTTAATAGACGAATAGTCCACAGAGGTATTAATAAAAGCAGGCACGCAGAGCGAAGACACCCAATTCTTTCAGAAAGACAAAACGCCTGCTATACAGATGCAACCGCCACAGGGGTATACAACACGGAACGAACCATCGAAGGCATCAAAAAACCCGTCAAACCGGACGTCAACGGTGTCAAAAACAAAATAGAAAGAAAGTCGTTCATAGCCCCCACAGGCAATATCCATCATGCGAGGCCAAAGTTTCATACAGCATGATCACCCTTGGATCTCAAATCATCCATCTCATACTCCTGCAAGCTGCGTTCGCGGCCCCGGCCTCGTCCAGAGCTGGACTCCCCTTGACCATCACCAGCAGAGGGCTGTGACGAACTAGCCTGGCTGCTACCGCCGTGCCCACCGAACTTGATAGGCTCGAGCTCCCTCCTCTGGCAAGCCCACATCCCGAGGAAGATCATCATAGCTGCACTGGCGAATTGAAGACCCCACCAAAGCAAGTTCGAGGGAATAGAGCGAGTATAAAAGACCGTAGTGATGAGATGAAGGAAGTGAATCGTCAGAGCGAAATCCGGAACCAACTTCGACCGGGAAACGAATAAGAGAAGGAAAATGACGCTGATCGATATACAATTAGCCATTCATTCATGTTCACACCCCACAATCCCTCCGGCACTTTCATTGCCACAGAGTGTAGTGTAACTCACCTAACAAAGCAATTCAACATCCAAACCAAGCCCAGCATCCACCCAATGGTTGTATCTCCACGTATCGTATCCCAGCCAAATACCAGATCCAGCGAGAATGGCGCACCGTACACAACCGTCGTGAACAAGATCAGCACCGTGGCGCAGACATAGTATGCGATTTGTAGCAAGAGGATCTTGCGAATGATTTTAAGCGGGGGGAGTTCGGTGCGCGACCCCGCTGGTGGTCGTCTGCGCGTGGGCATCAACTAAACAGCCCAGGGTGAATACCCTTCCAGGCTCAGAGTGCCAAAGTGGTCGGAACGAGCTCGGAGCTCCGGTCGCGCAGGCTCAAGGGCAAATGGACATGCGATGTCTGAAACGGATCCCAGACCGAGAGAATAGAATGGAATTTATATCAACTCCAAAGTGGACACAGGTTATATGCAGAATTATGGGAACGTGTAGGGAAATGAAAAAGGGACAGATGGAGATCGTCTGCTTGGGGATCAACAGTCTTGGCGGTAGGTCCGACCCGCGAATACCTTTTGCAACTGCCACTGCACCCCAGGACGATCGACTTGACAGACAACTCGTCTTTACTGAACTACCATTCCCTGAACCACCTCACAAACAATCACACATACATTCACAATGGGCTGGCTTCCTTGGTCATCCGGCGATTCCAGCAAAACCACAGCCTCCGACGGCGGCCGCATCGCACCAGACCGAACGAGTCGCGCACGCTGCTGGGAAGGCCGCGATCTGTTCTTCGCATGCTTGGACAAGAACGATATCCTGGATGGTATCAAAGAGGATGGCAAGGCACGACAGAAGTGCGCCAAAGAGGTTGCGGAGTTCGAGGAAGCTTGCTCAAAGAGCTGGGTATGTACTGGGCTACATCTTACGGTCTCGGGCCGGAGGGTTGGAAATTTGTTCTATGCTGATCAGGTGTCGCATCTAGGTGAAATACTTCAAGGAGAAACGTGTGATGGAATACAACCGGGACAAGACGATTGAGCGGATCCAGAGGGAGGATGCGGACAAAGTCAAGGAGTTGAAGTCGAACGGATGGGTTTCCAAATAAGAATCCGGGGGAATTCCAAGTTGATTAACGGCTTTTGTACACTATGTAGCATATCCACTCTTATCACGCATCCTGATGAACACTTCGAATATACTCGGGTTTGAATATCTATGGCATTACAGTATCTGCGATGCTTGGAAATACCGGGGAAAACAGATAGGATCACGATGACGAGATCAGTCTTGTGCATTGGAAAGAGGTATCGAACAATCTCATCGCAGATGAGTGCGCTGAGGCGAATGGGCCAAGATGGACCAGTACATCAGGACCCCGGATAGCATAGGTACAGTCGAGTAGGACAGGATGAACAATGGCGAGTAGCAAGAACATCTCGTGACCGAATAATCACATTATGTCCACACGAAGCAAATAAACAAGTAGTCACGATGAACAAGACCACAGAGTAAAGAGTCCGATGTCCAAGAAGATCAATCAACTCCATCCAGTCGCCTTGTCCCAATATCTATATCTTACTGCCTCGAGGGCTCATGAGAAAAACATCGAAAACAAACGCCTGGTGTTGCAGAAGCGGGGCGAAAGCCAGCCGAAAAAAGAAAAGGGAGAAAAAACCGAAAAGCCATTGATATCCAGACAAGAATGCGAGGGCGCCGAGCTCCAGAAATGAAAACCGCGAAATGAACTTTAAGTTCGTATGAGAATGATGAATGAGGTAGGAAAGTCGTAAGGTCATTGCTTCCATCTCGCAAGGTGGTTCATCAGGTTCTGGACCTGAGGGCCCGTGGCTGGACCTGGCTGTTGTTGGCCACTTAGCCCTTTAGCTAAGAGCGAAAGCAGGTTTGGATCTGTCACAACAGGCGCATTGGGAGGTTGAAGAGCGAATGGTGGACTGGGGAGAGGTGGCTGTTGAGGGTTGGGGATGGGCGGAGGCCGGTGCGCATTGGAAAGAAGACTGGCAAGGTCTGCTGGAGGAGGATTTGGCGAGGAGAAGGGCGATTGTGTGGCAGACACAGGCTGCGAATGGGTAGGGCGTTGAAGGGCCGATAGGAGGGATGAGAGGCTGGGACCGTCCAAGGAACCAATGAGATTTGCGATGTTGGGAGGGTTCGAGAGAGTGGGCAGGCCAGGCTGGGGAATTGGCATGGGTTGCACGGGAGGGACAGCAAATGCAGGGTTTGGCGCAAAGGCGGTTGGGGCAGCACCTCGCTGCATTGCTTGTGCCTGATGGCTCAATAGTTCAGCACTTAAGTTAGGCTCGAGCTCTGGGTAGTCTGGACGAGCGTAAGCAAACGGTACATGTGATTGTGTGATTGGCATTGTACTCACCGAGAAAACGGACATTATCCAATCCGGCAGTTCGATCAAAGAGCTGCAAAGGAACTTTCCGCGAGACCTGATTTGGGCGGGAGAGGCGGACAACAGCAAGCACGCCCTCGATGAACTGGCGATGAACTGCGGCGCCAAGGGGAATGCGAGGGCCGAGGACGAGCACATCCACTCGTAGTCCACGATTGCGGAATGCATTCTCCACATGGAGCACGAAGTTTCTTGATAAATTAGCGACATTCAACCAATCGTAGGGTACATAGAACTAACCTGTCAAGTTCTTCCAGCACGAGAAGCTGTACCTCTGGCACATCTCGAGGAACCCGACGCGGGACGGGCAGATCTGCCTCGCCCTCATAGACACCACGCGGTCTGGGGCTGGCGGTACGATATCGTCTATCCCTCGAGTACGGGGAACGAGGAGAGCGAGGGGACCGTGGCGAACGAGTGCGCCTTCGTTCGCGACGATCGAATCGTTCGGGTGTTCTATCCCGTGACCGGTAACCGTCCCTGCTTCCCCGGAAAGGCCGCGGAGAAGGTGAACGTGGCGGCCGATAATCGTCGCGCCTAGCACGATGAGAAGCCTCTTCCCGGAAATCGCTGAACGGTAAACGGCTTGGCTCATATGGCTTGCTTCGATCGTAGCGATCGCTAGGAGCGCGGGGGTTGGGCCTCGGGGGGCCGGCCCGGCTGAACTCCGGGGACCGTGAGCGACGGGGCGGGGGTGCGCGAGATGGCTCTGGTGCTGGAGCGGGCCGTGTGGACCGCTGCGGCTTGGAAATTTCGAGGTCTGAGGGATTAGTGGGCGTTCTGGCAAAGAATGATTGAATCGAGTACTAACGAATCTTTCTACCCCGGACGATAGCGCCTTGCTCGACGCCTAAAGCGGCATGGCAGGAGCCCGCCTCTAAGAATTGTATGAAGCCGTAGGCTTGCTTGATCGAGATCTGAGCAAGTTTGCCGTATTTATGGAAGATATGGAACATGTCGCGCTTGGTGACTCTTTCGGTTGGGAGGTTGCCTATGAATAGCGAATGTGTTAGCTGGCATCCACGTAGCGACCCAAGAGACAGCACTTACCGACGAACAACCGAGAGCCCATGGGGAATCGGTCCCAGAGGCCTTCGGTCACATAGATACGCTCATCGTGTAGAAACTCATCGTACTTCTTTTGGACCTCGGGGCCCCAAGGGGAATCATCATCGATGCCTTTGATTGGTCGGCCTTGTTTGTCAACCCGGCCTTTCTTCAGACCGAGCGATAGCTCCTGCGAGGAAGCTTGAGATTCCGGACCGGTGGAAGGGGTCTGGACGCCCGAGGTGGGCAGACTCGGGTTCCCAGCGGGGGCCCCCGAATATAGCTGAGGTTGAGGGTTCTGCGCTTGGGGGTTACTCTGGGCAAAGGGTTGGGCATTTTCTTGGGGTGGAATTTGATATGTGATATCATTTGGGGTGTTAATGGGGAGCGTAGGTTGGGGCTGGGCATGGGCGTGGGCAGGGTCGCCCTGGGGTTGGTGGGATTGGTGAGATTCGACGACTGGTGCTTGATGGAAAGACTGCTCAGGAGCAGCCTCGGGCATGGTCGCACGGGGATCAGGATGGGAGAGATTATCGAGGAGGTTTTGATAATTGACTCCGCCCGTCGGTCCCGCAGGTTCTGTTTGCTCTGGCATCAGCGGAGCGCCGTCTACTTTGCTCGCCATGGCAAAGCCCTGGGAGGGATCGGACGCTGCATCAGCGGACCCGACAGCGAATGAGGCTAGATGGCTTGCGGTTTCGGCCCCCGAGGAGTTGGGGTATGGCGAAAAAGTTCCATATTGCGCATTTGACCCAGAACTACCGTGACATGGTCCTCCCTGAGCGTCTAATCCGTGCGACCCTTGTATGTCCTTCCGCACCGGTTCATATCGCGAGGTATCGTTGAAGATGGGGTCCATTTGGTTCTCCAGGACGGGGATGTTGGCTGGCTCCGGAATGTGCAGCGGGCGTGGGCTTTCCGGAGTCAGAGTCTTTCCGCGAAAGTGAAGCGCTTCATCGGGACTGGGCGTCATGTAGACTGGGGAGGTCATCTACAGGATGAGAAGTGGAAGGGCCCGGGAAGATGGATTTTTCGTCGCAAGCTAAGGTGGGGCGATGAGAAACCGATCGGGAACCCTGAAGAGGAAAAGGGGCGAGAGTATAAGCACGCAGGACTAGTACTCCGAGAGTACTCCAGGGCTGTATACGGAGTACTGGAGTCCAGTGTGGTACATATAAGGATGTGAAGAAGGGAAGAAAATGAAGCTCAGCCAGAAATTAGGTTAGCAGGTTCTGACGCACGACTCTATCGACACACTTTCCACCAATGACCAAGGATCATCCGGGCTAGAACTTCCAATGTTCCTGCTTGTTTTCTTTCTCTGCGTGACATCTACAGTACTGTACGGTATAGCTCGACTCCAACACCACGTACTTTCGATGCATTGCCGCTCTTGGCGCATACCCTGCGTCTACTCTTTACGGAGATTCGTCTCCCGGGCTGATCAGGACGTTCAGATCGCGAGGGATTGGCTTAAGACCCTCAATGCCAAAACAGTCCCCCGCCACATCTGCGAGGTCTCGTTCAGCCGGTCCAGCGGTCCGGGCGGACAAAATGTGAACAAGTCAGTACAACTCCACTTGATGATCAATAGCATGCTGATCGGGTCCAGAGTCAATTCCAAGGCCACTTTAAGAGTCCCCCTGGACGCATTATTGCCCATGATCCCGCGGTTGATTCATCAGCCCCTGCGGGAATCACGCTATGTCGCCGACCGCTCCCAATCCTTGGTGATTCAAGCCGACGAGGAACGAAAACAGACTAACAATGTGGAGTCGTGTTATGACAAGCTCCTCCACTTGTTACAGGATTCGGCAAAGGCGGCCATTCCGGGGGAAACTTCCCGAGAGCAGCGAGAGCGAGTGCACAAGTTGTAGGTCTACAAGGCCCTTTCCCACATCCACGACTAACGGGACCAGGCAACGGGCATCAAATGAGGGCCGCATCAAGGCCAAAAAGCAACACAGTGACAAGAAGAACAGCCGGCGAGGAAGTAAACATGACGATTAGGAGCACTTTCGCCAGACCCTTAATTTTGATTTATATCCGATCAACGCCTAAATGCTAAGTACAAATTCCGGGGTATGCGATGCTACTCTTGTGCCATGCGCTCCGCCTTGACGACGGTAGCGGCAAGAACCTGCTTCAAGGACGGGTCCAGGTCTTTAGTCGCCTGGAGAGGCTGGAGCCATCCGACGACCTGGAGGGCAAGCTCCTTACCCAGAGGGTATTCACGGAGACGAGCAAGGGAGCTACCGAGCGCCCGTGGGAATTCGGCGGAAGTGACGGGAATGCCCGCGGTCGGGAACTTGATATAGCAGATCTGGGTGCGGGGGCTGGAAGGCTTGTTCGCCCGCATGGTCTCGAGAACATGCTCCAGGAGCTTGTGTTGGCAAGGCGCATCCGTGAACTCCCAGACCATGTCGTAGAATTCCTGGCCAAACCGATCATCGTGGTCGAAGTTCTTCGACGCAGTGTCGAAGATGGTGAGTGGAATCGCACCGCTCAGGGCTGGAGTAGAGTTGAGGGTTTGCAGTGCAACCTGGTCCACCTCCGCTTTGTCTTCGGTGGTCGGGTTGATATCCTCCTCCGTAAGCGATGGGAGTGCAATCATATCCGCGTCGTGGTCACCAAGACTGGCCTGCTCTGCCTTGGGCTTCTGGCTCTCTTCGTCGAGACCCAGGATCTTTTGACGAGCGACAAGCTTCGCAACGTAGATCAATTCCAGCTTCGCGTACTGAGTCCAAATCGTTCGTGAGCTCTTGCAGAACCGCACACCGCGCTGCATGTAGCTCCGCGCTTGTGTCATATCTCCGTGGTCGTCCAGAACGTGTTTTGCGGCGTAAACCCATAAATCGGCGCTCGTGGGGTGTAGGCGCAACGCATCGGTGAAAATCATGGACAGCTTCTTGTGAGCCTTTTGCTTCCGGGCATATTCGATGTACTGCACCCAGAGGCTGAGGTCACCGTGGAACTTGCGAACGGCCCGGTCGAGAACGAAGAAAATGCGTCGCTGGCCATTGAAACCCGCCGACCGAATCCCCAGTCGCTTCACCCGCTTTTTGCGCAGAATGTCCAGGTTCATTTCATATTCCGCATAGCGCACAAAGTCTCCCGCTTGCGCTCCACGGGCGTTGATTTTGTGCTCAAAGTCGGATCGCTTTTTGACGATTGAGGAAATTTCATCCTAGAATGTTGATCAGCTGTCATTCTGACAGATCCATCCTGCGCGGCATACCTTGGTAAAAATCCCCTTGCGCTCATATTCCTTAAGCTCGGGAATGGACTTCTCCAGGAAGAACCGAGCCTTGTCAGTTGCGGCGGCCATGGTTGCTGTTCACTGGCGGTGCTTTACAAAAAAAAAAGTCGGCATCCCGCATCGAAAAAACACCGATCCAGCCCCAGAGAGCGCTAACCGCATCCGGCTAGCGCCAAGAACAGCCAACACGACCGAGGGATCCGGACGTTGTTTTCCCTCAGGGGCCGTTTTGCTCGTGACATCGTTCTCTTTTCTTTCTTTTTTTGGGCTTCTTGACGTTCGTTTCTTTTCAGATTTGTCCTTTGGAGTCTTTTGCAGAGCTTAATTTCCCTCTGCGCCGCCATGGCTCCCCGATACAAGGACGGAGATGCCGTGGTCGCCGTAAGTTCCAATTGAATCCGACGAGAACACTGGCCTAATATGTTTATAGATCAATGGCAAGTGGGTGGCGTGGACTCATACAGTATTCGCCTACGCCGCCTTCCTCAGTGCGCTGATTGTCGGCATCGCGTTGCATTACCACAAGATTGTTCAGAATGAGCATTTCGGCTATCCAATTGAATGGTTCCCCTCCGTGTCCGCGACTATCGGTGATCGTTATCCCGAACGGTCTTTCTTCCAGGTCTTCATCGCCATCACCTCCGGCCCTCGATTCGCCCTGGTCTTCCTGTGGTACATCCTCACATCGCGTCCCAACTCCGCCCTCCCCAAGCTTGTGGCGGGAGTGGGTATCTTCCGGACCTTGACCTGTGGAGGCTGGACCTATGTGACCTCTACCGATGACCACGACTGGCACGACATTTTCATGATCTCATACTTGGTGGCCACTTTGCCATGGACTCTGGGCTGCCTTGCTCTGAGCCCTAACAACCGCACCGCTGTGAAGTATCGCAAGATCATGGCCAGCTTGTTCTTTGGAACGCTGGTCCCCTTGATTTACTACTTCATTCAGCACAAGGTGCACAAGGTTCCCGGTGGTGAGTTCGAATTGCGTTTAATTGGAGCCCGTTCGTTTCACTAACAAATCCCACAGCTTACACTAAATATGCATTCTTCGAATGGTCTCTCATTCTCTTTGATGTCGGCTTCGATGCCATTACCGCTCTTGACTTCGAGAGCTTCGAACTCGTGGTGCGGGATGTCAAGGGTGTTAGCAGAGGGTATGTATCGTGGCTTCCAAAATGACACCCGCGTCAAATGTACAATGCCCAAGGCTATATTGCATACGAAAGAAAACATTTTCTGAATCTTTTCTCATTAGGCAGTTGAAGACGACTGCGGACTCTGTCTTGGAAAAAGAGTGTGTACATCCCCATAACCAAGTATTTCCTCCCAGTTAACCTCGTAGATAGGAAGGGCAAGCCGGTTGGAAACACTTTCGGCGAGGGCTTCTTTTGGACCGAGATCATCGATGCCGCCTCGGATGTCTACAACGGATTTGTTTTCTGGACTATTGTGACTGCTTTGCCAGTTCTGGTCTGGTACTTCCCACTCTGGCACATGGGTATCTCCGGCTACGAAGTTGCTATCGTCGCCTGCACTTCCCCGTTGCTCCTTGTCATTCCCTCTCTGCGGGCCATTGCCGTGCGCAACCTCCGCCTCCTTCATCTGGCTTCGCTTGTTGGCCTTTTGGCCTACAGGTTCCACGACCCTGCCAATCGTCTCTTCGTGACCAGTTTCGCTCTGGCCACTACCTGTGTGGCCTGGACAGCTGGCTTCTTCGCCGAGAGGGCCAATTCCCCTCGTCTCGAGGCTCGTGTCATGGCTTGGGGAATTGGTTTGATCATGTCGACTGTCGCCAAGTTTGCGTGCAAGACTAACAACCCGCTTTGGCCTATTGTCCACGCCGAAAATGGTGGCTGGAACAAGATCGGTATCTTCATTGCTCTGTTCGCTGTCCTCCGATCCCAGAGAGGCACCAATATGAGCGGTGGTGATTACCTTCCCGCAGGCGGCAAGAAGGGCTCCTCGGTCCTGGCTGGTGTTGGCTTTGGGGGTCTCATGTTCGCTATTGTCTCTCTTCTCACCGACTCGAGCACTATGATCTCTTGGGTGTGGGATGGATACCCAGTCCGTGGACCTATTGCGGTGCCCCATGGTGCCGTGACCATCTTCGTCATGGGAGCCGGTCTTGTCTACGGTGTCTTCCACCCTCGTGTTGCTGGAAGCTGGACCGCATTCGGAGTTGGCTCTGTTGGTGCCGCGGTCCTCACCTCCTACCACCACTGGACTGGATACTACGGTGCTCTTGCCCTGACGTTCTACATCATGGCTGTCACACCCGTCCTGATCGCCTCCTGTGTTCGTCACTCTCCTGCAAGCACCTTCGGTATTGGCTTCATCGTCTACGTGTTCCTGCTGCTGTTCCATGTCTGGATTGTCGCCTACGCCTTCGTGCCCGGTGGCCCTCTGGTCCGTGAGCACACCGATTGGCTCATGTTGACTACCATGCTGTCCATTGGTGCCGGTGTCTTCTCCGCCGCGATCTCGAACTCAAGCCGTTCTTCCCGCAAGAAGCCCGTCAGCCCCAACAGCAAGAGACAGCGTTCGTACTACATCTACGTTCTTGCTGCCCTGCAGCTCCTCTCTGTCTCTGTGGCTTACCTGCGTTTCCCCACCAACGACTACACCCCCTACCACAAGGAGGACAAGGTTGTCACCGCCGGTATCTGGACCGTTCACTTCGGCCTCGACAATGACATGTGGTCCTCTGAACGCCGAATGCGTGATGTGATCGGTGAACTCGAACTGGACGTCATTGGGTTCCTGGAATCCGACAACCAGCGCATCATCATGGGTAACAAGGATGTCACGCAATTCATTGCTGAGGATCTTGGTTACTACACCGACTTTGGCCCCGGCCCCAACAAACACACCTGGGGCTCCGCCTTGTTGTCCAAGTTCCCCATCGTCAACTCCACCCACCACCTCCTCCCCTCTCCCGTGGGTGAACTGGCGCCTGCCATCCACGCAACCCTCGACATGTACGGTGAGATGATTGACATCGTCGTCTTCCACTCCGGTCAAGAAGAAGACCCCGAGGACCGCCGTTTGCAGAGCGAGTATCTGTCCAGACTGATGGGTGACTCTCCTCGTCCCCTCATCCTCCTCAGCTACCTCGTGACCAAGCCTCTCGAAGGCAACTACAACACCTACGTCAGCGAGCGCAGCCAAATGAAGGACATCGACCCCTCCGACTGGGATAGATGGTGCGAGTACCTGCTGTTCAAGAAGTTGCACCGTACTGGTTACGCCAGAATCAGTCGTGACACGATCACCGATACCGAGATCCAGGTACGTCATTATTGTCCGTTAATCAGATCCCCAACTAACTCATGATTCAGGTCGGCAAGTTTGTCATTGGTGAACCCGAGCCCGAGAGCGAGATGCGCATCCCGGAGGAGCTGGTTCCTGTTGGCCGTCGCTTCCCGGCTTTGTTTCGTGGCGAGGGTGTCCGTGGACACCGCTACCACGTCTTCGATGAGCCCCGGTACTGGCAATGAGATGGCAGTATCGGAATACTGTCGAAAGTCACTGCAGATTGAAGATGATTGATTTTGTATGACATATATTCAAGCACAAAAGCAGATCCGATGCTCCAAGACAGAATTTATCCTCATGATCGTCTGGGCCTAATGGAATTACTGCGTTGACAAGTTTCGTCCCTTTCAGGATAAGTCCCAAGCTAAATTTACCTCGTACGGTTCCAAGTTGAAGGCAATCCAATGACCTTGGAAGCCATTGGCTTAGATTTCTTGAAATAATAGATCAGCTCACTTCCAAGGTTTCAGTGCTTCAGTCGCGAGTTCTCACTTTGTCTGGCTATTTTATTTTAGGAACGGGGGCCAGCCTCCGAGTTGTCCTAGATGTCACATTAGATGCCATGCAGATATAGACTTTCGCCCTCCTATCATTCTTTATAGCAACTTCTTTGTTTTCCCGCATAGTTAACCAATAACCTTGAAGTCGTTTGGGGCCTCGAGTGCATGGTGTCCTTGACATTATACAGTTCCCAAATTGCACGATGCAGCAGCCTCGAAGGTTCTACCGTAGACCTGGTCTTCCAAGGCTGTTGCCAGTGTCACCTGGGCATGTAGGTAGCAAGCCGCCAGTCAGTACTGCACTCTTGAGCCATAACGTTGCTTGGAACCTTAGAATCAAGCTCACGGGTTTGCCTCGTGAATCAAAGCTCTTTGTCTTCCAATGTTGTTCGTCCGCGATGGATTTTCTCAAAGGGAGACATGACCATCGGACGAATATACCTTCGTTCCTGGAGGTCACTACCTAGGTACCTGGGCACTGTCACGTTGAAAGAACTTGAAGATCCATGACTAGTGGCTGTGGTTTCATAGACCTCATTATATCTGGACTTGATATACATTCAGAAAAGCTAACACCTGGGCAGACCCGACTTCTATACAAGCTAACTTTTCCTCCGCTATCTGATATACACTAACCTACGTAAATCTAATTCCCATGTAGAATCTATTTGCGATATGGTGAGTGCCTTGTACCTCTGAACACTCGTGGGATAAATCTGACAGGAGTTTCTTTGACAGAGAATCGAAACGAAACGATGGAACGCTCTATAGTCTTTTCTTTCAATATCCTACCTAGGTATCCCTCTCTGATCGAATTAGTTGAGCCTGGTGACATAGCTCTTCATTCTTTCAGACTGACTGGCCGACGTGATGCGAAGTTCACTCGGCTTTTTTTTTTTTTTCCCATTTTCATTTCCATTTTCATTTCCATTTTCACATCTCCCTTTCATCTTTTTTGATTCTAGTGGAAAAATTGAATCCAAGCTGTCTGTACAGTTTCACGACAAATGACCACTGTCGTGTATATTCAACATCCCATCTTCACCTGCCTCATGCCCGTTATTCCCCGCGAACATAGCCTAATGACATTGCCATTGATCCCCAAAGAGATCGGTCGAGTCTTTCACGTTCTGCAAAGGGATTGAGATGAAACGTCTTTGTCCAGTTGTTTGACAGATCTCTCTATGGACTCTGCATCCATCGAAGTCTGCAAGACCGATGAGCACAAAGAAATAACCTCCGAAATACCCAGGTGTATTTTTATCTCTCTTTGTAAAGAGGCCGTCTTAGTATGATAGAGTTGATCTTTGTTCATGTCTCCCACCATGCGGACTACTGAGTATTAATATCGAGGTATCGACTGGGGAATTTACTCTCAATCACTTCACATCAACAATCCAGCAGACAACACAGCATATAACACTTCACAACAGTCTATATACAGTACGTGATATCTCTATCACTACAATACATTGAGACTAACAGCCCACCAGACATCCAACGAGCATCACAACATGGCTATCACCCGATCTATGACTCGCGGGAACCGGCCACCCCCACCACCACCCCCCACAAGGGAGGAGATCGCCGCAGCCAAGGCCGCCAAAGCAGAGGAAAGGGCGGCAGCCAAGGTAGCGCGAGCGAGGGCCAAGGCTGTTCGGGAGCAGAATAAGGCAGCCAAGGCCGCAGCAAAGGCTGCCGGAAAGACCACAAGGGCCAAAGCAAGCAAACGAGCCAAGGCGTCCAAGGCCACGACCAGCAAGAAGGCTAAGACGACCAAGGCACCTAAGGCACCCAAGAAGGCACCGCTCTCCACCAAGCGCGTCTATGAGGAAGATGATGAAAGCGAAGAGGAGCCTGATCACAAGCGCCGTAGAACATCCGAGTCTGGGAGTGAGTCTGGTAGTGACTCCGGTGTCTTTGTCGACTACCCTTTCCAGCGAACCTACCGAGGCAAGCCCCCAAGTCAGGCAGAGTCAATCCCTATCGACATTAGGGAATGGACGTACTCGAAGCATCTTCCTCAGCCCGAGGGCATGCAGACCAAGATCAAGGGCACTCTCCCCCAGATCCACATTGGAGGATCTGCCCCTCAGCCTCGTTGGCTGGTTGCCCAGAGCCTGTCTCTGCCCGCGCCTCCTGCGGCAGGCTTCCGACGCAAGGCATCAGGTAGTTCCAGCTCTACCGACTACGGTAGCTTGGTCTGGTACTTGGACGAGGGCAACTACAAGTCCTGGAAGGGACTGGAGTATCCCCAACTCTTCGAGTTGGCATACCGATGCTTCGAGCACGCACTGAAGGACGAGAAGCTGAGCAGCAAGATCTATGAGACTCTCGCCGATGGACCTCTAGCCAAGCATGTGACGATGAATGAAGGATGGGAGCCTGCTCTGCCCCCACCACCTTTCACGAGGTACTTCGGGTTCACGGAGACGCGTCTTTGGGATGCTCCCGAGTCAAAGGGTCAAGGTTATTACTTCACTGACCATGAGCGTCCGACACTGGCTGCTCGGCCCCTCAAGTCTTCGATAGAGCCTTACCAGCACATGTTTGCCACTAAGCTGAAGGGTCAGATCAACACTTCGTCGGATGCAGGCACTGATGCGAGCAGCTCCAAATCTGTAAGCAAGCCTGTTCGGAGCCGAATCGTTCAGTCCAGGAAGAGTTCGGTGGCGTCAGTCCCTGAATCGGAGGTTCAGGAGTCGGATGAAAAGCCGGAGCCTTCTCGCGCTCTGGGCAGTCAAAAGGTTAAGAAAGATGGTAAGTGATCACCATTCCCTTCCTGTTAGCTATTATCGTTTTGAGAAAACATACTAACCAGTCACTTTTATAGTCTCCGAAGCAAACTCCGTCGCTAGTGGCGAATCTGGAAGCGAATCCGAAGGCGACTCTGGAAGCGACTCTGAAGGCGACTCTGGAAGCGAATCTGAAGGCGAATCCGATGTCGGATCCCAAGGCGAGTCCGAAGCCGAATCCGGAGATGACGAGCCAGTCTCGGACAAGAAATCTGAACGACCCTCCAAGAGCGACAAGCCTGGTCCTCAGTCCCGCAGCGAGGTGAACAAAGACCCGAGCGCTAAGTCCTGGTGGCTTTGGAATTAACGATACTAGCGTTGAACAGAGAACCCCGAGAAGCTCATCAGTGACAGAGCATGATGGGCTCTTCAGCGCGACACAGATCGAGGAATATTATAGCACCAGGGGAACAACATGTGAGTTAGCGCAACAGCATTGACTCTCTCATACTGATCCTTCGATTCAAGTTGAGCAGGATAAACTGGGGGGCAAAAGAGGCGCAGAGTCGCCTCTTGAGGGAGAAGTGAGAAAGGAACCCCGGTTAGAGGGCGATGGTGCTAAGTCGGCCGCACCGGGGGGTTATGTGGCTCAAGTTGGGCCAGTCAAGCAGGGAGACAAAAGAGGCGCGTCGCCTCTGGAGGGATCAAAGAGAAAGAAACAGAGGATAGAAGGTCCATTGGCGATTGGAACGGGGAAGGATAAGGGAGCGGATAGGGACTTGGATTCGACTCCATCAGCATCTCCAATAACGCCGGATTTCAGCGATCAGTACTTTACTGAGGCCAAGGCACTTTGCGCGGACAAGGCAAAGAGGACCGAGTATTTTCCTGATCCTGATGCTGTTCGGGGAGTTCGGATGTGGTCTGGAGAGGATACTACAGCGAATGCAGCAAACTTCGATGCTGTCTTGCCCGTGTGGGCTGACAATCATCGGCCGTTTAGTCCGTGGGTTCAGGTGAGTACTTTGGATGCAATCCATTGGACAGGATGCTAATTTTCATTTAGGCCCCTGGTCCCGCTGCTGTCAAACCAGGAGGCAAAAAGAAGGCCAAATCCCCCGATGGACCGAAGAAGCCGAAGCCATTGTCTGAGTTCACATTTGGACCATTTTGATATAGATTCTGTTTAGTATTGGGATATTTTGGCGTTGGGGTGATATATGCGATGATTTCTGTGCGAGATTTTGATTGATATTTGATATTATATTTTGTATTTGATATTTGACATTTGAATTTCACTCTTATATGCCTGCATGATTTCCGACCTTGAAAGCCCTCCTACCTAGGTACATGAAGTCTTACCCTAGTGATTGCCATCCATACTGTACTATGTATAACTGCGGAGCGTACCTATCTCGTCTGAATAAGATCAACTACACGACTATTGTCTGAACCAAAATGACTTTCCTGGACTGATTGCCCAAGCTTTGCCAATAGTCTCCGCAGTGCCGCGCGATCCTCATCGTCACATTGCGGTGCCAGACTCCACCCAGGTTCAAGATATGTGACATTTTCGGGTTTCTCCCCTTCCATATAAGGCGAAGGGCCAGTTCCATCATAGCAGCACATGTAACGATTGTAATACAGCCCGACCTTGATATCCATCTCCTGCTCAAATGGGACATCTGGGTACCACTGACTGCGGCCGATTCGGAAGTGTCGTAGTTTTGGCAATTTCTCTGCAAAGAGATCGAAAATATCGTGCCATCGCTTGTCGAACGAACCGTACAGAGAATAATCGTCATTGCGGCGTACAAAGGCATCCCGGGACAGAGTACAGGCATCCACATTCTCATCCATCATGCGAAAGCCGTAGAGGATGGCGCAGTCATCGAGGTAGATTTCCTCAAGGGTATCTCCGTGCTTCAGAATCCAATCGATTTGGTCATCATGGAAGAAACAGAAGTTTCCTAGTGATAGCGTCTTCAGATGTGGAAAGAACAGATTGGAGAGGTCTAGGCGAGGGTAAAAGCCTGAGTATTCACGCGAGGAGAGCGAGAGATGTTGGAGAGAAGGCGCAGCAGGACTCAGCCATGTGCTGGGTAACTCCTTGCAAAACTTGCGGATTTCCGGATTCTGATATCGTTAGAAAAGCATATTGATAGAGGAGTGAGTGTTTTATACCTCAAGATCATGCTCAGGAGCGGCATCATTTGTCTCGCTGGTAATACTTAGAAGAAGGGACAGTAGGCCCGACAGGACCTTTTCCATATTCGCAAGTATTTTCGGATCTTTGGGGTTATCCGCTTGCAGGTTGCGAATACCAAGGTCTTCAATTGGTTGCGGTAAGGATTCAAGAAGAGAGAAGAACTGATGCATCGCTTTAAAGCGGAATTGAGGCATCTGAGGGAATTCCTGGTAGTGGAGGAAATCATCATCCGGGCTGTCTGAAGAATACCCCTGATCGAAGCACAGAACGGCAGCGTTCAGCCGCGGCAATTCTTTCACTTGTGGAATGAGACTGTCCCAGCCTCGGGGTCATTCTTGATGTTCTTCATCCTCGTAATTCTGTGTGCATTAGTGGTTGCTTAGAGGTAGATTAGGATAATCGTACAATGTTCTCGTCCACGGTGTCTATGTAGATCTTTCGCGGAACACCACGTAGACTGGGATTGTTCAAGATCTCTTGTAAAGCGTTTTGGCTTTTCTTCCCGGGCTGGAGGCGTACGGTCCTGTAGAGCTGATCGGTGGCTAGATGCGACGTGAAACGGCAGGATTGGCGCAGCGACTTCAATGATGATTGATTCACATAAGAAAATGTGCGAGCAAGCATTTCGCTGGGCAGATTAAGAAGACCTGGCATTTTGCAGTCAGTAAAAATCGTAAATTGATCAACTGATGAGTCGAGAGGTGACAAGTCTCCCGAGGTCGCTTAGCTCCAGGCTCCCATGGCGTCCAAACTTCCCAATTCGGTAAGGCCTCAGTATATCACATGACTGAGAGCTATGGGCGTGGAGATAGGACATACTACATAACCTCAATTCTTAATACTTTTATTTGAATATTGATGTGCTTAAATTAAAGCACTAGTATGAGTGAATCCTAGGAAATTATTAAATACAATATTCACTATCATCATAATCACCATGTAACCCTTGGACGACTCTCCAGGGCTAGATCTGGCAATGATTCCAGATCCGTGATAACACAAGATTGATGCTCAAAACCTTGATGCTATAGTAATGACTTGCTTGGATTCTTGACTCTCATACTATAAGTGGAATCATGGGGCATCACTAACATTGCCGCCAGTTAGTCCTAAGCTGATGGGTTAACAGCCAATGGCATCCCTGTGGGTCCTGAATACTGCGCTAATGCAGATGGATGACGCTTTTCCAGCCAATCAAGTATCTGCTGTTCTATAAAAATGAAGCTGGGGTGGTCAAGGATCAACTTACTGAAATTTCCCTACAACTTCGAGATCTCTTCACTCTACCACCGACGAAAGATTTGAGGGAAAACAAGAGCAGGGCGGAATGGCCTCAATCGCCGCAGTGTTGGATAGCAACTCCAACATCACTCGTCACCATGGGCCAGGCTTGGTCGCTGTCTTTGGTAAGTTTTCCGTGCTCAGGGAGCTTCGGCATGATTGGCTTCGTCGACTTTCTCTATTCCTGCTCTTTCTTGTCTTCATACTAACCTTTCCAGTTGGTGGGACGAGTGGCATAGGAGAAACTACTGCCCGCGCATTCATACGGAACACCGACGCCTCTCGTGCTTACCTGATTGGAAGAGACCAGGCGAGCGCGATGAGCATCATCGAGGAATTGAAGAAACTGAAGCCCGAGTCGGAAGTCACCTTCATCCGATCAGACGTGTCTTTGTTGCGCGAGGTGGACAAGACATGCGCCGCCATCCAGGAGAAAGAGGATAAGGTGAATATCTTATTTCTCAGCCCAGGCACCGGGTCGACCAATGGTCGTACTGGTATGTGACCCCCTGTTAAATCAAGGCACCAGAGTAACCCCCGTAACTTGTTAGAAACCGACGAGGGTCTCGACAGAAAGCTCAACCTCCACTATTATTCCAGGATGCGATTTGTCCAAAACCTCCTTCCACAGCTCCGAAATGCTGATCACAGCCGTACTAGAGACCACAAACCCCTCTCACGCGTAGTATCGGTCCTCGAGGCCGGAGGCGAGGGTGCTCTGCAACTGGATGATCTCTCGCTCAAAACCCACTGGTCTCTCCGTAACTGCGGGATACATTCCATCACCATGAACTCAGTATCCATGGAGCATCTAGCATCTGTGTACCCACAAACCTCCTTCGTCCACAGCTTCCCGGGCATTGTTCGAACGCGCCTTGATCGCGATCTAGGCACTGTGGCAAAATGCGCCATGAAAGCCCTGATCGTTCTGGCCAAACCGTGGGAGATTTCATTCGAGGAGAGCGGGGAGAGACATCTATATGCTGCGACGAGTCCACGGTTTCCGCCACACGCATACAAGGACAGCGCCTCTGATGCAGCAGAGGGATCTGATGGCCGGATCGGTAGTGGCTCCTATCGTTTGAGCTCGCAGGGCTCTCCGTACAAGCCCAGCAAGATCATGGAGAGATATCGCGTCGACGGGGTGAGGAGTATGATATGGGATCATACGTTGGGTGTCTTTGCCCAGGTTCGCGGCAGGCAGGAGAACGGTGGTTGACGGCACGTTGTGTCGAAATAACATCGCGCCAAAGTCTTCGGATAGGTCTAGGAGAGAGCTTGTGATACGATGTGGTGACTATGGTACTTAAGCCTGCTAGTAGTTTACGTCAAGCCGTCTATTCAGGATAGGAGGATGAGCACTTGAAGAAGCATTTGGGCGCCGTTGAGTGAGACTACTGGCAAAGTTACTACTAGCCCACAAAGATCACCATCATTGAGACGTGGGCACACGCGAACGGATAGATCACAACAAACATCAAGTGCACAGCTAATACTTTCATCCGGGGAGCAGAAGGACTACCTTCACATTCACGACATGGATGGGCAAGACAATACAACAGCAAGACGATATCCATTAACGCGGCTAGCAACAGCAACAGGGACGGGAACAGCAACAACGAGCAGAAGAAAAGGACAGTCCGAACACCAAGACAAAGTGTAAAGCAAGGTGTTGGAATATGCTCAGAGTTCTCATCATAGCATGACCAGAGGGCTATCTCCAGTACACGGTCCAAAAATTAGTAATTGTCGTACCGGGAGAAACTCCTCGTACAGTCAGAGTATCTTTGCGCGCAAGACCTCAGGGCAGTCTACGAAGCCCGCAGGCAGGGGGGGCAATATGTGAGGTTGGTGGAAAGAAGAGAAAGGAGGATGCAGTACGGGCTGTGGGAGCAGGTGTGTCGACAAGAGAGATGAAGAGAAGAAGAAGAGAAAGAGAAGAAGATGGGGGACTGGGGGGGTTTTATACCTGGGGGGAGGCAAGGCACTAAGCGCTTTGGGACGAGTAGAAGAGGAAAGAGCCGAAAGAGGAAGGAACGAATGAGGAGGAAGAAGGAAAGAAGCACATGACCAAGCCCTATGTCCAGCACTGGGTGGTTGACGGTTCACCTATTCCTCAGAGAGCCAAATCAAAGTGGTACACCTTGCAGACTGCAACATTGACGATGCAGACATTGCAGCTTTTGCTACGAATAGTGCCTTGAGCTGAGAGAGGAGCTGGTGAAGCAGATGTTCGATTCTTAGATCACTGGGGGAAGATTGAACCCATAGTATGATATTCCACGGGCAGTTTAATCCATCACAATGCAAATCTTGGAGACTTCCTTTCCACTCTGGATAGTATGGTAGGCCTTGATGATATCCTCTCGCTCGAAAGAGAATTCCTTTGCAATATGGAATCTCAGTTTTCTGGCAGTGACAAACGTTACCAGGTCCTCCAACATCCAACGGGGACCGATCAGCACACCTCGAACGACACAGTTTTTGAGCAACGCGAGGAGGGGCACATCCGGTCGCTTTGCTGGCTCACAGTTGGCAAGATACCCAACCACGCTGACGACACCACCTGGCGCAATAGCCTGAAGACTCTGCTCGATCGTTCCAATGCCTCCGATCTCAACGATATGGTCCACTCCCTTGCCCCCAGTCAACTCCAGTGCCTTGGATGCCCAGTCCTGTACCTTGCTGTAGTTGATAAAATGGTCTGCTTACAAGGACGATTGAACAAACTCTAGCTTTTCATCGCTGGAAGAAGTGACGATGGTGGTTGCGCCGGCCGCTTTGGCCAGAACAAGTGCAGTCATTGCAACACCACCAGTGCCTATAGGAATCAATTATCAGCCAGCTGATTGTAGCGATGTGTACCATCAACATGAGCATACCTTGGACAAGAACTGTCTGGCCAGGTTTGAGCGGCACATTGCCATAGAGTGCATTCCAAGATGTCACACCCGTGCAAACCAAGGAAGCAAGCTCGCTGTAGCTCTGTGGTGCGCTACTGGGAACTCTCACAACACTTGAGGCTGAACGAACGATGTACTGTGCGAGAACTCCATCAACACCACCACCCTGGGTGGTAAGGAAATCTTTCTGGGGCCCATATTGATGAGTGATATCAAAGGAGACTACGACTCTGTCCCCCTTGGAAAGACCTTGCACTTCGTCTCCAATAGACACAATATCTCCTGCGGCATCTGAGCACGGAATTGGGTTCTCCTTGACATAGGCGGGATAATTGGACGTGGCGATTTGGACATCCCTCGAGTTCAGGGAGACTGCGCGGACTTTGATGAGGACCTCATGCTTTGAGATAGAAGGAATCTCTTCCTGGAAGGAGGTGATGTCCTCGAAGGCATTGCGAGTTGGGAATCTAAAGACGGTTTGTGTTGACATTTTGAAATTGGCGAGAAGTCGAACTTGAGTGAGCCAATTGAAGATGAATAGAATGAACAAGGGTGAATTGATTTTCCCTTCTATTTATACCCTGATATCTCTAGACGTGATTTACATGCTTTGAAATCAACCACAATCTCCAGTGCTCCTTAACTCAACGTAGCGCCGGCGGAGTAGGGCTCGACGGGATATAGACGGACCCACTCCTCGTCCAAATTGGGAACTTTCCAGGCATTCCGATTGGCCAAGGCTGCACCATGCATGAAATGCAGACTTCGTTTTACTTCATTCCTACAAATGTTCTCCAATTTTTCGTCATCGCGGTCTCCTTTAACGGCCAAGCGTCGGAGAGTAGGCCGGGCCTGTGACTTTTGCCGAGAATCTCGTATCCGCTGTGAAGCGGTCACACCATGTCCAGTGTGTCGCCAACCACATTGCGTGTGTTCGACCGTCTCAATCGAGCTCTCAAAGCCGACCTATCAATAGCCGGAAAAGAAAGTCATCACCTCTTATTGCTGACTCCGGTCAAGATGAAATCAGCCAGGTGCCTGGGCGACAGGCCGAGTCCGGCCTTAACTCGCCGCGCGATGTAAGCGCTACTCGACAGGCGCAGTCTGTCGAGGTGCCTTCGTCAGCTCAACGCATAGACTCGATGGTTGGGTTCATTACCCGCATCAACGATTTCTGTGCAGGTGTCTCACAGCTGACTTCGTCCCCATCCCCTGGGGGGGATCCTCCCCCGGAGTACTCCTCGTCTTTCTTGGCCGGTGGCTCTCAAGGCTCTAGGGCAGCCGATTGCAGTCTCACAGAATTTCAGGTAGACAGACTCCTGTTGATATTCTGGACTAGGCTATGGCCACAAGCACCGATAGTTACCCGTGAGGATTTAAGGTCCAATAAACATTCGCAAGAGCGAACATCGCCACTTCGTGACGCAGTCACGGCATACTGCATGCAGTATGTTCATTACTCGGGTCTCCATTCCCGAATCCTGGGTCTGAATTTACAACAGCTTCGGCCGGACCCGGAGGGATCTATGATCGGCTTGTCATACTTTCAACGATGCCTTTCTTCCGTGACCCAGTACAACAATTTCTCGGAGCCTTCTGTCCTCACGCTACAGTGTTATTGCTTCATGATTCTTTATCTTCTTGATGCTGGACAGCATTCTGCTGCTTACAATATGATTGGCCTGGCTCTTCGAATCGCCCAATCATTAGAGAGCAATGCAGGAGCATTACTGGGAGCAACATCCCAGAATTTCCGTCGTGCTTGGTGGATTCTGAACCATCTAGACTTCCGTTGCTCCAGGCATCTTGGCAAGCCAGTCAGTGCTCATTTCCAAAAGCCTACAGCCCCTGCACAAATTTCAGATTCGGAAGACCTATTGGGCTCGGAGAGCCCCTTATATCATACTGAGTCAGTCCGGTTGACAGCCGCAGCATTGTCCATTCTTAAGAAGCTTGACTGTCCTTCCATCCAATCAGAGATGCATAATGAGGCCACAGGCGTTGAAGCCCGTGCTGACCTTCTTTCTGACGAACTATATCATTTGCGTCAGTGGGAGTCAGATCTGCAGAATATCAGATCACTGAGACATATCAAGCTATATGTCAGTGACATACCTCTTGATCCGGACGCAGAACTCGAAGTCCAAGAGGACTATCTCAACCAACCACCCATGGAGATTCTCTTGGCAACCTTGCTAGAGCTCCAGTACCACAATGTCGTTGTAACTCTCCACCGAGTCTTCATTCAGTTCCCAAGTCATCCTCTCGTCCCCAAATCCAGTCCTCGGGGCGACAAACACAGTGCCACAGCTTTGAATCATGCACTGGCAATGATCAGAATTACACACCACCGAATGACAACTCATGACATTCTCCACGGCAACTCTGAAATCTACCAATACACATGGAACGCATTATTGACTCTAGTTGGGTTCATGCTCGCATACCCATACTGCTATCGGTGTCCCAGAGCCCGAAAATATGTCCGACTGGCTTTGATGATCTTCGACTCGGCTGGAATCCACAACGCCTGCGCCGTTCGTGCCGCGTCGCTAACACGCCATTTGGGCTCGAAGGTCGATACATTGCTGCAAATCTTGAATATCGATCAGCCGTGGGTGCCGGCGGGAGGATCGAACCCTCTGCAGATCCCTATCTTGGATGCACAGACAGCAGAAGATGTTTATTTGCCTTCTACTGATCTGGCTTCTGACGGCCAAACAATGACGAATGCTGATTTGGAACTAAGTGGGGATTCGTTGTGGTCTTGGGCTGACTTCATGAACGTGAGTGCTTGGCCAAGCTATTGTGATGAAGTGAGCGAGGCCTTCGCGGACCCAATGAAACTTTCCCTATAGGAGCTTGCACTTTCGAGCTGTGAATGTTCAAGTCATTTCCGGTTCTATTTTCCTTGTCAAACAACCTTGGGATTTTGCAAAATAATCATTTCACCGAATCCAGTCTAGGGTCGGACAGGACATATATTGCAACGTGCATCCATGCCATTATGCTGATCAACGAGCGCTCCAAGGTTGTTTTGGAGGTAGATTTACAGCGCTCAACTCCGAGGTTGGTCAATTATCGGATTGTAGAATAGCATCTGTAGAGCCTTGGAGAGACAGACTTTCTGTTCTGAATCAATACAAGGCTAGGGTACATGTCCTGTGTTGTGAGGAATTGTGGTTTCAGTCCATGTCACTCTTCTGAAAGAGATCAAGAAGTGAATGTGCAAGGTAGCGAATAAATAATTTGACCGCTCAAGTCTCAATTAACATATTCATATCCCCTGTGTAATGACTGTTTCAATCGTACTGTGTAGGCGTCCATACAGCGTGGGGATCGGGTGAATGCGGGAGTGCAAACCAAACAAACATCGAGATCGTAGCTAACGCCTTTGTTCGAAGTGACCATTCGACTTAACGCGATGGATGGAAGGCTTCCTCCAACCCAATTCGAATCCCTTTAAATCGAAACCGGCTGATTTGTCGCGCCAGCACTCATCACGGCCGCTCGACTCGCCGTGAGCGCTTAGAATGTTCACATTCACGCCTCTCCTCGGCGCTCAGTCGTCGTCGAGAGCGTCGCAATCGATCTTGGAGCTCGACGGAGGGATCAAGATCCTCGTAGATGTTGGCTGGGATGACACATTCGATACCCTCGACTTAGCCGAACTGGAGAAGTGAGCATCTACGCGTGTCCGCGACTCAACCGAGATAAGCTGACAATGTCAATAGGCACATCCCGACCCTCTCTCTGATTCTCTTGACACATGCGACACCCGCCCACATTGGCGCGCTAGTTCACTGCTGCCGAACCTTCCCTCTCTTCACCCAAATCCCGATCTACGCAACGAGTCCCGTCATCGCCTTCGGTCGTACACTCTTACAGGACCTTTACGCCTCCGCTCCACTCGCTGCCACATTCCTACCCAAGGCGTCGGTCTCAGAGCCAGGCGCAGTATCGGCGGCATCGGCGGGGGCATTGAACGGAGATGCTGACGCTGCTGGCAGCACAAGCCGAATTCTCCTACCATCACCCACGGCGGAGGAGATCTCGCGGTATTTCTCTCTCATTCAACCTCTCAAATACTCTCAGCCACACCAGCCGCTCCCTTCGCCGTTCTCACCTCCGCTGAATGGGCTCACACTCACGGCTTACAATGCTGGCCACACTGTCGGTGGAACAATATGGCACATCCAGCATGGGTTGGAGTCCATTGTGTATGCAATGGACTGGAATCAAGCTCGCGAGAGTGTTGTCGCAGGTGCCGCGTGGTTCGGCGGCTCCGGTGCGAGCGGTGCAGAAGTCATTGAACAGTTGCGAAAACCGACAGCATTGATCTGCAGTACGAAGGGAGGAGATAAGCTGGCGCTATCGGGTGGCCGCAAAAAGCGAGACGACCTTCTCCTTGACATGATTCGGAGCTGCCTTGCGAAAGGTGGTACCGTTCTCATCCCCACAGATACCAGCGCTCGAGTCTTAGAGCTGGCATATTCATTGGAGCACTCGTGGCGCGATGCTGCATCTGGCGACAAGGGAGACGTCCTCCAAGGAGCCGGGCTATATCTGGCTGGCAAAAGGGTCACTGCAACTATTAGATTGGCCCGAAGTATGCTTGAGTGGATGGACGAAAACATCGTACGCGAGTTTGAAGCCGCTGAAAGCACAGATGTCAACAATGGACAAAGAGCCGGTGGACAAGATAAGTCTAGCAAAGGCGCAGGACCATTCACCTTTAAACATCTCAAAATCATCGAGCGCAAGAAGCGACTCGAGAAGCTCCTGTCAGAACCGGGACCCAAGGTTATCCTTGCTTCTGACACTTCAATGGACTGGGGCTTTTCAAAGGACTCTCTTCGACAAGTGGCCGAAGGGCCGAATAACCTTTTGTTGCTGACGGAGTCCTTCCGCAAAGACTTGTCATCCCAGAAGCAAGGACGTGCTCACGCCCCGGAGACAATTGGAAGCATGATATGGCAATGGTACGAGGAGCGCAGAGACGGTGTGGCCCTGGAAAAGGGCTCTGATGGCGAGCACATTGAACAGGTCCACAGCAATGGACGAGAACTGGCCTGGAAGGACGTGGAACGAGCCCAGCTGGATGCCGGAGAGCAATTATTATATCAGCAGTACCTTGCGACCAAGCGACAACTGCAAGATACGTCTCAAACTCTCGGCCAAGAAACTCTTGATCCGGCTGCAGACGCCCTAGACGATGGATCAAGCTCTACCTCTTCAGAAGACTCAGATCCCGAGCAGCAGGGTCGAGCGTTAAACTTCTCAGCATCATTGGCTCATGCCACTCGAAGCAAACTCGCTGTGAGCGACGAAGACTTGGGTATCAACATTCTGCTCCGCCGAAAAAACGTTTATGATTACGATGTGCGCGGCAAAAAGGGCCGTGAGCGTATATTCCCTTACGTGGCACCAAGAAAGAAAGGCGACGAATATGGCGAGTTCATTCGCCCCGAGGAGTACCTCCGAGCGGAGGAACGCGAAGAGATCGACATGCAACAAAGACGTACGGATGCCGAGACAAAGTTGGGACAAAAACGAAGATGGGATGAAACTGCCGGCTCGAATGGACGCAAGTTGTCCGGCGGCGCAGCAGGGCGGAAGCGTCCTCACCTCGACGGCAAGCCGCAGGACGCCAACGAAGATGACATGAGCCTTGCCTCTGACGGAGAAGACGCCGACGCAGCGATCGAGTCTGACGGCGAATTGGAAGCTCAAAGCTTCGAAGGACCTGCTAAGGCAATTTATAACGACCAAGCCATCACTATTAACGCCCGTATTGCTTTCATCGACTTCATGGGACTTCATGACAAGAGAAGTTTAGAGATGTTGATCCCCCTCATTCAGCCCCAAAAGTTGATTTTGGTTGGAGGAATGAAAGAAGAGACACTTGCATTGGCATCTGAATGTCAAAAGCTACTATCCGCCAAACCCGGCACTGCCGACTCGGCGTTGGGCACAACTGCCATGGTCTTCACGCCCGCCAACGGAAATTCGATCGACGCCAGCGTAGACACGAACGCCTGGATGGTCAAGCTGAGCAACACTCTCGTCCGACGCCTCAACTGGCAACACGTGCGCAGCCTTGGTGTTGTTGCTCTCACAGCACAGCTGCGGGGCCCGGAGCAAGTCGCCCCCGAGATCGAGGACGCCGAAACATCCGGAAAGAAGATGAAGCAACTGAGAGACGAAGCAGCTTCCTCTGCAGTCGCCCCCACATTCGAACTAGGAGACAACAAAGCGTCGGACAGACCAGACGTATACCCCTTGCTCGACACTCTCCCAGCCAGCATGGCCGCGGGAACCCGGTCCATGGCTCGTCCGCTCCACGTCGGCGATTTGCGATTGGCCGACCTTCGCAAGCTCATGCAGGCTGCTGGCCACATTGCAGAGTTCCGAGGCGAGGGTACGCTCCTGATCGACAAGTCAGTTGCTGTGCGTAAGTCGGGAACTGGCAAGATTGAGGTCGAAGCAACTGCACAGTCTGCGGCGGCTCAGTCTGCTCGCGGGTCAGGCAGCTTCCTCGCGGTCAAGAGAAAGATTTACGAGGGGCTGGCTGTTGTTGCTGGCAACTGATTTCCAATGAACATGTACTTCTACTTCCGGTATACAACTTGATAACCAATAATGCATCTGTAACCACTTGTTAACCTATAAACAATCCATGTAGTCTCTAATTCGTATCAGACGAGATGCTGAAACTACTTGACAGCATGCTTTAACCTGCACAGACATCCAATTCCTAAAAGTCGCATGCGCTTTGAAACCAGGGCGCACCGAAAAGCAGATGATCCAAAGCAGTTGGATCTACATCCAGATTCTGCGTGATATCAGGGCTCTCAAGAAAAGACAAATCACTGCCCTCCAAGTGACTACCAGATCCAAACCTCTCGACCAAACCACTGCAATTTGAAAGACAGTCATCTGCAATATCCCAACTGAAGTTGTCTCTGTGCACCTGAAGGGCATAAATCATGTCTCTTGCAATTTGAAGAGGCAAGTTATGCTGCTGATGTCTTGCATGCAAACTACTTCGCAGCAGGAACATTGTGGCAGACGTGATTGAAAATGCATGCGCCGGGAGCCAGAACGCAGTTAATTGATCGGCATTGAGTTCTTGAACGAGATGCATGATTTCCTCGGCAACCCGTTGAGCATTCGTATAACATGGTGGCACGGAATCGTGCACAGCTTGGGCAGAGGCCTGGCCCAAGTCGAGTTGGATACGTCGGAGAAGAAGCTTGACTGAGAGATAGGCGAGGCGGAAATTAGCAGCACCAGGGACATTGAGAAGGGTTCCCCGAAGTGCAATTCGACGAACGTCCTCTGTCAAAGTCTCTTCCCATTCACTCAGGACTCGTTCCAGGTCCAGCGCTGACATTTCTGTAGATGGATGAGTCTTTGATACGCTGTAGACGTGTTCGAGATACTGAGCGAGGACGTTTGTTAGTGTCGTGAGGGCAACGAAGATTGAAGCCGTTGCTTTCTGATATGGAGATGCCGAGGCAGTGCAGATATCATCCACTGTTGGAAATGGCACATCATACTGGGACCGGTGGACTTGCAATGGGGTGCCATACGCTAGGCTGCACCAGCGGTCGTGGATCAGGACTAGTGACCACAGGCGTATTCGTAGGCTTTTTTCCAGTGGAGATATGCTCCAATTCGAGGGATCTCGGTTGAGCCCGAGTGCATTTGACAGGGCTACGGCTGTTCCCACCATCCCTCCGTTGCCGAACATGGATGTACTGGGTCTGCCGCAGACATTGATCAATATGGACATGACTGTCGAGATTCCAGGCGACATGAACAGCTCTGAATGGAGGGCCTCGTTGGCTTGGTTCCAAATAAATCGAATATCGGGTGTGCGGCCTGAAGCTAGCTTGGGTGAACTTTCCCAGTAGACCAAGGAGTTTGCATAAAGATTGCATAGCAAGGCCGACGATATGTTCCCTTTGTTAGAGGCGTATGCACTTCTGAAAGAAGCTTCGTCAAATATCGGGAAGCACGTATTAGCTTTCTGGAAGAACCTGCAAGCCTCTCGGTAAGTACCTACATCCCGGATGGACGCGAGGCTCAAGTACTCACATGTTCAAGTATTCGTCCACGTCAGGGTCCATATATTTCTCAATGATCTCACACTTCGATGCCGCAAGGGACTGCGTAGTAGATACACCCAAAGGCCTCCTCGACACAACATTGAAGCGCACAGGCCTGAGCGAGCAGTTCGAAGCCGACCCCGTGCGTATCAAACATCCTCTCTTTGCAGTCGGAACAGCAGAGAGATAATTCTCCAGGATCTCATTATCCTCCGCAACCGCAGGGCTGACAATGTGAGAGCTATCATCCCCAGCCTCCTCCACAATGCCCATAAGATTGGACAGGTCTTTGGTCCTTTGCTCGTTGTTTGGCAATCTTGGCATTTGAGTATGGCCTGCAGATCCCGGGCCGGCATTCTGACTGGGATCGGCATCCAGATCCACAAGACCTGGGGTTCGTGCTACAGGCTGTAGTCCAGCGTGAGACTGCGTGTGTTGCAACTTGTGCCTGTTGTGGGCAGGACGTCGTTTGACATTGACTCTTGGCTTTGCCGGTAAAGTCGGAACTTGTTGCAAGGGGTCTTCAGGGCGTGGAAATATGCATTCTGTGCCATGAGCTTGGCACATAATGCATACAGCCGAGGAGTTTCTCGTCTTGCAGCGGGACTTCCGCCTCCGACATGAGAAGCATGCGGGGTGAAGATGTGACCGATATGGCCGGCCTTCTCTGGTATCGGGCTGATTTGCTGTCATTTGGAATCTGTCAGAAATTACCCCAGAGAAAGGGAAAGCGAAGGAAGATAAGAATGCAATTGCCCGCGGACTTGCCCGCGGGCAGTTCATCACGTGAATCTGTTTTTGGCGGGGAAAGTGGCTGTCTTCCTGTCGTTGAATCTCTCTTGAAAATTTTACAGATTCACTTCGAAGACTCCAGGGCTTAGTGTTGATATGGGCGAAAGACAAGGCACCTGGGCAAGTGGTGGGCAACTTGTCTTGATTCACAGTGACTGGACGGAACGTAGAGCAAGTAGAGAAGAGAAATTGATATTTCAATGAGCCATAAGATCCATGGATATGTCTTGTCCTAAACGCAAGCTTATCTAGACTGCATACTACTAAGCTATTTTAACGGGAAATTGGCCCGGGCAATCAGGTCTCACAATAGACCGGGCGCTGGATTATATCGTGTCTCGGGAAGTATATCAAGACCGTGATGAAAATTCGGATTGAAGAGAGATCTTCGAGGATGGAGCATGAGTTCTCATTCTAGGGTTGTCAGCCGCGAGATAGTTTGCATTAATCAGTCCTCGGAGTCGATATGCGACGACTGCCCAGGTGCTCGTGGAAATATACTATGATGTCGATCTCGTGGATGGCTATGCGCCTGGCTTCCGCGAGGCGGAGGAGCAGGATCATGGCCTAGCGATTGGGTGTGATTTGGAACAGATACTGGCGAATGATGGAAAGACCCTGGTTATCACCGTCTATGGAAGTAATCACTAGCTACCTAGGTATTTTTGGCACTCCTTACTTCCATTCAAAGTATCAAATCAATTTACCTAGTATGAAGACAAACATGCTAGTATACATTCTATATAGTATAGAGCCAGACTCGGGAACTCCCTACCTACGTCATTCAACTTGAAGGCTTTCCCAAACGGCTGTCTCAAATGAACGCTGAACTAGATAAACTTAAGCCATAATTTTTCCACAAAGTTTCGCGGCTGTTTTTGAGGCCACTCGATTGCATCAAGTTCGGCTTTTCCAGTGAGAAGGTCAGCTTCAACGGAGGGAATCCACCGCGTACGCTTGACGATCTTCCAGAACAAGAAGAAGGAGAAGAAAAGGGGAAACCCGATATAAGACGTGATGAAGCCTGGAGTACTCCAGCCGCCTGCAATATAATCAAACCCATTAAAGAAGACAACAGTGCATAGATAAGCAAGTATCCCGTACGTCGAGTAAGGTTGCAGAGGAAAAGAGAAGGGCAGGGAAGCACGGTCAATGTTCTGTGCCTTGAGGGCTGAGTGAAAACGAAGGTAAGCGACACAGATAGATATCCAGGTGTACAATGTTGAGACCGTGGTTAGATTCTGGAACCATTGGAATACAACACTTGAACTGGACCCCATTGACATGAAAGTCAACAACGAGATAGACATCGTCACAAGTAAAGCCCAAATCGGGATTCCCTTGCCTGTGCATCGAAGGAATAGTCGTGGCGCCTGGCCATTCTGAGCCAAAGCGTAGAGATATCGAGTCCCCATGAAGACGTATGAGTTGCCTGCCGAGATGCCCGCCACCAGAACCAGAGCATTGATTATCGAGGGCAGGGCCTTGATGCCAGCCAGCTTGACGGCTATCACCCAAGGAGACTCGGCATTGGAATCGGAGCTTCCGCCAAGCAGTTTGGGGTGATCACTCGGGCAGATCAACCCGAGGGCTAGGGACGCGATGGCGAAGAAGAAGAGAAGCCGCCAGAATACTCGCTTAATCGCCCGTGGAATGTTGCGTCGTGGATTTTCAGCCTCGCCAGCAGCAACGACGACAGTTTCGATTCCACCGAGAGAGAAGGAAGCATTCACCAAAGTGTAAAAGAAGCCCAAGAATCGGCCCTCAGCTCCACTGGCAATATATTCTTTCATTCCATCCGTCTTCCAGTAGTGGAACCCCAGTCGAGGTTGTCCGGGCACGCCGCCAAGGTCGATGCATAGTGCTGTTAGAAGCAGGCCGATGATACCACATAGCTTGATAATCGCACATACAAACTCAGCCTCTCCATAGACACTGACAGCAAGGATATTGAGAGCCAAGAGTACAACGATGCAGATGACAATCCACACAGCAACACTGACATTCTCTGCACCAGACCAGAACTGAATGATGCTGCATACAGCTGATATCTCGGCACATAGTGTGATGACCGCCGTGAACCATGTGTTCCAGCCAACTGCAAAGCCAAGTGCATCATCGACATACCTGGCGCAGAATTGTGGGATGGCTCCAGGCACAGGAAGCCAAGCCGCCATTTCACCGAGGGACATCATCATCAAGAAGCCCACCGTACTAGCAATGGCGTACCCGAGAAAGAGAGAGATGGGACCAGATGATCGAAGTGCTCTTCCAATGCCCAGAAACAGGCCAACACCGAGGTTTCCTCCGAGCGCAATGAAAGTGACATGTCGGGCTTTGAGGTCTCGCTCAACGTGGCCGTAAGCAGTGGAAGATGCATTGGCGACATCAGCAGTCGAATAGGCCTTCTCATCAATTGATGACTTTCTCTTTACTTCGGTTAGCACTTGGATGAGCAGTGGTATTGAGTTCAAGTTGAAACTTGCCAGTTTGCTGTCGACACCATGTTCGAGGTCACCTCCCGTCCGGTTAGCTGACTCGAATTGGGGTTCAGTGGTCATTCCGGTAGTTGTGTTATGAAAGAAGAGTGCAAGTCAGATATCAAGCTTGCCAATTCCTACCCCGTACCCCAGACGTCCTATATATTCATGGCTCCACCAGCTGGGCCCATCGTTATCTTCAGATGTTGGCCGCGGACAAGTCCGCTGGAACTCCCGAACGGAAATCACGAGAATGCCTGTGGAACAGACTTCTCTATCAGCATGCAACGATAGATATCTGGTGATTGTGACATATGAGAATACTGATAGGCGTTTTTTGGGGGAATTTTGTGCTGGATGAGTCGACCCTGGTCAGGGGCACTGTTTGGCCATGATCAGAGTGGCCCAAAGGACCTCGGACCAGATGAAGCTCGGCGAAGATCGACAACCCTGGAATAGCATGAGAAGGCTAAAACGCTCAAGATGTATGTTTCGTGAAATTGACAGCCGAGAAGGACAAAGACATCCGGAACCCATACGTTTGTAGTATCAAGTCTATCGGTGACATCACTGTATACTGGCCGCGGTCAACGACGCGAACTTGGCCGCGGGGACTTGGATATCAAATACCCAGAATTGATACTTAAACCCCTCGTCTCACCTACAGATCACTCTCCAATTCATCTCAAAGCCATCTTATCCGTCAGATCACTTCCCTCAAAATCAACATGGGCTCAATCGAGGTCCCCGACTTCTGGCAGAGGGCCGACAAGTACCTCATGACAACAGGTGTTCCCTTTTCGCCTGTTGTAATCACTCGAGCAAAAGGTACTCGCCTTTATGACTCGTCTGGTCGATCGATCCTTGACTTTACCTCTGGCCAAATGAGTTCTCTGCTCGGTCATTCTCACCCCGAGATCGTCGAGGTCGTCAAACAATATGTTTCCGAGCTCGACCACTTGCTCAGCAACATGATCACCCACCCCGTTGTCGACCTTGCCGAGCGTCTCGCCAAGTTCCTGCCTGCTCCCCTCGAGAAGTCCTTCTTCTTGAACACCGGATCCGAGTCAACTGAGGCTGCTATCAAGATGGCGAAATGCTATACGGGCAATTTCGAAATCATCGCATTCGCTGCCAGTTACCACGGTCTCACCCAGGGCTCTGGCTCCGCCACATACTCTGCCGGTAGAAAGCGAGGCGGACCTTGCACTCCAGGTCAACTAGCATTCCCTGCACCGTATGCCTACCGCTCGCCGTTCCGGAAGGCTGACGGTTCATATGACTGGGAAACTGAAATGGATTATGGCTGGTCAATGATTGACCGCCAGAGCGTGGGGTCTCTTGCTGCCTTCATAATGGAGCCCATTCTATCTACCGGCGGTATCCTGGACTTGCCGGAAGGATACATGCAACGCATGGTTGCAGAGTGCAAGAAGCGCGGAGTGCTCATCATCATGGATGAGGCCCAGACAGGCGTTGGCCGTACCGGCCAGATGTTTGCCTTCGAGAAAGACGGCATCGTGCCTGATGTTCTTGCTCTTTCCAAAACCCTCGGCTGCGGTCTACCTCTTGCCTCAGTCAGTACCACTGCTGAAATTGAGCGTGGCTGCAAAGAAGCTGGATTCCTCTGGCTCACCACTCATCTCAACGATCCACTGACCGCTGCTGTCGGTAACAAGGTGCTTGAGATTGTTGAGCGGGACAACATCTGCAAACGCGCTACCGAGCGCGGTGACCAGCTCCGTGAGGGTCTGATCAAGCTCAAGGAGAAATATTGGTGTATTGGGGATATTCGTGGCCGTGGTCTTCTGCAGGGTATTGAGATTATTGCTGATGCTGAGACTCGGGCTCCCGGCTCGGATCTTGGACAAGCTGTTTCTGACCGTGCTATGGCTTGTGGTCTTTCTTGCAACGTTGTTAATCTTCCAGGCATGGGTGGTGTCTTCCGTCTCGCTCCCTCGGTTACTGTCACAGCCGATGAGATTGAAGAGGGTCTTCAGATTTTGGATGAAGCTTTCAGATATGTTTTGAAGAGTCAAGTCTAAACCTTCTATAAGATGATACAGTTCTTTGGGGATGTGGAAAGTGGATAATCAAACCAGCCAATCTTGTATATACCTTTGAAATGGCCCATTACCTTTCTATAAGCTTTCCATCACGAATCCTAGTATGTCAAAGATCCCATGTTTTTCAAAGTTCCATCAGACAGAGCCTTCATCGGATTCTTCGTCCTCGTTGTCCTCAGTGGGTATTTCGCGAATGATTTCGTTTGTTTGAGGACCAGTGTATTTTCTGAAAAGCCATCGTGTTAGTACTCTCTTCGACTCTAGGAGTTTTCAATGCTGTTACCCTCGAGCTGCGGTCCACCACCAAATCATAGCAAATGCAGCAATGAAACCACCAACGCAGATGGCATAGTTCCTAGGAAATTGTCAGCGCATCATGAGCTATATGTCCTCCTGGGGGATCTTACATGTTTGCCGGTGTTACTGGAAGCTGTGGCGGGAAGAACAGAATGGTGCTGATGAACAAGACCCAAAACACAGCCACATAGTTGATGGGAGTTCCCCATTTACCAAGTGTGAAAGGACCCTCGATGAACTTGACCTTGGACTTGTATAGCTGGTGTGCAAGAATGACAGACACGTAAGATAAGTCCAGTGCTGGGGCAGTGATACTGAAGATAGCTGTGGCCGTTTGGGTAGAGCCAATTGCAATGCAATTCAGACATATGCTGAAGATCACGACAAACCACACAGCATTGACGGGAGTGTGGGTGCGAGAATTGACTTGGGATAAGATTCTGTCATCTGTTAGCATATCTACATAACACGCATACCTCTTCGATGCGTCTTACTTTGAAAACGGAAGAGCGTCGTCTCGGGCAAACGCAAATGCCATTCTAGTGTCCGCTAGCATAGCTGAACACCCCGTGAAGGATTGAACAAGAATGGCAAATGCCCACATGACTGTGCCTCCTCGCCTGCCACCGGCATTCAGGAAAATCTGTGCCGCAGGAAGACCTGTGGGAGAGTCGAGGATGCCCTCGAAATCAGTCAAACAGAAGCACATGGAGACAGTGAGTAGCCATCCAAATGCACCAGATACTATGACGGCCGTTTGGATAGCAATTGGCCCTTGCACGGCGGCATCGTGTGTCTCTTCAGACATGCTATAGGGTGAAACGAATTAGAAAAAGCATGAACTCAGTTGGGCTCCAGACTTACTGTGTCGTCCCGTCATAATCGGTCATTGTCCAAGCAACCGACAAGAAACCCAAGAAAAAGGAGAACACCTTTGAACCCCATCCGGAGCCATCCGTGAAATGGCCAAAAACCCAGGAAGCTGGTTGCAGATCGGGTGTAAGCGTGACCAGGGAGATGCAGATGCAGATAGTTGCGATGACTGAAGAAATGTTAGAGCAATCTTGTCATACTAGTACAGTGATGTGGATCATACTGTTGATCGGAGCAAACCATAAAATGATCCGATGTAGAGACTTGGTAGTCAAAGAACAGATAACTCCAAGGATACACAGGATTGCAATCGACAGCAGCACGGTTTGCAGAGCCGTTCTGGAATGATATCAGCTTTGAAATGAGGTGTTCAGACGGTTGGCTTACGGTTCATATGTATATTTCCCATCGATAAGATCCGAGTTCATACTGACACAGGCCAGCAGCATTTGACTAACCGTATATGCCACGCTGGACACCCCCGCTGTTTGACCCAGGAGATTGCACCAGCCTTGTATCCAGGAGAAAACAGGGACTTGATCTGGAGGAACGACATGTTTCGTCACAAAGTACATTCCTCCCGCCGTGGGATATGCTGATACTAGTTCCGCCACCGAGCTACCGATGCACAAGGCCATACAAGACCCGATCAGCCAACACCAGACGGCAGTTGCTGGGCCGCCAGCGGCCAGCGGCGCCCCGAAAGTCGCCGGGACAGAACCGAGGACTCCTAGAATCGAAATGGCATACGAGACGGTCGACCATTTCGAGAATTCTCGCCGCAATTCCTACCAGTTGTTATCAGATCAATTGATGCCCCGCTCTGATCACATCGCCTTTGGGCGAAAGTACCTGTTTATACCCGATTCGAGCCAGCAGCAGCTCATCATCGTCATGGATAGTTGCCATCGTGCTCGAGACCCGTGAATTGCTGGGTTCTTTTTCGGGGGTCCTGGGATTTGGGCCTGCTTCTACCGTTAAATCCATGATCAAGGAGGGGTGCAAGGCCGTTGGTATATGCAAGGAGCATTTAAGGGGGCGCAGATAGAGAAAGAAGCCCAGCCAAGCCAACTCACCAGGATCTACTCTACTCGTGCTTTATCTACTCGGTTTCAAGAACCGACTGAGGGGTCAATCCAAAGGCCATGGGTATCGGAAAAGAGACGGTGAGGTGACAAGGCCCCGACGAAAGAGAAAATGCTCTAATGAGCTTGAGCCGGAACAAGGATCAGAAGCTAGTGTGATTGGAAGGTTGGATCAGCCTGCATGAAGATCAGGTAGCAGTCAATGCTATTCCAGCGTGCACAATAGATTGCTTCGCTGTCGCGAGGGGAAAGACAACTGTATCGCCCAGGTGCTCGGGAGTTTAAGGCTGAAGGTCCCGAGTGGGATGGTAGCTGCGTGTAAATCACTAGTGCCTTAGTCCTACACCGTATGGATGGTCCTGGCGAATCGCAGATGGCAAATGGCAGATGACAGTGGACTGTTAATTGATGTATATTATTGAAGGAATGCAAGAAGACAAGTCAAATGAAGTACCGTATTTCAACTTCGAGTAAACAGAGAGAACAAATGAAAGACGAGAGAAGAGAAGAGAGCAGAGCAGAGTATACACGTGAAGATCGGAACCACGTAAATCCGAGTGTTTAGGTGGTCAATCAACACTCCGCTTTAACGGCTTCACGACGATTCTCCATGGTTTTCTGCTGATCGGATTTGCGCTCTCTTTTTTCGCTTTTGCGCTTCTATCTTCCACGGCATGACATACCTTGACCGACCCTGCTATGTATAACGCAATGAACCAGGGACCCGAGGATCCATCCAATCCGCATTACATGGCCCAGCAACCACCTCAACAGTATGCCGGGTACGCCCAGGGGGCGCCTCCACAGCCAGGAGCACCTCAGGCTAACCCAGCTCCGAATCAATGGGCCGCCTACGGATCACCACAACAACCGGGCGTAGCCAGCCCAGGCGCCGCATACAATGCACCCCAGCAAGCACCAATGGGTGGGGCAGGAGATCCAGGAATGGGAGGACTTGCCTCTCAGATGAGCGGGTTAGGAATTGCAGCCGACGCAGGACCCAGGACGAACCGAAAGAAGCATCGCCATGCCCACCACGACATCGGAGGTGGTGCGGCACCACCTGCGCAAGCTTTCAATAATGGAATGGACCAAGGTGGTCTGCCGCAGCAACCGTCTCAGTTCTTGAACACGGGAATGAGCCAGCATGCGGATCGCCCGGTGTCTCCAGCAGTGGGCTTGGTATCTGCGCAATCGGCTGGTCCCCAGATACCTGGTATGCAAAGTGGTGCTGGCGCGGTACCCACCGCAGGACGAATTGACCCCGAGCATATCCCCAGTATCCCACGATCGCGCGATTTGCCCGCTCAGTATTACTTCAACCATGTTTATCCGACTATGGACCAACACCTTCCCCCGCCAGCCGCGATTCCGTTCGTGGCCCAGGATCAGGGCAACTCCTCTCCCAAATACGCCCGCTTAACCCTCAACAACATCCCCTCCGCCTCCGATTTCCTCACCTCCACGGGCCTGCCCCTCGGTATGGTCCTGCAACCGCTCGCACCTTTGGACCCGGGTGAACAACCGATCCCCGTGCTGGACTTTGGGGATGCTGGACCCCCTCGATGCCGAAGATGTCGAACCTACATCAATCCGTTCATGTCCTTCCGGTCTGGGGGCAGCAAATTTGTCTGCAACATGTGCACCTTCCCGAACGATACGCCCGCCGAATACTTCTCTCCCTTGGACCCATCTGGAGCGCGCGTTGATCGCACGCAGCGCCCTGAGTTGATGATGGGAACTGTGGAATTCACGGTACCCAAGGAATACTGGAACAAGGAACCTGTGGGTCTGCAGACGCTCTTCTTGATCGATGTCAGCCGCGAGTCGGTTCATCGGGGCTTCCTGAAGGGTGTGTGTGAAGGTATCAAGGAAGCTTTGTACGGCAATGGGAATGCGTCGACAGAGACCTCCGAGGGTGATGAGTCCTCCCGGTCATTGCCCGTCGGCGCAAAGGTCGGCATTGTCACTTATGATAAGGAGGTGCACTTCTACAACCTGACTGTATGTTTCCCCGTGCCCTATGCCCCTATGTTGATTTGTACTAAACCCGTCACAGGCAACATTGGATCAGGCCCAGATGATGGTCATGACCGATTTGGAGGAGCCATTTGTGCCTCTGAATGAAGGCCTCTTCGTTGACCCTTATGAATCAAAGTATGCACCTCCCCCGTGAACTCACAGCAGGCCGCTAACTCAGTTCAGGAACGTGATCACTTCACTCCTCAGCCGGATACCCAGCATTTTCTCTTCTATCAAGAACCCCGAGTCAGCTTTGCTTCCTACATTAAATTCGGCGCTCTCAGCTCTCCAAGCCACCGGTGGCAAGGTCGTTTGCGCCATGGCGAGCTTGCCCAACTTTGGCCCCGGGCCACTATCTAATCGGGAGGATCCCAAACTCCATGGAACAGACGCTGAGCGGAAACTGTTCGCCACAGAGAACCCACTCTGGAAGAAGACAGCAACCAAGCTTGCCGAAGCTGGGGTTGGCGTTGACGTCTTCATGGCCGCGCCTGGTGGCGCTTACCTGGACGTGGCAACAATTGGTATCTCGACCCCATGAAACGATTCTATCACGCCTGCTAACTCGACCACAGGACATGTTTCTAGCCTCACTGGTGGCGAAACTTTCTTCTACCCCAACTTCCACTCCCCGCGCGATAATCGCAAGCTGCGCAATGAGCTAGCGCATGCCGTCACTCGAGAGACCGGATACCAGACTTTGATGAAAGTCCGGTGCTCCAATGGACTTCAGGTGTCTGCTTACCATGGAAACTTTGTTCAGCACACCCTGGGTGCTGATTTGGAAATTGCCGGTGTTGACGCTGACAAGGCCATTGGTGTGCTCTTTAGCTATGATGGCAAACTTGACCCGAAGTTGGATGCGCACTTCCAGGCTGCGCTGCTGTATACCTCGGCAGATGGCCAGCGGCGCGTTCGGTGTATCAACGTTGTCGCGGCCGTGAACGAGGGAGGCATGGAGACAATGAAGTTTGTTGACCAGGATGCCGTCGTTTCAGTCATTGCGAAGGAGGGTAAGTTTGGAATCCGCCCAATGACGAAAAGTGTATACTGATCAACCACAGCCGCCTCCAAGACCCTGGACAAAACTCTCAAGGACATCCGGGCAAACATCTCAGAAAAGACAGTTGATATCTTCAGCGGATACCGCAAGATCTTCTCGGGCTCTCACCCTCCCGGCCAGCTGGTCCTGCCAGAGAACCTGAAGGAATTCTCGATGTACATGCTCAGCCTGGTCAAGTCCCGGGCCTTCAAAGGCGGCAACGAGTCCTCGGACCGCCGGACCCACGACATGCGCATGATCAAGTCGATGGGCTGCACCGAGCTCTCACTGTACCTCTACCCGCGAATCATCCCCGTGCACAACATGCAGCCAGAAGACGGATTCGCCAACGAGCACGGCCAGCTCCAAATCCCCCCAGCCCTGCGCGCCAGCTTCTCACTCATCGAAGAGGGCGGAGTCTACATCGTCGACAACGGCCAAGCCGTCATCCTCTGGCTACACGCACAGGTCTCGCCGAACCTCCTCGAAGACCTCTTCGGACCCGGTCACGAGACCCTGCAACAACTCAACCCCAACACCTCCTCACTACCCGTTCTGGAAACGCATCTCAACGCCCAGGTCCGGAACCTGCTGCAGTACCTGTCGACCGTGCGCGGGTCCAAGTCCGTGACGATCCAACTCGCCCGTCAGGGCCTGGATGGGGCGGAGTACGAGTTCGCCCGGCTGCTACTGGAGGATCGGAACAATGAGGCGCAAAGCTACGTGGACTGGTTGGTGCATATCCACCGCCAGATTAATTTGGAGCTGGCTGGTCACCGCAAGAAGGAAGAGACCGGCGAGGGCACCCTGGCAAGTCTGTCGGCCATGCGGGCCCCGTACTGGTAGATCCGATGTCCTCCGGGAAGCCCTGCGTTTTTCCCGGTTCCTGGCGATCTCGATTGGCAGGATGCAGGTGAGATGCAAGGGTGGAGAATTGAGAACGGGTAATTGGTGCCCCGACCAGGAAGGTGGTGCTGACGCTGACTTCAGTGGCTTAGCGGTGGAGCTCAGGCACACTGAAAAAATTTCAGAGATACTCAGAGCGAAATTCATTGTCTATACGGTTACTTAATTTTTTTAATGTCATGAACATTGTCTGACATGTCCAGTACAAGTGGCGGTCTGTTCGGGTGTTCTCGAAGAGTTCCCTGCTAAAGAGGAGCCGGTGAGCTCGAGTCCCCACCATTTAAAGGTGTTTTAGTCGACTTGTCAAATAGCTTAGGCGTGTCTACTCCAGGTACTAGCACATACTAGTTACAGTACTACAGTACTTTAGTGAGTAGAGTACTACCTAGTATACAGCACTCCCAGTGCCATTCGAGTATACTAGTACAGTCGGACTGTTCACAATAGCAACGGCCAGGGTCCGAGGTCGGTTCTACATCCACGGCGATTGGTTCAGGGTCCAGGGTCCAAGTCGGGGAATTTTCCTCTTCCAGTGGAGCCCGACTCAGCCTGTCGTGTTCTTCGTGTCCGAGGGGCTCTCTTGCTGCCCCTCACTGTGTAATTGTTGAAGTTGCCCCTCACCTAGGCTATAGCATGTGCTTGGTAATGGAGCTTTTCATCATGATGACCTGGTCCAGTGCAGGGGTCTCTCGTAGAACGCCTTAGCCCGAAACCGGCCTGATTCTAGACTGTCGCCCTTAGCATCGACAATTGCCCCGAGTCTTGGTGGCTCCCACTAGATCCATTGAGGCAACATGGTAGAATGGTACCTGGCGAATATGCGTATTGCCATATTGCCATCTTGCCATGTCGCCTCCCTGGGGAACCGCGGAAGCGGTCGGGTGCCATTGACGAGGCGAGTATTGCCACGCACACTCAGTATGGGAATTGTTATGTCCACGCAGGTGTCATGTTACCGCCACTGCTGTCAAATGCCCTATGAACCACTGACTTGTTGAGTATACCAGTCGAGTACAACACATTCATGCAGGTACATGGCGGTGACGCCCTATTGATTGAAGTTTATTCAGTTCAGACAGATCTCATAATGCACATGAGACTATTGAATTTTGAAAAGCACTGGAATGTAGACTATACCTGCGAACACTGAACACTGGTCCTCGAACTGCCGGTCTGGGCTTTGGAGACATCTCCACTCAACAGCCTTCCTTTCTTCGATTTCTTCTTTTTGTCTTTTTTTTTTCCCTTTTTTTCCTTTAATTTGTCTTTTTTTTCCTTTTCTTTTTTGCCATTTGCCTTTCGCCAAGGACCCATTTATTTGGTGGGGTTCCATGGGTCGTCACTCTATGCCTCTCTGTACCTGGAGCACTGTACATTGAAATCTATATAAACCTGCATCTTTCTCTTCCATTCCATCCTCAAACACATTCTCTTCAAAGTACATTAGTACATACTTTCACTACCTACCTTGCTTCTAGAGATCGATTCTCGTTGCATTCCTTATATCTGTCGACCAGATCCCCATATCACACTCCCTCAAAATGATGTTCACCAAGACTTTCGGCCTGGCTGCCCTCTTCACCAGCATTGCCTCCGCCCTCCCCCAGGACATGATGGTCCGCCGCGAAGGCATGGTCGCCCGTGACGGCGGCGGCGGCGTCAAGATCACCAACAACCTCCAGCAAGACGTCTACGCCTGGTCCGTGGCCGGTGACGTCGGCCCCATGCAAACCATCAAGAGCGGTGGTGGCATCTACTCCGAGGACTGGCGCACCAACCCCAATGGCGGTGGTATCTCCATCAAGCTGGCCCTCGACCAGGAGCAGCACGATGTCCTCCAGTTCGAGTACACCCAGTCCGACGACAAGATCTTCTGGGACCTGTCTTGCATTGACATGGAGTCCGGTAACAAGTTCACCGATAAGGGCTTCTCTGTTCAGCCTTCCCAGGAGGACTCTTCTTGCCCCAAGGCTATCTGCAAGGCTGGTGACAAGGCTTGCTCTGCTGCTTACCTCCAGCCTACCGATGACCATGCCACTCACGGCTGCCCTATCAACACTGCTCTTGATCTGGCTATCGGTGCCTAAACAGCTTGAAGCTGTTTCGTCTGCTTTATTGCCGGTTGAACCGTGCATCCTTTCGTTGGACCTTTTTTATTCTTCAAATCTGTCGCATCTAGCCCTAGTTGGCAGGTGACCTTTTTTCTTTCTTTCAACTATCACCCTAGTGGTGATGCTTTTCGGGATCTATGATTGATGATTTTTTGCCCACATGTTCGGTTGAATCGACATGTCCCCGGCCGGGTTGATTTCCGCTGGGAGTGTCTCAACGAGTCATGATTTTTACGCCGTTACTATGGAAATACCCCCCACATTTGGATTATGGAACATGGGAGTTTTATGTCGGGGGTGAGGGATTTACTTGTGAATAGACGAATAGACAAATGATCATCAGATCTTTACAAAAATGCATTTGAATTTTCTACAATTTTTTTCTTCCATTGAATTTCCTATGGTGATCTTTCCCACATTAGGCTCAGGTTAAAATCAGTCCAATAAGAATGACAGAAATCCAACCGATGTCATCGTGAAGAAAAATTTCTGAGACCGGTACCTAGGTACAGTATGTACATCCAAGTTCGAGAAGATCCAGAATAAAAATTAAGTAAGGCGCAAGACAAAGAAGAAAAATCTGCAGTCTAGAACAAGTGATAGCCGGACGATCTGGCGCAGGCGCCGTTACTGCTTGGCCACGATTCCCCCAAGGGCGGATCTATCGTGAGATATCCGCCTGCACACGATTGGCTCACAGACCCAACTTTTGTGCCGAATCTCCTAGGATCGGGTCGATTTTCCACCCATATTCTAGTGTAGCCCTGGAGTGGATCTGGACTTTCGTCATTCACTGCACATTCCACAGAGCTCCCTACAGTACAGCTCCATGCTGCACTCCGTAGTATGTGACCAGTTCCTGCGCCAGATGCATGAACACCCAGGCACAGGAACCAAACTGCCGGCCCAGTGCCACCGCCACTCTGGGGATGGTTCCTGGCTTGGAGACCGTGGTTCGGCCTGGACGGTGATGACTAAGATGCCAGCCAATGGGACAGCGGGTTTATGCTTAAATTCGCCATGCCGAGATTACCGACTTTGGGCAAAGTAAGAGTTTTACCGCAGATCCCGGTCACCGCCGGTGAATTTGGGTGAGTCACTCGTTTGGACAAGTCAGAGTACGGTGATGGGGCCAGTTGTTCCTGTCACAGGTACGGAGGCCTGACCGAATGGAAATCCGGATTGATCTCAGTAGCCGAGGTCTTTCCAAGGTTCCATGACGTCGGGCACTACCTAGTTAGTGTCAATGGGAAGCCAAGGCATCTGGGCCTCATGCTAGAATTAGTTGAATTACAGAGCCTGGGCATTGATACCATTATTCAGACTACAGGTTTCATGATCATGAGCAACCTTGGAAAGTAGCGAGGAAAACTTTAATTCGAGAGAAAGAGAGAAAGAAATCCGCAAAATTGTGACAGAATTCATTGTCCGGGTCTGGGGAAAGACAGTAGATCAACCACTCTTCTGAGCCCGCCATTCCCTCCACCGTTCCATGAGTCGATGAGACCTCATTGCTTTGAGTAAAGCATAAGCGAAAAGTCGGTAGACGATCGTACATACCCCCAGAGCCATCACATTCATAGGCCCGTCTTTGTTCAAGTGGAACAAATCCAGCACGCTCTCGCCTGAAGTGTACACACAAACCCCATCAACGAGCTGCTCAGAAGTACAGTGAAATTTCTGGGCGTGCATTGAAAACGGGGCCAGATTCGCAATGGAATACTTAATTGGCGAGACGTGGTTCAGAGCCTGTAAAACAGGATGGACGTCCAGACTCATGACGCCGCCGAGAATGGCCGAGATCGACATCAGCACGGAGGTGATGTTAACTGCGAAGCCGACGTGGGAGAATAGCGTGCAGAACATTATCCCCACGGATTCGCCGCAGTTGATGATGCAGAAGCAATTGAAGGAACTGATTAGGAACATGGTTGTCGTGCGCTTCAGATTAGAGGCAAATGCCGCCAGAGCACCAAAGATTAGCGAGACGATGACCTCAGAGGGCAACTCGATCACTGTGTAACTTAGTAAAAAGGTCGAGCTAGTGTAGCAGCTGTCTTCTTCTTCGCGGTAGAAGACATCCCGCTCACCGGGGTAAATGGCGATATTCTGAAGCATTCCGACGAAGTACAGGGCAGCGAATTCCTGAATGAATCCCATCCGCGACTGCACAGCTACATAGTCATTCTGAAGCGGCGCAAAGAACAGCGTCATGATAATCGCAATGCCTGGAACTTGCATTAACCGCGACATGACGAGTGGTGGTTGGCGCCATAGATTTATCATCGACCGACGCAAAACCAGTGGGAATGTCTCGCGGAATGGTAGCATCTGGCGCTTGAGACTCCCTAGCTCCGCGGGCGTGGCGATACGCGACTCGTGGTCCAGTTTCGGCTCAAGGGGTCCATCCTGCCACTGGCTGATGAGCTTTTGAACACGCTCGCGTGTAATCGCTTCACGGTCCTCTTGTTGGAGATCAACTGTGATGAGATCAAGTACGTAATCTGCGGGATTAGTCGTGCGAGGACAGTCATGGCCCAATCCTGCGAAATGCTCAACCATGTTACTCCCTGCCCCGGCGTACACGGGGTATCCCCCGCGTGCTAGTAAAAGGACTCTCGAGAAGTGTGGGAACAGGTCCGAGCGAGATTGGTGGAGTGTTAGAATCAGCGTGCGGCCTTCGGCTGCGAGGTTCTTCAGAAGCTCAATGATGGATAATGCTGTGAAGGCGTCCAGGCCAGAGGTTGGTTCGTCCAGCAGGAGAACCTTTGGGTCTGTCAGGATTTGAATGGCGATTGAAACACGTCGTTTCTCCCCGCCGCTTATGCCTTTGATCAAGGTGCTGCCGATGAAGTTGTCGGCGCACTCTTTGAGTCCCATCTTGTACAGGATTTCTTCGGCTCGTCGGTTCTTCTCTTCCCGCGACATCCACCCCGGTAGACGGAGACCTGCTGCATAACGCAGACTCTCCCTTACCGTCAGAGAAGGCATGAGGGCGTCGTCATCTTGCGTTACAAAAGACGTGACCGACCGAATCACGCTTTTGGATGGCACAGCACCATTGTACAGCATGTTCCCGTACACTCGATATTGCGTACCCATCGACCCCTGCAGTCGACATGCAACGGAGTTTAGCAGTGTTGTCTTGCCACTTCCCGATGGCCCCATGATGACGTTCAATTTCCCAGATTGGAATTGCGTAGTGATAGGTCTGAGAACCTGCAAGCTCTGCGCAGCCTGCCATGGAAAACGTTTCTTCCGAATCTCCAGCGCATACTGCTCAAGTGATATATCCACCTTGCGAACCTCTTCTGATGAACGAATAGCAATCTTTGATTTCGCATTCGAGGCATCACCCTCGCTCTGTCGTGCTTGTGCAATATCAATCGCGAAGCGGTTATACTGCAATAACAGCCCAGCAAATAAGTAATGGACAATCACGAAAGCAACCAGGACCACGATGGGTCGCCAGATCCAGTTTGATGGAAATCCGAGATTCTCCATAATATATTGTCCCTGGAATTGCCTGCACATCGGATCATGCGGGTCTTTGGAATACGGACAGTCATAGAAATGACCGCCTTCTGGGCCATGTAATCCCATGAATTCGTTCGCGCATAGCGCACCAAATGTGTAGTACGCGTATGCACACCACTTCAGCCATCTCACGTAGACAGGAATCTGATTCGACTGGACAAAGTATCCGCATGCGAAAGATTGCACAGTGAAGCATAGGTTGGCTACGAGACTTGCGCCGGAAAAGCTTCGTGCCATGCTGATCGCAGCCATCGCGAATGTCACGGCGGTGTAGTGCGTGAGTACTGCGAGGACGAAGAAAATGAAGAATTGACTTGCGTCCTCGCGGTACCCGACCATGAAGTAGAAGATGAGAGAGAAGATAAGTGGCATGGGTAGGTCCTCCAGAAGCAGTCGAGCTGCTCGTCGGCTGAGGAGGAAAGCTGGCACACTGACCACGCCTTCGTTGTGTTCTCGATCGAAGAGACGAATGTCAATTGTTAGACGATACACCTCATACAGCAGAACCAGATATCCGTTCAAGCTGCAAGCTGTGTACAGACTACCCTGTCGCGAGCGGATCCCTGCCTGGTCTTCGCGGAGCTGTAAAAAGATCCATCCATTGAGAACGGCCATTCCAATCGACTCAACGAGGCTGCCAGCAACGCCCATCGGATCGCGGATGGTAGTGGAGAAAGTGCGAGATGTGAGAACGTGAAACTGTCGACCGAATGAAACCGTGTTCACACTACCGTGCTCAAGGCCATCCAGATCATCCTCCTGGTGGGTCGGAATAGCCTCTCCTTTCTCCTTACTCAACCGAGTAACATTGTCCTGTTTCAATCTCCAAATCTCCGTCAATCGCAGCACTCTAGCCCGCGAAGCAGCCTCCAGCTCTTCCGTCCGATTATCAATAGCAGCAAGATCAATCAGAAACTCCGCCGGGTTAACAAAAGCCGGAAGAACAAACCCACATTCCTGAAAGTGGCTCAACGACCCAGCCAGCGAACCACTATAAAGCGCAGCCCCCCTAGCAAGCAGCACCGCATTATCAAAAAGTCTCCAGATCTCAGAGCGCGGCGCATGAATCGAGACCACAACAGTACGCCCCTGCATCGTCAACCCCTTCAAAGTCCGAATAATCTGAAACGCACTAGTCGCATCCAACCCTGTCGTAGGCTCATCGCAAAACAACACAGACGGATTAGCCAAAAGCTGCACACCGATACTCGTGCGCCTTTTCTCGCCGCCACTGCAGCCCTTGTGCGCATCATTGCCTATTCGCGTATCCGCGCACTCTTTCAGTCCCAGTTCCAGAATTACCTGCTCCACGATCGCATGGCGCTCGGCCACAGTCGTCGGAGGGGGAAGACGTAGATCAGCCGAGTAGCGCAGCGTCTCTCGGACTGTTAGCGTCGGGATGAGGACATCCTCCTGCATGACGTAGGCGCTGCGCACATGCGCGATGTCCTCGCCATTGAATGTTGTCGTGCCTGTTGTGCGGGCGCGGGACAGATTCATCCGGGCGGCCATTAAATTCAGGAGAGATGTTTTGCCTGAACCGCTACTTCCAATGATGGCAGTTAGGGTTCCGCAATCCATGGAGGCGGAGATGTTGCTCAGGACAGTCTTGCTGGTCTGTTGGTTCTGGCCACGGATGTGGCGCCACATGTGCGACGGGGCTTGCTTCCATATTGGCGGGGTGGTGTTGATCTGCAGTGATACGTTGCGGACCTGAATGTCTACTGGTCTCACTGCGCGGAGTGAGAGGTTCGATGCATTCTGCGCGTCAGGCAGAGCCGCTGATTTCGCGCTGACTTCGTCGGTGACGAAGTGGTCTGTTGACATGATCGCCGTGTTACCAAGTGACCGGGACTGCAGTACGCGTCATTGCTTGGTTCACGGGGTGCAGGAGTGAAAAGCCCTCAATGCTGCAGGGATGCGAGGGATGAGGCGAAAGTGACGAAATGCGGGAGAGAAGGTCTAAGATCTTCCCGTTGGACTAGTGTACTGTACGGAGTGAAACTGAAAAGTGTCGAGTACAGTATTTCCACTCGCAAGTCGATGGAGACACAGATGAAGTTCCCCGTTAGCGTTGTCATTGGACCCTCACCCCGCAGAGTCCTTGCATACATACGTTGTCATGCATTAGCATCACACTATATAGTCAGGGATATTAAAAGTCCAGACTCCATACTGTACAGTACTATTCCCAAAACACCATATATACAAACCCTTGATACAACGCCTGCATCATTCGTGAGATCATGAAATCTCTTCATTTAGAATTTTGGGCCTCAGGGCCGGTATAATGAGACCAGACTCCACGGCGCATTAGTCCTCGCCATAGAAAGAAAAAAAGCGTCAACGTAACCGCATAATCCTCTCACCGAAAATGCATAACATGCATCGTAATCACAAGTACAAAGTTCAAACGCCGCATAATACAGGAGTGCGATCCGATTATGTCCAAGGAAAGTGGCGTGGAAAAGCCATCTCAAAGCGACGACAATCAACCAAGAAAATAAGAACACAGAAAGAAGTGAAAAAGAGATCGGAAGTGAAAAATAGGGGTATCAGGGGGATAAGAGGGAAATCACAGATTCAAGTGATCAAGAAATCCATGTTCATAGCACGGATGATTTTCTCCCAGTCCCAGCTCTCTTCGATCTGGGTATCCATGACATCCCAGACGCGGGAAACAACCTTCAATGCAGGTTCGATATTCCGCAGGTTGGAGTAGGACTGGAGATTTTCAAAGCCACGCTTAATGCGCTCACGCTGCTCGGTCAGGAAGGCCGAGCAGCCCAGCAGGAACAGTGGCATCAGTACAATACTGTAGGCCCCCGCATCTTGCGGCAGCTGCTCCAAGTAGTCGAGGCCATCGTTGACGACCTGGGCGATTTTCTCGCTCGGTCGCGAGGGCCGGATCGTCCGGTATAGATACACCCAGGTCGACTGGCGGTATAACTGGGCCAGACACCAGTTGGAGGTCTCTGGCTCGTGGGAGGTCTCCCATTTCCGGATGGCGGTATCGATGGAGACGGCCTCGCTGAGGGTCTGGTAGTCCACGGCAGGCTCGTAGCCCTCGTTGAAGCGTTCGCGGATGCGGTCCCGCAGCTGGGTGATCTGCGCAATGTAGTTGAACAGCCCGTCGAAGACACCAACGAACATTCCCGGGGACGGGCCGGCCGCGCCCGGGACGAAGTTGGGGAGGTGGGGATCGCTGGCGAAGAGGTTGGGGCGGCGGTCGAGGGAGGTCAGGGAGTTGGAGACATCGTGGTACTGGAAGAATTCGACGATGAACTGGCGGAACTTTTCGTTCCGGGGCTTCTGGGACACCAGCAGATAGCGGGCGGCATCCATGTGCGGACGGTACTCGCCTTTCACCTCGCCTTCGCAGATGGTGTTCAAACTGAGGGCGATGGTGGAGGCGATGATGGGGTCTTCGACCAGCAGGGGCTCGTCTTCGCCGTCGGGGCTCTTGGCGGCGGACGAGGCATTGATGTTGTCTTTGAGATCCTGGATCGCGTGGTGGAAATGGAAATATTTGCGCTCCTTCAGCTTCGGTTCGGGATCCAGCCCGGACAGATGCGACCCGGATAGACACATGAGCGAATGCATCAATCCTCGGTGCTGGGTGGCCATGGGGAGCAGGATCTCCTTGAAGGGATTTGAGTCATCGTTAATGAGAGTCAGTACGCGACTGAAGCCGTAGACGAAATGGTCGAGAAAACGTCGGTCGACTTCCGTCTCAATGCCGTCGATGAGGAGGGGTAGGCTACGCGGCATGGACGCAAGGGACTGCGATCGCACTACTGACACGGTTAGATAGAAAGCGGTCTGGGATGGACATTGGGCCTACCGTTCGCCATCTTCTGTCGGCCACTTTTCCAGATTTCCTTGGGCGGATAGCCTTCACAGACCACTGCATTCTTCTGGCAGTTGAGACATCTGTTTTCCATTAGCCTTGCTCCTGTCTCACGCAAGGTGGTACTTACGCCGGCTTGGTCTCGTCACACTTCTTCTTCCTGCGGCGACAGGTGATACAGCCGGTCTTGGAGCGACCCTTGGTGATTTTGGCCTGGTTGCCGGGGACGGGCAGGGGATGTTTGCGCGGACGACCACGTTTCCGTGGAACGGCAGCGGGAGTGCCCGTCTCGGCGTCAGGGCGGATGCTCAGCAAGTCCTCGTCGGCCTCCTCCACCTTGGGAATCTCCATCACTTCGTCGAGTTGGGCTTGTACGGTTTGGTCGAAGGTATGCGATCGTTGATAGGCCTTGATTTGGGCGTCCAGGTCGGGAGACTGCGTGGCATACCACCCCGGTGAATCCGACGAGGTATCGTCGGGACTGGCCCCCGTACTGGTGCTGGGAGTGCTTTGCAGGCCAGTGGGGATCTCGTTATCCCGAAAACCCGAGTCAGTTAAATCCGTGAAAGGATGCATTGACCACATTGAAAACAGTCATAGAAGTGGCTCGCAGAGAGGGGGGAAAACCCAATGTATAAATGGAGGGGAAGAATGACCGAAGTACGAAATGTGCTTGGTCCACCGTCAGCCGTGTGATCAGAATACACTTTGGAGAATGTCGAGAATTAATAAGTTAAGTAAAATAAGTAAATAAAATAAGTATACTAACCTATTTGATCTCTGCGGGGTGCAAAAAGCAAATGCATTTTAGTGCTTTTTGGCTTTTACGATTAACCCGATCGTGGACTCTCGTGTATGCAAACGTGAGAACCATCGTCATTAGCCTCTTCCCTGATTTTCTCTTTTCTTTTCTTTTTTCTGATTTTTTATGCTATTTTGTTTCGTTTCTACCCGCTCTTACTTTTTGCTTTTTCGACTCCCTTCTCTACTCCTTCGCATTGGCCCGGTCGACGAGTATACTTTCCGGGGGCCAAAGGCGTCGTCTCCGGTCTACTAGTAAGCGCCCACAGTGCCCTGGACAGTACCAAACCAGTGAACTCCATGGCAATTCCTCTCAATGCCTTTGACGCAGATGATCCGGGGTAAGTGGGCCAGATCCCCTGATTCGTGATACCAGCACGGACATCCGCTGCAGGAAATAGACAAGGTTCGGAAAACGTATTCCTCTACAGTACCCTGTCGCACCTCTCGACATATCTCACACTGACAGTCGTAAGGGGTGGGAATGTGGCGATCCTCAACCCCCAGGCGCAAGGCCCCCGTCGATCTGCCGGGCGACCAACTGGGAAGGACACCCTTTTACCCATTTTGACCCATCAGCTGAACTAGTTGCCTCGCAAAGTACGGACTTTCGCTTAGATCGTACGGACTGGGCTTCGGGCGAAATGCTAATTTCCATGGTCGTTTCAGGCCGGCGATCGACGCCAATCGATCTGACCTCTGACATTGGCCAATGCCCGGATGACGGTATGTACCGCGACGAGTCGGGCATCTGCCACGGGCGATCTCGCGTAAAAGAGGAACGCCTCGTCCCGTTTAAGCGCCCTGGCAGTACGGAGTATAAGTTGCTTTCTCACGCTCATCCGAACTTAACGAAGTATGCGACGGGTCGACGGTTGATCCCGAGTGGGGCCGAACTATACAATGACTCTCTCAGACAGAGCAGTTGTCGCAACAATAAACGCCCAACTCAGTAGGTGAGCCGAGCGTCACGGCCTAGATCCTCTATACTCGGCTCTGTGCATGACTTGAGCTTGGACCGTCTCTCATACACTCCCTTCGTCTTTCGGCTGTGCTCCGATGAAAGGCTATGCTCCAGGCACGAGGACAGAACGGAGTCCAGTACGGAGTACGGGGTCCTGTTACTAGTAAGTCAGAATCATTGAATCCACAGTGGACTGGTCAGATCCAACTTCGACGGCTTACTGTGGGCATTCCTATTGGCCCTGTACGAACAGTGCCCAATTGAGCTACCCCGAATAAGCAGTTGACCTCTCCACCTGGGCAGGCTACGAGACAAAAGTACTTTCGTTTCCGGCTGGTCCACTTGGCAGCCTGACTCTTTCAGCCCAGTACGTACTCCGTACTCCATAGTGCGTACTCCGTACTCCGGAACAATTGAGCCTGATCGAGTTTGGGCTGTGATGTGAAACCGATGACATAAAGGCCTACGTCAAGCCAGTCTCGGATACAGTCCCCTACAGGGCAGCCAAGCATGGGGACAACTAGTGTACAGTAGCCTCCGAGACAAGTACGGTGTTTTGAGTTTGACGACTCGGCCAGACCACTATAGATTCTGTGCATGGAAGGATCTGGAGATGGTTGATCTCTCTTTTGCTTTTTTTAGATCCCTTCGTATACATCCAATCACGATACATTCGATCTGGATGACTGCACTGTTGACTCTCCTTACGAACTCGGTGATCCCAAAGGATCGTCTACCTTCATTTCACCACCGGCACAACTACCAATCAACCCCCCACCAATCCCGCTGACTAGCTTCGTAGGGCAATTGCAAGCTTCACGGATGGTTCCCGACAATCTGTCCGCCCATTTAATTCCGGGTCTCTTTCACAAGATCCGCCCGAGCCGTGCAAAGAGAGACCCAATCACGGACTGGACGATGTCGCTGACATTCATTTAAGAATAACCTCACACCGCGTCCTCGAAACACCCAGTGGGCCGGAGGTCCCGAGGTCCACCTGAGCTATTAGCAGAATACCCAATCATGACCTCCTCGATCATGCTGACAGCAATGTCGAGACTGTCGCATGAGGTGAATAGCCGCAACAAAATCCTGTCCTTCTTTTTTCTCCTTACAAGATCCACCGAGTCCTCGACAGAACACCAATCATGCCTCGTGGGATCCTGCTGACCGACGAGATGACCAGCGAAGGGGTGAACGGTGTGGTTATTCTCGGGGCAGGACTTCCTCTTTGGAATTCCCGTGGCTGTACGGACACGATGGTCTTCTCCGGTAGTCCACACTGGGTTTTAGTCTCGCAACAATTACTCTGAGTCGATTCTGTCCGTCATCTGGACCGTGCGTGCAATGCTCAGGGGAGCTCTCGGCTCATGGACTAGGAAGGTCGATTTCTGGCGAAACCCCTTTTTGTCGGGTCGCGATATCTCGCTCAGTTGTGTACTCTCACTCCGAGAGGTGTGTTTGCGCGGCCGCAGACACTGGATTTGCTTTCAGTGCAGAATGCGCGACGCTGAAGTATTCAGAGCAGAGAGCTGTGGTGCAATTGGTTTGCGGTGCATTTCTGCGCAATTCCAGGCAGCTGTGCGTTCGCGACAGGCTGGTACAGATCAATGCTCACCTGTGGGATCTGGATCTTGCATGTGGAATGAACTCGCACTCTGGGACGGTGCACCTCAGCGGGATTGCCTGAGGCTTCCCCCCAGGGCAACTGTGTCGCTGCATGGAGCTTTCTCTGTCCTTTGACCCCGCTGGGATCTGTGAGTAGCCCATGGCACCCTGCCAGACTTCGCCAATGGAGATGCCGAGAGGTCTGTTGTACATCTCCAAAGTATCGGCTGCCAGCCATGTGGGATGCAGGAGCAGCAAGAGGTCAAGGTTTTACCCAGCCCCGAAGCACTGCATTGTTTCCGTGCTCCTGTGTTCCCTCGCATGGCGGGCCATGTGCTAACAGGCGATGTCGCTTATAGTACTTCTTGACCGTGGCATTCAGTATGTTGCATCGACTTTCGATTCATCGTGGTCAGTCATGCCATTGTCTGGGCCCTGAAAGCGAAGCGACTTTGACCTCCGTGACTCGAAGCAAACATTTCTGTTGATAGCTCTGAGATTTCGATCAAGCAGGATTTTCAGGTCAGGCCCTCGTTGCGCATGGCGAAGATTCGGGGGAGTACCATGCGACGTACTCATGCCGGCGGATAACTCTACACCCGTCTGCTCAGGGATGACAGTCGATGAGAGCTACAACACCCGAGATTCAGAGGCGGAGCCTTGACAAGCTGACTTGACTGACAGTGAAAATTCGAGTGGTTCAACGGTTGAGGTCTAGCATCGATCTTGAAACGCACCCTTAACATGGGGAGGGAAGAAGAATACACGGGAGACAGCAGCTCAGACGGAAAGAGAAGAAGCGACCTCCTCGCTCACCTGGATAAGAGGCATTTCCGAGCCGCAATTCTTCTCGCACCACAAGCGCAACGATCTCCGGGGTCGGACCCTGTCTCGACGTGCGGTGGCATAAGCCAGGATCTGCAGAGCAGAGGGAGCTCTGTAATTGCTTTGCGCGGATGCGCTTGAGGCAAGAGAGACATCACCTCACACACCTCCCAGGCGCTTGATCTGCAATCTGAGAAATAGCATTGGGCAGAGAGATGACACCTCGATCCAGTTTTGATACCTGAATCAGGGGAGGTGAAGGGTTGGTCAGATAAATTCCCTGGCTAGATTTGACAGCCCCGGATCACATTGAGTTGAAATTCAAGATTGGAGTGAGCTCTCAGCTGTGACGGGCTCTCGAGGGTCTGTTCGCAGTGCTAATGGGCCTGCCCAGGTGGTGGCGAACCCGCTGTGTTTAAATCTTCCAGTGTTACTGTAGACCATGAACTTACTCATATGTAGTTACTCCATATATATGTACGTAGAAGCCAGAAGTCCAAAAGAGCCAACACAGAAGTACCTAGGTAGCCAACAACTACTGTATCTACTCGGAACCTTGAAGTCAATCGTGCGTGGCAAATGGAGAGAAGTAACACGATGTGATATGACGCCCGTGCTCCCTGTGTGCAACCCCAGCGCAAGCTCTCCTAGAACGCCTCTGATCTCTCCCTTTTTCACCTCGGCATTCCTTCTCAGAATCAGCAATGCGCATCTTCCTCTTGATTTATCAGTACGCACACTACTCCGTACGTTGAAAAACAGGTTCCAGTGAGCCAAGTACCACCAAGTCTTGGAGAATATACAGGTCATTTCACTCGGTTGTAGAGACATCACAATTTTTCGCGCCTGGGCAGACGCAAGGTACGATGTACGGCGTACATGGATCTCCCTGCCCAGGTGGACCTTTGACAACCTCGGGGTTCAAGTGTTAATTAGTGTCCGGCGAGTTGGAAGTACGAAGGACGGAGTATGGGGTAAGTTCGCTCCGACTTGGCTTCTTGACCATCACCTGTCTGACAAGCTGTGAGCCCCGTTCCAGCCGTGGAAGATTGTTTCTTGCAAAAACCACCCAATCAAAGGATACCTAAACAAGGTAACAGCTCTATTCACCGAACCCTTTGTTTCTGACTCATTGCGGCTTGAGGCGAAGGCAGATATCAGCTGAATAGCACGCATGACCAACATCGCGAATACGACAGACTAACAACCTTGGAATACCATCCAATCTTGATTCCAAGGCTACCTGTAAGGCTGCAGCCTAGCCTTACTCTGCTTAACGCCAATCAACCTTGGCAAGTTTTATGCTCCAAGGTCTAGAACGCTGAAGCCTGGTATTTGTGAGGACTGCTCCGTGAGGCAGTGTCTTTGCCATGCCCTCGACTCAGATCGGCACACGTCATCGGCACAGTGTGGCGAAAGCATATCGAAGGCGCCGTCATGAAACGCAGTGCCAGGCGTCAAGGTTTTGGGGCCAACTTGGCGCTAACTTGTGCTCTGCGTATGCTCAGCCCGATGGGTTATCGCTTATACCCGGGTGCTCGTGAGAAATTCAAATGACTGCCTGGTCATGGGATCTGTGTCTTTGATTTCGCTTGTGCTTACAGTCAGCGAAGCAGGTCTCCAGGGCTTGATTCTACCTAGTACGCCAATGGTGGAAAATTTGGAAGTTCTAATCCTTATTGTACTTACTGAGCCTCGTAAAGAGCTGGTTTAGAGTAACATGACATACTTCCAAGGTTACCAGGTAGGTCAACCTTAAAGCCCAAGGTTTGTCCAAGGTATTTCCGAATGGCTAAACGAATTCATGTGAGGTTTCGCCAAGCTTCCAAGGTCAGAAACATATCTCGGATACCTAGGTACGTTGAAGGATTCTGGATCTTCATCCATACCTAGGTATCCCGTATTCAATCTACTTGGACAAGACCTGGGAAAATACCCGAATTCCCAGCTAGGAATATCCCAAGGAAATCACATGCCTGCCCAGAATGAAGTGAGCGAATTCATCTGATATTCAAAGAACATACCCTTCTCGAAAGAGGATGAACGTAAACTCCAGCTTGGGCCTTTGAGCCCCGGTCTTGGTCATGCTTGGGAGCCGCAGGTCACGATGGACATGTGAATACAGTTCTACTTCTAGGATTGCACTCAGAGTGCTTTCAGGTGCATGTAGTGAGTAAGAAGACTGGAAGACTGGAATTCTTGGTCCGGAGTCCGGGGAGATGGCCCCGATGCTAGGCCATGAACGCATGCATCTCCTTCTTACTTCGATTATTCATGTTCCAAGGCTGGGATGTGTGAGTTGCCAAGCCATGCATGGCGTTGGCCATGCCCAACGTGGTAGTAGTCTTCCAAAGTTCTGACAAGGGTAGGCGACTAGCTTCCCAGCTGGGAAGGATTCAAGGGTCTGCTTTGTATACATTCCGCACTATCATTTCACTACTGTACCTAGGTACATACGACTTGGATATTTTGATATGAAAAGTTGCCATTCACGAAGCTTTGATTCCCCGAAAATAATATGTACATACAAAGTCTGTACCGTAGAAGCAAGTCGCATTGACATAAAAGCCCCGTGTAGTAATAAACCCCATACTCCAACCATGTAGAACCGAACCCAATGCATGATGTATGAACAAGACCCATAGAAACCATGACTCGCTCACACAGATAAGAATTCAAACTGCCCCGACCCATGCAAATGCTAATGATGATAAATGTGAAACAGATAAGAGTGACCACCAAAAAAAGAAAAGGATATCACTGGAGTAAAGATAGGCCCGTTCGGAGGGTGTCGAAATGAGCCGTGAAACATAGACATGAGAATGTAAAAACGTGAAGCTGAACTGGGTCTAAGATTTCGGTTTCTTTTTGTCTTGCTCCCAGGACCTGGTGCAAAGCACTCATGCAATGAATGCGCGGTCCAGCTGTCGCAGAGCGCGGACATCCTCGCCTCCGAACCCGATCTTCTCGTTGGGAATATCCCGAGGTCCCTCGGCGGCTGGGCCTGGCGCAGGAGCTCCGTTGGGACTGGAGACGGCGGGGGGATTGGACGAGGAGAGGGGCGCAAGCGAAGCACCGTTCACTAATGAGGTGATGCCGGGGACGGCGTTGGTGGCGCTGGCCGGATCTGTGGTTTTGGGCGAGGAGGTGATAGGGTTGAGGGCATGAAGCATAGGGGGTTCTTGTTTGACGAGGTGGGGGCTGTGAGTTTGGCCGTTTGGCGCCAGAGACTGCGCCGAGACCCGGGGTGAGGCCATGCGGGGATCGACCAGGGCATGGCCGTAGACGGGCGGGCTTCGTTGCTCCAATGATCGGGGGGACCGGCTCATGTAGGGAGGAGGTTGTTGGGGAGCTCCTGCTGGGGGAAGTGCCGATTCCATGGGGTGTCGCTCATACGGATGTGGGGGAGGTGGCAATCCCGCTGGGTGATGTTGATGTGGGGGCTGGTGCTGGCCATAGGGAGGGCCATTTGGCGCTACTTGGGGGAGGTAGCCAGAGCCGGGGCCATGGCCGTATTGCACTGGAATAGTTGGGGGCGTAGCTAGAGGGGTGGGTGGCCATGCATACGCAGGGGGATACGGTTGCGCATGTGTCCCGCGTGGGTATCCGCCAATGGGGTGTGGAGTGATCGGGTAAGCGGCGCCTGGCATGGGACCGCGAGTCACGACCGGGAGGTTTTGTTGGTCGTTGACGGTCGACTCTGGATAGAGTCCCTTTTGGGGACGGACGTGGCGCAGCGCGGGATCCGATGTGGGTTGTTGCAGGTTGGCGGCAGAGGGGTGGGATCGGGAGTAGTAGCTGATCAAATGCAAGTGCTGACCATTGGAGGTGGTGATACTGAAAGACTGCTTCATGAGACCATCTGGTTTGTACCGGTAGCCGTCTGGACCCTCGTCGGTCCCGTCGCCTCGGTCATCGTCACTGCCCCGACTCTCCGGGGTCTTCCCGCCGCGCGCAGAAGAGCCCTGGGAGACGCTCCCGCCCCCACGCTTGCCTTCCATTTCACGGTAGGTCAGGAAGCTTCCTGACACACGGCTCGCGCTCCATGATTTCCCGTCGGTCCATCGTCGCATTCCAGCTTCTCGCTCATCCCACACAAAGACTGAGCCGGATCTGATGGATTGTCGTTCTTTCTCGGAGAGTCGCCGTTGCACTCGAGGTAATAAACCGATCCGACAAGCTTCGAAGAGGATGATAGCGTCCGCGGGAGTGCGGACGTGTCCGTAATATGTCTCCATGGAAGCTATGTCAAGGTAACGGGTTGGTGTGTAAAAGTGGAGGAGAGGAAGAAGATAGGGCAGGATATAAGAGGAACCAAGTTGGGTATGGGGTAAGAGGGCGTTGGATAAGGCCGAGCTTTTACGTCACCCAACACGGTTAGACCGGCTGAAAGGGCGTGTTTTTCCTTTTTTTCTCTGCTTTTTTTCTGTTTTGGGATATTGCGTCTTTTTTCCTTTTTTTCGTTTTTTCTTTTTTTAATTTGGGTTAAAAGGATGGAGAAAAGCCACTGAAGAGATTTGTTGTGGGGGCCAAGTGGGCTGGCCGTAAGAATGCCGGACAAGGGGCCAAGGCTGAATAGTCAAATCAAAGAGAGGCCAAAAGAGAGTGTATGTTGAGAGACCTTCACGAGGATCTCAGATCTTTTTGTTCGAATGTCCCGGAAGTTTAGGATCAAAAGAAAAGAAGGTTAAATAAAGGAAGCGGAGAGACAAGAGCGGGCCAAGAATGATCGGAACTTGCTAAACGCCGAGATTCCCAGAGGATTATTGGATTTATTACGGTTATTTCTAGAACTCTATCTATTTTCTATTCTCAGAAAAAAAAATAATACATCTCACACAGCCCATTCCGATCGGTCTTATCCCTCCTCCCTATCTAGGTATTGGGGTATCTAGGCCTCCTGTATAGTACTGTACAGTCCTGACTCTGCGGGAATCGCATACCTAGGTAGTATTCCTAGGAACGATTTTATGCTTGATGGCAAACTGAGTACTGTATGTAGGTCCAGATCCCGAATACGGTAAAATACCAAATCAATAGGAAATGTGAGATGTGAGATTAAATGCTGTGTCAGAAATGTGGCGCTCTGATCGCAAAAAAAGGTTAGTGCGGACCTCTTAAGCTTAATCCAACACGAGGAGGCCCGGCGCTGAACTTTATGCTCGCTTACAGAGAGTCCACTTAACCCCTCCCTGCTTGGCATTACTTTCGCGTTATTCGTATCTCCACCTCAGCCTCGGCATATTCCCAGGCCCCAGTTTATAGAGTATGCTTGGTAAGACTGTCGGGATTTACCACTTCATTGGGCAAAACCTAATCCACGCGCTTCTGGCCTTACAATAGTCACGTCCATGGAAACGCCGCTGGTGAGCCACACCTGAACAAGGTTATTCTTAGCGAGTGTGGAACGTTGTTTAAATTGACATCCGCCCTCCTATAGGCCAAACAAGAAGAAGAAAAAAGCCACCGTCAATGCTCGTGACTCGTACTCGTATCCGGCCAAGTGACGCGTTCTGATCTAAACGATGCTGACCATACTCCCTAAAGCTTGACTTGGAGAGGACTTTACAAATGGGAAGCCCTAGTACATGCAGTGTCTGGGGAGTACGGAGCGGCTAAAGGATTACTCGCCCTGGACCCATGTCTAATGCACATTAATGCTTGCGCGCGTAAAAGGCTGCAGGACGAGAATTAATCAGCCACGTAATAAGATCAAGCCCTGGAGGCACACAACGTGTTGCCAATATCCTGGTTTCCCTGTTTACAATACCTTGGCACGAAATAACTCTCGCGTAGAGACAAAACGTGAACTGCAACATTTGACTCGGCGATAAGGTTAATTAGTCCGAGTTTGCGCTTCGTGCCGTTCAAGTTTACCGTGCAGCTGGAGTGCTTGGACCTGGACTTAGTACATCAACTAGTCTCGCAGGTGGGTACGGAGTAGGGCAGCCAATATTACATCCTTGTCACTTGACTCACTTTCAGAGACATTTCGAAAGAGAACAAAAAAAAAAGGGAATTGCAAGGATGTGCGATCTTTCCAACTTCGCGCGATCCATGCGATTGAATTACTCCTTTGCAGCGCACGGCCTGAATACAAGTCCAGAGAAGCGTATCGCCAAAGCCCTGTCGTACAAGGATCAATTAAATAGGGTTCGGAGGGGCTGGTCACTCTTGGCAGCTGAGTTTCTCCTTGGCGGTACGCCCAGTTTGGTATCAGCGGTGTTTGAAATGCTGGGCTCCATGTGCTTCTATTTCAAGGGGACATGGCACAACTGATCGTCATGTCAGCCTACGGAGTACCACGGCGTGAATGAGTACATTGTCTTGAATGTCTCACATGGCGCCCTCCAGTGTGACTTGAGTCTTGCCACATTGACTTCCATCGACCTGGTAGATGGAGCTTGCAAGGTCGCACCGCTTCAGCGGCACAGAAGCAAGGCTTGAGTAATCAAGGGTTTTCACTGCTTGGTCACTCAACATGTTCACATCGAGGCGCTCTTGTGCCGCCTCTCTCACGGACCATTATAAGCACTGGATCGAGGGTGTCCAAGTTGGAATCCGACTGGCGCATCCGTGCAAAGACAGCTGGAATGACATCGTGATTTTGTTGTGTAACGAAGGTCCATGAAGGACGAGGTTGACCTGATAAATAAGCATAATAGCCACCACGAATCACCAGAGGTGTTTAGGCGATGCATGGCGGTGTTTTGACTTCCACATTAGTAGAAGCTCAGGCCTCGAAGTCTCATTCTGAAGATCGCCTGAATCCACCTTTCAACAGCCGTGATCCCGCAAGTCTTACTACATTAGGTAAAGTGCGTAAGGCTATCACCTATGTACGAAATCCCAGTACAGGTTCCCGTACAGGGCTAGTCCCTGGATTCGTCTTGAACCAGGCTACAGTGACACCGTAACAGAGCCCGTTTAACCCGATCATCCGACTCCTTTTTCTGGAGCGGGTCTTGCTCCACATTGTATATCGCAGGCGAGTACCCTTGCGGGCTAAGCCGACAGTTTTGCCGACCGTGGTTCGTGCTTTTCTGCAACTGTGTCAAGCCTTAGTGTCTGACTAGTTGGCAATCTAATCTAGTCTCGTAAATTACATTGTAACCCTGGAATTAAAGATGGCCAAGACTTGGTTTTGTGAAACGTCACACGAGCTTATCTCCACTAGCATAATTAAGGCCATTGTGAGGGAATGTGCTGACCTTGTTTTAATCTAATTTTCTCGTTTTCGTGTTTTCGTGTTTTCTTATGTATCGGTCACAGGATGTCCCCCTTGTGTACATCATCGTCTGCATAAAACGCTGGTGCCTACGAAATTAGTCTTGGGGCCAAGGAGCCAAGGACTCGGGCGCCCATGGGGAATTGAATTTGTTTCGACCCATGGTTATGTTTGGTGGCGGATTTATGGTTAACGGCGGTCTTTATTTGACCATGATTCAACCATGTGGCGGCACTGCACCCTTTCGGGGACTTTCTGACTTTTGGATACGAGAAATCGCTCATTCATGTGTCGCAAAGTGTATTTCCGATGATCGATCATTTGGAGTAGATCACATCGTGCAATGTGATATATGCCCATGCCTGATGACATGACTCGTACAAGGCGGACAATGCCCGAACTGCTTTTTGCTTATGCTTAAACCCTGGCAAGGTTGGGGCCCCTTGGCTTGCTGATCCTGGTACTCTTATTGGCGAGGACTTGGTGTCCGCTTTGCCAAAGGCTATTAGATTAATTCAGGGCTGTGCGCTTCCATTCTGTGAGGCTGTGATGATCGACTAACGTTGGATGCAGTTGCCTGGTCTTATTCGTTATATCTCTACGAAACCCATTCACCAAACCACTTAACTCTAAGTGAAACCGGGATGGTCGGCAGAAATAAGCGACATCCGAATGAGAGCCAAACTTGCACGCTGACGGAGTACTCCGCTTCAGAATTACCTACATTCGTCCTTGGGATCCTCTTATCTGGCCTTTTCGGTCTCGGCACCTCCGCCCTTGATCATCGCTTTGTACGCCCCAGTTTTTTTCAATTCGGCCGACGCCTCCTACCCAGACTACAGTGCTTGGCTTTGCTTGGGCCGGAGCTCCGGCGCATAATTTAGGCAAGTCCATGATTTGCTTTTCTATTGGTCTCTATACTGGTAACTGGGTAGTAGCTCTCTACTGTATGCAGTACGGAGTACGAAGTATTGAGAAAGTTTATGTCTAGCCTGAATTCTAAAGTAGAACAAGAATTGCTCAAAGCAGGACCGTCCCGAGGTCATTTATACGTTAATTATGCATATTCCCTCTGCCAAGCCGTTAAACACGAGCTTCTCTCCTATTCCTCGTCTGTGCGTAGTACGCCTTGTATAGTGTATGCACCTGCTTACTCGTATGCGTTGATCCATGGAGACTTTATTCCGTCTGGTACTCCGTACTACGGAATACACCTGCCTGTTTCTCGCTGTTTAGCCATGGATCGCTGCAAACCCTGGCAGGAATACGTTTGAGGACACTTTTGATCAGACCAGACCCGTCCATTCATAAACAGAGTAGCAATTGAGATCGCCCTTGGACCCCAAGCATCGGGGAATTAGCGTTACACTTTGTTATTAGCTTCGCCGGGCCCCGGATGTCTAGGATGATCGCTAGGCTGAGTCGTACATTAGACCCCGGGGCCGGGGGCCGAGCTCAATAAGCATAGAATTAATTGGCACTCCGTCCTCCGTCCTCCGTTCTCCGTATAGACACCGGGCATTGTGAATTGAAAGATCTGTGGATTTCGAAGATCTAGAACAAAGTGAGCCGAGGCTAATCACGCCTTATGCCCCAAGGACCTATTGCTGCTTTCGGTTCAATATCGCAACATTGGGAAAATGGGGAATAATCAAAAATGGGGCCAACAATTGAATTACCCAAGTAATACATTATGCAGGCTCTATTTTAGCTTTGGGTATGAGACTTGTATTTCCTGCTAGTCGAAATTGGGTATATCGCGCGACGGAGGCTCCGCTATGCGGATGTCAGCGGATCGGTTCCCCTGTCCAAGGTTCTTGGACATGGCTGGCGCTGTAACCAGTAGTATGTAGCGCAAGGTACACGGAGCACGGAGTACGGAGTCCTGCCTTGGCAATCTAAACTTCCAAGGTTATATGTGCATTAGGTCGAGTTCGGAAGCCTCCGAGTACAGTATTCGCTCTTTATGCTATAGTACAGGTTCATTATACACTGGCCCAGGCTTGGGTCTGGTGCTAACAGTCGGCTCGGCCAAAGTATCGTGGGAAGGAGACGATATCTCGCACACTCGAGACACCGCTCAAGTATCCCAGGAACCGATCGAAGCCGAGCCCGAATCCGCCGTGAGGAGCGGATCCCCAGCGTCGAAGATCAGCGTACCACTGGAGGTGGCTGAGATCCTCGTCCGGGGAGAGGTAAGGATACAAGGGTTCTTCGGGGGCTGGTTTGTCGGATTCTGGCAGCTGTCGGGACTTGATGAGCCCGTGCTCGCGCATGTTCTGGATGAGATCGGGCAGACGGTGCTCGCGTAAGGATCCCCCGGCGACTTCGCTGACTTCGGGGAGCAGTAGATCGAAACAAGCCACGGTCTCCCTGGACGTGTTGCTGGACTCAGTCACCTCAGAGGGTGCCATGTAGAATGGCTTGACTGATTTCGGGTAGTCTGTGACAAAGACTGGTCGACCTTGGTGGAGTACTTCAACGATGTACTTTTCATGCTCAAGTTGTAGGCCTCCCTCCCAAATTGGGCGGTGTTCGAATGAGGCCCCGTTCTCGGAAACCGCGCGCTGGAGCTGTTCCACTGCGTGGGTGTATGTAATTCGGGCCCATTCGGGACCATCCATGAGATCCGTCCATCGCTGTCGCAAAGATCCTGCCTCGGCGCTAGCTTCCTGTCCTGTCTCGCCTGATCTCTTTGCGGATAGGATCTCCTGGCCTACAGGAGTGTTGTATAGGCGCCGCGTCAAGTCGCGAAGCATATGTTCAACCAAACCCGTAAGGGAAGCAAGGTCAGACATGAAGTTGACTTCGGCCTCAAGCATGTAGAACTCGCTCAGGTGACGTGGTGTGTCGCTTTTTTCTGCGCGGAACACAGGTGTCAGTGTCCACACATTTCCCAGCTCCGCGGCATAAGCTTCGAGATGCAATTGCGACGACACCGTGAGGTATTTGGGTGCCCGGAAGAAATGCTCGTTCTCGGCAGTAGGTGTAGCAGCACCACGCGGTGCCAATGTGAAGGTCTCTCCCGCCCCTTCGCAGTCAGACGACGTTATGAGCGGAGGTTGGACTTGCGTGAAAGCTCCATTTGGGTGGGAGTGGAAAACATTCCCAAGCTGGAACATGCACTCGGAGCGGAAACGCGAGAGAAGAGAGTTGAAGGGGGTTCGGATGCGAAGATGAGGGATTTGACGCAAGAATTCGGGGCTCTGGTATTTTTTTTGGATGGGGAATGTCTATCTTGGAGGTTAGTATGTTGATACTCTTGCAATGGGTGCGGCGGGCATCGCAGGCTCACCTCTGGGTCTGATGCGCCAACGACTGTTACGTCTGTTGTTTGAAGCTCATGCGTTTGCTCTTTACCCGGTGGGCAAGCCTTCCATAACCCCGAAATTTCCACTGCGGCTCCAGTAGACAAACTAGAGAAGAGCACTTCGGTCAGTTCTGTTCTGACAAGCAGGTTGATGGCTGTTGCCACGATCCTCGGGGTGAACTCACTCGGCTGCTTGTGCAGGTTTGAGAATTGCCTGCAATGGCTCCACGGTTGAGCCATCAGAGATCTCTGCGAAAGCGAAGCGCTTCTGTTTTCGAACTGAACGAATGAAGCCGTTGATCTTGACCTCTTGGTCTTCGAACTGGCAGGGACCAGTTTTGCTAGCTTGGAGAATCTGCGCGCATCGCGAAACGGAGGCCTTGGAACTGTATGATCTGTGACCAAGTCTGTTCACAGACGCGAGACTGCGCCAGATCTGCATTGCTGGACGTGGTGTGCTCGAAGGGAGTTCGGAGATTGCGGGAAACTTATCGGCGCTATCGGTCCGGCACACGCTCCAGGGCTGAACACCGGGTCATAACGCTGGACTTATATTCACCACCCATGACTCTAGGACTAAATTATCCTTGAGATAATTCATTGCTGAGGTCTAGTTTTCTAATCCCTCTAATGTTGCGCATACAATGTGTCGTTAAATGTACTGTAACGTAGCGTGGCTCCAAGGTCTCTTATATATTTCCAAGGTTCTGATCTATAGACAACCTTTTAATTACTAGGTAGAATGAAACTTGGAACCTTGGAAGCCCTCCACCGCTGGATAACTAGGTACCTACTAGTTAGAGATATATCCCCAAAACCTTGAAACCAATATCATTAATAGCTACTTAGGTACATACTACCACATCGTATTGAACCTTGGAATGTCGCTTCGAATTCAGCAAATGAAACCTTGAAGGAGTGAAGGGAACCTTGGAGGGGACCGCAAATACATCAAAAGACCTGGAGAACTGGAGATACCTTCAAAAATCGCCGAAATGAGTGCCTTGGTGATGCTTTACTGATAAGCTTGACACTCGTAGGCCCTCCTTTCTTCCTCAATCATATCAATAGCATCCAACAGACTGCCACCAGCGGCCGCAGCATACACCGCCATCCGAGACCGTCCACCCTCCTGCTCAGTTCCGTAGCCCATGTCGACGAGAGCGGATACGCACTCCTCGATATCCGCGTTTTCAGGAGTTAATGGACTGGCTTCGCCTTCGACCGACTGCATAGCGTGCCGCGTCCCCTCTGCTGGCGAGTCATCGGAGATTTGTTGCTGGGGAGAACCGCTCTGTTCCTCTTTTTGCAGCTGTGTCATGGTGTCTTCTGTCGTGGTGTCATGTTTTTCGCTACCAAGATCACGCATGCGAGCCGAGTTATTGGCGAGCAGTTGGGCATCTGACTGAGAAACGGGCGGGAATCGCGATATCTCTGCTCCAGGGTTCGAACCCAGGGAGACGCCGTTGATATCCAATGGGTTCGGATGCTGAGCACCCGTTCCTGGGAGAAGTGAGGGGAAACGTGCGCTGAATGCAGGGTCGCCGCTTGGGGCATCAAGCAGCGCAGAAGACTCTGTTTGAATATTGCTGGAACCAACGACGCTATTTCCATCACTGAGCTCCGCCCGTGGGAGCTGGGCACTGCTAGCCTCTGTATTCATGTACCTTGGCTTGGCTTGCACTCGATGTACTTCCCCAATAGGAGAATGGTCCATGTGTTCAAGGTTGATTGAGTGACCATCAATGACAGCGCCCTGTAAAGCCCCCATCGCGGCGGAAGCAGGATGCTCGGAGGGGAAATGCACATAGCCAAATCCTGCATGACTTTCCGAGGATGCATCTGTCGGAAGATCAACATCGACGATGAAACCCTTTGAAGCAAAAACATCCTGAATCATCTTCTCGGTGACCTTGAAGCCGACGTTTCCGATGAAAAGAGACTTTGTGCCCGGGCCAACGACTTTTGGTTTTCCGGACTTAGCTACCGGTACTTGCCTGGATTTTGGTGGGGCACCGTTGTACGCCGCAGGCGTTGGCGCAGGTCGCCAGTGTGGCCAGGGTGTGGCTCGTGGCTGTGGCCAAGAAATTGGCTGTTGCGTGGGAGGGTGTGAGGGGTAGGGAGGAGGAGGTTGATTAAAGGTTTGGAACGGATTCCACATTGGAGTAGGGAATGGAGCTGGCGGTAGATCATTTGTAGGGGGTGGTGCGTGGTGAGGAGGGAGAGGTGGGAAGTGAGGAGCTTCTGGAGCGGTATACAGAGGATTACGGCTTGGGACAGCGCTCTCGGGCTTTGATTCGCCTGGGACTGGCATTGGCTTCTCGTCAGAGGGATACACCGGGGCTCGTGGATGAGCAGGCCCTGCCGCAGGTGGTTCATTGCTGGAAGAGGGAGCAGCCTGACCAGCTCGCCCGAATTCGCTTTCAAAAGCAGAGAACAGAGTTCTTCCGACCTCGTTGATTTCAGAGGCCATCATACGCAGACCGTCAGCGGCATTTTCTGCGACAGGCCTTCCAGCCTGGAACGCATCTTCTGCCATCTGCCTCGAACCATTTGGAAGATTATTGAAAGCAGTTCTCATGTGAGCCTCGAGGGTGGCAAGCAATGCACGCAACGATGTTTCGACGTTTCGCGGCAAAGTTCGGTGTGCCGCCTCGAGTTGCCTATGGGCATTTTGGAGCTGCCTTTGTAACTCTGGCATTCTTGACCTCCATTCATTCTGGACCATGTTGGCCCCGTTGGTAAGCTGATCCATGACCTGTGCCGCTATTATTTCAACAGGATGGGGTGTGCGTTCCGAGCGCGAGTTAGAAAAAGGCTCGGCGATCGGCGGTGTATCAGACTTGGGCAGCTTCTTTTCCGAAGATTCGGCAGCATGAAGCATCTCTGCTAGTTCGGCTTCGAATGCTTCCATCAGAGGCCGGGGCTCATTAGAGGCCGTTGGATTACTTGGCGGCGAGGCTTCACGTCGATCCTCAAGAGCACCGGGCTCTGAGGCACCGGGCTCGTCGCGAACATGATCACCGGCATCTTCTTTATCATTTTGATTGTCTTCAAATCGCTTCCATAACTCGGTGACGGAATTGGTTCGACGGACGTCAAATGTGTGCCTCGGAGTGGCATCGCCTTGAAGCTGGAGGGAATCAACCCGTGTGTGTATGTCTAAGGGCTCCTCGAGACGTTGAGAAAGCTCGAGAGCGGATCCAACCTAGGGAATCAGTGAGACTTGATTCTATCACAACGTATGCGATATGCTTACCGTGATTGTTTCGTCACCATCGTCATCCTCGTCGACGTAAGTCAGCCGTGCGCGAGGATGATTTGACGCTATGTCATCATAATCAGTGGTAGAAATCCGAATGAGGGCAGGATTAGGGTGAGAGGCAGGCTCAGGGTGAGCCACCCGAAGATCTCTGATATGAAAAGGCTTCAACATCATGAGAGAAGACCCAGAGGGCCAGTTACAGTTTCGAGAGTAAACAGAGGAGAGCTAGGGAGAGAAAGAGAGCAAGATCTTGAATTCGGGAGGTTCATATGTAGTGGCAAAGTCGAAGTTCGATACAAGGCAACAGGATAAGGATAAGGGCCCTCCCCGCTCTAATACCCTGTGACAGGTGAATGTCTTGCCCAGGTCTACGACCGCACTTCGTATTTCTATCTCTCCTGTTTGCTCTACATATCTGAATCCTGTTTGTAGCTTCCACTGCCACGTATACTGTATGGGCGTCATCATCCCCTAATGCTCTCCTCTCCAACCAAAGGCGGAAGGAAGAGGCGGTAGCATTGTTCTGCCGGATAAAAGCAAACCGAAGGACTGACAAGGAAATCATGTTGCAGGTCCAAGTGTATTGAGTATGAGATTGACCTAGAGACAATTGTCTGCTCAATTGACATTCGCTCATTCATTGTCGGTCAGTGTCAATCATTACCACAATACCAATGGCCGGGCCATTGGATACAGCATCCTGCATGAAACCCCTCGGAAACTAGCCTACATATATACGTTGCTTAGTTCAACCCTCTACGGCCAGCCATGGCCACTTCTAAGTCTGGACGGCTGCAGTCTCCGGTCGGCAGAAATCTTCAAAACGTGGTGTTGGGCGATCTCTTATTCCAGCCATGGAACCAATCTATCTACCCCGAGGACCTCGTCGCCAAAGACGCCGATCGGCTCTACGTCTGCCGTTGGTGCTTTCGATACTCGTGTGATGATGATGTCTTTGAAGACCATAAACGAGCTTGCGAACATCGCATAACGCCCCCAGGGACCAAAGTATACGACCATGGCGGGTATGCAGTTTGGGAAGTCGATGGACAAGACTACAAACTGTTTGGACAGAACCTGTCCTTGTTCGCGAAGCTCTTCCTTGACCACAAGACTGTTTTCTTTGATGTTGCGACTTTCCTCTACTATATCCTCACATTCACCGACCCTGACGACCATGAGAGCTACCACGTGCTCGGGTTCTTTTCCAAGGAGAAGCTGTCTTGGGATGCGAACAACCTTGCATGCATATTGATTTTCCCACCCTACCAACACAAGCAGCTTGGAAAACTCTTAATGGGGGTGAGCTACAAGCTGAGCGGCTGGGACTCCAACGGTGGACCCATCGGTGGGCCAGAGAAGCCATTGAGCGAGCTGGGCCACAAGAGCTATGTACGCTTTTGGGCAGAGCGAATTGCCCGGTATTTACTCTGCGGCAAGCCTGGTACCAGCGCCCTCGATCCCGACCAGCAGAAGCCCAGCTCAACCCCCAAGGGCTCGCGCAAGAGGCCCCCGCGTGAGACAATGACCGTCGAAGAGCTCGGCCAAGGAACTGGAATGCTCACAGAAGATGTGATTACGGCTCTCAAGAGTATGGGGCTCTTTGATCCCCAAACAAGTCCTAAAAAGCGAAAATCTATCCGCACGGGTGCTCCAGACACCACCACACCAGAGCAGATAGTCACTATTCAGAAATCCGATGTCTGGGATTGGGCCCAAGCACACCATCTCGTGCTGGAAGACCCGGTCTGTGATTCTGGATTTGAGGGACTTTGGCCTCCAGCCATCTCGTCAGAAGAGGATAAACAGAGTGTGACCTCGGAAGAGAATTGACTGGATATTTATTACTTTGTACGATAGCATTAATTATTGATTACTACTTAACGAAGATCATGAGAAGCAACATGAGGTTTGTGCATTTTTTGGAATTAATTGGCTCTTCTTCCCTATCTTTGTGAGGGAATCAGGTTTTCAATCCTTTTATTCTTTACATGAATCGCCTAAATTCGTAAATGGGAAAGTGTATTACTCTTCCTGACCACCAGGACCGCCCGCCTTGCTCATTTGCCGAGCCTTGAGGAGCTCGTCGCAAAGGAGAAGGTTAGCCGCAATGCCCGTGCTGGAAGCGATGCAGTTGCGCAGAACGCGGAAAGAGTCGAAGACACCTCCTTGAATGGGGTCCATGGGCTCACCAGTGGCCAGATCCAAACCGACAGTGTTACCATCGGTCACCTCATCATGGAGAGCGGCCAGGGAGTCCTGGATATCATGTCCTGAGTTGGCAGCAAGAGTCTTAGGGATGATCAGGAGGGCGTCAGCGAAGGCGTTGACACCCCACTTAGCCTTACCCTTCACGGTCTTGCTGAAAGCCTGGGACTGAAGGTGGGCGGCACATGCAACTTGGAATGCACCAGCTCCGGGAATTACGCAGCCATCGACGATTGTGTTGTAGACAGAGCGCAGACCATCACGGACGGCATCCTTCACCTGGGTGATGGTGTGTCCGTTGGGACCCTTGATAAGAATGGTCACGGACTTGGGGTCCTTGACCTCCTCAACGAAAGTGAACTTCTCCTCACCAAGCTGGTGCTCGTAAACCAGACCAGCCCAGCCGAGGACCTCAGGGGAAAGATCCTCAACACTGTTCTGGGCAGTACCGCCACAGACAAGCTGCAGACGCTCCATGTTTCTGCGCTTGGCTCGGCGCAGAGCGAAGATGCCATTCTTCACGAGAACATCCAAGCTCAGGGGATCGATACCCTTCTGGTTGATAACAACGAAGCCCTTGTTGGGGTCGTTTCCGCAAACTTCCTTCTTCAGGTCCACGATCTTCTGGAGCTTCGCGTCGACGAACTTGCGCTCGCTCTCGACGAGCTTGTCTCTCTGCTCGGCGTTGGAGTAGTAGAATCCGGAGTTGATCTCCGACTTCTCGTACTCGAGACTGACATTCAGTGTCAGAATGAAGGCGTTCTCGACCCGCTTGGGCATGTCAGGGTGTCTGGCACCGTGGTCCAATGCCAGACCACGGATAAGCTGGGTATCAGATGAGGAGCGATGTTGCATTGTCATAATCTCAACCATGTGCAAATCGGGCTTCTCAGGGGCTCTGTGAATAGCAAGAACGGCATCGACGATATCGGGAGTAAGCTTCTCAGCCAGGGCGCTGTTCAGCTTCGTGGAGAGGGAGGTACGGGCGACGGAAAGCAGGAGCTCTCGGTCAACAGTACGCTCGAGCTTGAAGTTGTCGAGGAACTGTAGGCCATGTGTTAGATTCCCAACACTGAAAACTTGGTGCCATAATCAATACCTTCAATGCCTCGGTCTTCGCGATCTCGTAACCATCGGTGATGACACGGGGGTGCAAACCCTCGGAAATGTGACGCTCCGCCTGCTTCAACAGCTCTCCCACCAGCAACACAACAGATGTGGTACCATCACCGGTAATATCGTCTTGTGCCGTCGCAGCGCGAGCAATCATGACCTTTCCAATATATCAGCAACACGTAGGATGATTTTCGAAGCAATTCCGGCTTACAGCTGTGGGGTTTTGAATTTGCTGTGAAATGTTAGCTCACAAGCTCCAAGCATTGGGGGGTCTCAGGGCCAGACGAACCATCTCCCGCAACAGAACGTTTCCATCCTTGGTCAGTTTGATCTATCACGTATCAGCAAAAGTTGTTTCGTGTTGTCCGCGAGGTAAAGGGGGAATGCGTACTGCGCCTGCACCGTCGACCAACCTACGTTTGTCAGCTCCATTGCCATGGCCGTTGGGATTGATCTGTTGAGGACTTACATCTTGAGGGTTCCCGAGGGACCCAGGTTGGACTTGAGGACATCTTGGAGACCTTCACCGGCGCCGATGTTGACCTTCAAGGCTTCTCCTCTCCGCTGGATGAAATGTTAGTGTGCGGGCACATCAGTGAGGGGCCATCAGGGAATATTTTCCATACCCTCGACTCCGCCTTGGGGTTGAGTAGCTGAGTTGCAGACATATCCCTGAAAATGAACGATAGGGTATCACGTCCAGAAATCTCAAAAATATTAAAGTCACGGATGGTAGAGCACTTGGTCAATACTGAGGGTGCCCACCTTTTGGGCGAGGCGGTGGTTTTTGGCAAAAAGCCACGGATTCGCACTAGCGCCTCCAGCTTTTTTTTTCTCATTTTGAGCCCGTAACCAACACCCGCACCAGCAACCCATCGAATTACACTCCCGAGTGTTTTCTGGCCGGTGTCGCAAGTTCCAATCGATTTCTTGTGAATTCCTCGGCATTGGTCTTATACACGATGGCCGATTTCCTACTTTTCGAGAGCCCCATCGGCTACTCGCTGTTCAAGGTCACCCACCAGGGCGACGTTGTCGGCAATGGACTGAAGGAAGTCCAGGCGGGTATCAATGACCTGGCCAAGTTCGGAAAGATGGTTGAGCTGACCAGCTTCCTTCCCTTCGAGTACGCTTTTTATGCCAAAATGGAAGAATTTTTCATGGTTCGCTAACCTCAACTAGGAACAACAAGCAGGCTCTTGGTGAAATCAACGACGTTTCCGAAGGTGTCGCCTCCGAGCTTTTGATCTCTTTCCTTGAATTGAACCTCCCCAAGCCCAACAAGAAGAAGAAGGTGGTCCTCGGTCTGGCCGACAAGGCCCTGGCCGGAAGCGTCAAGTCCGCCTTCTCTTTCGTGGACTGTGAGACCGGTGATACCAGCGAGGTCGTTCAGGACCTCCTCCGTGGTATTCGTCTCCACGCCACCAAGCTCCTCAAGCAGCTGCGCGAGGGTGACATGGACACCGCCCAACTCGGTCTTGGTCACGCCTACTCCCGTGCCAAGGTAAAGTTCTCCGTTCAGCGTGACGACAACCACATCATCCAGGCCATTGCCATTCTCGACCAACTCGACAAGGCCATCAACACCTTCTCCATGCGCGTCCGCGAATGGTACTCCTGGCACTTCCCCGAGCTCGTCAAGATTGTCTCCGACAACCAGCGTTACGCCGAGCTCGCCCTGTTCATCAAGGACAAGAAGAGCCTTTCCGATGAAAGCCTCCACGACATTGCCGCCCTCGTTGAGGACGATGAGGGCGTTGCGCAGAACATCATTGATGCCGCCAAGGTCAGCATGGGTCAGGAGATCTCCGACTCTGATATGGAGAATGTCATCTCCTTCGCCGAGCGTGTTGTCAAGCTCGCTAAGTACCGCAAGTCTCTCTACTCCTACCTGGTCGCCAAGATGAGCGTTGTGGCCCCTAACCTGGCTGCTCTCATCGGTGAGGTCGTCGGAGCCCGTCTTATCTCCCACGCCGGTAGCTTGACCAACCTGTCCAAGTACCCCGCCTCCACCGTCCAGATCCTCGGTGCCGAGAAGGCTCTCTTCCGTGCCCTGAAGACCAAGGGCAACACCCCCAAGTACGGTCTGCTGTACCACTCTTCCTTCATTGGCCGCGCCGGCCCCAAGAACAAGGGTAGAATCTCCCGTTTCCTCGCCAACAAGTGCTCTATCGCCTCCCGTATCGATAACTTCTCAGAGGCCCCCTCCACCAAGTTCGGTGAGGCCCTGAAGAGCCAGGTTGAGGAGCGTCTCGAGTTCTACACCTCCGGCGCTGCCCCCACCAAGAACGAGGTTGCCATGGTATGTTTCCCTCCAATCAGCCCCATGTTGATGGTGATTGATCACTTGCTAACAATTCACAGCGCTCCGCCATGGACGCCGTCCTCGCTGACCTCGATGTTGACGCCGACCAGAGCGACGCCGAGATGGAAGATGCCGACGCTGCCGAGGCCAAGAAGGAGAAGAAAGAAAAGAAGGAGAAGAAGGAGAAGAAGGATAAGAGCGAGAAGGCCGACAAGAAGAAGAAGAGAAAGTCCGATGTTGGTGAGGGCGAGTCCGACAAGAAGAAGAAGCGCAAGCACGACACGGATGCCGAGCCCACCAAGAAGAAGCAAAAGGCCTAGATGCGCAGTTCTTTCGGAATTGGGAGTCTTCGTCATGGCGTTAGGTTGTGCTTTTGTCTTCATGACTCGATGGATACGGCTTGCAGGTATTTGTAAATTATTACCAGGCCTTTTGCCTCAGCAGCTCTGACTGTCGCTGCTCTGATATTTTCTTATTCAAGTATTCAAGTTTGTTCAGTTTATTCTTTTTCAGATTTGGTCGAGCCATTGATCCGATGTCTTCGTATAGTTCTGCGGGGCCTAATGTCCGTGTACTCTGCCCAGATGTGGAGTATATACTTGAACGTATGCGCTCTATGACTATGCTACTATTCGGAATATGTATGTCTATGTATGTCTACCTAAATAGCGAGAGAAATTCGACCAGAGAAGTAAACCCCCAGAACATCATGAGATGGCCAAGAGAAATACGTGTAGCACTAGCACGTTCTGGACTCTATATATGTACGGCGTCGTACATCAAGGGCGATCTACCCCACAGTTGAATGCACATGTCCCAATGGTCCCCCTCTCTTGATTCCCTTGGGCTCTTCAGGGCTACAGCATTGCTCTGAAAATCCGGTGGATATATACTAACCTTGGCCGTTGCTCGGTGACGAACCCCCCACTATTTTCAATATGTTCCCGTCTGCTTTACCTTTACCCTTCTCGCCCAAGCGCAAACGAGAACCCTCCGAATCGGATTTCTATAGCCCCTCCGCATCACCCACCTCCACAATCTCTATAGCCAGCTACCAGGAAGCATTCCGGGACGACGAACTCGGAAGTTACAGTCCCCGCGCTACCGTTGCCGGGAGATTCGGCGAGTTAGCCATCCGTGGCGACCTTTCGGACCAAAGTGCCCGGACTGGCGACTCACGGCGGAGCTCGCTGGCTCCCCTAGCATCCGAACCATGCGCATCTGACCAGTACAATCTCACGACCATGCCCGAAGCTGTACCGGCTACCAGCAGCAATCCAGCCGACTGCCAAGCCTTGACGGTTGACCCGCCCGCGCAGGAGGAACCGTCCCCGACTAAGTCGCCGAGAAAGAAGTCCGCAACTGTGCCTCGCAAACAACTGAACCCTTCGTCGCCCTCGAAACGCAAACAACGACTCTCCCCACCACCCACAGAGAAACCATCAGAAGAAGACTCGCTTGTATGGCGTGACTCGGAGATAACAGGCCACAATCCATCTGATCCAACGGATGATGGCTATGGTATAAACGGTATAGGGTTTAAGCCCACTGCATCGATCGCCTGGGAAAGGTCCCAGAGGCGGCAAAAACAGGTTACGGAATGGAAGAACCGCGAGGCTCGGGAAGCCCGCGAGAGAAGACGAGAGAGACGGAGAGATGGTCTCGAGTTCGACAAGTTACACGGGATACACGAAGGCGCAGTACAGAAACGAGTCAAGTTCAATGTCTAGCATGAAGCAGGATCTTCGGAGTGCAGCCATACTAGCTTTGATTTGATCTGATCCACATTTGGATGAACATCTTCATTAGGCGTTGATTCTTTCAGGATGCGAGCATACGGGTGTTTTTTTTTTTTCTTTCTTCGCTTGGGACATGGAGATTCGAGTCCTAGTCATTATGGGACGGAGGATAATATGAATTTTGCAGACAGAACTATGATACACAGGGATGACTTTATGATATGACGCCAACCATCGCTGGGTGATTGCAATATACAGTGGATATTTTGTGAGAAGCCCTCAACTTCTCCCGAGGTCGTAAACTGGCATTACCAGAACTTGTAGTTGGTAGGGTTGGTCCAACTCTTCTTCTTTCTTTCCTCCTCGGCCAGCTTGGCTGCCTCTTCCGCGGCGGTATCCTTCTCCAGCTGCTTCTTAGCCTTTAATTGGTTCATGAGGTCGAGTGCTTCGGCCATGCCGCTTAATTCCTTGTTGCGCAGGTAGCGGCAGTATTCATATGCTCCCAATGAGGTGATCGCAAACATGCCCACGGCCCAGTTTCCTGCGGACCATAGCCCGTACCGTCCTGCAATACGTTAGTTCCATTCCATATACTGACAGTTCGAAGCCCCGGCCATGGCCTACCTTTGAGGACACCCCGCAGACCACCCACTCCGAATCCAACACCGATACCAGTCATTAGGGATTCCCGAGCGCAAGGTCTTTTATGAACGTTGGACATCTCGGACAGCGAGACTGAGCCAATAATCTCTGAGTATGACACATCCTTAGGGTTCTTTCCAGGAGGCTTGTAGGTAGCTTTGGCGAGCGCGTTGGCGGGCTCTTCGGGGTTTCCGAAGGCATCCCATAGCTTTCCGGTTTGTGATCGAGAAGATGCGTGCTTAGGTTTCGAGGAATCGGGGGAGGCGTTGAAGGAGCGCGCGGTATTTGCGCTTTCCTGGAATTCGCTCTGGTCTCTTGAGTCGTCCGACATTGTGGTACAGTCAATTGCTATGTCAATTGCTCTGGAACATGTGCTTTCTCGAGGATCGTCAATATGTGGATATTCCGAAGATTACCCAAAGTAGATAGTTATTCCGGAAGGCTGACTAACCTCAATTTCACGCGTCGCCTTACGCGAGCGCGTCAGGATCCATAGAAATCGATTTGATTAGAGCGGATCGCAGGCCGTTGCTAGACCCTCCTGGAGGCACAATTGGTCCCAGAACCAGATCTCTTTCAACTCACGTCGCCTTCAGTCCCTCCTTAACCCACCATAACCTTCACGAGCCTACGCATTTTATGTTCGAAATCGGATTCGCCCTTTGAACGGAGGTAACTTAAAGCCCGGCCGGGCGACAACGTCGCAATGCCTTCACGCAAGCCCAGCAAGTATGGAAACAAGTTCAGATCGAGCGCTGCATCGTCCAAACCCCGTCGCGCGAAAACGGTCGAATTCAACTCGCTACGCTCCACCGAGGCCACATCCCAAGATGAGAAATTCGAAGCCATTAGGTTGGCCAACAGCATCGATGAGACACTGGGCTTCCCCCGGTTTGAGTCTGGTGAGGCGCGAGCCGGTTGGTTGGTCAATATGCACAGCACCTCGATAGAGGACTCCAATGTGCCTGGCGGCCGTGCCGGAGTGGACTATTACTTCCTGCAGGATGACGGGACAAGCTTCAAAGCGACAGTGGAACACGACCCATATTTCCTGATCGCAGTCAAGAAAGGCTACGAGACCGAAGTTGAGGAATGGTGCCGGCGGTCCTTCGAAGATATGATCAAGAAGTTTGCGCGACTCGAGAAAGAGGACCTCAACCTACCCAACCATCTGCTTGGATATCGCAAAACATACATCAAGCTGAGCTTCGCCAACGTGAGCAACCTGTTGGAGGTCAGGCGGACGATTTTGCCCTTGGCGGAGAAAAATAAGAAGAACGAGAGTGCGATGGACGCCTATGTTGAGATGACCAGGTTTGTGGCAGATACTATGTTTGCGCTCGCACAATAAGCTGATTGATATTACTCATAGTGCGACTGCTGGTATCGATCTTTTCGACGATGAGATAATTAATGAGCAACGACCTAATGGCAACATACAAGCGAGTGATTTTATTGTGGATATTCGAGAATACGACGTGCCGTACCATGTTCGTGTATGCATTGATAAAGGTTGGCATTCACATATCCGACGGCAATGCTCCAGCTAACACTCGAAAGATATCCGAATCGGAAAATGGTACAATGTCAAAGCAGATCATGGGGTGGTATCCCTGACTTGCCTAGAGGATAGGCTTCAGCGTGCCGATCCCGTTGTTCTCGCTTTCGATATTGAGACCACGAAGTTGCCTTTGAAATTCCCAGATGCTGCATTTGATCAAATTATGATGATTTCATATATGATTGATGGGCAAGGATTCCTCATCACGAACAGAGAGATCGTTTCCGAGGACATCAACGACTTCGAATATACCCCCAAACCTGAGTACAACGGTCCGTTCATCATTTTCAACGAAGCCAACGAAAGAGCCGTCCTTGAACGATTCTTTGAGCATGTGAAAATCGCAAAGCCGACTGTCATTGCAACATACAACGGTGATTTCTTCGATTGGCCTTTCGTGGAGACACGAGCCAGTGTCAACGGTCTTGATATGTACATGGAGATCGGCTTCCGGAGAAACAGCGAAGACATCTACATAGCCGACAACTGTGTGCACATGGATTGTTTCGCGTGGGTTAACCGTGATAGTTACCTTCCCCAGGGAAGTCGTGGTTTGAAGGCCGTGACTGTTGCAAAGCTGGGTTACGACCCCGACGAACTCGACCCTGAGCTTATGACACCGTACGCCAGTGAGCGGCCGCAGACCTTGGCCGAATACTCAGTTTCCGACGCTGTTGCCACCTACTATCTGTACATGAAATATGTCCACCCTTTCATCTTCTCGCTCTGTACAATCATTCCCCTCAACCCAGACGAAACGCTGCGCAAAGGAACGGGAACACTGTGTGAGATGCTTCTCATGGTTCAAGCCTACCAACATGAGATTGTATTGCCCAATAAGCACAAGGACCCTCCTGAGGCCTTTTACGAAGGTCACCTCCTCGAATCGGAGACGTATGTTGGTGGTCACGTCGAGAGTATCGAGGCTGGTGTTTTCCGCAGTGATATCCCCACGCACTTCACCGTCGACCCAACCGCAATTGACGAACTTCTCAAAGACCTTGACCATGCACTGAAGTTCAGTATCGAGGTCGAGGAGAAGAAATCGATGGATGACATCGCAAACTACGACGAAGTCCAAGCCCAGATTGCGGAGCGTCTATTGGATCTGAAGAATAACCCGAAACGACACGAAGTCCCCTTCATCTATCACTTGGACGTTGCCTCCATGTACCCCAACATCATGATTACCAACCGATTGCAACCAGATTCATTGATCGACGAATCCAACTGTGCCGCTTGCGATTTCAACCGGCCCGGCAAGACCTGTGATAGACGCATGCCCTGGGCCTGGCGAGGCGAGTTCCTGCCCGCCAAACGTGACGAGTATAACATGATTCGACGTGCAACCGCGAACGAAAAATTCCCAGGCCGTTTCAAAAACTCACCAATGAGATCGTTTGGTGAATTGAGCATTGAAGAACAAGCTGGAGTGGTGAAGAAAAGGCTACAAGACTACAGTAAGAAGATCTACCACAAGATCCACGACAGCAAGACGATGGAACGCGAGGCTATCATTTGCCAAAGAGAGAACCCCTTCTACGTCGACACTGTTCGAGACTTCCGTGACCGTCGTTATGACTTCAAGGGCAAGCAGAAAGTCTGGAAGAACAAGACCGATAGCTTGCAGTCATCAGGCGCTTCCGCAGCCGAAATCGAGGAAGCCAAGAAGATGATCGTGTTGTATGATTCTCTACAACTCGCGCACAAAGTCATTCTCAACAGTTTCTACGGTTACGTGATGCGAAAGGGCTCACGGTGGTACTCCATGGAAATGGCCGGTGTTACCTGTCTCACGGGTGCCCATATCATTCAAATGGCGAGAGAGCTGGTGGAGCGCATCGGCCGTCCGTTGGAGCTGGATACTGACGGTATTTGGTGTATGCTTCCCGGAGGCTTCCCTGACGAATTCAAATTCACTTTGAAGAATGGGAAGAAATTGGGCATCTCGTATCCCTGTGTCATGCTCAACCACCTGGTGCACGCCAGGTATACCAACCATCAGTACCAGGCGCTGGTGGACCCAAAGACATACAAGTACGAGACTCACAGCGAAAACTCCATCTTCTTCGAGGTGGATGGACCCTACCGGGCAATGATCCTGCCGACCTCCAAAGAAGAAGATAAGAACTTGAAAAAGCGTTATGCGGTCTTCAACCACGATGGTTCACTGGCTGAACTCAAGGGATTCGAGGTCAAGCGAAGAGGAGAGTTGAAATTGATCAAAATCTTCCAGACGCAAATCTTCAAGTTCTTCCTGGAAGGCTCCAATCTTGCGGAAACATATGCTGCCGTAGCCCGAGTTGCGGACCGATGGCTAGATGTTCTGTACGAGAAAGGTTCGACTTTGGCCGACGAAGAGTTGATCGATCTCATTTCCGAAAACCGAAGCATGTCCAAAACCCTGGAGGAGTACGGCAAACAGAAATCCACATCCATCACCACCGCTCGACGACTTGCAGAGTTCTTGGGCGAGCAGATGGTCAAGGACAAGGGATTGAACTGCAAGTACATTATCTCGTCCCGACCACGCAACACCCCTGTCACCGAACGAGCCATTCCAGTCGCCATTTTCTCAGCTGAGCCGGCAATCAAGCGTTTCTTCTTGCGTAAATGGCTGAAGGAAGATCCTAGCGACATGGATCCTCGAACTGTCATCGATTGGGACTATTACTTGGAGCGTTTGGGCTCTGTGATCCAGAAGTTGATCACCATTCCAGCCGCGCTCCAAAAGCTCCGAAACCCTGTGCCCCGTGTTGCTCATCCTGACTGGCTGCAGCGCCGAATTGACACCAAGGATGATAAGTTCAAGCAGAAGAAGATGACTGATCTATTCACAAAGTCCGAAAAGACACCGCTTTCTTCCACCAATGCCAACATTCTGGATCACCGTGTCCAGCATGCGGGTGACATGGACGAAGCAATTGCAAGCTCCACTCAATTGGCCAAGTCGCCCAATAACAAGGTCTCGCAAAAGAGAAAGCATCCCGAGAATGTTTCAAAGACGGCTCTAGACCCCTTCGCCAGCTTGCCAGCAGTTATGCCATCGATGTCAGAAAACTACGAAGGGTTCCTCAAGTACCAGAAGCAAAAATGGAAGATCCAGAAACAGGCACGTATCCGCCGCCGCCAACTGTTTGGCGAGCGAACGAACGTCGCTTCTGACTCCCTGAGTAACTTCTTCCGCAATCAAGCCCAGATGCTGTACATCAGCACATGGCAGGTCCTGCAGCTCTGCGAGACTGGCATGCCGGGTGTTGTACGAGCTTTCGTGCTGATCGATCAAAAGATCCACGCTCTAAGCGTCAAGGTGCCGCGGCAGTTCTTCTTGAACTTAAAACGGGACTCTCTTCCTGACGTTGACGTGCCGGACTGTGATGTTGAGAAGGTCAATCACACCCTGCCTAATGGGCATCCTTCAGTCCACTTGTTCAAGCTTTCCTTGCCAGAAGAAAAATATCTGGAGGAAGCTGACAAGATGGATATCCTTTTCCAGCACCCCAGTGTCGAGGGTGTTTACGAAGGGAACATCCCTCTCAGCACTCGAGCTGTGCTCAAACTGGGAAGCCACTGCACTTTCGACGAAAACCAGCGTGGTGTGCTCGGTGATGGACTGGACAAAGGATTCGATCTCTCGACCTTACTCCACGCCACATCTGACCAGCCCTATCTCACGAACTCTTCATTGGTCTTCCACTACCTCTATCACATCGTCTCGGGCGATAGACAGGTCTTTGCATTGTTCTCGACATCCAAGAGCGAGGCGCATGTCATCATACTTAATCGTACGAGGGATGTACAGGGTCTGCCAAACGTGGACAAGATCTACACTGAACTGCTCGCCCGCAAAGTGCAATCCTCATCAGGCGATGAGTCTTTGAACGCATTTGAGTACCCAGACAAGATCCACTTCAAGACCACACAGGTAATGACGCGGAGGAAAGCCCATCTCGAGGTGGGTGATATGATTAGGAAACTTCGGAGTGACGAGAGCCGCCCCGCCGTTCTCGTCATTCAATCTCAACAAAAAGACCGACTCTGTCATGACATCCCGATACTGAAGGAATACCCAGTCCTATCAGTCAAGCCTGAAGCATCGGACATGGAACTCCCGCCTCTGGGCTGGCAGGCATTTGTTGCTAGACGTTTAGTCACGCGCTATCTGTACCTTTCCTCCTGGATTCAGCACTTGACAATGCTCGCTCGGTATGGCGATGTCCCGCTTTGCAACTTGGAAAGTGAGGATCCGCGGTACCTCATTGATATCTCGTATGCCAGACGACTTCAGTCAAATAATGTTGTGCTATGGTGGTCCTCGGGCCCCCGTCCTGACCATGCGGGCTACGAGAGGGATGATATCCTGGGCACTTTGGACAAGGTCAACATGCCATCGGTCAACGTGCCAGGTGCTTACTCCACAGTCTGCATTGAGCTTGAGGTTCGAAACCTCTCAATTAACACAATCCTGACATCCTCTATCATCAACGAGATGGATGGCAGTGACACGTTACTGGCACCTTCCGGGGACGGAGAAGACACTGGCGTGTTCTATTCAGAAAAGGCGTTCGCCTCTGCCGGTGTTGTGGTACTCCGAGAAATGGTCAAGCACTGGTGGACAGAAGCCTGCGCCGGTAACAACATGGCTGATATTATGGTTCAACATTTGATCCGATGGGTAGAAAGCCCTGTATCCTGTCTTTACGATCGGTCTCTGCACAACTACGTGCGCCTTCTCTCGCGAAAATCGTTCCAGAGGCTCATGGCCGAGTTCAGACGTGTTGGCTCGCATGTCATCTTTGCCAGCCCTACGCGCCTACTTCTTCAAACCACCAAGACAGAGGTTGGCAACGCGTTCGCGTACAGTCAGTACGTTTTGAAATCCATACGCGCCAACCCTTCGTTCCACTTCATCGACTTGGAGATCAAGGAGTACTGGGACTACCTTGTCTGGTACGATGAGTACAACTACGGAGGCAAGGGCTGCCAGGAGGTCACCGAAGCCGATGAGCAAAATCTCGAAACAGCGATGCACTGGCAGCTCAGTCGCTTCCTTCCCATGCCCATGCAGACCATCTTCCACGACTGGACAGTCGAGTACATCGAACTCATGCATGCGCTGAAGCGACCAGAACTTCCCGATGGTGAAATCTCATCCACACCACGTCCGACGCAAATTCCCATCGGGCGCACCAACGAAGGAGACGATGAAGAAGTGACCGCAGTACTCGCAGATCGCTTCTCGAAGCCGCTCAAGAAGCAAATTTCGGGATTGATCCGAAGACAGCGCGACGAGATGCTTCATCCCGAACTTGCCTCTGATTACGCTTTCCCTGTCTTGCCCGGTGTCTTGGTCAATTCTCAGGACAAACGCAATCCTTCACTCGAGCTGACGAAGCTGCTCATGCAAGTTCTGAGTTTGTCGAAGACCACAACCCTGGAAACCCGGTTGCTGCGACGTGAGCTCCTCGCACTCTTTGAAGTTCGAGAGTTCAGCAAAGAAGGTCGCTTTGAGAACCCCACTGCCAGCTTGAAACTCCCTGAAATGTCGTGCAACTCCTGCTGTCTCATTCGAGACCTGGACCTTTGTCGTGACGAGGACGTGCTACCCGATGCTACTTCTGACACTGCCAACTCTGCCCAGCCCTGGCGATGCCCCTTCTGCCAGGCCGAGTATGATCGGTTGGCTACTGAAGAGTTCCTCATTGGCCAAGTCCATGGCTTTGTGGTTGAGTGGCAGACTCAGGATCTCAAGTGTGCCAAGTGCGGTAATCTTCAGATGAGCGAGTTCCTTGAACACTGCTCCTGCAGTGGAACCTGGGCCCCTACTGTTGATCGCAAGGAGATCGAAAAGAAGCTGCAAGTGTTGGACAGTGTGGCCAAGTTCCATAAGCTGCAATTGCTTGAGAATATTGTGGGTGGCGTGCTCGAGCGATTCTGATTTTAATTTTTGTTGTACGGAGTACTGGGGCATTGGGTTGGCGTTGTGATGTATGTAAATAATGACAATAATCCTGAGACGTCGCAAGTATAGTACATCGTACTCCGTAGACCTCCAGATGTCGTAGATCGGTTTCGCTGTCAGCCCCACCACACGCCCGAATCTCGACGTCTGACCCCCGCATCCCCTTTGAATCGCATCGCATCGCATCGCATCGCATTGTCTTCTGTAAGTCTCAACTTCTGCGTCTCATCTGGGCTGATAGACCTCTTTCCTTGCTGACTGGTGGCTGCCGCGCATAGCTCTGTACATATCGCATCGAACCCTTTTCACCGTGCACAGCTCGACAGCTCCCTCGCCCTTTGTTTGAGTCTCTCGCATCGCATACCCCGGTGATGGCGACACAACCCCCCGGCCAGAAGCCGAAGGTGCAGCCGTGCCGATACAAAACCGGAAAGACACTGGGCGCTGGCTCGTACTCTGTCGTCAAGGAATGTGTGCACATCGACACCGGTCGCTATTATGCGGCCAAGGTCATCAACAAGCGTCTGATGGCAGGGCGTGAGCATATGGTAGGCCAAACTCCAGCGCAGAGCCTAGGGGATGTGGACTGACGGGCTCTCGACACAGGTTCGGAATGAGATCGCTATATTGAAGAGGGTGTCGATGGGCCACCAAAACATCCTCACTCTGGTCGACTATTTTGAAACCATGAACAACTGTACGACTCTTTATTCTACGCTCTTCTGGCAATATGGCTGACTGACTCGTCATGTAGTATATCTGGTCACTGATCTCGCACTCGGGGGAGAGCTTTTCGACCGCATCTGCCGCAAAGGCAGTTACTACGAGTCAGACGCTGCGGATCTCATCCGCGCAGTCCTCTCGGCCGTGGCCTATCTTCACGATCATGGGATCGTCCATCGAGACTTGAAGCCCGAGAACTTGCTTTTCCGTACCCCAGAAGATAATGCTGATCTCCTGATCGCTGACTTCGGGCTATCAAGGATCATGGACGAGGAGCAGTTCCATGTCCTGACAACGACTTGCGGAACGCCAGGATATATGGCGCCTGAAATATTCAAGAAGAGTGGTCACGGCAAGCCAGTGTGAGTGATGAGCACGCAGACCCGAAAATCCCTCTCAGACCTGCTAACTGTCTCAGTGATATATGGGCCATAGGTGTAATTACCTATTTCCTTCTGTGTGGATACACCCCCTTCGACCGGGACTCCAACCTTGAGGAAATGCAAGCTATCCTAGCAGCAGACTACTCCTTCACTCCACTGGAATATTGGCGTGGCGTATCACAAGAAGCCCGCAATTTCATTAACCGCTGCTTAACAATCAATCCGGAGTCACGGATGACTGCCCACGAAGCCCTGCAGCACCCGTGGATCAACCCGCCCTACGAAAACGCCAAGGTCGGCTCCGGCGAAGACCTGCTGCCAACAGTCAAGAAGAACTTCAATGCCCGACGGACGCTGCATCGTGCCATCGACACCGTTCGCGCCATCAACAAGCTTCGCGAGGGTGGTGGCTTCATGATGGATGGCGTTATGAGCGTCGATCCCAAACCCGAGCGTGTCAATGGCGACGAGATCGTCGAGGAGCAAAGCCACGCAGCTCCGGTTGGGGATCCGGCGCAGATTGATAGTCGAGGAAATGCCCGTGGGCAAACAGAGGAGCAGATCCGAGCCCAGGAACGTAAGGTTAAGGAGATGGTCGCTGGCTTGTGGAGTCGCACTCCTCGCTAGAATCAGCATTAATCTTCTGTCCTCGATCGGGGTTGTGTACTGAAAGATCGCTGGCTATTCTCTCCTACTTGGGACTGTATTTCCCATGGGTCATTATCACTCTCTGGCATGGTAGTACCTAAATTCATATTACCCAGAACATCCAGAGCTGGGCCTAAATGTTTCCTTGCCATATCACTGCACTAAGTATACTGTGCCTATCCTACAATGCCCAAAAGATTCTGAAATGTCGTCAAAACTTTGACGATGCACCCTGCTACACTACTGGGAACCAGGGCCAGTCCTGTGGAAATCTTGTATAGGTAGAATAGAAGGTGTATCATTAGCTCATTACCTAGGTATCATGAAGCCCACAGGCAACAGGGGAGGAAAATCTAAGAAAAGCAGTTCCAGCCACTTTAATCACCCCAATATCTCCGCCCCGTCATCAAGAGAGAGAACCCAGTCTCGCCACTCCTGCCATTCAACATAATCAGCACTCGCCTTGAGGCCCTGATACCTAACCGTTCTGAAATCCGCAACTTGATCCCAAGGCTTCGCAGCGCTCGAATTGCCGCCTGTTGCACCACGCAGCAATCTCCGGGCCGAGCTACCGCCGCCGCCATCCCAGCCGGCCTTGCGCATCAAACTCTCTACCGTCTCTTCCTTGGTCCAGCCTTGCTCTACAGCGACATCAGGCAGGTATGTGGCGCCGTAGCGACGACCACGGTGGACGAACGATATGCGTATACCGTGGGTTCCTAACAACCAGTCCATGGCATTTGTGCATGGCTCAAAGGAGCTCAGGAGAGTTAGAGAACAGGAAAGGGAAGGAAGAAGAGATTTGGGAATAGGCGAGAAACGAGTATCATCAAAGGCCCTGTGCGTGTTTCAAAAGAATCGGCGTTAGTCTGGAGTACGGGATGGGTGCGATATTCGTTCTCGCTATATTTTCAGGGGAAAGAAAGAGAATGGGGAAAACACGTACGAGGTCAAAGCGTAGGACTTCAACCCCGCTGCAAGCTCCTGTCCTTCAAAGGTACCTATGCAACCACGGAGAGCCTTGTGTCCGCTCCGTGACAGGGTGTTCCATGTCACGAACAGAGGGTACCGCTGATTAGGTGATCTGTGCGAGCTCGACCCGGCCGAAGCCGGCGTGGTGATATTGGTGGAGCTCGATTGAAGGGAATTGGCAGAGGTATTAGATGCAGAGGACGGGGTCGTGGCCGTACTGGAAGCGGACGATTCGTCTTGGAGACGACTGACGCGGGGGAACTGCAGTCTTGAGGGAGGACTACTCAACCGGGAAGCATCTTCGGTCTCGTTTACGGAGTCTTGCTCTGTGTCTTCTGCGGCCTGGTCTTCTAGGTCCGATAGCTTCTTAGTTTGCTCGTGCTGCTCCCAGAGGGCTTCTACGGCTGCCAGAGTGGCAGGCTCGCGGCCTTCGAAGGAAGCAAGGAGCGTTTCGAAACAATAATAGCACTGCGCTGGAGTGGCCATGCTGAACGAAGGTGTTTATCTTGTCCCAGCTCCCATGCGGAGTTCACTGATTCACAGGTGTGACGTAGAGGTCTCCGCGATTGTCCGATAAGATACTGGCTTATCGAGGCTGGGGATCCCACCGGGGCAGACTATGGGGCCTCAGAGTCTCTCTGAAGGGATCTGAAAGGAGAGAGGGGGAGAAAAAGAAGCAGGGAAGTGATGCTAATGGGGAAAAGAGGTGAAAAGAGCCCAAAAACACCCAACGGGAAAAAAGACCTGAGAACCTTGGAAAGAGGGGGACTACACGTGACGGTATTAGATAATGAGGGAAAAACAGCCCTTGGGATTCTATAGATCCTTGTGTTGAGAACAGATTGTAGAATATACACAGGACACGCTCAATGAATGAACTTTTCCCAAAAAAAAAATGTGAGCCTCGCCGTTAAGTGCGGGCTCAACCGCCAAAAAAATAACAAGTGCTCGTTTCACATGCAAAAAACATATCCCATATCCCAATGACCTCTGGTTGAAAAAACAGTCCGATATTTAACCCCTAAGAACGCACTCGTAAAATTATTTTTGGTTGTACGGAATGATGTTGAAGTCGTGGGAGTGAATCCCTCTTTCGTGTTCCGTACTCATGCTCGGCCGGGTTATTTAAACGGGCAGAGGGAAGGCGCTGGCCCACTGGGCAACCTCCTTGCGGAGAGCCAGGATCTCGGGAATGCTGTCATCGGAGACCTTGGCCTTGAAGTCCTTGAGCTTGTTGGCCTCCTTGGGGAGCTCGCCCTGGATCTTCTTGCAGAGGGTGATGGTCTGGTCGATGTAGCGGGCAATGCGCTTGAAGTCCTCCTCACCCATACCACGGGAAGACATGGCGGGAGCACCGATACGGATACCGCAAGGAGTGAGGGCGGACTTGTCACCGGGGATGGAGTTCTTGTTGCAGGCAATGTTGATCTGCTCAAGAACGGCCTCGACACGGGCACCGTCGAGGGCCTTGGCGCGGAGGTCGACGAGAACCATGTGGCTGTCGGTACCGTCGGAGACGAGCTTGTGGCCGAGGGCCTTGAACTCGTTCTCGAGGGCTTTGGCGTTCTTGATGACCTGCTCCTGGTACTGCTTGAACTCAGGGGTGTCAACCTGCTTGAGGGCAACAGCCAGGGCGGTGATGGTGTGGTTGTGGGGGCCACCCTGGTGACCGGGGAAGACGGAGAAGTTGATGGGGTTCTCGAGGTCGTAGAGGATCTCCTTGCCGGCCTTGTCGGTGCCGCGGACACCCTTGCGGAAGAAGATCATGGCACCACGGGGACCACGGAGGGACTTGTGGGTGGTGGTGGTGACGACATCGGCGTACTCGAAGGGAGAGGGGATGACACCGGCGGCGATAAGACCGGAAATGTGGGCCATGTCGACGATGAGGTAGGCACCGACCTTGTCAGCGATCTCGCGCATGCGCTTGTAGTCAATGAGACGGCAGTAGGCGGAGGTACCGGCGACCAGGCACTTGGGGCGGTACATCTCGGCGTTGCGCTCGAGGGTGTCGTAGTCGATGATACCGGTCTCAAGGTCGACACGGTAGGGGAAGGTCTCGAAGTAGGTGGAGACAGCAGAGATCTTCTTGGCGGGGGTCTGGTAACCGTGGGACAAGTGACCACCGTGGGGGAGGTCAAGACCCATCAGGCGGTCGTGGGGACGCATGAGAGCCTGGTAGACCTGGAGGTTGGCGGGGCTGCCAGAGAGACACTGGACGTTGACACCCCACTTGGAGGAGTCCAGGTTGAAGGCCTTGAGAGCACGCTGCTGGCAAGTGATCTCGATGGCATCAATGTGCTGGTTGCCACCGTAGTAACGAGCACCGGGGTAACCCTCGGAGTACTTGTTACACATGGGGGAACCAAGAGCGTCGAAGACCGCACGGGAAGTGAAGTTCTCGGAGGCGATCAGGACGACCGACTCACGCTGGCGCTGGATTTCCTTCTCCTACAAAGCGATGGATATTAGCAACAGCTACACTTGAGATGAATTCATGCAATTGCAAGCTATGCTGAGCTTGCAACCGATGTTGGGTGTTGACGTACCATGATGGCAGCAACCTCGGGGTCGCTGGCCACAAGGGAGTTGTGCATTTGCTGTGAGAGTATGAGTCAATGGTCTATGGCAGAACAGTGGTAGAGAAGATACTCACGTCCCGGTGGGCATCGGAGAGAGCGTAAGAAGACATGATGAAAGATGTGATTCTGTTTTCCTGGTAAACAGAGAAGATGGAATTGAGTCAGAGGAAGAAGAAAGAAAAATGAGAGGATGGTGGGGGAGGGGATCTGCGGGTGCCTCAGGCAACGAAGAACGATATCGGACCGTGACCGGATTAAGTTATTAGGTGATCCAATTTGTAACTCTCGCAAGGTTTGTTGGACCTTGGGGACGATATATAGCAGTATAGCTCTGGTGTGTCGAGTCTGCAGTGGCGAGATGATTCTGAGGATTTGGTATGTATTACTCGCTAACTCCGGGGTATCTCCTGTTGATAAACGCCTCCAAAAAAGAAATTTAAAAAAAAAAAAAATCATGTCGGAAGCTCTGCAGGAATCGACGGGCTTGGGTTTCCCATTATGGCCTTCTTTTCCTGCTTGTACAGGAACTGGAGCTTAAACCCCCACGGTCCTCTGTTGGCCCTCCTGTGGCATGCCTGCTCGGGTTCCAAAGTCGGAGATGACAGAGCGTAGCCTGCGCATATGGTTCTCCAATTCTCCAATTTCCTTTTGCTGGTCTTCAACGGATCGGTGTACGTCTGGAAGTCCTTCGACGACCGTTCGAGCCTTTTGGATCCGAATCTTCACGGAGCTGGTTTCTGTGGGCAGGTTCTTGACGTCCAGTGGCGGGTGTGCACTCGGGTCGAGGAGGGGCATCTCTAGCGCTGTTTGTGAGATTGTGGCATTTCCATTGCCCACGCCATCGTGTACGCTGGAAGTTGATTGTTGATTCTGGGCTTGGCCAGGCTCAGTCGGCGCGTCTGTTGCGGTTCCGGGTGCGCCCGATGCACCGGCCGAGGGATCTTTGGGGGAAAGCAGTCGAAGCAGGATTCCGTGCAATGGTGGGATAATCTCGAAGGTCTGTGGTGAAGGGAATGGCACTGTTTGCGGTGCTGCTGGCGCGTCTTCCGAGGGTGACTCCGGCGCAACTGAGGGTTTGAACAGCGGGGTGCCCACTGTCGGGGATCGAGAAGCCATTCTAGGGATTCTTGACTAACAATGTCCCGGAAGATATCTGAAGAACGATTAGATCCCGGGTTAGGGTAATAGTTTAGGGAGAAGTCGGGAGACCCGTTCGCGTTTTGCTCCCGAGATACCGCCTTTCTCCGCCTTGAACAATACACAGTAGATCTGGGGAATCGAAAGAGTAGTACAAAGTAGTCTTTGTGAAACACTTTGACAGGTATGTATTGACAGGGTATGTCAAGGGGTATAGCTACTAGAGGTCCTTGATACTGGCTTACAGAAGGGCTCAGCATCGGCTTCCATGCTGCCAACATACAGATCCATGGATGTTTTTTCGAACCCTAATCACATGATTATCACCAACCTGGGAACCTTAAGAGGTACGGTTAACCCGTACTACATTCACTGTATGCATTGTGTTTTGATTCTGGACCGTAAAATATAAATGAGCGAGAACTGTAATGCTTTACATTATTACTGATCTTACTGATCCAAAATAACTACGTCGTCATCAAGCATCCAACGTGCTCTTTCTCGGGCTGGCTGGACGAAAAAGACAGCCTGACAGAAACAGAACGTACAAGGCTCAAAAGCACGGGACTTCTAGCAGCACAAACTATCTGAGTTTTGTTCATACCGCCTGGTTTTCGTTGATGAATCAGGATGTGATAACCGGGTAGGACTCAAGCGAACTGGTTGGTCACCGCTAGGCGTAACACCAGTGCAAGTGTCTAGATTGGGAAGGACTAAGGGCAACCACGTTCTGATTCAGCAACGAAAACCAGGTGGTATGAATGAGACTCGGATTTTTTGTGCTGGTAGAAATCCCGTACTTCTGAGCCGTGTTCGTTCCCTTTCTGTCGGGCTGTCTATGCTACCAGATACTGCCAGCATATACTCAAGAGGGTATCATTCTGTCTCGTGTTTTCAAAGGTTCAATGGATGCTATGTTGTTTAAATCCTTCGTTTAGCAGCTCCTCCAGCATTGTGGAAGGTGGCTGGCACCAATTTCCGTGCTTATTATGGACAACGCAGCATTCCATCTTTCGGATCGGGTTAAGCAGTTGTGCTCTGATGCAGGAGTCAGGTTGCTGTACCTCTCACCTTACTCTCCAGGTCTCAGCCCTATAGAGGAGTTTTTCGCCGAGCTGAAGGCTTACATCAAGAATGCATGGCCAGGCTATGAGAAATATCCCGACCAGGGGTTTCATGCGTTCCTTCGGCAGTGCGTCCATGATGTTGGTGCAAAAAAGCAGAGCGCTGAAGGCCACTTCCGCCATGCAGATATAACGATAGACAAAGTGTGAGTGATGGCAGGTTCAACAGGCGAGGCATGTAAAATGAGTAGCATGGGCTAGGTTGGGTGTGGAGTTCCTCTCATGATCCAGCGTATCTTGTTCTTTCGAGGTCCTTGAATCAATAAAATCTTGTATTTGGGGGAAGACCCAATTTCTGTTCCTAACTCTGATGAAGAAAGAAAAAAGCGTTAGTCTATGAGGATCAAGGCAAGAACGATAGCCAAACCAAAAGCTTTCCAAAGCTCTTGACAAGTTCGATTTCATATTCGCAATATGTCCTCACGAGGACCCATACTGCGAAAGGTTGTTGCGACACCGAAGTCGATCCATACAATCCTATCACCAGACACGACCAGCATGTCATGCGTTGCCGGGTCTGGGGAGTCAGAGTGCATTTCATGTAACTTGTCTTGGAAAAAGCCAAGGATGAGGAAGGAAGGAAGATGGGAAGCATCCTGGGGATATAGGTATCTAGCAGGATCCCATCACATTACCATAGAAGATGACATGCCATAAAATCACACAGTATGATGTTCTTTGCCTAGATAAAGGGAAAACAGGGGATATCATCTTTGATCTATGGACCAGCGGCACGAAGCACTTTTAGCCATTGGGTGATACCACATGCGAGAGCGAGAAATGCACGCGGCTCATACATACTGATAGCGGCAAAAAATACTAATTGCCATTATCTTCCCCCAGAAACAGGTAACACATGCCCTACGCCTTGGATCTGGCATTAGCCACATACTCATAGAACGACCTGCCTTGGATCTCAGCAACCTGGAGCTCGAGCTCAGAAGGTTGACGTGACCCATCGGCGCCCTAAAGAAATGTGTATGAGCATTCGGCCGCGAAGTTATGGACTTTGCTAGGACATACCGCATAAGTACCGGCGCCCCACCTACTACCACCGTGAGGATTATCAGGACTATCAAGATGAGGTATAACCGCCTTGCGGTCCACAGGAACGAAAACCAGGCCGTGGTGAGTAAGAGTGCTCATGGCAGCGATGCAGCTGGCCTCTCCACTCTCAATCTGAGTCCCCGTTGAAACAAACAAACCCGCGTGCTTTTTCCAGAATCCACCCGAAGACCAGACTTCGCCAGTCATATCCCAAAAGGCCGTCCACTGAGCGGGAAACTGACCAAAGCGAGTGGTAATCCCGAAAAGTATGGCATCATAACCAACAAGCTCCTCGGGGTTGATGAAAGGAGCGAAGGACTTGGGCGGGGCATCGACTGTCACCATCAGATCACTCGGCCGAGTTTCCCTGACCCTTATATCAAATAGTTAGCTATGAGGAGCACCTTGCATGCACGGAGAGTTCTGATGAGAGTGAAATACCGGAAGAGATTGGCGGAGCCACCAGCGCTCTGGATGCCCCTGAGCTCTGCCTTGGCTAGCTGTTCGATGTGGTCATAGTTCGAGGGCTATACATGAAGTTCATCTCTTGTCAGGTCCGAGGTCTAGCTGAAACTCGACGGAAACGACAGGATCACCCGTCATTGGCGAGAATGATGCATACAAAGACAATAGCAATTCTAGGAGTCATTATGACAATTTTCTTCGGAGAGAGGCAACGACTCAAGACGGAAGGACCGCCCTTTGATAGGAGGGCTGAAAAGCAATTTTTCGATCAATATGGGAGCTTACTACTGGGGGACTTTGCTACACACAGTTTTTTGGGCACATCCTAATGAGTCAATGATATGTAATTAGTAGGCAATATTTGTCAGAATGCAAGGTCTGCTCTAAGTCCTTGCCAAGCCTACTGGTCATCTTTTACAGAGAAGCTTCTGCACATACCGACACCTGTGGACCCTTACTAGTAGAAACCTTGGAAGGCCCCGGGGCCAGCTGGCTCTCCGATTAGTCATCGGAGTTTGAATTGGGGTCTGGGACTTCAAATGTTCGGCGGACGCTAAGTTCTATATCTTGCCAAGCCTTCCGATCATCTTCCGCGGAAATCCACCCGCCTGGGCGGACGTTCCCGCTTAGTAATCGGGGTTTCACCAGGCCCAGGTGGTATACTCAGGCGGAGATTCCACCCCCAAATTGACGACCTCGGACTACCTTGTTATTACATAGGGCTGAGAGGGCTGGGACTTTATTAGCGCAAACCTCTCAGAAGATATTCATGTGGTACTAGGTACGGACATGTTGTTAATACCGAATACCGACTGTAGGGCAACTTCGAAATTACGATATACAGCGTCCGAGATATTCTTGAGTCCCTCCCGCGGCCTGGCAGTCACCGCATTTGAACCCACAGTAAACCTTGGGAAGCCCAAGCGGGTCATTGATAATTAATCCGAGAGACTTAGGTACAACCGATCCACATGAGTTTTGACTCATCGCCCTGCTTGTCAGAATGAGGGTGGCGGAGTGAAAATAACATATAACGAGAATCCCTTTGGCGTTGAATCATCTAAGACCAGACCTCTCTTATTCTCGCGCCTGTCAAAGCTACATACCACTCTAAAAGTCATCACAATGGAGGGAGTTAAAAGGGCATTTACCAAGTGCAGAGAAGAACATCGCGCAGCCTTAGTCACATATGTGACGGCCGGCTATCCGACCGTGGAAGGCTCACTTGACATAATGTTAGGCCTACAGGCTGGTGGCGCAGGTATGTTAGCGACTCGTCTCTGTGATAACACGGAATCCCATACTGGAGTCTTACAATTGAATAGATATCATCGAGCTTGGTGTCCCGTTTACAGACCCGCTCACTGACGGGTTGACCATTCAGAAGTCTAATGCCAAAGCCCTTGAGAACGGCGTTAATATTCAGTGTATGCTGCGAATAATCCGAACCGCACGGGCACGGGGGTTGACTGTTCCGGTCCTTTTGATGGGATACTACAACCCGGTACTGGCATACGGGGAGCAAAGGCTGTTGCTTGATACGAAGGCTGCTGGGGCCAATGGGTTTATAATCGTGGATCTTCCACCGGAGGAAGCCTTGCGGTTCCGGACTTCATGCAAGACTGAAGGGTATCTCTCTCCATCCCACTGAGTTGTCATTTGGGGTTGGTAACAGTTAGGCTAACACACAAATAGCCTTTCATATGTCCCGCTGGTTGCACCGTCAACAACCGACGATCGAATGGATATGCTATGCGGCATCGCTGATTCGATGATCTATGTTGTTTCCCGAATGGGGGTCACAGGAGCGAACAAAACGCTTGCTGGAAACTTGGGTGATCTGCTTGCTCGCGTGCATGCCCGAACTGGAGATCGTGTTCCTGCGGTGGTGGGATTCGGTATCAATACTCGGGAACAATTCAACGATGTCGCTCGTATCGCCCAAGGTGTTGTGATCGGAAGCCAAATCATCATGCTCATTGGGGAAGCGCGTCCAGGCACTGAGCCACAAGTCGTCAAGGAGTACTGCTTGCAGGTTGCAGGTCGAACCCAGGAGAGCGTTGTGATTCATCCATTGATCGAATTTATCAAACCGATTGCCCCGAACTCGACTGGCAATCACCAAGCGGAAAGCCCCAGCACGGAGGAAAGTTATGCTTTCAAAGAGGAACACACTCGATTCGGGAAATTTGGCGGCCAGTACGTTCCTGAGATCCTCATGGAATGCCTGACTGAGCTTGAGAAAGGCTTCCAAGAAGCAAGCGCGGATCCAGCATTTTGGAAACAGATTCGATCATACGATGCATATGCAAATCGCCCATCATCACTGCATCTTGCACAGAGATTGACTGAACATGCTGGTGGAGCGCGTATCTGGCTGAAACGGGAAGATCTGAACCACACCGGTAGCCACAAGATCAACAACGCACTTGGCCAAATTCTGCTGGCCCGGCGACTCGGCAAAACCTCGATCATTGCAGAGACAGGTGCTGGTCAACACGGAGTAGCCACTGCCACTCTCTGTGCCCTCTTCGGTATGAAGTGCACTATCTTCATGGGATCGGAGGATACCAGACGCCAGGCTTTAAACGTATTCCGCATCAAATTGCTTGGTGCAACTGTTGTCCCCTGCCCTGGTAAGTGTGATGGCCAGGGAGGAACTCTGCTTGATGCCGTAAATCAAGCATTCCGTACGTGGGTTACGGATCTGGATTCGACACACTTTGTCATCGGCTCGGTCTTCGGACCACACCCATACCCAACCATTGTGCGCACTTTCCAGTCCGTAATTGGCACGGAAACACGCGAGCAGTTCCAAAGGCTGAACGCAGGTCGCCTTCCAGATGCCGTTATGGCTTGTGTGGGCGGTGGTTCGAATGCGTCTGGGATGTTCCATCCTTTCTTGGAAGACACATCTGTCGCTCTAATTGGCGTGGAGGCTGGCGGGGAGAATACCTCGGTTGGCAAACATTCTGCGACCCTTGGATACGGGTCAGTCGGTGTTCTTCATGGAGTGCGCACATACATTCTTCAAGATAAACATGGCCAGATCACGCCTACAAAATCGGTATCCGCCGGTCTGGATTATCCTGGCGTCGGTCCGGAGTTGGCCAGCTGGAAGGAGTCACAGAGAGCTCGCTTCATCACAGCAGATGACAAGGAGGCGTTGGGCGCTTTCTCGCTCTTGAGCAGATTGGAAGGCATCACGCCCGCGTTGGAAAGTGCGCATGTTGTGGCCGGTGCGGTTCGTGTGGCTAAGGAACTCGGACCTGAGAAAGACATTGTTGTTTGCTTGAGTGGACGGGGTGATAAAGATGTTCAAACCGCAGCTAGTCTTCTAGATCATAACTGATCGTCTGGGAATCTATTTTGGTCCCCCGTGTACTTCGAAAGTCCCAATCTAGCTCATTTAGTGGTTTCACTAGAAAAAGAAATCCCCGGAAGGCATCTACTTTGAAGAGATCGGAATACACAGTACACGGACTGAATGAATGAGAGAGAGACTGGAGGCTACGGCGAGCTAGTCCGGCCAGAAGAATAGAAAAGACTATCCGCTGAGAAATGTCAGATCCCGCTCACTTCCAACCTTGGAAGGTTGTTGCCCCTTCACTTCCATTAGTCAAGCATGAGCTATGTAGAACATAGAGAGTCATCTGATTCTTGACGATTGCTCATGAATATAGTCTGAATATCGGGCACTCAACAGGTTTGCTCGACGTAGAATCCTCGGCTCCGCTATCGGACTCTGTGCAACCGTGCAAATCAACGAGGCACTCTTTCTATCGAGCATTCAGAATGTTGAGAGATTTGGTTGCCGTCTGTTCCGTAGTCGCATCGCGCCTACATAAATTATGGACAGGGATTTGTTACTCCACCAAATGGAGCAGGTGGGTGAAACCCTTAGCCCTGGGGGGTTCTCAAGGGTTCAAATGTAGGGTTTGTTTCCCGATGACTAAGCGGGGAGCCGCCCCGGGGCTCCGCCCCGCCCCGCCGGGCCCCACCAAGGTGACCCACAGTCCAATACTACGTAGTGCTAGTGGCTCTACGGAGTACACGGGCCATCACTCCACTGCAGTTTAGATTCATGGATCCCGCCCACATTTGTAATGAATCTTCCTTGTTGATCATCAGACCACGGAATTGCCCGTCGCCAGGCTGGATACGCATACGGAGTAACGGAGTTAACAATGTCTCGGATATTGGTGGCACCTGGCACGGACCTACTTTGAATCAGACAGCATAATTCACGTTCAACAGATGATAGAGCCTTACGATGATAGCGGTAACTTTGCGGCAGATCTGTCAGCTTGCTTTTGCCTCTTAGCGGAGACATTTGATCCCGGAACCTTGAACCAGCTAGCAAGTATCGAGCATGTATGTCTTGAAGCATATTCCAGAGTTTTGTCCGTGCCGAATTTGAACTACACTCTTCTTTTTGACTATGTCACTATCTCTTAGCGAACAGCTGACTCTGAAGATACCTAGGTATGGTCAATGTTAACGCCAAAGTTTTGAAAATCAGCCTGTCACTGCCTAGGTAGAAGCACGGGAAAGATCTAAGCTTTGTCTGAGGAAATCAAAAGTATATGGCCCAATCGGTCAAAGTTCAGGTTCCATACTGAAGATGACAACCTTGGAATGACCTGAAGCTAATGAAGTAGATAAGTTAGTCCTTGTACATCCAATAGCAAAATGAATTCAATGATTGATAGGCTGAAATTTGAGGTCAGACTTAGGCACGCAGTCTCCCAATGGCGCGGCAAGGCGAGAGGTTCGATCTAGGTTTTTCGGCTCTAGCTGATATTTATGGGTTGGGCGCATATCCGATGAAGAAGCGACACTTGCAACTCCGTTGAGCGATGCTTCTCAAGGCTCCGGGGTATATCCGCAGATCCGGGTCAAGCTGCGAGGTGGCTATGGATAAGTAAATCAAAGATCAAGCTGCGTTGGTACTAGCTTTCCGATGAAGGCTTATACAAATGACCCATATCCGTTATTCCGTCCTAATTTGATCAGTCGATAATCACCGTGTTGACTTCGCTATATATACAAGGGTGTCTCGTCGGCTTTAAAGTTGTACTAGGTACATTTGCCTGCAATCTCATTCCAAGTTTCGGGATCATTACAATTTTCCACATACAGACCCTGACACGGCCAGTGCAAATCATTCCAAGGTTTGAACAGACATAATGGCTGAGCCACGCGCCCTCCCTCCTGGCTCCAAGCTTTGGGTAGTATAACATCATGCACTCCAAGAGAGCCTATCAGCTGACAATTATAGTTGCTTGACCTAGGGGGTCTCGACATTGACGCCTCATACGTCCTCTCGGGGGCAAATGTGCCCCAACATGGCACTGTTCCCCAGCCTCATGAGAGTCGTCCATGTTTGATGATCGCAGGTCTTCTTTATCACCCAGATGTGGGTCTCGTCCTCTTCGACACTGGCTTCCGCGAAGACGTTATCAACTCATGGGAGGGTGAATACTTGGAATGTGCACCACGTATATGGGTCAAAGACATCCACTCTCTGCCTGTGGCTATCAAGGCCACCGGTGCAGGAGAGATTGGTGATGTCAAAGCTGTCGTTTTGAGCCACCTCCATCTGGATCACGCTGGAGGATTGGAGCACTTCTTCGGTACCGGTTAGTCATTGCGCACTCCATGTGTATTGCAACCACTGACACACCTCAGATGTGGAAATCTGGTGCCATGAAGACGAGCTCAAAGGCGCATTCTGGGCATCGGCCACTGGCAATGACAGTAATCTGTTTCTACCCGACTATTTAAGAGCAGACCTCTTGAATTGGAAGACTGTCTCGGAGGAAAAGGTGGAGCTTTGGAAAGGGTTAACCCTGCATAGGTGTCGTGGGCATACCGAAGGGTCATTGGTTGTGGAGCTCACATTCTCGGCTTCGGGTACTGTCATCCTCACCGGTGATTTGTTCCACGTCAAAGAGAACTACGAGGATGGACAACCACAAGGGTTCCTCATGAGAAACTACAATGAGTGGCTGCGAAGTCGTGACTACATCAGAAGGCTGGTAAAACGGACCAACGCGAGAGTGTGCCTAGGGCATGAAAGAAGCTATTTCGATATGTTTGAGAAGAGTCCTCAGTTTATATCCTAAACAAGCGGATCCTCTTGTTGGATCGGCGACGAAAAATACTGTACGTGTGTTACTTGTTGCAGGCAACCTCAGGTTCGGATCCATTTTTTGAACATCAGGGCTGCGAGGTCACATTTAGATACTGTCCTTCGTTTGTATCCTGAGTTGGGAGATACAGAGTATGTACAGAAAGCCAAGAACCTACTAGAGAGAAGCGACGAAAAACGACGTCGGTAAAGGGAAACCCCTCCTTCAAATTAAAATGGTTACCACTGGGATATTACGCAGATGCAACGATTTTGAAGATTGCTAATGTCTAAGATTATAGCGAAGGAGACCTTGCCAGGTGGAATGACTGCCAAAGACCAACTTCAAGCAAACGAACCAAGGCTATACTTAGGTATCGTGCTGCATGGTGTACTTCTCCGAAGAATCTAGGTCCACGAGATCTCGACATTGCTACGTTTCACAAAACCTTGAACACCAGGGCATGCAAATTGAAATCATCATCCATGAATATTCACAGCGCTGAGGGCCTCACCATCTATGTTGCTCACACACATTGCTACATTTAGAGAACGAAACTTTAGAAAAGTATTTCTTCCTTATTTGACTGCCCGTCGATTGGTCTTTTCCACAGCTTTTACACCATCTGCTCAAGTGGGCACATATCTCCGATGAACACCATATTTTCATCAAGCAAAATATTAAATCATCCGCAGTACACTCCTGGAAAGGGAAAATCTTGATCATCATCCATGGATCAAGGGGAGGATTATCAATACGACAAAACGACCCCCTCATCTCGTCACCATCTCCCATCATCGACCAGAGATCGAAAAGGACATATGGCCAACATTTCATCCACCCCGGAAATGTATCATACTTATCCACAGTTGGGAATGCCTCAAGAACCTTTACATACCGAAGCTCTTTGTCGGTGTCGTCTAGGGTTCCATCTTCAAGAGCATCGATTGGTGCACCTTTCAAAGTCTGCAGAGATTCTTCATCGATAATCATGTACATTCGCCATTTGGTCCAATGGTCACGCAGGCCTTGAGCTTCAACCCAGGCCTCGAAATGAGCACGAATTGTCTCGAGAGACGCCCCGTCAAATTAAGCAGGATCCTGCACGATAGTCGATCGGTGTTTAGCCCAATTTCGCTTGGCTCATCGGGTGTACATCGGTCGGCTTCTGCGAAGAATTCGTCCTTGATACAGCCCTCAATAAACCGAATAGCGTCTGGGAAAAGAGTATCAGATTCAGTGGAGTAGGTAGTACGATAGATCATAGATGACAAATCCCCAGTCTGGATACGTGAGAAGACTATGTCGGAGCTCATCCATGTTGTGTCAATTGTTTTATTTCGCAATTTGTGAAACTTGAGTTGGTGGTTGAGGTGAGAAAAGATGGGTAAGGTGAAGAGAGACCGAGCTCGCAGTCTTCACCATGGTAAACCCTTCTTTGGACCCAGAGAACTGTTCAAACAGCTTGAAGGCCGGAAGTACTTACTGTGCTGGCCCAACCTACAGCCGGAACAGAACGGTGAGTGAGAGTGAGAGGGAGAGGGAGAGGGAGAGCACCAGCACGGCTACCTAGGTACAACGACCTCGGGATACCAGCGTGATTATATAATACCCAGTGAGCGCGCGGGCGGATCAGGCTCGGAGTGCTCAATTTTCTCTGAGAGCAAAAAGCGGCAGGTGAGCACTAAAATGGAAGAAAGGTCTCGAGTGCCATCGATATGCATGTGTATATCTCAAGTCCATATATAGTAGGTGTACAAATCAAAGGCTAATCGGAAGACTTGTATTCCAAGGTTGTGAATAGCCCAGTACGGGAGTATACGGTAGTAGGACCCGACGTCACCGACCACCCGCTTCTGTAACCCCACCTTCACCGGCGGCCCTTTTTCTACTGCGCTCTCCTTTTCTCTATTCAACTATCGTACGGTAAGTGTCCTGGGGTTTTTCAATTTCCAGCAATTGATCCTGATTCTGTCAGATATAGTCCATTACCCCACTATGGCTACTGTCGACCAGAAAGTCGCTTTGAGTATGATCGACTACCACCCAGGTCCCCAAAATCCCGGCTAATACGAACCTTGCAGTTGTCATCGATGGATGGGGTGTTGCAGGCCCCAACTCCCCACCCCAGGGAGATGCCATCGCTGCCGCCGAGACCCCGCACATGTCCGGCTTCGCCGAGGCCAACTCCAAGACTGCCCAGGGTTACGCTGAGCTCGATGCCTCTTCCCTCGCCGTGGGTCTGCCCGAGGGCCTGATGGGCAACAGTGAAGTCGGTCACCTGAACATTGGTGCCGGCCGTGTTGTCTGGCAGGACAGTGTCCGCATTGACCAGACCCTCAAGAAGGGTGAGATGGGCAAGGTGCCCAGCGTGGTCGAGTCCTTCACTCGTGCCAAGGAAGGCAATGGACGCCTGCACCTCTGCGGTCTGGTCTCAGACGGAGGTGTTCACTCCAACATCACCCACTTGTTCGCCTTGCTCGATGTCGCCAAGGATATGGAGATCCCCGAGGTCTACATTCACTTCTTCGCTGATGGACGTGACACCGACCCCAAGAGCGCCGATAAGTTCATGCAGCAGCTGCTGGAGAAGACCACAGAGATTGATCTCGGTGCCGTTGCCACCGTCGTTGGTCGCTACTACATTATGGACCGTGACAAGCGCTGGGAGCGTGTCGAGGTTGGTCTTAAGGGCTTGGTCACCGGAGAGGGCGAGGACAGCTCGGACCCTCTCCAGACTATCAGGGAGCGCTACGAGAAGAAGGAGAACGACGAGTTCCTGAAGCCTATCATTGTTGGTGGCCAGCAGCGCCGTATCCAGGGTAAGTTTGTTACAAGAACCACATTCAAGATTCAGAACCTGACTGCCGATTATAGACAACGATACTCTCTTCTTCTTCAACTACCGCTCTGACCGTGTTCGCGAGATCACCCAGCTGCTCGGCGACTATGACCGCTCCCCCCGCCCTGACTTCCCTTACCCTAAGAACATCTCCCTCACCACCATGACTCAGTACAAGACCGATTACACCTTCCCCGTTGCCTTCCCCCCGCAGCACATGGGTAACGTCCTTGCTGAGTGGCTCGGAAAGAAGAACCTCAAGCAGTGCCACATTGCTGAGACTGAGAAGTACGCTCACGTCACCTTCTTCTTCAACGGTGGTATCGAGAAGGACTTCCCCGGCGAGACTCGTGACATGATCCCCTCGCCCAAGGTTGCTACCTACGATCTTGACCCTAAGATGAGCGCTGCTGCTGTCGGCACCAAGATGGCTGACCGTCTTGGCGAGAACAACTTCGACTTCGTCATGAACAACTTTGCTCCTCCCGACATGGTCGGCCACACTGGTGTGTACGAGGCCGCTATCCAGGGTGTCGCTGCCACCGACAAGGCCATTGGCGAGATCTACGAGGCCTGCAAGAAGAACAACTACGTTCTCTTCATCACTGCGGATCACGGGTAAGTCATTCCATGGAATATAATTTGAACAACGGGACTTGAACGCTGACATTTTCCAGAAATGCCGAGGAGATGATCAACGAGAAGGGCACCCCCAAGACCTCCCACACCCTCAACAAGGTTCCCTTCGTCATGGCTAACGCCCCTGAGAGCTGGAGCCTCAAGAAGGGCGGTGTCCTCGGTGACGTTGCCCCTACTGTTCTTGCTGCCATGGGCATTGAGCAGCCCGAAGAGATGACCGGCGAGAACCTCCTGGTCAAAGCTTAGATAAAACTGTACGCACGTGCACGCTTAGATATGAGTCGATGAATAGAATTTTGTGAATATGCACATAGTGTTCATGTTGTAGTGTCATGCTCTGGAGTATAGAGCACATTTTCAGGTTAAACAGCACGTATAATACACTGCGAGGTCTGACATGTATTTGATCGTTTCAGATGATTTTGCATTGGAAGTTCGAGGGTATACGTATTTGGAGCCTGATCCATGCGCCAGTTGAGATCCTCAGCCGGGAGCGACTCATTGTTCACGCAGAGTATCTCGGCCATTCGCTTTCCTCTTATTTTCACAAAGCCGAAGCTATTTGCTCTGGGTACTGCAATTCAGTGGGTCGAATGTGGGTTGGTTGGTGGCATATCCTTTGTCGGACGGTGCTCATCTCATATTTCGGGCTTATGCGGAGGCCGACGCGGCAGCAGCTTGTTGCTGAGCCTGGCTTTGCAGCTGAATGATCTATGCGAATGTTAGTATTATAACAGGCGACAAGAACTCTTCCATTCGAAGCAAGTCTATGCCGGTGGTGGGGTACTAGTTGGTAGGTACCTCTGTGCGCTTGTTCTCGCTCTTGGTCTGTGTCGCCTCGATTTCGCCTTCAATTCGCTTGCTGTGGTCCTGTTAGTCCATATTTCATACTTGAAGCCATGGCAGTAAGCAATGAGCACTGACATCTCCTTCTCAATGAACTCAAGTCGACCATTGACAGCCATAGTGGCCTCGCTCTTATCTTGCTTCAGCAGCACCGGGCCGACAAGCTTATAGATGTTGGATTCCTCATCCAGACCGGCGAACTCGGTTTGCACACCTTCGTTCTCTTGCTGCTGCGATTCCAGCTTCTGGCGGGCGTCCACCAGACCCTCGAGCTCTGCGCGAGAAAAAAGTTAGTCGCGAATAGTGATGTGGCATAGATATATACACACGTACCGGTCTGGAAAGCCTGGAACTCGTCGGAAAGTGCCTGGAGCTGTTTTTGGGGATCCATGATGAATGTGGTGGTGTAGTGAGAGGAGGGAAAATCAATCGACCTGCCCGCCCGTAAACAACTTCCACTCTCCAATTCCCCCTCCAATCCCATCAACCCTCGATTTTAGGGCTGTGTGCTCTCCGATTTCCTACTCCAGGAACCCTCCAAAGCTATACGATTTAGATTTTCGCCTATCCCTCCGACCTTGGCCTACTGCCTAACCCTTGTTCCCCTCTCCCCGCTTCACCATCCTCCGCAGTCGACTTGCCACAGCCTCGGAGCTCAGCGCACTGAAACCCTGCCAATATGAGTAATACGGATTTCCTAGGTCGTGCGATCGACACGGTGAAGAAGGCTATCGAGGATGACAACAACGGCGAGTACGAAAAGGCTTATCAGACATACTACTCCGCACTGGAGTTGTTCATGTTGGCCTTGAAGTGGGAAAAGAACCCCAAGTCGAAGGAAATGATCCGCTCGAAGGCCGGCGAGTATATGGATCGCGCAGAGAAGCTCAAGAACCACCTGGCAGAAGATCGCAAAAAGCCCAGCGCAGTAGGCGCAAATGGCAAGGTGGCGCAGGGCAACGGGAAAGGAGGGTATGTTTTCGTACTCACACCACACGGACTATTGCTCTTCAATTCTGGACATTGAAAAGCGAGCAGCTGATAAGCTCTCAACGCATGTCGATCTGCGCTAACTGTTATTGCTCCGACAGGAAGGAAGATGACGACAACGGCGAAGATGCAGACGCCAAGAAGCTTCGGAACGCGCTGCAGGGCGCTATCCTGTCAGACAAGCCAAATGTCAAGTGGGAGGATGTTGCCGGATTGGAAAATGCAAAGGAAGCATTGAAGGAGGCTGTCATTCTCCCCATCAAGTTCCCGCACTTGTTTACCGGCAAGCGTCAACCCTGGAAGGGTATCCTGCTTTACGGGCCCCCAGGTACAGGAAAGTCTTACCTCGCCAAAGCTGTCGCAACAGAGGCAAACAGCACATTCTTCAGTGTCAGCAGTAGTGACCTGGTCTCGAAGTGGATGGGTGAGAGTGAAAGGTGAGATATCATTCCCCGCAAAGCCGTACACACCAAGACTAACCCATTTCCAGACTCGTCAAGCAACTGTTTAACATGGCTCGTGAGAACAAGCCGGCAATCATCTTCATTGACGAAGTCGATGCGCTGTGCGGACCCCGTGGCGAAGGAGAGTCCGAGGCCTCGCGGCGTATCAAGACCGAGTTACTTGTACAAATGGACGGTGTCGGCAACGACTCCAAGGGCGTTCTCATCCTGGGCGCTACCAATATCCCCTGGCAACTCGATGCTGCCATTCGGCGACGTTTCCAGCGCAGAGTCCACATCAGCTTGCCGGATGTCAACGCCCGTGCAAAGATGTTCTCCCTCGCCGTTGGCTCGACACCCTGCCAAATGAGCCAGGCCGACTACCGCCAGTTGGCGGATTTGAGCGAGGGCTACTCCGGTAGTGATATCAGTATTGCCGTACAGGACGCCCTGATGCAGCCAATTCGCAAGATTCAAGGAGCAACACATTATAAGAAGGTTCGCATACCCGTTCACCCATTACTATGTCCATACCGACTAACTTGCACTCATTAAGGTCCTCGTTGAAGGCGCAGAGAAGCTCACTCCCTGCTCGCCTGGGGATGCTGGAGCAGTGGAGATGAGCTGGCTCAACGTGGAAGCAGATCAACTCCTGGAACCACCTCTGGTTCTCAAAGATTTCATCAAGGCTGTCAAGAACTCCCGTCCCACTGTCAGCGGTGAGGACCTTACTAGGAACTCAGAATGGACCCAAGAGTTCGGCAGTGAAGGTGCCTGATCGACCCGCTCGCATATCACGGATTATCTTCTCGAGGCGTTCAATGATCTGGTTCTATCGGATCGATACATCAACAGCAGATTTTTTTTGTCTTGTCTTGTCTGTCCTGCATGGACGGTGGAAGTTCTTATGCCCATGCTCCATGTCTGCATATTGTCATGTTTGTTTCACTTTGATTATGTTAACGTTTACTCCATCTCGCTGCTTCATCTCGCTTCGTGGTTTTGGTCGGTGTCCTTAAAGAGTCTGGTGTTTAGAAGCGTCTATCAATTACTTTTGGCCGGTTGGGCGTTCATTGAGCAAATAACCCAGTGCGCCATTCTGCGCAACTGTTCATATTAAGATAGCCTGAATGCTGCATATACCTTGTCTTGGGCCAAGGGTGCAATTCGAGGGTTCGATTCACCCCAACACCGCTTTACATGGTCGTTAGATACAGTGTGTAGCCTAGCGTCCGACTACTATGTACTTTATGGGTTCTGCAAGATCCTGGCAAATTCTCAATTCATCCAATTCCTTGCCGGGGATGACTATACACAAATAGTCAATCAAACAGATAGGTACAATGTTTCCCAAACGCCGCAGTACCGAGCGAACAAAAGCAAGATAGAAAGGGACAAAACTAGGCGACAAAAAGCCATTATACTTGCAAGGCGTGTTGGGGGAATCTTTCATGAGGGGTGGACGCTGGAAAAACAAGAGACAAAAACACAATGACCTCGCTATTGGCCAAGCAAACTTCTGTTCGAGCCATCACGTCGCTTGATCATCTCGCTCTTAGCTCGCTTGAGGCCCTCGCCCAATTTTTTCGTTCGCTTCCAATCGCTACTCATCTTCTTCATGCGCACAGCAGCCCGAACAAGAGAGATTGCAGTTCTCAACTTCTGACGCGGAGTACGCACAGAAGCCCGATCACGGGCTTGCACCCCCATCTCAGAGATCATGCGAAGATCGGCATCGTTGCTGGGAAAATGTTAGCTGGATGTTGAAATGATGCGGAATATCGGGATCACGAACCATGCTACGCGTACGCGTTCACCAAGCTCCATCAGACCCTTACTCCAGGCTAGGTCACGGCGGAACTTCTCTTCTCGCTGTAGGCGTGCACGAAGCCAGACGATTTCCTTGCCCAGTCCTCGAATCTCTTTCTCGTGTTTGGTCTTACTGGTTGATTTGGTGAGAGAGTTCTTCTCCAAGATCTCTTCGTGGCGTCGTTGCAGTAGGTCGATGTTCTTGGTTGCTACTTCGGCTTCACGCTTGTGGGCATCTCGTTCTTCGCGCATGCGGCGTACGTGCGTCTTCAACTCGGCGAGACGTCCGTCGCGCTCTGAAAGCTTGAGAGTGAGGGATTCGACTTCAAGGGTGGATGATCTGAGGAGCTCATGGAAGTCCTTTTGGTCTTCCTCTTTCATGGCAGCACGTTCGAGATCACGATTCTTCTTGTTCACTGACTGTAGGGAACGATGCGCTTCAGCCACTTGCTTCCGCAAAGTCCGTAGTTCTTCGTGTAACTTTGTAGAAGGGGAGTTCTGCGGAGATTGCGTGTCGAACTTTCTCATCACTGCATCGTGAAGATCTTTTTCCAACTCATCAACTCTTGACTTGTAGGTTTGCGCAGATGACTTTTGCTTAGATTCACGGTGAACAAGAATCTTTTCACGTTTGCGGGCCTCTTCTAGACTTTGGCGAAGTAAAGAGAGATCACTGTGTGCACCAGATTGCTCATTTTCCACGGTGGGTTGTTGCTCAAGCAAAGACTCAAGACTTTGTACCCGACGCTCCAAGCGCTGGACTTTGGTCTTGGCCGATGTGAGCTCTCGGTCGCGGTTGCCCGAGCTTGCAAGCAATTTGTCCTGGAGACGATCGATCTCTGCGGAAAGACGGCCCTCCTCTGTTGCAAATCGCTCATTCTCAGAGACAAGTTGCTCCTCGAGAGAGGATTTGGCTTCTCGTAGTGCGTTGATATCGTTCTCAAGCTTTGTCACAGTCTTGCGCAGTTCAAACTTGTCGCGGTCAAATCGAGAGGTGTCGTCTGCATTCGGGGCCCTATCGAGTTGGCCATTGAGCTCGTCGCGCTCGGCTTCGAGTTCCTGCACTGAGTTTCGCAATTCGTACAGTTCGACATGAGCGTTGGCAAGCTGATCCCGAAGCTTTTGCCTCTCCGTCACGGATTGCTCTAGTCTCTTTTCCATGTCAGGGGTCGCGTTCTGTCGACCCTTAGCAATCTCTTGCTCGTCGGCCAGGGTTGATTGCAGCACGATAATCTCATCCTCCAATGCCTGCACCTTTTCTGCCAGCGCAGTCTGGTCGCGTCGAGACAATCGTACATCTTCCTTGGCTGAGAAGAGCTCTTCTCGCTTCTCATCCAGATCGCGTCTTGTCTTGTCGAGGTCGTCCTTGAGATCTTGGATTTGACGATTCAGCATGGTCTTTTCTTGCAAGGACCGCTTCTTCTCGCTATCGACAGCACTTTGCAGCCTAGATTCCTTGGTGGTGTAGGTATTGCCGGCCTCTTGAAGCGTATCGATTGTACGCTGCAGCTCTGCGACTTGGCCTTCAGCCCATGCCTTTTCGGACTGCAGGGCTCGTTTGCTGCTCTCCCATCGACTTTGATCGACCGCAAATCGTCCCTCCTTCTCCTCAATCTCGTGCTGGAGATTCTCGATCTCCTCCTGTAGTCTTTCGACCTGTAGCTTGTGCTGCCAATGGAGCTTGTGGCCTTCGTCTTGAGCGTGGGTGGTGGCCTCGTTGACGGCCTTTTGCAGTTCGCGGATTCTGGATTGGGCTCGGTCGAGGTCGGTTTGTAGTCCCCCTGACTCATCAGTGAGAGCACGATGGCGAGTTTGAAGGAGTTCCTTTTCCTCTGATTCACGCTGGAGTTCATTTGAAACCTCCTGCAATTGAGCGGAGGTCCTAGTCAGGTTCTGTTGGGCTTGATCGCGTTCATGCCTGGCTAAGTCAAGGTCTCTGATCAGATGGGCGTTGCCTTCCACATCATGCTGAAGAGATTGATGGCGCTCTTCTAGTCGAATCACGTGGCTTGCTTTGCTCTCCAGCTCCGTTCTCAGAGCATCGTTTTCTTGTTGAAGATCTTGTAGGTCTTTCTCGAGTTTCTCTGTCCTTTCCTCCAGCTGTCGGCTTAATCCTTTCGTGGTGAAGGACTTGTTTGACATCTCATCTTGCAGTTCTCTGAGATCCTCCTCAACGCGGTCCTTTTCTTCCATGGCTTGTCTGGTAGCCATTTCTGATTCTCTGCTCTCAGACTGGGCCTGGTCGAGGCTATCCTGGAGCTCTTGGATTTGTTCTTGTGCACGATCGAGTTCTTGTTGGAGTTCAGAGGCTATTCCGTTCTCCTCGCTGTTTCGTTTCAACTCTTCCAACTCCTCTTCTCGCTCCTCGATGATTCGATCCTTTTCTCTCGAGCTGGCTTCTAGATCCTCGATGTCGTCTCGGAGCTTTTCGGTGACTTCTGATTGGGATTCTTTGGCGTATCTCAATTCATCACGGGCTTCTCGGAGTTGGTTGTCCCGCGCCTCGAGCTCCTCCCGCATCAAGTCCATCTCTCGTTGTACTGTTTGATCGGCTTGCTCGCGCCATCTCATTCCTTGTAGTTCCGCCAGCTGGAGTTGATATTCGTCGGCCGACTTCTCTGCCAGCTGGAGATTTTTCTTGTACCGGGCGATATCGCGTTGCATTGTCATTTTGAGGACCTTAAGTTCCGTGTTTTCTTTCAACGCTTCCTTGTTGGTTTCTGGGCCAATCTTCTTCAGCTGCTCATCCATGAAATGGATCTTTAATTTCAAGTTGAAGTTGTCTTTACTGAGCTGATCCAAGGCCTATGATAATCGGCGTTAGCGTACAATTCATCTCTAGTTCACTTGTCCGAGGCACCAAAGGACTGGGTATCTTACTTCGGCCTGTTCTTTCAGAGACAGGTTATGGTGAGCGTCACCTAGCGCTCCTCCGTCCCGTCCAGGCAGTGGCGTACTTTGCGCACTGCTACTGGCGGCATGAGGTAGCGGGGTCGCCTCTTCCACAATCCGATCTTCTTCGTATATGTCGGACATGTCCATCGGGGGTAACCTAGGCGTTTGGGCGTTGCTGCGATATGTGTCTCGGTAGTACCCGGGTGTTTTCGGACCATCTCCTCTTGATGTTGACATATTCCTCAAGTAGTTATTTTTCGTCGCGCTCTTCATCAATGGTGTAAATTCTCCCTTCTCGGGCCCTGCAGCCGGGAGGTGTCGCAACGCGCTTCTTGCCGGTTTGGAAGCCGCCCCTCGCGGGGTGACGCGTTTTTCAAATCCTTTAATCACTTCATTGTTCTTCGAGGGCGTATGGAATGAGTTTTCCACTGAATCGAGTGCAGATAGGTTATGTCGCCCCGCGCTGCGGAACCCGTTCGTCAGATAAGTCGCGTTCCCGTCGATTTCGGTTCGTGGAGTATCAATGTAAGGGAAGGCCATGTTGTCGGTGAAACGCAATTTAGCCCAGAACCATCAGCGCACAACCATCACTCTCGGGCAGCAGCGAAGGAATGAACCCACGTCCGACGTGTTTTGGAGATCCGCCGTCTGTTGATTTCTAACCCCCTTGGGACTAGTGTCAGAATCGTCACCAGCGAATCACATTCCTCCAATTCCCAGGCGGTGACCATTGTCTACTGCAAATCCCTGCCTAAGCCACTCTGGGCAACTACATTTTCTTTTTTTTTGTTGATGAGGTCATTCTGCTAACATTCAATCATGACTTCCGAAGAGGATCTCGCCTGGTTTCAATCGACCTTCCGTCCGATTCCCAAACCAGAGCTTCCGGATGATGCGGTCGAATACTCTATCCACTACATTCCATCTTCCCCCGCCCCCGCCAGCGATGAAGCTGCCGAGACTCGGGCGCGTTTGCTCGAAGTCCAGCGCACCGCGGCGGAATTAACGAAGGACTTGCTCAAAGACTATATCTGGCAGCGTGAAGCTTTTCGATTGGAAATTACCAAGGAAGATGGTGGGTCATTACTTGACAGACTGGTGCAATGATGGAAACTCATGATCTTTGTAGGAATCACCTCGCTACAAGGTCGCACGAATTACGGCGATTCCATTGAGGATGAATGGGTCATTGTGTACTTCCTGCGCGAATTGACCAAGCGTCATAAAGATATCTGGGTGAAAGTCATGGACAGCGATGGGGAATTCCTGCTCATCGAGGCCGCCGGAACACTTCCTGCCTGGATCGAACCAGATGTTGCAGACAACAGGGTAGGTGTCTTGCTATTTTTCAGCTCACGGAGTTGATATGATGCTGATACACCTTTGATCCATTAGGTTTGGATTCATCAGGGCGACCTCCGCATCATCAAGCCGAAAGAAGAGACGAAACGACAAGTCACCGAGAAACTATGCCTACTCGATGCACGGAAGATCCTTCGAGATGAACCTAGTCGTCTGATGCGATCAACAATCATTCAAGAAGAAGCCTTCTTCCGTCTACGCAAGTATCCACAGCAGATCAGTGACAACCTTCACTCTGCGGTTATCACTATTCCCCGCAAGGTTGCATTCCTGTTGCATCAGAAGCCCGCATACATCTCGCCTGCCGTGGAAGCATTCTATGTCCGCGATCCGATTGCACTACGGCCACTCAAGGCGAAGGATGCCTCTGGTCTCGTTTTCAACCCCGATGATCTCGTCACAGTCAGTGTCCGTTTTACTCGTGTCGGATATGCACAAATTAAAAGCCAAGAATTCCCCGCGCCAAGCTCATGGGCAGGGAAGATGCCATCATCTGAGGATCAGAAGTTGTATGATCGCGCAGAGGCGGGAATGAAATTGGCTTGCGGTATGGAGATGCTGCTTGCCGACCCCCAGAACCAGGATAAACCCGCGGTCCGGGAAATGAAGCTTCTTCTCGAGGATGTGGAGACGGGCGATGAAGCCCTTCCCACTGATAAGGAGATCGAGGAATCCTGGGACAAGCGTGAGGATGACGAGAAGTGGCTGAACATCAACTTTGAAGATTTGGAAACCGAGCTCAAAGGAAAAGGTCAAGGCAAATCAGCGGAGGCCGGTGACTTCGGTGACTCTGGAGCTCAGGAAAACCTGCAACGCATTGTTGCTCGCTTTGAGGAGTTCTTGAACGACAACTCAGCAGGCTTTGATGGTGCTGACTTCGTCGATGACTTTGAGACTGATTCTGATGTGGATGACGAGGAAGACGAAGATCCTGATAGTGAGGGAGAAGATAAAGATGCTTCTTTCAACGAGGAGGAATTCTCCCGCATGATGAAAGAAATGATGGGCATGCCATCATCATCAGATTCCATCCGCAAGCGAGTTGAAGAGCTCGACTCGGATGGAGAGGATGACACAGAGCAGATCAAGGAGCTTACTCGGCGCATGGAGGCCGAATTGCAAGGGACGGGGATCCTTGATCTAAAGCAACGTCAGCAGGATCTGACTCCTGGAGCCAGTGCCCAAGGCAAAGCCAGCACCTCGAAGTCAGACGACGTGGATGAAGACGACAACATTAATATCAACCTTGCCAAGAACTTGTTGGAGAGTCTCCAAGGCCAAGGGGGTGTGTCTGGTCCCGCCGGCAATATGTTATCGATGATGAACATGCGCATGCCCAAGGATGACCGCCCTTGAAAACTTCACTACACTATGCAATCCCGGGGACTGTTCCCCACGCTTTCCCTTCATCCCAAAGCCAGTCCATCCATATGTTACGGAATCTCACCAATTCCGATATTCAGCCCGCATGGTCTGCGATCTACCGGCACTACACTCCGGCAGCACAGCCAGCACTGGCATTTACCCTAACGGATGATCACGATCAGCTTCTGCGTCGTGGGCATCACTCGGTTACACATGTGACGAAACGGGTGACTCCCTAGGTAGGTATATTACCCGGCGTAGTCACGGGAAGAAAACGATTCCCATGCCCCGGCACCATCTACTATCAGGACTTTTGTAACCTCGGATGTTTGTCGCCGAACTCCTAGGAGTTCGAACCCCATGGAGCTCCGTTTCTGGCTTGCGCGGGTCTCACGCCCGGGCGTCTTACCAGGATGTCCGGTGTTTTGTCTAGGAAGGTGCCCAGTTCGGGGCTTGATCCACTCGTACATTCATACATAGGCAGTAGCTATGCGAAATTTGTTGGATATATGTATCGTACCTTGAAATCCGCGACGCTGGAAAATGAGGCTACTATGCGTTTCACAAAAGTACATGCGATCACCGATCAGCAATCTGGTACCTGATGCAGATTCCACGTGGAGTGTTTCAGTCTGTGCAGTAGTACTCCGTAGCAACTAGCAACTAGTAGTGAATAACTAGTGAGGACCTTAATTAGGAGTAAAGTATGGAGTCCGGAGCAATTAGGGTCAACGTCCTCCGAACCAGCGTACGATCACCTTCCCAAACGAGCCTCGGAAATGCAAAGTCAATTGCACATCTCCAGAAGTGGATTCAGGAACGTGTAAAGTGGAACAGAACCCCATTTAATCAGGGGCGCTAGAAGCCTCGGCAGTGGCGAACTTCGCGAGCCAGTCGCTTCAGACCCGTTTTAATCTACGCTTACCCGCTAAATCCCTCATATGAAACGGATTGCAAATCACTCCGAGACTAGAACGCTTTCCTTCTGTCCTATACTGTCCTATACTGTGCAGTCTACTATAGTATGTAGAATACCTACCTAGGTAGTATAATATTGCAGAATATAATATTGTAGAATATATTGTTTCTGTCCGGTCCCGGCACAACGAAAACGTCCAGTACTAGTTCCTACTTAAGTAACAATATTCCGAGTAGATCCAATAGAATGAGCAACAGCTCAGGGAGTATACTCCGGAAAGTGGATGACTCCACGACTCCAAATAGACAAGGTACAAGGGACTAGCCCTAGACGAATAAGCAAATCGGAGGGCTGGGAGGATCTGACACATGAAAAGAACATCCCTTGATAGATCAGAAGTCCAGACCTGAAATTAAATGGCGGCCCGATATTTTCTTTTTCTTTTCACCGTACTCCGTAGGGTAAAATTTACTGCCTAGGTACTCAAGGATAGAAGAGGACAGTACGGAGTAGAGTGCAGAAAGCAGATCATATGTACATAGTAAAATAAAATATGCGAGACAGATGGGTATTGCATACAAAGCCGGTGGAGCAGTGGAGAAGATCGATGGAAGAAAAGAACAAACTGCCGGTCTTCGCCCGAGACCTGTGGCGAGCCCCTTCGATGCTTTCCTATTTATCACATCTTCCTCCCTTCTCCTCTGTGTGGGACCCGCATACCAATATGCATTGCCATGTTTGAAGATGGATTTCATTGTCCGTATATGCCACTCTTGCGTTTCGTGGCCTCGCTGACCCTCATCTAGCTCTCGTTGACGCACTTCTGCGAAGTGCATGGGCCGACCTCCATCATCTGCTCCCAGGTCCTGCCCTTCTCCTGCCCACAATGCCATGAGGACTCCCCCCAGGGCACTCCCGTCTCCCAGGACCCTCGCCTGGACGACGCCCGCTCACCCAAAGCCGACTCCAAATCCCCGCGGATCGAAGATTCACCCTACTTCCTCCCACGCCCGGCTTCCCCCGAGGAGAAGTCCAGTCGCAGTGGCGCCAACGGGGATACCTGCGCCAGCTGCAGTCTATCCCTGCCCGAGGATGTCAGCCGACAACTGCCCCCCGGAGCACCCGGCAGTCGCGATGCCAAAGGGAACACCACCAGTCCCGTCCTGCGCTCCCGGGAGGTCGTCTTCTCCTGCGGCACCAGCCACTCAGACATAGATGACGAATGTGACTCCCACGCGCATGCCTCTCCCCCCGAATCCCTCCATTCAGCCTCCGTCGCCTCAGACGCCTCCTGTCACACCCACATCCACACCTACCTCTCGCAGCGGGGGCCACCGAATCCGGCCAATTATGCACTCCTCCGCCGATCCTCCATCCGCACCCTCAGCTGCGAATTGCTACCTCGCGGCCTTTCCTCCGGCCCCATCTGTTTCGGTGACTCCATCGCCGGTTACACCATTGCGTACATCTTCCGACTCCCGGATCCCATGGCCCGCGGCAAGCGTCGCAGCTACGCCCTAGTGGCCCTAGCCGGCCGCGACGCCGGAAGAGCCTTCCGCGCCTGCCCCATCATCTGGCGAGCCTTTGGCCGCATCGCGGCCAGCATCGTAAATGCCGCCGAGCGCTTCCAGGAAGACGAGAAGACCCGGGACGAGCAGAATAACCCGGGCCGACAGCCCGGCCGCCAATACCCGCCCGTGTCATCTTTCCTCACGGGTCGCGGGATGGATCCCGCTGGCCGACGAGCCGCGGGCCAGATCCGTGCGCGCAACCTGGCCGAAATCGTCGGCAACGAATACATCTTTACTGAGCTACATGCGCATTTCGTCGCATTACTCCAGCAGCTTGGGTCGATGTTTGGAGGCATCCCGCTAAACGAGGAGCGCTTCATCTGCAGCACGGTCGGTGACGAAGAACCTACCTCCGCTCAGCCGGTCCTAGTCTCCAAGACTCGATCGCCACAGGACGGTCAGAAATTCGACGGCGACGAGATTGATATGTCTAATCTTGAAATCTCCACTGGACCGAAAGCCATCCCCATCGCACCTCGTCGGCCGGTCATGGCATGAACTCTTTTCTTCTCATTTGCATCAACCTCTTATCGAGATACCCGCCTGCTTGCTTTTTGATTTCAGGCATTTCGCTTCTACCGTGTTCTTTCCATATTTGCTTTTTTTGCCCCTCATTTTCTATTTTCGAATCCGGTGCTTGTACACGATCTGGCAAGATGATACGGCACATTTTCACCTCATCCTGCACGCTTGACTTGGGTGCTTTCTATTCCCTTTTTCATCTTCCCTTTTCTTTTCGTTTTCTCGCGATATGGGTATGGGCATAGACATGGCGTCTTTACAGACACGGATCGGAGTTCTCTTTCTCTCACAGCCTTGCTTTTCTTTTCGGTGTCCTCTTTCCTTGGAATTCTCTTCGATCTTAATGTTCAACGACTCACACTTTGGGACTGCCGCTTATGCTTGGATGTCGCAAATGCAGATTCGCCAAGAGATATGTTTTATGTATTATCCGAACACGTTTCTATCCATGGATCAGCCATCTGGTTATTTTCGTTAAACAGCTCGGTCTTGTAGTCTGTTCATGTGGTATACCCGCGCCCTCGTAGACACCGAAGTAGCTTTGGAACACTATACTCAATAAGCCCGATTATTGCCCGCAGTCTCAGACAGGCAGCTGCAATCTTATATGCCATGACAGTCTATTCGACAATCCGGTTTCAATGATATCCAGGCAATCAGTCGAGTCCACCTGGCAGGGTCGCGATATAGTCCGGAACAACATTGCTCCCGAGTTAATCCGAGGCGGGCACAGTGCCACAATCCAAAAAATCAAAAAGAGAGATACAAAGCAAATACAAAGCAAAGACACCACCTCCCACCTCCCTCCAGCAACATCAAAATGGTCGCCTTCGACAAGTGTGAGACCCGGCCGGCCCATATTGAGACCATTCTCAATGGCCTCGACCGATACAACCCCGAGACCACCACCACCTTCCAGGACTATGTCTCCCAGCAGTGCGAGGACCGGACATTCGACTGCTACGCCAACTTGGCCCTGCTGAAGCTGTAAGTTGGGCTCTTTTCCTTTCCTTGCCGCGCGATTGCTTCAATATGTATCCACATGATGGTCTGCTCGATCCTCCACACCTTGGAAAATGTCAAGAACATCTGTGAAGATCCCAGAAGCAAAGCCATTGCACGAGAAATCCACCCCATCAGTCCCTCAAGCAAAAATCCAGCGAACGCCACAATTCCATGAACCCAGCTAACCCACCCCAGCTTCCAATTCAACCCCCACCTCCTCCAAGCCGACACCGTCACCAACATCCTCGCCAAGGCCCTGACCGTGTTCCCCTCCCCCGCCTTCTCGCTCTGCCTCGCCCTGCTCCCCCCAAGCACCCAGCCCTTCCCCAACACCGACGCAGCCCAAGCCGCCTCCCAGCAATCCGACTTCGTCGAGTCCGTGCAGAAGCTCACCCGCCTCTCCACCCTCCTCGAGTCCGCCCAGTACACCCAGTTCTGGTCCACCCTGAACTCGGACGACCTGTACGCCGATCTGACCGCGGACGTCGCAGGCTTCGAGGAGCTCGTCCGCATCCGCATCGCCGTCGAAGTCGGCAAGACCTTCCGCTCCATCACTGCCGAGAACCTCGAGTCCTGGCTCGATGTTCGCAGCCGCGAGGCCCTCGACAAGTTCGTCGTTGATGTCTGTGGCTGGACTGTTGATGGTGCCGTCATCCGTGTGCCTACCAACAAGGAGAACGAGGCTCGCTCCGAGGTCAAGAGTGAACACGTTGGTATTGAGCAGTTTGGTCGTGTCATTCGTCGTGGCTTTGAGCTTCCTGCATAAATGTTGAAAATGGGGGGACTTTTTGATGATTGTTCATGTGTTCTTTCTCGTTGTTTGCACTAAAATATGTGTGCGAGGGAAGATTTCGATTTCCGTTCATGACATGAGTCCATGATTTCCATCCTTGATTTTGAGTCTCGGGCTTCGACTTGGGTGATAGATTTCGCATGAAGGAGGGGCTCGGTGATGAGTCGGGACCTGGCGCTTTGGGAGTTCATATCTTTCTTTTTTTCTTTTTTTTTCTCTCTACTTCTCTTGTCTGTATTGGATTCCAATTTTTTTAACCTTCCGTGCTTGTTGCACTGGATGACGGGAGACAGAGATGTGATGTTTATACCTTAACAGAACACTAAGCTGGTCCTCTATGTAGGGCTGGTTTTGCTGCCAATATCAAAAAAATCATACAGAGCTATTTACAATCGAATATAGTAGGGATACCTATATTCCTATGCTTAGGTGTAGATGTAGACACCAACTCATTATAAACTGGCAACACAATAACCTCGCAAACAGCATCGTAAATTTTATATATGTTCTCGAAACAATCTACAACTCCGACCTATGTACGTGAGCAAATCTTCCCCTTCCATGCAAAGATTCAAGCTACACAACGTCTATTTCATCTCCTCCCATTGCACACCAGCCCATTCCTCTCGCCAGCCAGTAACGCCCAGTTCCTGGGGTGCGCAATCCTTAGAGCAAACACCCATGATGATAGTGCCCCATTCCATACCTGCGTCATCCTTGCCAAGTCCAACGCCAGCGCGGCCCTCCTCAAGCATGCTGATAGCATGCGGCACAAGCTGGAACTCAAAGACACGGTGACTACCACAGTACTCGCAGGAAGGAATGCTACCGGCACCAATGGTGCTAACCTTGGTACCGGGGTCTGTGTTGACATGCAGACGAGAACCGATAGCATCAACGGTCGAGTAGAGGAGGGGTGCGCCGCGGTATTCGTAGCGCAGGACTTGTTCCGGGTTGTGGGAGAGACGAGTGGAGAACTTCATGAAGGCCTTGTCGAGCTCGGACTCGAAGGTATCCTTTAGTTCGGCGCCACCGGCGCCTTCCTCTTCCATTGGTTCCATCTGGACATTGTCCGGGACTGTGGGCGTTGAAGGGCGTGAGATGGTCTCGTATTCGGCGTCTAGGTAGAAATTCTTATACGGCGCCGGGAAGGCGGACTGCTCGGGCCATGGGGCTGGAGTCGATGACTCGGGCGCTTGCTTGGTGGGTGCCGAGGGAGGGGGCGAGGAAACGCGAACTTTGTCGGCGAATGATTCGGCCAGTTTGGTTTCTGTGGAAGCGGGCTTCTCGACTGGTGCGGGGGTTGACGAGACGGGTGTTGCGAATGGGTTGTTGCCAGCTGGTGCGGGGCCCGAGGAGAATGGGTTGGAGTTTGCGGAGATGTTGCTTGTCAGGTTTGTTGCGCCGAACAGGCTGGCGCCCAGGTCTTGTTTGGGTTGTTCGGGGACGCTAGGTTTGGGGGCTTCCTCTTTTGGTTCTTCTTGCTTTGGGGCACCGATGGTGACTTTGCGCGATGCGCGGAATGCTCGAATACTGCCTGGCTTGCGGTTACAGGGTTTTCTGGGACATCCGAATACGTAGAGGCGTCTTTCGTTGGTGGGGAAGTGATCGGGCAGATCGCCGTGCAGTTCGAGGAGCAGCAACATCGGAGAGTTGCACACTTTGCAGTTGGCGAAGTCGCCAGGGGCAGGAGAAGCGTCGTCTAGCCATTTCTATATAGGGTTCCAGTGGTCAGTCGCAATTTCGTACATCGTACGGTAGAACATACTGGATGGCCTCCAAGATGGCTGATTGTATCCTCGATGAGTTCCTCGGCGGCATATCCTAGAAGCACACCGGTATCATCGAAGTCTTCATCTCCGCTGGAGTCACTGTCGTAGGGATCCATGGTGCAATTGCTGAGGGGAAGGGTTGGGTATTGAATCTGCAAAAGACCCCTCGTTCAAAAAATTGGCGATAAGCGATATGGGATTGCGCTAGTCCATAACGGGTTAGGCTGATATATGACGGTATCGACATCTCCGCCCTGACTTCACATGTTCCTGTAGCTGATATCCAGCTGTCCGAGGTTTCATCCATCGAGACTTCTGATCTATCTATCGAGTCATCTATCCACTGTAAGACTCGATATTGACAGCATGGCGTCGACTCATCGACCAGGATCCTTCTTGTTATATTACCTCCTCTCTATCCTACTGCTCTCTGTCTCCAATGCAACAGAGCAGCAACCCCTTCGGGGAGCCCTAGATTCAAATCCCAAGCGTGTTGCCATAGTCGGTAGGTATATCAATGACAAAGGGCAATTTACATTCCAGTCTAAACTTTCCTATAGGCGCTGGAGCTGGAGGCTCGTTCGCAGCGTATGAATTGCGCAAGCTTGCCGCTGAGACAAAAACTCCTGTCGAAATTACCGTTTACGAACGTGAATCCCATGTCGGTGGCCGCTCAACTACAGTAAATGCATTCGACGACCCGGCCTATCCCATCGAGTTGGGCGCTTCGATCTTCGTCCAGGTCAACTATAACTTGGTCAACGCATCCCGTGACCTAGGCCTGAACGTATACAGTGCCGACCATGCGCGGCCGAAAGAATCCGACGATAGTATCGGAATATGGGATGGCTCGCAGTTTGTTTTCTCGCTGGGCAACGGCTATAGCTGGTGGAACATTGGTCGGCTATTTTGGCGGTATGGAATGGCACCATTGCGCACCAAGAAACTGGTCAAGGGTACTGTTGGCAGATTCTTGCGGTTATATCAGAAGCCTTTCTTTCCTTTCAGTTCCCTTTCTGATGCTGCTGCTGCCGCGAATCTGCTAGATTCCACTGCATCTTCGGGCGAGCAGTTCCTTCACGCGAACGACGTGGACTCTCTTTTTGCGAGAGAGATCATCCAAGCCAGCACTCGAGTCAACTATGGTCAAAATTTGCAGTTGATTCATGGCTTGGAGTCCATTGTCTGCATGGCTACTGACGGAGCCGTCTCGATCGAGGGTGGAAACTGGCGCATCTTCGATGGCGCACTGAAAGCTTCTGCTGCCGATATTAGGTTGAATACCACGGTCACTGGCATCGTTCGTAATGAAGATGGCTCTGCTTCCCTCTCGTCAAAGTCGAATACTGCTACCGAGCAGACTCACGAGACCTTCGATGAAGTCGTCATTGCTGGGCCTTTGCAATATTCTGATATCTCTATTCAACCATCCTTGGAACACACTCCGGATATCATCCCATACGTGAATCTTCACGTCACTCTGTTTGCGTCTCCTCACCGCATTTCACCAAAGTACTTTGGTCAGGACTCGAACAGTCAAGTGCCAGAGACGATTCTAACAACCCTCCCCGAGGGGCTCGATCTAGGATCAAATGAGGCCGGTGTTGGCCCCAGTGGATTCTGGAGTATCAGTACACTTCGCACGGTTGATCGTTCTGAATCCGAAGACACCCAGCAGCATTATGTCTATAAGATCTTTTCACCAGAGCAGCCGACTGCCGGGTTCATTGCCGCTATCCTCGGTCTGAACGACGAGACCGTGGATAAGGATGGATCCATTGGAGACCTCTCAAAGAGCGACGTCAGCTGGTTCCACGAGAAAATGTGGAATCCATACCCTGTTCTATACCCCCGGGTCACATTCGAGGAGACTCTCCTAGCCCCTGGGATCTGGTACACGGGTGGGATCGAAAGCTTCATATCAACAATGGAGACAAGTGCACTTATGGGCCGCAATGTGGCCACACTCATGTTCCAGTCGTGGGAGAAGAATGGACTCAAGTCTGACCATGGTGCTGGGTCCAGGGCCAAGACCGAGCTTTGATGTCATTCAATTACGTCCTAAGTGTGCAGTCATCAATGAATTTATATTCTACCGGGTCTACATCATCCAGCCCTAACCTGTGGCCCTCTGAAGCAAAAACTCACCCCGGGGGTTGCCCCCCAAGGCTACAAACCCGCAGGTTTCCAGGAGCCGCTGCCAACCAGTGGTATGCTGGATGGTTTTTCCTACTTCCTCCCGGAAGGTAGGTGCGGTTTAGTCTCCCCCGATTTGGAAAACCGGAGCTCGGGCTTGCTTTAATGCGGCAGTGGAAAATGAAGCATTTAACCACTGAGCCACTCACCCTCGCGTACTAAGAATCGGCCCCAACTTGATTTAAATACCCCTGCCAAGTCGCGGGTTCGAGGCGAGAGAAGCGTTTCCGGGGGCCCCACTATAAGTTGGGCTCTATCGGGAGGTCATATGCTTAATTTGACCTCAACGAATTTTGAGCACCACTTGAATCGTGAAATCTTTTTAGATTCTTATTTGAAAGTCGGAATATGTGAGCTTGTTGAGGTGTGAAGCCTTTCACGCGTACCTTCCTTCTGCTCAGGTGCTGGCTTCCTCCAGGCTCGCGCCAGACCACACGCGCCGGATTCATGTGGACCAACTGACTTGGGGGATTGTACATACATCTAACCAACTACCTGGGTAAACAATGGTGGGTATGATTGATCTATAAGGTCCTTGGAAATAAAAATAAACCGAGTTGTCGATTTGGTGAAGTATATATCGTGGTGGTTGTGCTAAGGTGCTCACGTGTCAGCGGGTAGAATATATAACCACTCAACTTTAAATAACCTTACTTCAGACCCATGAACGTTCTCTTGACCTACATGCTCCACTTAATTCCACCCAAGGATTTTGAACTAAGCTCGCCGCTCCTCAAATTTCGTCACTTCTAAGGTTCCAGGGTTGGAAGGCGTGCCGCTCGAAGCGTCTGCACTTAGGTGAAAATATGATGGCATTTATTTTTTGTACAACGTGATAATTACTGTCTATCTCAGTAATCTGCCTCACTCTCACTTCCAGGGTATGCCTTCTTCCGCAATTTCCAAAGCGACTTCTCTCGTCGTGCCGCAACTTCACGCTGATGCCGACTGTTATCCTCCACAACTGTCATCCACGGAACATTACTCGCCCGTCGTACTCTCTCCCGCAGCAGCGCAAGCGTTCTAGTATGTTTAGATGATTCGGATCCATCACTACCGCCGGAGCCACCGGCCTTCTTCTGGCCAGATGTGGACTCCTGGTAACGTCGCTCAGCGGCCCGAGCGGCATGGTACTCCTCACTGATCGCCCAATTCGGGTTATCCAATTGGCCGCGGACTAAGACAAGGCTGTGACCTTTCTCGATAGAGCGTTGTATGTAGGAGGGAGGAATCGAGGTGGATAGTTCGAGCTTGTGTGAGCTTGTATCGATCGAGCGAACCAAAGCCAGACCCAGGCAATGAGACATTCTGGGGTCTAGCGGAGTACAGCTGCCAGACCCAACGAAGAGGTAAGGTAGGTCTTCTTGAGTTCGAACAATGTTGTCCGCCATGGAGCTTTGGATGCTTGTAGCAGCTGGGTTCTCCGAGTCCATGTCAATATCAAAACCAGAGCCATCCCCGTCTTGTTCTTCATTTGGTGCATCAGGTGGGGCCATTCCGCCCATCAAGGCTCTTGGTGATTCCACTGCCACAAGGCCTACAATAGCACCTTCAAGCGTTTCATGCAATAGATCAGGGTTAATCTGAGATCCCATCACCATGACGCCTAAAATTCCCTGACGTGGACCGTTATAATCCACAGTCAAGGGTCGGGTGCGCGAAAGAGGCTCCTCTGACCAGAGAGAGCTGCCAAGATCGGTTGGATGAGACATGTGGAAGTAGGACTGAATCTGCATAGCGCGTAGCTGAGCGCTAGATCGACTCACAAAGTCGGTTGGCTGAGAAGGCAGCACGGTCAAAGGAACACGAGCTTCGCGAGCTGCAAGACCCAATGGTTCGATAACCTCCGATGGGCCCTTTTCGCTCATGTAAACAACATCGGAAAGACCTAGTGATCTGACCAACCATGTTGCAACCTCTAGACCTTGTCCAAAGATCCAGCCAGGATAATTGATGATGAGAGGACATTGAGGATACTTTTCCAACAATGTGCGATATTGTTCCATGAGATCCATGACAGCCAGTGCATAATGATCAGGGTCTTCCTTTGGTGACGCTGCGCCGATATGGTGCGCACGCACTATTTCACCGCCATGGGAATCGTCAAGCGACGGATGTGTGAATGGTGGACCGAAGAATGGATTGCGCAGACGGGCAAGATAGACTTGGCCCATAGCGGTGAATTCAGGCTGCCCTGGGTCTAGATCTAGGAAAGCGACCCCGTCTGTGTTCACATATCCACCCTCGGTTTCAGGTGTTGGGCTGAGCACATGGTTCAGCAAGTAGCGACTGAATGTAGATTTTCCAGAGGCCTTCGGGCCACAGACTAGAACGCGTAGTTGGCCTTGACGCTGTGAGAGACCTTTCATTGAGGCACTCCACTTTTTGTCGAGATGAAGTGGACGGAGATGTCTGTTTAATGAATCATCTGCCGAGGTATATAGCTAATGAGCTGATTAGCCGTGGATCCTAATCGGGAATGTAAGGAAAACATACTACTGAGAAAGACCGCTTCGAATCTTTGGGGGCACTTTGGAGTGTGGCTTTATCTGCTGTAGTGTTCTCGCCAGTCCAAATTCTTTGGTAAAGAGGCGACAGGTCCTGGAGGTGAGAAAGCCCGCTGTTGCAGGACTTGATTTCAACCTCAGCCTCTCCGTCAGTCCCAGAGACGCATTTAATGACCGGTAATGAGTGAGTCGACGGGGCGTACACTCGGTGCAATTGCGAAGAGGCATGCAGCTTTGCGCCCATCAGACTCACAACACCTCTTTTGACCCAGAGATCGTATTGGCCCAACAATGCCAGGTTCTGCGAGCCGTCAGTTATGTGATTGTTATATAGTCAGGTAAAGACGTACTGTTCTCTCCTTGATCCGAATGCAAAGGGTGCTTTCGTCACTGTAGACGATATTGCTTTTGTTCAAACGAACTTTCGACAAAGAGAAATTTTGCAATTCCGCCGGTGTTTCTGCGGGGGATTCATATCCATCGGCATCGCCTACAACAGAAGCGACCTCGTTCTCGTCCATTTCTTCATTGTTCTCAATTGTGTCTGTGGCGACCTGCTCGGCGTCGGAAGCGTCCTGGGAAGATTCCTCCTCTTTTTGACTTTCGCGAGAGGACTGTGTTGATCTTGTCGCATGCTTTGGCGAATCCTCCACAGGCAATTGCTTGTCTTGCTTCTTTGTTGCCCTTGTTCGTGAACTGCGGCGATCTCCACCCGTCTCTGCGGTCTCAACCGCATCGAGAGATCGCCGTGGCTTCTTTGATGGCGGCTCGCTTTCCACTACAGGCGCAGGGGCAGCCTTGGGCGCATCTTCGCTTATTGCCTGCTGCTGCCGGGCTCTGCGCGCCGCCAAAGCAGCAACTGCGCTAACAGGACCTGAAGAAGCGATCATGTAAGCTTCAGTGTGAGTTTTTGGGAGAACAAGGAGATTTACCAGCTGACTGCGGCTTTTCCACCTTTCGCTTGACCATGATAAACAACAATTGACGTCCTTTGGTCTGAAATGATGCTTGGGGAAAAACCACCACTTCGATAATGCGGTGTTAAGCCGATAAGCCAAAAAAGTTGACCCGTGGTCCGTGCTCCCGCGGAGCAAAAAAAAAAAAGATCGGCCGTTGAACTTCGACATTGTCACTCCTCGGACCAATTCTTCTTGCGAAATTGGACTTCCTGTGAACCCAAGGATACTCGACAAGGGGTTGTTATTTCCTCTGTTTCATAAAACCACCGAAACTTTAGTGTGCCCGCGCCGCGCATCCTGGGGAAGCACCGATCTTGCCCTCCGCCGACATCTCAAATAGCCGCCATGGCGTCCGATAGCGACAGCAGCTCCAGCAGGTCAACCTCGCCCGAGCCCAAGACCAAGCAGGAGAAGAACTTGAAGAAATCCGTCAAGGCAGAGGAATCAAGCGAAGATGATACCTCGGACTCGGGTTCATCTTCAGGCTCGGACTCGGATAGCGACTCAGAAAGCTCCGATGAAATGAAGGTCGATGAGCCGGAAAAGAAGTAAGCGATCGGAATATGTATCAGACTAGGGTTTGACTAACAAATGCGCCATTAGGATCGCCATTTCCGGCCCCCAACCATACAAAGCTCCAGTGGGCTTCAAGAGTGCGAAGAAGCAGGCCCCTCCATCATCTAAAACATCCTCCCTTCTGTCGAACCTTGACGGAAAACAAATATTCCACATCACAGCACCTGCATCTGTCCCATTGTCCGAGATCAAAGAGGTGTCTATGGCCAAGCTGATGCAGGGCGAACCGATCATCACCCACGGAGGCGTGAACTACGGCATCCCCGCTGAGGCCTTCTCCGAGGCCGAGCCCGCAGACAAATCGCTACTTATCTTTGATGAGAAGACGCAAAAATATCGCACCGCGACTACCAAAGTTCCCAGCTTCCATGTCCAGGAATTAATTGGTCTTCCGAGTGTATCCAAAAAGGCCGATGCTGCTGTCGCAAAGCTGCGTGAATACGTTAAGCCGGCCAGACCCCAACCAAAGAACCTCAAGATGCGCTTCCGACCCGTCGGAACTGCCCGCGCGCCCCCAGAGACTCTTGGCTCTAGCTCGGAATCAGAAGCCGAGGCACCTTCATTCAAGGTTCTCAAGGGAGAGGAGCGCAAGAGAAAGCTCTCTCACACTGACACTGAGGGTGACGCGCCCCAAGTGGCAGCCCTGCCCCGGAAGAAGTCGAAGAAGCACTCACAAGGAGAAAAGGGAGACGATGAGCAGAGCCAGAAAAAGTCCAAGAAATCCTCCAAGGACAAGGAGGATAAGAAGCGGAAGAAGTCTACCAAGGCTTGATTTTTCTTAAAATAGCGATTTGATTTAACGATGTCCTCATATGTACAATCTACAACCTTTTCCTGCAATATCCATGATTTGACATGATCATAGTGTTGAGGGGTTGACATGTCTTGCTTACTAGTGTGATCTAGTGGCTCTAATCTTGGAAATTGGATCGTGATATAGGTAGCGAGAGGCTACAACTGGTCTGATATTCCAAGGTTCCAAGTTGTGTCTACTTAGTAGCTCAAGTACATTTGGGAGCCAGAAAGGGTAAGTACAACACCTGGGTATACAAGGAACTTCTATACTATTTAGACGACTGCCACTGTAATACACAGAAACAAAGAGCATCCTGTCGATGTACAATCGATGCTGTCCACATCTTCTATGTATCACCCGGACACTCGGAGATATTAACATATTTCTGATCAACATTAGCCTCATTTAACCCCAGATGCTTGTTGTATGCTGATCAAACCATCCCTATTTCATGTTGAAGGCATCCATATCAGATAAAAACCTTGACTCGCTCTCACGAAAGGAGAAGAGGATGATATCTCCATTTTACTGTGGAGCACACCATCAAGCCGACTACCTAGGTATCTAACATTCGAACGGTCCGGGGATGATCTACGAAGGCTTGGCGCTGAGATAATCTCCATAAAGTCATCAGATCACCTGATTGGCGATATCATCACATGCGGAGAGATCCAGGTCCCCTTCATTCTGCTTTTTGGTTCCCTGATTCCCGAGTTTCTCCAAAGCCACTGAACAGCTGTACCTATCCATGGTGTCTGGTTAACGGAATCCTGGAATCTCAAACCTGCTCTCTTTGATAGCTCCATATCGGGCTCAAAGCGCTTATCGGCCTAGACCCTACCCCGTGCGTTGTTCACCTTTGCTAGTCACCTAATCATCTGACCGGTTACTATGACAAAGTCACTTGCAGACTGTTTGCTCTCCTTGATGTGTCTTAGTCCTGTTTGACTGGTGCAGCCATACCTGATCGTCATAGTCCTATCAGCACCGAGCTGTCACCTGGCTCGAGCTTCTGACTGCCCAACCGGTACTGGCGATTCACCGCACCATATCATTCACCGTCCTTCCTAGCCTCCATCTCCGTATTAGACACCCTGTTTCGGGATATTGAAGACAATATGGGACCGTCAAGGGACGACACCAAACGCCGGGCAGACCGGCAGCTGAGCGCAAGTATGAGACCTACCTCAGACAGCCGTCCGCTTTCAGATCGTGTCCCAGCTCGATTCAGAGATGGGGATGATGCCCAAATCGACTTCACAGCCCCACCCCAGGGTATTGGTTCGCGGGACGGCAACGTGCATTATATGCAGCAGTCACTTTTCTCAATGATTGCGGCGGTGGGATCCAAATCAGACTTCCATGCTCGTTTCGAAGAGTCAAGCGACAGTGATGGCGAGCCGGAGATTCCTTCGCAGACGCATTCAAGGGACGAGAAACCATACTCTGCGACGCCAAAACCTCAGCAAGATCCACGTGTGCCTATGCAGAAGCCAGGAACAAAATATTTGGAGGATGCGGAAAGAGGACGTCGTCACCAAAGGGCAAGATCAGATAACAAGCTCTCGCACACGGTATCACAGCTGGGTCCGCATTTCGAAGCGAAAGAGTCATCAAGTTCAGGCGGACCGCTTCTTACCCTACCTTTGCGGCGAGCCCGAAGTGCAACACCACGAGCAGCTCCTGTTTTAAGTCGTATGGTCGAGGCGCAGACAGTATTTGACTCCGCCACAACACCCCGCTCGCCATCAAATCCACGCCCTATCCCAGCAGATCAGCCTCACCCTTCTGCATCCGCTTTATCTACGCGGCTAATGGAGATGTTTGGATTTGAGAAACCGGAAAAGGTCTTGGTTGAGTATGCCTGCTCGCTTCTTCAGAGCATGCTTCTCCAAGGATACCTTTACGTGACCGAAGGCCATATCTGCTTCTATGCCTACCTTCCGAAGAAGTCCAACGTTGCGATCAAATCGGGGTACTTATCCAAGTCCGGTCGCAAGAACCCTAGATATGACCGTTATTGGTTCGCGCTGAAAGGTGATGTCCTTTCGTACTACGACGATCCTTCGAAATTATATTTCCCAAGTGGCCATGTAGATCTTCGATATGGAATCTCTGCGTCACTTGCTGAGCGCAAAGACAGCGAGGTCAAGGAATTTCAAGTCACTACCGACCAGAGAACCTATTACTTCAAAGCCGAAAGTGCGACCAGTGCGAAGGAATGGGTCAAGGCTCTCCAAAAGGTCATTTTTCGAACCCATAATGATGGCGAAAGCATCAAGGTGTCATTTCCTATCGCAAATATCATTGACTTGGAAGAGAGTCCGATGGCCGATCTCGCCGAAACATTCAAGATTCGAGTTCTAGACAGTGGGGAATCTTATGCGATTGACGAAGTACGTTCCACATTGAACATCTATCGCAGACTATGCTGACCAAATTACAGTACTTTTTCTCTTTCTTCGAGTCGGGACAAGACGCATTCCGCTATATCAAAGGATTGGTGACTGCGTCATCGATCAACAACCCCAAAGAAGAAGGCTTAGGCTTGCGAGGTTCTCCAGATATGGACGATGCACGTGAATCAAGTCGGATCGCCCACAAAAGACTGTCAGTCAGCAGTGTTCGTGCTCCAGATCAAAGGAAGGATGATTCACTGCCAAAGCGAAGCTCTAGTGCTGGGAATGAAATCCAAGACTCGGCTGATTCGTTCGCCGAACCTGGGACTGGATCATCACCAATCGTCCAGTCGATGACAGAAACCACCGAATCCGCCAGCCAAATATTGAACCGCAGCGATGTTTTCCAATCACCTACTATGCGTAACCTTCAGAGGCGGTCACCCGATGCGCGAGAGACCGTTCAACGTTCTTCTGATGATACGACCCCTTCCGCCTCGACGCGCTTGGACCTGGACGGAGTTGGAAACCGCACACGACCTAATAATCCAGCGACTGCAGGCTATGACACCGACCAGGTTAATCAAATGCAGACATCGGCACCCAGTTCAACTGGCCATCTGAATGAGCTCGCTAAGGCAGGCGCTTACCCTCTTCAACGCGCTGCTGGCTTGGCAGGATACTTGAAAAGCCGATCAAGGCAAATGAGCAGTTTGCTGGCAACCGAGTCCATGGGATATATAGAAAAAGTCTCTGGTATGTGGACTGGAAGCCAAAAGCATTATGGAGAGCGGGAAGGGCCATTGCTTGAGGATCAAAATGTTGATCCCGATGATAAGGAAGGTGACTTCAACTACGGGGATCGCTTCCGTGCTCACTTTGCCCTTCCGCCAACCGAACGGCTGCAGGCGACGTATTTCGCCTACCTGCACCGTGTTCTCCCACTCTATGGTAAGATCTATATAAGTCAGAGGAAGCTATGTTTCCGCAGCTTGCTTCCTGGGACCCGAACCAAGATGATCTTGCCTTTCAAAGACATCGAGAATGCCGAGAAGGAGAAAGGGTTCCGTTTTGGCTACCATGGTCTCGTTGTCATCATTCGAGGTCATGAAGAGCTGTTCTTCGAATTTCGTGAGACAGGCTCTCGAGATGACTGTGCGGTAACCCTGCATCAGAACTTGGAGTCTGTGAAATATCTTGTCGAATCTGGCTTGCTAGCCGAGGAAGAGCGAGAAGAGGTTGAAGCTGCCAAGGCCGAGCACCGCATGCTTGAGGAAGCGAGATTGGACCATCCCGAGGATACTGATACTCGCCAGTCCCTCACTGAGGACTCATCAGAAATCCATCCTTTCTTTGATGACCCTCGTGCTTCTATCATCAATTTCAAGCCAGCTGGGCCTCTCAGGATCACCTGTTTGACGATCGGCTCTCGGGGTGATGTTCAGCCATACATTGCGCTTTGCAAAGGACTGCTCGCAGAAGGCCACAAACCCAAGATTGCTACTCATGCCGAGTTCGGGCCTTGGATCAGGAAACACGGCATTGACTTTGCTCCGGTTGACGGTGATCCCGCAGAGCTGATGCGCATCTGCGTGGAGAATGGGATGTTCACAGTTTCCTTCCTCAGAGAGGCCTCATTGAAGTTCAGAGGATGGATCGATGACCTGCTGTCATCGGCCTGGAGGAGTTGCCAAGACAGTGACCTTCTGATCGAGTCCCCGAGTGCCATGGCTGGAATCCACATTGCAGAGGCATTACGAATCCCTTATTTCCGCGGTTTCACTATGCCATGGACGAGAACACGCGCCTATCCGCATGCCTTCGCGGTGCCGGAGAATCGAATGGGCGGAGCGTACAATTACATCACGTACGTCATGTTCGACACGGTTTTCTGGAAAGCCATCGCAGGCCAGGTCAACCGCTGGCGGGCCAAGGAGCTAGGATTGAAGGCTACCACCCTGGACAAGATGCAGCCGAACAAAGTTCCCTTCTTGTATAATTACTCACCTTCTGTCGTGCCTCCACCACTTGACTACCCAGATTGGATCCGTATCACCGGATACTGGTTCTTAAACGAGGGCTCGGATTGGTCTCCGTCTGCCGAGCTATCGGACTTCATCAAACGTGCCAGAGCAGACGGTAAGAAGATCGTGTATATTGGATTCGGATCCATCGTTGTTTCGGACCCTGCTGCCCTGACACGGACTGTTGTTGAATCAGTCCTCAAAGCCGATGTTCGTTGCATCCTTTCCAAAGGCTGGTCCGATAGGCTGGGTGACCCAGCCAGCACCCGAACCGAGATCCCTCTTCCTCCGGAGATCCACCAAATCCAGTCTGCTCCGCACGACTGGCTATTCTCTCAGATTGATGCTGCAGCACATCACGGTGGGGCCGGAACCACTGGCGCCAGTCTTAGGGCTGGTGTCCCCACCATCATCAAGCCATTCTTCGGGGACCAGTTCTTCTTTGGTGGTCGCGTGGAGGACCTTGGTGTTGGCATTTGCATGAAGAAACTGAATGTCAGTGTCTTCTCGCGTGCTCTGTGGGAGGCCACACACAGCGAACGCATGATTGTCAAGGCACGCAATCTAGGTATCCAGATTCGTAATGTGAGTTTACCCCGGCATTCTTCCATTACGAACACAGCAACTAACATGCTTCTCTGCCCAGGAGGACGGCGTGGCCACTGCAATTCAGGCCTTGTATCGCGACCTTGAATACGCCAAGACATTGGTGCGACAAAGATCGAGGGCCTCATCCACCCCCTTCTCTCCTACCCCCTCGGCCAAGGATTCCCCCGATGGAGGCGAGGATGACCTCGACGACATCGAAGAGTGGACCTTCGTCGGCGACGAGGGGGGTATTGATATTACCAAGCGGATGCGTGATCGAGCTGCTTCAGACGCCGATAACATGACATCCGGATGTTCTAATGATTTCTTTTGAGTTGGGTTGATAGGTCAGCATCTCATTCCCTTCGCCGGGATTTCGGTATTTTTTGCCTTGCTTTTCCCTTTACTTTTGTTGGAATTGGCCTGTTCACGAGACATGATTTGCATTTGCTTCGTTCTTCATGCATAGGCGCTTCTATGAGACCATCAGCTGCAGGTTTACGGTTTATTGCGTTCTTTTAATATCCTTGCTTCAATGCTTCTCCATACTCATGCTTGGTATGCTTCAGTTATTTTGATTCGACATTGTACCCGTTCAATGACAGAACTTCAGGCGGACAATACCCAATAATAGATCCATATGGAATTGGTTACATTTCTATTTCATGATATATTCATAAAAGCCCCCTAAGCACCACCAGGGCGCTTCTCGTCGTCTCCCTTGCCTTCGGCCTTGTCTTTACGTCTTTGCACGACGTCCCAGTTGTACACACGTGCCGTGGCGACTTCCAAAGTCTGCAATAGTACACAAGTTAGCAGCAATTCGCAACAAGTTCTAGTTATATACGAACCGTAATCTGTTCACGCAAGAATTCCAAGTCCTCTTCGCAGTTCTTCAAGCTTTGTTCAGCTCCAGAAAGCTTCTCATCCAACATGCTCTCGGCTTCGCCGAGCGGGTACGCCAACATGACATTCGCACCAAGCCAGAGATAGACTTCCTCCGCGTCAGCGGGCGAGATCGAAGCCCGAGCGTAGAGTGTATCGTTCAATTCGAAGTTGGTCTCGAGGTCGGCCTCAGTGTTCGACTAAGAAGGCATTAGATATCACATTGCATGTAGTTCCGAAACGAAGAAAAGCATCGCAGACAAGAGCCTGGGTTCAATTACCTCTTTGCGCAAGACCAAGAATCGCACCATCTCCAGAGTCTTTCGAATATCGGGGATCTTCTCGCGCAGTCCCTGGCCGCGGCGCTGGGCGTTCACCTCCATGAACTGGTACTTGGAGATCATTTCCTGGAATCGGCGGAGAGTGGGCTCGACATCATCGCGAGATGAGACGTAGTCGCTCACATTGTCGATAAATGGTGCGACGGGAATACCGCGCGGGTTGGTTTGTGTTGTTACCGTGCTTGGAGGGGTTAGTTGGATTTCTCCTCATCAGAAAAACAAATCGGATCCGATTGAAGACAATTCGCGTCAACGTACCTTTTCTTTGCGTCCGCCATGATTGAGTGTGCAGAGTGAAGATGACGATGTGGGGGAAGCGGGAGCTTAACTGCCACTTTTTTTTGGCGTCGCTGTCCGCTCTTATCTCCCCTACGCTGCGACACTGCGACACTCTACGGACCAGACCAACAATTCCCACCATGGTCCTCCTGGTAACGACAGATTGCATCCTTGCCGCGTTCGAAGCTGTTCCGGCTTCGCGTCGCGAGGAGCTAGATCTACCTTCAACGCTGGAAGTAAATGGGCCGATAGCCCATGATCAACTGATCCGACTCGCGAAACACCTACAAGCAGACACAGAATACAAAGAACAAAACACCCACAAACCCACAATATTGAGCTCTCTTCTGCGCGGAACAACAGTTTACGTGCCTCCGCCCCCAAAGAAGCCAGAACCGGTACGTTCTAAACACCCGCTCAATCCATCCCCGATTCCATTCGTTGCTTGCGCCCGCCCGAACCAGAAGCTAATCCTTGAATGTAGAGCGCCGAATACCTCGCCTCAAAAGCCCGTCTCCTCGCTGCCTCAGAGCAGATCTCTTACAACCGCCTCCTAGATCCATCCTACAGGCCGGGCCCCGAGCACGCGGATCCATACTCATCACCCTACACGAGCGCCAGCTCAGAAGAGGATACCTTGACGATATCGCTCGTGTCCAGTATCTTCATATCCGTGCTGGTCACCGGGTTTGCGGTGTACGGGGCACTGACCAAGTTCTCTGCGCCGGATGTAGTGGCACAATGGTTTGCGTCGAGTGGGGATGTGTCTGATTTGCAGAGACAGGGCGCTGGGGAGGCGGTGAGGGTGTTGTTTGCGATCTTCTCGGCCATCAGTGTTGCTGTTGCGGAGTCGTTTTTGTACTTTACGTATCTGGGGAAGGTGGAGTCGGCTAAGGCCAAGGAGAGGAAGAAGAAGGAGAAGAAGGTCTTCATTGGGAGGGTTGGGGAGGATGGGAATACGGTGGATGATGAGGTTAGCGTTGGTGAGAAGGATGAGATTTGGGGGAAGGGTGTCAATGGTGGTGTGAGGAGGAGGGTTAGAGAGAAGTGGGAGAAGGGGAGGGATGGGACTGGTGAAGACTTATAAGCAGTCTCCTTTTGTTTAAAAGTATGAAGCATCTTGATGGAATGTACAAACTACATGAAAGATCAATATGAAAGATCGGATGTATGTTCAATGAAAGCTTTGGGTATTCTACGCCTAAAGCTGTGGTACGCTATGTTCAATCTAAATGTATAGATGCTGTGCAATCAGTCATTAGTGCTCATCAATGAGGGATCAAACCCGGTTCAGATCATGATGCATAGCATCATAGACCTTGGAAGGTGTAGCAGGTAGCTGCCAAATGTCAACTTTCTCCAGTGGACAAAGGAAAAGGGTAGAAAGAAACAGGAGACATCTCAAACCCGCTTCTCAAGAAGCAGCTTGCCGTGAGGAGACTGGCTGGCAAAGCCGGAGTCCCGACTGTAGATGCGCTCACCCCGGAGCCAAGTCTCGCGGACCATACCGCGCATGGTACGGCCCTGGTAAGGCGAGCACTTGTTGCGGAAGAGCATGGTGCTAGGCTCGACGACCCATTCGGCGGAATCGTCGAAGACACAGATATCCGCATCGAAGCCGACAACCAGGTCACCCTTGTGTGACTCCAAGCCGACCTGGGCAGCAGTGTTGGCGCAGCAGAGACGGACGACGTCCTGGAGGGCGTTCTTGGTGTTCTCGTCTTCCGGAGCTGACGTCAGACCCTTGCGACGGCTGAGGTCTGTCCAGAGAATAGGCAGACCCAGTCCGACGGACGAAATGCCTCCCCATGCTGACATGAAGTCGCCGGTCTTCTCATCCTTGGTTCCGGCGCAGTGGCCGGGGACGTGGGCGGGAAGCATCTTCAGGTCTGGTGTGCAGGGAGAGTGATCCGATACGACAGTCTTGATGACACCGTCGCCCGCGTGCTTCTCGAGCTCTTCCCAGAGACCGTCTTGGTTTAGCTTCGAGCGGATGGGAGGGCAGCACTTGTGGCGGGTGTCGCCGTCGCGCACTTCTTCCGCCGCCAGTGATAGGTAGTGGTAGCAGGTCTCGGCGGTGATCTTGACGCCGTGGGCGCGGGCTTCCCGAAGCAGCGGAATGGCTTCCATGGCGGAAAGGTGGACAATGTGCAAGGGGAGGTTGGGAGCTAGGTGAGCCAAGGAGAGAATGCTTTCAACGGCGCAGGTCTCAAAGGCTGAGGGCCTCGAGGCCAGGAAAGTGGCATATGCCTCGAGTGGTCCGGATGTAGTGGGTGGGTCTGCCTGTTGGACTCCGTCCACTGGCGCGGTAGTGGGAGGCATCATTTCCGCGTGGAACATGAGCGTCGTGGGCTCGTCCGCCAACTCAGCCATGGCCTTCTTGATATCCTCTGGCGTGACGGCAGGGAACTCATCAACCTGTTCTCATTGTTAATTTCCCGCCAACCAGGCAGAGTATATGATATATGACTTACACCGCTGTCGATCAGGAAACCCTTGAAACCACGCACACCCTCGTGAACGAGAGCCTTCAATTCGCCCGCATTGCCGGGAATGATGCCGCCGTAGAAACCGACATCCACCCAGCACTTGCCTTGGGCTGCTTGGATCTTCTCTTTCAGCCCGTTGACGGTGGTGGTCGGCGGGATGGCATTGAGAGGCATATCAATGACTGTGGTCACACCGCCAAAGGCAGCGGCCTGGGTGCCGGTGTAGAAGCCTTCCCATTCTGTACGGCCAGGCTCGTTCAAGTGAACATGTGCGTCGACCAGGCCTGGCAGCAAGACATGGGGTGAGTAGTCGGTGTACGGGGTATCCGCAGGGAATTCGGCCGCGGGAATCACGGTATCGAAGACCGCAGTGATCTTGCCCGTTGACCGCGAGATAACCACAGTGGCTGCAGTCAAACGGCCGGAGATCACGGCACGGGACGAAGCCACTACGGCAATGGAGGGAATGTCAGTCATTGTGAACGGGGGAAATGATAACACGCTTATCGGGGGGAAATGAGAAGATAAGCCGAGTCTGGGGGTGGGGGAGTATAAATATCGAGCCCTTTGACCCTTTCCGATTCGATTACTCGATCGATTTAGCCACTGCACGGAGCAATGCTCAACGGTCGATAAGAGAATTTGTTCCGAGACAGGCTCGCTGGTTGGCTGAACCAGCCAAATGGGCCCCCGAGCCCTATTTTTTCCCTTTCGTATCGGCCACCTCCGACGCACGGCGGGCGTTTCCTGCAGATCTGTTACTCGATGAAAACTCACCACGCCGCCTTAATCACGTGTATTCTGCCGTCATCCAGGTCCCATTAGCCCTAACTGCGGGTGTTTATTGCGACGTTGTACTCGTACCTCATATCTTGGACAATGCATTGTGAAGTTCTGCCAGGCACAGAGTGGGGAAAGGGATAGTCGGGCACGCAAGTAGGTTTTGAATGCGGTAGAAATCATTGATACGATTGATACGAATAACGCCGTATCAACGTTACGCTTTAAAGTTACGCCCATCGTCGCGGAAACCTGCAGCGCATAATGTCCAGAGCAGATTGCTTCCTTGATGCCCTTTTCCACCCTATATCCGAGAGGAGAGCCAATTTGCAGATACTTGCATTTCATTCAGACTAGCTATGGCTTTTTCAGTATGACGGTGAATATGTCTGGTCAACTAGATGTTCAAAAGAACGCCAGAGACATGCATAAAACCAAGGGAAAATGTACCAGATCGGGCAAATGGTGACTGGATCGCAAAAACAGGGATAATGGGGGAGCCCACAGTTCGTGAATCGTGGGAATCGTGGGAATAATGGCATTCTGAAAAAAGATCATTGCGGGCAAGTCCAGGGGATGATTGAACGCTCGTTGCGGAAGAAAACCAACGTGAAAAGGCGAATCACGCTTCAGATCCTCGCAGACGTGTGGAAGGGTCCGGAAGTACAAAAACCACGCAACCGCGGTACTGCGAGGACGCGCAAGAACATGAATAAAACGCGGCTGATCCTGAAACCAACTGAAGCCCATTCAACAATGGGCACAGCTGTTACCGGTAGAATGTGCTACTCTTCATTCGGCTCCTCAGGGATGCCAGGCAAGTGCTTCAAATCAATGGGAGTTCCCCCATGAAGGGTCCCATCGCGAAGAGCAAAGTTGCGGTAAGCCTCCTTGGTCTCCATGCTGACCGTGCTGCTGACCTTCTCATCCTTCTCATCTGAATTGTGGTCGTCCTGAGCAACGGTGTCCTTCTTGCCTCGAGTAACGCTCTTGTTACACTGACGTCGACGCTCACAGTCGCTGGCGCCGGCGCCTTCCTTTCGTCCTTTCTTTCCGCGCGAGGACGCTCCACGCTCATGCCTCAAGTCTCGCCCATCCCCGTCCATCCTCTCTTCATCTCCTCCATCATACCCTGGGTCTTCAACAACCCTTTCCATCTTCTCTTCTGTAACCTTCTGAACGACCTTCCAGTCCTTGTCGTTCACAAACCCTTCGAGGCTCTTCAAAAGTAGACTGTCGAGAGACTTCTCCGACGAGTAAGCATTCCTTCCCCTGGGACCACGCATTGCCCGAATGACCCGACTGTACTTCTTGGGCTCATCCCGATCAACAACCACCCTCATCTGCCCTGCGGGAATAGCACGCATCAAGTTCATCCAGCTGATGATCTCTGGCAGAGCTCGAGAAACCAAGCGGGTCATACGATAGTCATCACCGCCCGAGAAGCAGTTCACCCCATGGGTACTCAAGCCCAGCTCGCGCTCTCCCAGATCCTTGTCAGAGAGAATCCAGCCACATCCTCGGTCCTTGAGGAACGACAGAAATGACTGAGGGTTTGCCAAGTCGGCAAGCTTGAAGTCGTTAAGTAACACCTGGTCGGGGTTGACCACAGCGATGCAACGCAAGTGAGGCTTCCATATCGCCCCTACGGACAAGGTTAGTAAAGACCCTGTCCCATCCTATTGGCAATCAATACTCACAGTTCTCACTCAGATACATGAGTGCCGCAAATCCACCTTCAGAGAGGCCAAGGAGATCCACCATGCTGCCTTGCTTCATCTTCTGAAACAACAAGTCCTCGAAGAGCGTCTTGGTGTGCTTGGCCAGCGTTTCATTGCCTTGAATGGTGTTACGAGCAGAGGGGTAACGTGCACGAGACGCGGCAGAACGACGAGTACGAGCATTGAAAGACTCCATGTTCACGGCAGAGTCAGTGCTGTTCAGCCAAACTCGGGCACCAGGGTTGGCAATGACCAGAGCAGTAGTCGAAGACTCAGGGCTTTCACCCAGAACCCACTTTGCCAGCTTGATGACAGAGCCAAACCCGAGACCTTCTTGACAGATGTCCCGATAGGAGAAGACACCCAGGTCTTCGACCATCTCCCCAATGAAAACAACAACGCTCGACGCTTGCGAGATGTTGCTGCTCACGAAGACAGGAGTCTTGTGACGTTGTACGCCCTTTGAAATTGGGAGAGTAAGGATCTCCATACCCATTCCCATCAAGCGGTCTTTGATGATGGTATGAATGGCATCTAGAATACCGTAAGTATGATCCACGAAGGCCAAGGCCTAACCCCATCACAATATGGAATGATGACTGACGATGCAAAGTGTCCATGTGTCTCTGGTTGATTCGCTGCTCCCGGTTGATCTTATAGCGTGGGCCCTGACTGGGGCTTTTCAGGCACCGTATCTTGTCATCGGCGGTGATCTCGAACCTGTGTCATCGGTGTGATGTTAGCACATTTTCCTGTCTGAAGCTCATTGTCCTATCAAGCAAGAGGAATTTTCATCGTCGTTTCTCTGATCAGGGAGAGGCTTTCTGTCTTCGATGAGGGGATCCATATCTTCCCCCTCAGGGAGTGGTATCATGTCCTGGTGCGCGGGACCTTCCTCCCTTTCGGGCTGTCCAAGGCTTCAATTACAGATGCCCAGGATCTGTAATATGCACGAGGATCGATTGCTCGAATTCCTGCAGGGCCTGCCGTCCGGTCGTTCTGGGAATGGATCCACCTCGGGAGGCTTCCTATCTTCGATGAGGGGATTCACATCTCCCTCCTCAGGGCATGGTATCCTGGAAATCGTAAAGACTTCCCTGTTTCTTCCATCCTCGCGGGGTGGGGTAGATAATCTTTTCCCTGATCAGGGAGAGGCATCCCGCTCTCCTGGACCACGGTGAAGCCTTTGACTTCCTTGGCAAGCAAGACGAGAAAAAAGAAAGAACAAACTCACCCGATTTCCGCGAGATCCTCCGGAAAGACCGGATCGTCAGGAATCAGATCCTCTTCCCAGGCCTGCATCTTTGTGGCGGGTTGGCTTGTCCAGCGTTGGAGATGGTTGACTGAGATCAGGTCAGAGAGAGAGAGAGATCAGAAAGTCGTCACTGCGAGGAAAGTGGAGAAGAGGGAAGGAAAAGATGAAGACACGGGGACGTGTTGTTTGTTGGGGATGGGGCAGGCGCTCCCCAAGCTGTCACGACGGCGTGAAGCCCTAGGATGAGTCGCCAATTACGTCGTCTGCGCCCTATGGGCCACCAAGTCCACCAGGGCACCCAATACGACCCAGGCGGGCTCCGCCAGTACAAACGGAATACTCCAGCGCTCGATTTGCCTGAAAATCCCGGGCGAAGATTCAATGATGCCGCAGGTTTCACGAATTCATTCGGTATCAACGAGAACATTCGGCTATGCAAACATTCAGGTCGAAATTCGGGTATGACCTACAGGGAAAAGTTCCTCTCGCATTGCCTACAAACAAAGGCAAACTGACATTCGCCCATCCGGAGTGATCTCTCTGTATGTCATGGAACTCGCAGGCGGTGCTCTGTTGGAAATTGTGGACGCTTCTGTGGCTGTGTGGGCTACTTCAGAGCGAGAGCTCTCGCTCTGGGGTATTTCAGTTACCTTTCTCCTGTTCTTCTTGTCTTCGGTTACGTGAAAACATGTGTTATCCGCGGCAATTCTAACTATGACAAGTTCGGCTCCGCCTCTCAACAAGAGCTGAAGCCCACAGGCTGGGCTATGCAAACATTCTGGCCAAAATTTGGGTATGACCTACAGGGAGAAGTTCCTCCCGCATTGCCTACAAACAAAGGCAAACTGACATTCGCCCATCCGGAGTGATCTCTCTATGTTATGGAACTCGCAGGCGGTGCCTTGCTGGAAATTGTGGACACTTCTGTGGCTGTGTGGGCTACTTCACAACAAGAGCTCTCACCCTGGGGTATTTCAGTCACCTTTCCCCTGCTCTTCTCGTCTTCGGTTACGTAAAGACATGTGTTATCCGCGACTGGTCTGACTATGACAAGTTCGACTCCGCCTCTCAACAAAAGCCAAAGTCCACAGGCTGGGCTATACAAAGATTCAGGTCGAAATTCGGGCATGACCTACAGGGAGAAGTTCCTCTCTCGCATTGCCTACAACAAAGGCAAACTGCCATTCGCCTATCCGGAGTGATCTCTGTGTTTACTATGGGAGTGGCAGGCGGTGCTTTGCTGGAAATTGTGGACGACTCTGTGGCCGTGTGGGCTACTTCAGAGCGAGAGCTCTCGCTCCCGGCTACTCTAGAGCGGGAGCTCTCGCTCTGGGGTATTTCAGTCACCTTTCCCCTGTTCTTCCTGTTTGCCTGCTTTGCTGGAAATCGTGGATGCTGGACACCTCTGTGGGTTACTTCAGAGCTTCTGCTTTGCTGGAGATTGTGGATGCTGGTCGCCTCTCTGGGCTACTTCAGAGCGAGAGCTCTCGCTCCCGGCTACATAAGAGCGGGAGCTCTCGCTCTGGGGTATTTCAGTCACCTTTCCACCATTCTTCTTGAGCTTCCGCTTTGCTGGAAATCGTGGATGCTGGTCGCCTCTGCGGGCTACTTCAGAGCTTTCACTTTGCTGGAAATCGTGACGCTGGACATCTCTCCGGATTACTTCAGAGCTTTCGCTTTGCTGGAAATCATGGACGACTCTGTGGCTCTGTCGGCTACTTCAGAGTTTCCGCTCTGCTGGAAATTGTGGATGCTGGTCGCCTCTCTGGTCTACTTCAGAGCGTCCGCTTTGCTGGAGATTGTGGATGCTGTTCGCCTCTCTGGGCTACTTCAGAGCTTCTGCTTTGCTGGAAATTGTGGATGCTGGTCGCCTCTCTGGTCTACTTCAGAGCGTCCGCTTTGCTGGAAATCATGGACGACTCTGTGGCTCTGTCGGCTACTTCAGAGTTTCCGCTCTGCTGGAAATTGTATGCTGGACGCCTCTACGTGGACTACTTCAGAGCTTTCGCTGTGCTGGAAATCGTGGACGACTCTGTGGCCCTGTGGGCTACTTCAGAGCGAGAGCTCTCGCTCCCGGCTACTCTAGAGCGGGAGCTCTCGCTCTGGGGTATTTCAGTCACCTTTCCCCTGTTCTTCTCGTCTTCGGTTACGTAAAGACATGTGTTGTCCGCGGCAGGTCTGACCGTGACAAGTTCGACTCCGCCTCTCAACAAAAGCCGAAGCCCACAGGCTGTCCGGGAGTTGTTTACCAGGAAGTCAATTGGACAAACAGACTGGGTGTTTCATTGAAATGTGGGAATTGATACTGTACATGCCTTCCACCCACGGGAAGAAAAAAAAAAAAAAAAACGATCAAACAACGCCGCCTTGCAAAGAAACCAGTGATCTTGTCATGGATCAAGGACGCCACTGCCCCAATGAGATCTTCACCAGGATGCCTTTCTCACACCGGGCAGCTCGCCGGCAAGAGCCTGCAAACGGAATTGATACTGGGGAAAACAGTCAGTCTTTTCTACTCATTTTCATGTATCAGTCGAGGCCACTCACTCGGTTGAGCTTGAAGTCCCGGAAGATACTGCGAGCAGTTCCTGAGGCCACGCAGCGGTTCTTGATCGTGGTGGACCGGGTGTATGAGTGGGACTCTGCTAGCTCTAGCTGAGCCTGGACCCGGGTGCGGGCTGGCAGGGAAGTGTTGCGGACTGCATACCGCAGGGCTTGTCTGTTGGGAATCGGAACATGTTAGCGGGTGCTTACTCGGCCCCGCGTTGGGGTTTCGAATCCGGTGATTTCCGGGCGGCGCGAAAGGTCTTCACGGGGCTTGTGGAATGGGGGTGCGCTCTTCATACCTCTGAACCTCATACTTGGCAAAAACCTGACGCTTCTTGTCATCACGGAGGACTCGCGTGTTGACAAATCCTGCGATGTTGACCTTCTTCGGGATTTTGGGAAATTGCATCGACATGATGGCGGCAATTCCAAAGGGATGAGGGAAGAACTCGGGGAAGACTTCGTTGAAGTCGGGAAGATTGGAGATTGGAGTTTCGCGGGCGGAGAGCGGAATTCTCCCGATCGGGATTAGCGCACTGGGGATTCACTCGTTGGGGGTTTTGGGATATTTGAAGCCCCGGAGTCCTGTTGTCAGATGAAGGATTGGCATTTTCATTTCCCATCTTGAAAGAGTGGATGTTCCTCTTTGAATTGAAGCAGATTCTGGCCATTTCGCAGGATTGGGCCATGGGGAGTTGTCTGGCCTTCATGGATGTCTGTTTGCTTCTATGTCTGGTTCAAACATTGTCTCGTTTGGACATCGGATGACCTGCTTGCTCATCTCAGGGCATCTCTTCAACTCTCTTTTACTTGACTTCACAAATTTCTGTGGGCACATCTGGTGCACAAGCTACGGTCGCATTCACCTACGACAACCCTAGTGGATGGGAATTTACCCAGAGGCCAGCTGGCTAGTGCTGCGTTTATCCTGTGACTATCTTTCATGTGCCACTTTCAGAAAGTTTGTTTCGTCTGGGGAAGACATCCTCTCGCCCGGAGCCCGGAGTTGCCAACCCTCCCGCCATCACCCGTCTGTCTGATTTCAACTGTACAGAGTCCTGTGCATTCCCCGTGATGAAAGGGGTTTTCTTTCGCCCGGGGCAGTGATTCTTCCCTCGGGGTGGAAATCGAAAACTCGCCCGCGACCGTTCGCCCTTCTGTCTGAGTTATACTGCACAGAGTCTTGTGGGCTTGTCTGGGACGCCAAAGCTGCCATTGTGCCGGCACACTTTGTCTTGTTCGTGTCTGGGGCAATCATGGGCACTCCGCCCGCCGCACATTCTTCTGTTCAATTTCCCTTGTACAGAGCCTTGTGGCATTTTCTGGGATGCAGAGGACGCGATCGCGCCCCATCCCAAGAGGCGATGCGCTGGGGGGATGGCACCCTGTCCCCCCTCGCCAGCTTTGCACTTACAATTTGTCGAAAGGGGATTGATTCATGTGGTGCTTCCAGACCGTTGTGCCCCGCGTCAGTTGTGTGGTTACGATTTGTTGAAAGGGGATTGATTCATGTGGTGCTTCTAGACTGTCGTGCCCCGTGTCAGTGGTGTCCTGTGCCTAGGGATGGTGTTTCTGGTTATTGTGTGTTGTTGACATCTGGGGCAGGGATTCCCTCCTCTGGGGCAATCATGGGCACTCCACCCGCCGCCGCACATTTTTCTGTTCGAGTCATGTTGTACAGCTTGCTGTGGGAATACACAAAAACTGTGGTTGTGCCGACACACTCTGTCTTGTGCGTGTCTAGGGCAGACATCCTCGCCTCTCCAGTGGCGCAAATCCGCCTGTCACCACTGCTGTACGTCTGTTCGAATGCCACTATACAGATTCCTGTGGCCTTGTGTGGGACGCAGAGGCTTCAGTTGCGCCTCAGTCTCGTGGTTGCAATTCGTTTGAAAGGGGATGGTCCTATACCCCCTCGCCACAGCCTCGTGGTCTCTGTTTGTTTGAAAGAGGATGGGGCCGGTCCATTCTCGCCTCCATCTCGTGGCTACCATTTGTTTGAAAGGGGATGGTCCTATACCCCCTCGCCACAGCCTCGTGGTCTCTGTTTGTTTGAAAGAGGATGGGGCCGGTCCCTTCTCGCCTCAATTTCCTGGTCATAATTCGATTTAGTCATGTGCCGCTTCCAGACTTTCTTGTTTGTGTCTGAGGCAGAGATCCTCGCCCGCCGCCACCTGTTTGTCTGTCTGTGTTCTACTGTACAGAGTCCTGTGGGCATGTCTGGGGTGCGAAGGCTGCGGTTGCACCCACTCAAAAAAAAAAAAAAACAAAAGACAAAAAACAAAAAAACAAAAAACCCAAAAACAAAGAAAAAAAGAAAAAAGAAAAGAAAAAAGAAAAGAAAAAAAGAAAAGAAGAAAAGAAGAAAAGAAGAAAAGAAGAAAAGAAGAAAAGAAAAGAAAACACAGAAAAGAAAACACAAAAAAGGGAATGACAGTCTTCGGAAGACGTTTGCTCACTCGTGGTTGGGACTTGTTTGATTTTCGTGGTGATTTCAGGGCGCGTTGTTGACGTCTCAGGGTCTTCGGGAAATGTCTTCTCTGAGAGCCTCCTCATGGGGCTTGTGTTGATTTTCGTGGTGCTTCTAGGCCTTGTTGTTGATGTCTGGGGCAGAGGTCTTCTCATCAGGGCAGCAATCGCCAATCTGCCCGCCGCCGGACGTTTCTCTGTTCGAGTCCTTTTTTACAGAGTCCTGTGTACATTTCTGGGATGCGTGGCTTCCTCGGCGCCCTATCTCCCCCCGCGCAGCCTCGTGGTTACGATTTGTTTGGATGAGGATGCCGTCTGTCTCCCCTCGCCTTAACCTCGTGGCTACTGTTGGTTTGATTCATGTGCCACTTCCAGACTGCCTTCTTCGTCTGGGGCATGGAATGCCCGCCATCATGTTCGTTTCTCTGTTCGAGTTCTCCTTTACAGAGTCCTGTGGACATTCCTGGGATGCGTGGCTGCATCGACGCCCACCCCCAAAAGCTCACCCGAGAGTGATGGAGAAATCTCCTCTCGCCAGTATCGTGGAGATGTCACTTGTTTGTTTCATGTGGTGTTTTCAAATTTTCTTGTTTGCTTCCGTGAGAAGCGGAGTGGACTTGGTTCTCCGTGGCAGATCGTCTCTGCGTCGTTGCTCGGGACATTTGCGGCACCGACTCATGCCCACATCGGTCGGGGGGACTTCCTGCAGAGGAGAGATATGATGACCGGTTCAGGGGAGATGTTTCTTCCTCGTCTTCGATGATGCGGACGACGTTTTCGATGAGGGGAACCACATGTTCCCCCTCATAGGTTGGCATCGTGTCCTAGTGCGCGAGACCTTTGTTCCATTCGGGCTGTCTGAAGCCGAGATCGCAGCCATCAACCATGCCCTCCACATGTCAGACGATCGAATTCTTGAATTCCTGCAGGGCCTGCCGACCGGTCGTTCTGGGGATGGATCCTCACAGGCCTCTTTTGCCGATCAGGGAGATGTCTGCTTCGTCCTGGTTTTCGATGAGGGAAACCACATATTTCCCCTCAGGGAATGGCATCATGCCCTGGTGCGCGGGACCTTCCTCCATTTCGGGCTGTCTGAGGCTGCAATCTCAGATACCCGGGATTTGCACATGTCCGAGGATCGACTGCTCTAATTCCTCCAGGGCCTGCCATCCGGTCGCTCTGGGGATGGATCCTCATATGCTTCTTTTGCCGATCAGGGAGATGCCTCAGGGAGATGCTTTTTCCTCGTCTTCGATGTGGGGATCCATATATTCCCCCTCAGGGAATGGCATCATGCCCTGGTGCGCGGGACCTTCCTCCATTTCGGGCTGTCTGAGGCTGCAATCTCAGATACCCGGGATTTGCACATGTCCGAGGATCGACTACTCGAATTTCTGCAGGGCCTGCCGTCCAGTCGTTCTGGGGATCGATCCTCACATGCTTCTTTTGTTGATCAGGGAGATGCTTTTTTTCTTATTTTCGATGAGGCGGACGACGTCTTCGATGAGGGGAACCACATATTCCTCCTCATGGGTTAGCATCGGGTCCTAGTGCGCGAGATCTTCATTCCTTTCGGGCTGTCCGAAGCCGCGATCTCGGACATAAACCGGGATTTGCACATGTCCGAGGATTGACTTTTCCTTCTGGAGACAAAAACAACGAGGAGACGGACGAAAGCCCCCTCACCTTCTTGATTTCATGCAGGGCCTGCAGGGTCTGCCATCCGGTCATCCTGGAGATGGTTTATCACATGTTTCCTCCACCAGGAAGAGGATTGGTGTCTTCGATTAGGGGATCCACATATTCCCCCTCGCAAGTGGCATATTCGAGATTGTCGAGACTCGGCTATTCCTTTCATCTCAGGGAGTGGCATCATACCCTGGTGCGCGAGACCTTCCTCCCTTTCGGACCAACCGTGACCTCCACATGTCGGGGTATCGACTTCTCGATTTCCTGTGAAACCTGTTCTCGAGATGGCTTATCACATGCTCCCACTCCCCATGAGGGGGGTCTTTCTTCCTGGTCTTCAATAAGGGGATCCACATATCCCCCTCAGGGAGTGGGGGCATGTCCCAGTGCGCGAGACCTTCATTCCTTTCGGGCTGTCCGAAGCCGCCATTGTGGATATTCAACGTTGACCTGCACATGTCGGAGGATCGACTTCTCGAATTCCTGTAAAGCCTGCTCTCGAAATGGCTTATCAACCTCCCTCGATCCTCATCATGGGGATGCTTCTTCGTCGTGTTCGATGAGGGAATCCACATATTCCCCCTCAGGAAGTGGTATCATGCCCTGGTGCACGAGACCTTCCTTCCTTTTGGGCAGATCATATCTGCGTCATTATTCCGAACGGTCGGGGCACCGACTCATGCCCACATCGACCACAGGGGCTTCCTACTGAGGAGCGAGATGATAACCGGTCACCTTGAAAAAGGACCCTCAAACCCTGGAGTCAATGATCAATGATTTGACGGAGAATGGGCTCTACGGCTATTATCCTATCCGGCGGGGCTATCAATCGGATGATTGGAATTCTTGGAATTCTTGGAAACGTGGCAGACTCCCTGGCTTGCTCGCTGCTTTCCTATTCGGCGGGGCTATCAATCGGATGATTGGAATTCTTGGAATTCTTGGAAAAGTGGAAGACTCCCTGGCTTGCTCGCTGTTTTCCTACTCGGCGGGGCTCTCAAGTGGATGATTGGAATTCTTGGAATTCTTGGAAAAGTGGAAGACTCCCTGGCTTGCTCGCTGTTTTCCTACTCGGCGGGGCTCTCAAGTGGATTATTGGAATTGTTCGAATTCCCGCGCAGTTGGAGATTCACTGGCAGATTGTTCATCGTCTCCGCGCACTTCTTTTCACCACTGAATTGATCGACTTGCTGTGTCCAGAGTTCCTTCTTCTGGATCTGGTTACTTGTCTGTATCAGGAGAATGGCAAACTTGTCGGTTTCAGGCATCCTCGTCGCGGATATGCGATGAGAAGAGTTTCTTTGAAACGTTGGCATGTGGCAGATCTTGTCCAATTCTTCGCGGGAAGGATGGTCCGACAGTTAGTTCCCTCTTCCCGGACCATCCTTCCCGCGACGACATCGGTACATAAACCGATATTTGCGACGGGTGCAAGGTCACTCATGTGTGATTTCTCGATCCAACTTTCACAGCGCGAGAGCAGGGGCTCGTTTGGACTACTGTGTTGATTTTATTTGTTTGGCTTCGTCCGGCCTATCTGGGGTGGACTCTGTTTTCGATGTACACATGGGGACGATGGCTTGAGGGCCTCATTGGTACCATTGAGTTGATCAATGTGCTTTGCTTTCTACTGTATTCAAAATAAATTGAACTTCTTCAAATCTCGTTCACGTCAACCCTTAGATGCCTCATCAACCTTGGAAACTTAGAACAGTTTACCTCAGCCATAACTATGACCTGGAGATGTTGCTCATGGCATACAACGAGAACTCGCCGACACATCTACATCCCGTGATTACCGTCATATTCCAACAGATACTAGCCCGAGCACCTTTGAAATGAGATAATGCTCCGCATTCAAGATACTACTACAGGGGTTTTGATCACTCATGTGAAGTTGATACTGGTACAGCTTGTGAATTGTTCCAAGTCACCCAAAGGCGAGTATGGTCTATATGCTTGGACAGTGGCAAACTGTCCACAAAGATATCACAGACATAGTGAGCCATCCATGACCCAAGCTATCTCCTTCCACCCACACATCGTGGCGGTCCGTCCCGCTCCTCGGACAAGCGGAATCTCAACGTGCATTCATAGTCGACACAATTTAGTGGTCGGCCTTGCCGGCGGGCTTGGCGTTGGGGTTGCGGGGGTCGCTCTTGAACTCAGCAGCTGTAAAAGTAGAATGGTCAGTCGGATGGTCCGGGTAGAGATGTTTCATCGAGTGTCGTTCGAGGTGTATGTGTTCGCGAATGGCGCCGAAGCTTTTCGGTGGTTCATGCATGTGTGCGCAAGGTGGACTCACTGTTGGACAGAGCGTTCTGGAGAGAGTTGACGCCGTAGAGGACAATGAGGCCTAAGCGGGAGAGTCGTTAGATTCATGTTCCCGACGGGCGGGTTATGGGGAGATATCGCGAAGTGATAGCCCGTGCGATCTCGGACTGTCAGGGCAACTCGATATCTAGATTGTATGCGTACCGGCGGCGAAGAAGGGAGTCAAAGGCTTGGCTGTAGGTGAACGGATAGGTTAGCTTATTGGTCCGTATATTCCACGCCCACGGGGCGATTTCGGGGTCCGAGAATTCCGAGAAGTACATACCGACAGCGCCGGGGAACTTCTTTCCGAGGAGAGACATTGTGAGAGGTTAATTGAATGCGCGGGGGAATCGGTATTCAAGAAGGTAGTGAGGCAGGAGGACGGGAGAGGAGAAGAGGTTTGGAGGCCCGGTTTAGGGCACGTGACACGCCGCCCTAAGGCGGTATCACGCCGCTTTTACCCGATCTATCCCGAATCCGATCTTGTAAACAACCAGCTACGTTGACTTCTTTCACTGACCATGGCAGCCTCATTGTCCTCTTCGGTTACCTCGCTGCAGTCGTCGCTGAATCTGCTAGACAATTCAATCACTACCCTTGATTCTGGTGTAAATGACTTTCCGCGCCTTTGTAAAGTCCTTTCGACAACGCGAGTATGTACATGCCTTTGCTAGGCCTTGACTTGGTATACAGATGTCTGACCGTCTATCTCTAAATAGCACTTTGAGCTCCTTCCCGAGCCAACACTGCGCGAAGCACAGCAGTCTCTCCTCGACGAGATCACCCCCAGCATTGCCCATCTTCTGACGCTCTCATCGAACCACGTTGAAAAGCTCGCACGTCGCGAGCAAGGCCTAAAAGCACGATGTGACCTCCAGGAGGGAAGACTTTCTTCTAACGCAGAGGGTCGCTCCTCTGCTTCTCGCAGTCAAGCTCAAAGCAGTGCATTGCGGGGTCGCGTGGCGGGGTCGAGCGCTGGCTCATCGAGCAATGCAGCATCCAAAGCGGCAGAGTACAAAAGACTTGTACAGAAGAAAGAAAGACTCAAGTTTGCTGTTGATCGACTCGAGCTGCAGAGCCAGCAGAAGCAAAGGCAGCTGAGGAAGAGTATGGCCGTGCAGTGATGAAGTACGAGGGATTCACTTTCACACCAATAACCATTCGCCATGAGATAATGATGGATCTACCAGGAGCTTTTGGTACAACATCCTACTTGCTCCATCACAGGCAACATCATCAGAGAGCTAGCCATGCCCGACAATATGGACCAGCATCCACAGCAGAACCAGCACCCATTCCTCTGTCGTCGCATTAAGGTTTCCCAAACTTCCCAACAGAGCACAGGGACTCGATCACATCACCCCGTTGATTCTCGGGTTGTTTGTCAAATGGAGGATTTACCTAGCAGGATTACTCTTAGTGGGTTCATGCACAACGCTCAGGGACCTAGCTACCTGCCCGTCAGATTTGTATCCAATACAACTGGAGAGAAGATGTGATTTCACATTCAGAGAAGCGCTAGAATGATATCTAATGTACAAAAATCCAGTCCCCCTTCCCAATGCCCAATGCTGTTAGTATTGAATGATGTATAGTACATGGTATGCTCAAATCAAAAATATGCCGATCAAGAAAGCCCAAAACGGCTGTGCTCAAATCCCCCAAAGCCAGCCACATGCGTTTAGTCTCTGTCACGCTTGTTGTAGGCCTGTCGAAGCTTCTTATTATGATGAGCCTTCTTCCAAGTGGGAACGCGCTGTCCTTTCTTCTTCTGGACATCCTGAGGCATGCTGCGAGCCCTGTAATCTTCATCAGGATCATCGGAGTCGTCCTCGTCTTCCTCAATCTCGCCCTCTTCCTCTGCATCAAGCTGACGCTCAGCCGCACGGCGTTCCAGCCGCTCTTTCTTGCCCTCGTAATGCTTCCCGCCAAGCTCCAGATTGCGAACTCTGCGGAACCTCGCTCCAAGAGCCCACAAGTCTCCTAGCTTGGCTTTGCGGGCATCGCGGTATTGCTGGGCTCCCTGGGCGCGTGAGACGGTCCAGCGCTCGATCTTGCCGGCGGGAGTGCAAACATCGATGAGGACGTGGCCATCACGCTTCAAGGGCGGGAAGACAGTGCGAGGAAGGGCAAGAGTTTCGACAGTTGGTTCGTTATTCTGCTTGAGATCTTCGGGCGTGTGCAATCCTTCGAACGCCACATCTGTAGAAGTGGAGTTTTGTTGGAAACCGCGATCCTGTCGAAGATCTACACCACGCTGCACGGAGAGGTAGCTGAACCTGACGTCTTCGTGGTTGCGGTGCTTGGCCCGCAAGATGTTTTGCAGGAAGAATGGACGAACGTAACGCTGTTCGAAGCTGCAGTACTCCCTACGACCGTGTGATGTACCGGAGAAGTTGTGCATCGGGCAGGTCGAGTGGTTGGTACATGGCGCAATAATCATTCCAGGCTCCTTCTGGATGACCTCGCGCTGATCGGGATCCTCGAGGAAATTGTCGTATTCCGTGGAGCCAGGGCTTGCGATGTGGCGCTGGAGCAGCATTTCACGGGCACCGGAGATAGCCTCGAAGCCTCGTTGGCGGCCTTTCTCGAGTAGAATGAGGATACCGCCGTTGGGGTTTAGCAAAGACCACAAGTTCTCCACGTGCTGTTTCCGCTCATAATTTTCTGTGTACCCTTGGATGCTGTAGGGTGCAATGATGACATCGTATTGCTTGCGCTTTGGGACCTCACTCGAGTCTTTCATGGTTGGCTTTTGTCGAACATGTGTGTAGTCGGGAAGTCGGGGAAGGAAAGTGGTGTTGTCCAGTAACTGAGAAGCGCGAGTACGGAGAGTATCCGAGCCTACAATCACTGTTGACTTGCCGGGAGGAGTGGCCATGCCTCGTGCGCTGGGATACATCTTATCCCATTCCGTGCGGGCCAGATCTTTCCAAGCCAGGATACCAGCGCCGCCACCACTGGCATCAAGCACATTTGGGCCTCCCTTTTGTGATAGCAGCCCGCGAAGCCAATCGTCTCCTAGTCGCTTTCGAGTTTCGACCAGAACACTCAGAACGGCCGAGTAGATACCCGGGTACAGAACGGCCAGGTAAGTATTGGCCTCCATTTGTCCCATGTACCGCTGTGAAGCATCAAGTGGGAGAGGCTTCTGTGGAAGCTCTGAGCCGCCGCGTGGCGTTGCGGTAGAATGGGGAAGGCCTTGTCCTCCGAACACACGATTGGAAACCTCATAAAGGTGCTTGTTTGCGTATCCAGACAAGATTTTCGCAATGGGATTAATGATGGCCTTTTCTGGCAAGAAAATGGTGCTTGGATCCGTCCCAAACCGTCCTGCGAGGGTATTTGGGTCCGCTCTCATAGTAGGACCGGGAACTGCTTCATCCTCGAATTGTTCGAGCGCTTCTGGCCCGCCGAGCTGCTCGGCCACTTCTCTCGTCCGCTGCTCGGCCAGGGTCTCCGGATCCTTTGGTGGGTTGTCCATATCGTAGGCATAGGCGTCGTCTGTCTTGGCAGCCTCCTCTTCCATGTCCACCTCTTCCCATCCGCCTTCTCCGTCATCGCGAAGCAAACTCGGCTCATCTTGTTCCTCCTCAGCCATCACATCGATGTCCGCTCGGCCGATCGGGGCACCATAGAGCCGGATGTATATTTGAAGCTCCTCCTCGCTCAATAGTGCATCTGGAAGACCATCTCCAAAGCGTTGCCTGACCAAGTGTACAAATGACTCTGATGTGTGATCGCGTCGTTGAGCGAGTATTTCTGCAACCTCCTCGATGTCGTGCTCATACTCCATCTCCTCCAATTCATCCAGTAATTCGTTGATCTCTTCTCCATGGTCAGACACCCGCTCCATCAATATTGTGAGCTCGTCCTTTTCGATAGGTTCGCTGGGCTCGAGCGTTTCAGCTGGTGCGGTTTCCTCATCCATCAATTCGACTTCGTCAATCAATTCGAGTTCTTCCAGCATTGCATTAAGTTCAGCCCCGCCTTCAGCGACACGGTCCACCAGAACGGTGAGTTCTTCTGATTCAATGGGCTCAATCGGCTGAGGCGACTCCGCCGGTGCGGATGCTTGACCGGATCCAAACCTCCGCTGCGGTTGACATATTGAGGACGAATGTAGGGGGGCGCTTCCGTGCGAGAAGTTTTTCGATGCGATTGAACGTGGTGCCTTGTGCGCAAGCGTGCGCTGTTGGGTAAGAGTCGACTGGCTGATAGCTCCGCGGAGCTGTCGCGACCCAGCAGGGCGAGTGAGGTTGCGGAACAACTGGCGTGACTGTGCCCTGCTCGTTCCTGAGACTGAGGACCTGGACAACATCTTTTGTTTGTATCACCCAGCGAGGGGAAAGGGGAAAGTGGTCGACCAGAAAATTGTCGGCGACATGAAAATCCATGCCAAGACTATCACAAACTGCGGGCCTCCCATTGGCTGGTCCCTTGTTCCAGCGCATCTATGCAGGTTTTGGCGATTCGCGATTTCTTGATCTCGGTGACTCGTCATTGATGCTATGCGTTGCCTAGGCAGTGCCAGGACTATAAGTATACGAAAGCTAGAGTTTGAGAGGGCTTAAGGTAGATAGCGTGTCTCCATGGGTTTATCCACAATATGTTGTGGGGGTATATATGATTGCCTGGTAGAACAAGGGAAACCATTTCTATAAACGCCTTAGGGTATATCCAAATCATGCCTCACTCTCAGTGTCCTCATGACCCATGAGAATATTGAGTGCATCCACGCATCGCATGACCTCATGCTCAAGCGCGGTGAGTTTCGCCATGACCGCCATCAGACTAGGATCCTGGCTCTCTACACGTACCTTTTCTTTCACACGTACCTCGTCCCCCTGCCATTGGAATGAGAGACCGGCTTCATCGTGGGTTGGCGCCCGCGAACCGAAGATTCGATCTCGGATTGAGAACCCAGTGAGGGAAATGTCCGAGGCAAACGGAGTGGGCGTGTGGGTGAGTGAAGTGGACTCCAGCGTTCTCAGCACGAGCACCAGGGCGGAGTCTGTGATAGAGAGATGGAACGATAGGTGTGGTGGAAGTGGAGGGTCGAACATCTACCCCGTGGACATATTAGTACCGGCCCCAAGCCGCCCATTGAAAGAAGCGGACGTACCTGATCCGTCGCGCTCGTATCCCACCATTTGCCGCGTGTCTCATCCCCTTCGCCTTTGAGCATCTGTCGCGCCTCGCTGATGGTCTCGAGCAGGAGATGCAGCTGACTGAAAATGAAACCAGCGTTGAGGGGGTCACCCGTCCACGTGCTGACATCGACGATATCCAGGCTTTGGGCGACGAGATCGCGGACCGACACGAGCTGGCGAAGTACCATTTCCGGGGCCCCGGGGGCCTGGGATAGGTTCAAGCGGGTGCTGGGAGCGCCCCGAGTCGGCGGGAGTGATGCGAGGCGCAGCTGGACATCCTAGAGGACCCCTCAGTTATTGTCCCTTTGATAATAGAGTGGAAGACGTACCCCCTTCACCACCTTAGTGCCGACTCTCGTCACGAAGCCTTTCACCTGCTCCGACCGTACGGAGGACACCACCAAGGTTGATCCCGGTTCCTGGGGCGCTAACAGGGCGGCGCATTCTGTCAGTCCTTCTTTTAATGAAGCCAGCGAGTCCTGGAGGGAATGCAAGAGCCACTCTAGCTCACGAGCCTAAAGAAGGTTGGCATATACTAAGACGGGCTCCACACCAGGTGCTTACCAGCGCAGCATCGGCTTCCCGGTTGATCTGCTCTGCAGGCAGTGGGGGGTATGCCCAAGTGGCCATGATAGAGTTTGCTAGGCCAGCACAGAAGGCAGAAACGATAAAGTGATCCACGTCACTTTGGCTGCAACGTTGCGGAGGACAAGTTGACTTCGTCATGGACGAGCCACTAAGGGCCCAGTTGGGTTTAGCGCGTCGTGCCCTTTCACCTCAGCGATGACATCAAGATCGTCGGACTGCTTTTTGCGAAAAAACTAAAGGTCCGTCATTACTGGTATATCAGACTGCCGGGTACCTCCGGTTACTTTTTAAACTCCCTCTCCTCTTCATCTTTCCCACTTCCATCATCTACCGACACAATGGGTCTCAGCAGTATGTCCTCGGATCGTCAACTCTATATGCTTAAAACTAATGATCATCAGGAGCTTCGCTGGGCTTTTTGGGCCTGTTCTTTATGGCAGGTTCCATCTTGCTGATCTTCCTCACTCTCTTGGCTGGCACGCGCAATACCACACCGCTTAACCAGGTCTACTTCCTCCAAGCCGATACAAGCAATATCGCAGGCGCTCCAGCAACTTCGCGCTGGACCTTCTGGAACCTCTGCGGAGTGACGGATGGCAAGAATGACTGTGGGAAATCTCACCCCGACTTCCCCTTCGACCCCCCAAGTCACCGTAACTTCGATACGACCGAAAATGTTCCTGAGCAGTTCATCGGGTAAGTGGCCGAGAACAAAGGCTCGCCGCAGCGCATACTAATCTGCGAGTATAGGACAAAGCACTACTTCTTGATGTCGCGGTTCATGTTCCCCTTCATCATCATCGGCCTGTTCTTCGCCGTGCTCTCTCTCTTCACGGGCCTGCTGGCCATGTGCACGCGCATCGCCAGCTACCTGTCTGGCTTCCTGGCCTGGCTCGCCCTGACGTTCCAGGTCATCACGACCTGTCTGATGACGTATGTGCCAAGATCCCCCACTGGACCAGTCCAAATGCTAACTCTAATCTGAAGTGCCGTCTTTGTTCAGGGCCGCGATGCCTTCAAGAGCAACGGCCAGACTGCCAAGGTCGGCGTCAAGGCATTCGCCTTCATGTGGACTGCATCTGCCTGTCTCTTCTTGTCCTGTCTGATGTACTGCCTCGGCGGTGCCGTGGGACGGAAAGACCGCAGTGGCTACAGTGGCCGCAAGGAGCGTCGCCGTGGTTTCTTCTCGTCTCAGCGCTCGAACAGCGTGAAGAGCCAGAAGAAGGAAACCACCAACTACGCTTAATCGAAAAGCCCCAGTCCCGCAAAGGTGATACTTCGACGCGACAGTCGAAGCCGCGGACATATCGACTACATACCGTCAATCCCTGGCCATCTCAAATACGATTTGTGCTATTTGTGTTCATGCGCTGATATCCTCGAGAGCTTTCTCATTCTCAAGGAGGCCGTTTGTTTGGTCTTTGATCTTGGGTTGTCTCGACTTGGAAGTGAGTCGAACACAGTCCTGGAGAACAGACTACCCACCCTCGTTTAATGCTGTTACGAAACCCTCACGATCGTTACTTAATTTCATGATTGACCTGGACTGGTTACCGTGCCGCGGTAGCCTTACTGTTCTACGTCGATTGCACCTACATGCAAGTTTTTGATGATTTACTGATGAATCCGCTGATTCAATGGTGTTCCGACTTGAAGATTATCCTGCGCTACGAGGGACTAATCAAACGTCTACTTAATTTACTGTAATATAATCTACATGTTGATTTCATACCTAGTAGTTGAGGGCAAGTTACTTCGTAGTACAAGATTGCAAAGCTTTCACTTGAATTTCCCGTCAAGCACTAGGTACATCTGTGGTCATGACGTTTGACAAACCCCCTTGGCGCACCTGGGCATCCGGCAACATCCAGGAACCGGTACTTCCGGGGTCTAATGAGGAATCGAAATGAAACAATCAGTCACGTCCATTCAAGTCTGTCTATGTATTTGCAAACTATTCAAGAAGACACCATGATGACAACCGCAATATAAATCGTTGAAAAGGAAAAGCACAGCCTCTATCAGTCATGCAAGCATCATCACACCGTAAATAAAGTCTTTTTTAATTCACAGAAAGAAGCTTAAGCAGAGCCGTTGACGGCGCCGCGGACAGCGTTCTGGGAGCCGACCTCACGGACGGCAATCTGGAGACCGAGGTCAGGGTTGACGTGAACCATGACCTCGATCTTGCCATCAGCCTTGACGCCCTTGACGGCGAGCTCGGCGACGGGTTTCTCAGTCTTCCAGACAATCTCGCGGATGTCCTCCTCCTCCTCGTCCTCGGAGTCGAAGTCGGAGTCATCCTCGTCAGCGGCGGGCTTGTCCTCCTTGGCCTTGGGCTCGGGCTTGGTGACCTTGATCTCACGGGCACCCTCGCACACGCGGACCAGGACATCGCCACCCTCCTTGGGGGCGAAGTACTGAGCGATGCGGCGGGCAGGGAGAGCGGTCTCAGCGCCGAGGAGGGGCTGGAAGGTGGTCTCGGTCTGGGAGGTGAACTCAACACCGATGGCCTTGGTCAGGTGAGGGGTGACGGTGACCATGGGGTGGATGGACTGCTCGATGTCCTCGTGCTCGAACTCCTGGACCAGGGAAGCCTGGAAAGCGGCACCACGGGCGGACAGCTCGGAGGGGTTGATGGCGGTGGTGGAGGAGGCAGGGGCGAGGATCTTGGTGGTCTCGGGGAAGATGTTGCTGGCCAGGCTGGCGAGCTTGGGGGTGTGGGAGGCACCACCGGAGAAGATAACCTCGTCAATGTCAAGGACATCGAGCTCGGCCTTCTTGACAACCTGCTCGATCAGGCCAGTGAACTGGCTGAAGACCTTGCCGGCAAGGAGCTCGAAGCGGGTGCGGTTGACGGTGGAGCCGTAGTCGACACCGTCGACCAGAGACTCAATGCTGAGCTGGGCGTTGCTGCTCAGGCTGAGGGCCTTGCGGGTAGCCTCACACTCGAGCTTGAGCTTGGCCAGACCGCGAGCGTTCTCGCGGGGGTCGGTCTTGTGCTTCTTCATGAACTCCTTGGCGAAGTGGTCGATGATGATCTGGTCGAGAGTGGCACCGCCAAGCTCGTAGTCGTGGGCGGTAGCGAGGATGGTGTACATACCACCACGGCTGGCCACAACGGCCACATCAGAGCGGGTGCCACCGAAGTCGGCGACAACAACCAGCTTGTCGGTCACGGTAGCCTCGGGGCGGGCATCGTAGGCCATGACAGCGGCAACGGGCTCGTGGATGAGCTGGAGGACATCGAGACCAGCGGCCTTGGCGGAGGCAACGAGGGCCTCACGCTGGGCATCTGTGAAGTCGGTGGGGACGGTGATAACGGCAGCGTTCACATCCTTACCGAGGAAGTCGGTGGCTGAGCGTCTCAGGCGCTGGAAGTGACGGGTGGTGATCTCGGAGACGGTGATGGTGTTGGGGGTCTCGCTGGCGGTGTCGCGGACGGTGAAAGCGACAGTGGCGTCCTTCTGCTGGGGGTGGGCAGATTGGTGGCAGGGAGTAGGGTCAATGGACTTGAATTCCTTGCCGAGGAAATCACGGAAGTATGCGACAGTGTTGGTGCCGTTGCGGATGAGTTGGGCCTTGGCCTGTGTGCCGTGGTACTCCTCACCGTCGATGTAAGAGAGGATGCTGGGAATTTGACGGTCTGAAAGAGATTAATTCGAGATCTCCAAGTGTGGGGGGTCCAAATCCTTACCTCCCTCCTCGTTGGCGATAACCTCAGCCTTGCCCTCCTTGAAGAGTGTCAGTCTCTCTCAAACATTTCAAACCAAAGGAAGTCAAACGTACAGGTGAGATACGGGCAATTGAACTGCAAGAGTTACCGAATGAGATACCAATGGCATAGCGCTCCGCCTCAGCGGGGGTGTTAGCCGCGTCACCCATGTCGAAGTTGGGAAGATGTGATTTTTTTGGGATTAAAAATGAAAAGGCTTCACGTCACAGCGTGAATGTAGATTCGGGGGGAGTATCCGATATATGGGGTGGAAGTATTGGCTGAGGGGGGACCGAAAAAAAGATTTTGAAGATTTTCGTCTGCCGCAAGTGTGGCTGGTGCCTTATCGATAGTCCTGTGGCGTTCGCCATACCTCCAAGGTTCTCGTGGACTTCACCTGCAGGTAGTGACTTCCAAGGTCGAATTTTTGACTATCTTTGGGCGATGAGCTTGGACTTAATGGCGTGTCATTCTTTGGATATGTATACATTGTAACTATACATCCCTTGACTCCGTTTAGACGAAGTTCGCGAGCCCGTTCACCAAATTCAGATCACGTGCCGATAAGAACCGCGATTTTCTTCGCAGCACTGCAGACAAGAGCATTGATCTCCAATTTCAAAACTTGGAACCCTCAAGGATCGCGTGATATTGGGCTCAACCTTGCTCTTGACTATACTACACACACCTCACTACAATGAGTGCACCACTGGTCTTGCTACCTAGTGACGAGGTCCCTCGCGAATACCTCCCCTCCAACAAGTCCAACCCACTACGACTGGGCCCTGGCCTCCGGCTCCTATCACAGCCCACATCGCAAGCAGGCGATTCCAACCATGTCTTAACGGCAACACAGGCAGGTCTCTTGACCACGGATGCGAAGAGAAACACAGTCTCGCTTCTGTCTTTCCCAAACCGCCGATACGTCCCAACCGTAAACGACCTCATTATCGCCCAAATCCACCATTCCAGCATCGATTTCTTCCACTGCATAGTGACCCCCAACACAGCACATGCCCTTTTGGGCCAACTGTCCTTTGAAGGCGCAACCAAAAAAACGAGACCACAGTTGAAGCAAGGCGAGCTAGTATATGCTCGAGTACAGTCCGTGGGAGTCGGCGCCGGCGCCGAAGTGGAGCTCACCTGTGTCAACCCAGCAACTGGAAAGGCCGATGGAGGACTGGGTCCCTTGGTCGGTGGAATGGTGTTTGACGTTTCCACCGGCATGGCGGCTCGTCTGATACGCGCAAGCTCTGCTTCCCCCGATAACACAGATGCTGTCGAAGGATTGGTTATTCTGGGTGAACTCGGCCGAAAGCTCGAGAGCTTGGGCGGGTTCGAGCTTGCAGTTGGTCGGAATGGAAAGGTGTGGGTGGATTGCTCTAATGCCGGAGAGAGCGCCATCGCTGTCACTGTTGCGATTGGGCGCTGTCTGCAGGAAACTGATCAACACAATCTCCACCCTCACGACCAAAAGAAACTCGTGACGAGAATTCTCCGCGATCTGAAGCTCGCATCGTGAGGACGGTCAAATGGCATGAGGGGGTCGAGCTGATGACTTGGATTGATCTTTATCCTTTTTATGCCAGCCTGTACACTAATAATGCAATCATGAATATAATTCCATTGTGTGCTTGAAATAATATTGTTAAGCAACTGTGCCATTTTGGACTGAGTTTGTATGATTGACCTAACATAGATAGCCGAGTAAACTGTCCCAGCCTCATTTTGACTCGGGAGTCACTTAATTCATTAATAAACAAGAACCTGGGGAATAATCAATCAATTACTGCAGCTTGGGCGCATACCTACATCTTTATGCAGGATAACGGTGGGCGGTCACCAAGGCGGTCTAAAATTTGTCCATGAAGTTTGATCGGCGTCAAAAGGTACATCCATCGCAAGATTTCTGTCCAACATGCCTCGTCCTCGTTTGTTGCGGTCCCGCAAAATGGGAAACTCCTCGTCGCAGCCTGCGCCAGCTGCAGATGAGATTCAAAACTCCCAGCCCACTGGTATGTCAATTCGAATTGATCTTGCTCCACGCATTCTCACAACAACCCGACAGTTCCTGAAACCCCAACTACCACCAGGACTGAGGACAAGACGACACGTCAGTCTCCGCAACCAACTGCAGCTTCGCCAGAAATCCCCGCGACCAATGGATCCGTAAATCAATCAAACGGTGACTCGTCCAAACCTACTAAGCGCAAACGCGATTCGGAACCTGAGCGCAAGAGCAAAGTCAAGCGGAAGTCAACGTCAAACAAGCAAACCGAAGATGACGTTGACCAAGAACCATCTGAACCCGTCGCAGTGCAAGAGGAAATTCCTGCTACTCCCAGTCAACCCACGCCTTCAAAATCTGCGCGCTCCAAAGCGAAGCGGGCTGACAAGATGGAGATAACCAAGACCGCACCTTCGACTCCCTCTGCACCAACCCCCTCCAATAATGGAGGGAAATATCGTACCCTGGCCCCAGCGACGGAAAAACCTGCTGGCAGTTTCACGCCTGATCGCAACTTCACGCCTGGAGGCACCAAGTCTGTCCGAGGCTCTAGGACACGCGAGGCAGACAGCATGAAGATCGGCTTCTACACGCCTGAGGAAGTACAGAAGCTCGAGACTTTCAAAATCGACTTCTGTACTATGCACGGTCTTTCCGCCTCCACGTTCGACGAGATGATCCAACATTCCGGTCGACGCGGAGGTGGGGACTTCCCTGTGGTTGCGGATGTCACCTCGAAGGTCGATTTTTGGAACGAGATTTATGGCCTACTTCCAGACCGTGATCGTCGATCCGTGTATCGGTTCATGCGCCGACATTTCCAAGCTTCGACGCAAAAGGCACATGAATGGACTGATGAACAAGACGACGAGCTTGTCGATCTCATCGATGAACACGGCCCGAAGTGGAGTTACATCGGTAGACTCCTTGGTCGAAGCGATGACGATGTTACCCAGCGCTGGAAAAACAAGCTTGAGCACAGAAACACAATGAACCAAGGTTCTTGGAGTGCAGAAGAGACAAAGGCTTTCTTTGACGTTATGGAATCATCCTGGGAGCTCACAAACACTCTCCAGGGCAAAAACACTCCCCAGAAAAAGAAAACAGGGAAGGATATGTACGACTGGGAGGACGGATCGGTCAGCTGGGGAGAAATTAGCAAGGCAATTGGATTCAAGCGATCTCGACAGCAGTGCGCAGACAAATGGCGGAAGATTGTTAAACAAGTCAAGACAATGCGGGCCAATGGCATCCCAGATGCCGTGTTCGATATCGAAGCGGCCATCAAGCCGCCCGGCCAACGGTCTGGAAGATCGGCTTCTGCAAAGAGCTCGGAATTTGTGCGTGAAGACGACGAGGAAGACGACAATGGGCAGCAGAATGGAAAGCCACGACCAAAGAAGGGCTCGCAGGCTGCCAAGTCATCACAGCCTGCCCCGCGGTCTGAATCAGAGTCCGATGGTGAGCTTCCACAGCCACCATCCACAACAAAGAAGCCCAAGAAATCCAAGTCCAAGTCTAAGCGCAAGCATGTCGACGAGACTGCGAGTGACAATCACGCTCGCTCCGACCGTCGAACGGAGTCCGATGCCGATGATGAGCCCGCGCTTCCCTCGCCTCCTAAGCCGACAAAGGAGGAGCGCCAAAAGGCAAAAGAAGCACTGCGGGCGAAACAGCTGCAAGAGCGCAGAAAGTCGAAGGCCGACGCCGAGGCAGAAGCGGAGACGGCGGAGCAAGATTCACGCAAAGAAGCCAAAAGGCTGAAGAAGACCCCGATTTCCGAGGAACCGAAGAAGGCGAAGAAAGCCTCCAAGCAGTCACAGGTGACTGAAACCTCCAGCGGCTCCAACTCTGGCCAGAGTGATGAACACCCCAGTCCCAGCTCTCCGGGGTCAAATCCGCCCAAAGTCTTGAACGAGAGTGAATCAAGTGAAGGTGAAGATGATAGTGATACCGAAACCGGTGCTGATAATGTGGATATCAAGCATGAGTATGACTCGGGAGAACTGTCAGAAGAACTGTAAGATGCATGCAGTTGCTAGTGTGCTTTAGTTTCTGTCGTGATACCAATTTCGTTACATGAGAAGCGTGAGAAATGAAAGAAATATAATTAAATCCTTGTGAACAAAGACATAAGTCGAGAGTTGGGCTCCGCACCCCTGTTTATAAACACCCCCTACATATACCACGCAGGGGACAGTATTTACCTATACAAGTATTGAATTGCGGTGGCCGAGATAGCCATCAATATAGGGCAATGGGGTTTTAAGTAGTCTTCTGCCGACAGAGGGCGCAGTACAGCCCTAAGCTAAAGCTCATCTTTCCTATCCTCGGTCTGCACAAACTCAACACCATCAGTCTGCTCACCAGCAACTCGACTAGCCAAAGCAGCAATCTCATCATCGTACACCGTCCACTCAGGAACTTGCCTCCTGGCTCGATCCAGCTTAGGCTCTTTTGTAAGCGGGTTATTGCAAAGATCAATAGTCTTCGCCTTGCTCAGGTCCTCATCAGCACACCAAGTCTCACACCAAAGCCATTCCTGGGGCAAGCTGTGGATGGGAATATGATGCTGCATATGATTGGGCAGATCCTGATCGAGATTGCTGAGACTGTTCGGGTCAGACGAGAGCATCTGGTATTGTCCACGCAGACGATCACCGGCAGCAAGAGCGCGGAAGCGCTTCAGGTCAACGACATACAGAGCCGAGATGTGATAGGGTCTACCGCGGAGGAAGTTAGACCAGTAGCCTTGTTTCCAGAAGCGGAAGCCTTCCATCTCGGCGCGGGAGTCGCCCATGGGTGTGAAGCCATAGGGGGCGTCTTGCAGGTCGTGGGTGACCAGATCGTGCATGTCTGTGCGGACAATTTGGTCTGCGTCGACGAAGATGACTTTGTCGAGGGAGAGGGGGAAGAGAACATCCAGGAAGAGCATTTTGTAGCCCCAGATCTCGCGTTGCTTTTCTTTCTGGGCTCGGAGCCAGTGGGGCCATTTGTAGGTCACCATCTCGTAGGAGAAGCCGTATTCCTGGGCAAGGGATGGGAGGAAGGCGCGGAAAGACGGTGATAGGAATTGCTCGATGAACCAGAACTTGACGCTGTGTTTGGTGTGGCGCATAACGGACACCATCATGATATTGAGCATGCGCTCGTAGAGGTGACCGCTTGCCACCGAGAAGATGTTGATGTCTGCGTGCTGTTCGCCCCCAGACTTGGAGTTGACACCAACGCTGGAGAGAACACCGGATGCAAAGCTCAATCCCTTGGCGAGATAGTCTGTCGCCGAGCCAGGTTGAATACCTGTCTCCAAGACATCCTCTTCCTCGTAACCCGGTTTGCGCGAGAGCCGTGGGAACAAAGTCCGGCCGTGGAAAGATAGCAGGGCAACCTCATTGTTCTGGTCACCGGGCTGGGGACGATATCCCAAAGCACCCACGCTATCAATCTTGAACAGCTTCTCGCTACGGCCAGGTTTTAGGTTGATTTGCCACAGGCCAGGCTGGGCCTTGAACTGGAAGTATCCCAGATTAGCCATGATGATGGTGTCCGCGAAATCGCGGCTCTGTTCTGTGCCTAGGGTGAGTTGGACTCCTCTTGGTGGAGTCTTTGTTGTGAGATCGCGAGAGTGGCCTTCGATAAGGATATGCTCTAGCGCATATGTAGCATCAACGTTCCCGCCATTCTTGACCGAGCTCAGCTTGATGTTGTCCAGATCATATACAGAGTCCTTGGGTGCTACAAGCCAAGACGAAGGGACATCCATCGCCAGGGTCAACAGTGCTTCGACTGGCACACCAGCAAACGAAGCTTGAGGCCGGGTCAGAGCACCCTCTTCGGTGAAGAATGGTTCCGATTCCAACACATAGCGGTAGAATCTCTTGACCGGAAGTTCCTTTAACTCTTCCTTTGGATTCAGGAAGATCTTCAATTGAACACCGGAAAGTTCCGAAAGAACCTTGAGGATCGGTAGCCATCGCTGAGCAACCTCAGATGCTGGGTCAAGGGAAACAGCAATGTTGATTGCGGGATCATCGGAGTTAGAAACAGTGATAACGGAGAGCTTGGTTCTCCACTTTTCAGACACATCCATTCTGAAGTCAGGCGTGCTTTCGAAAATGCCCTCGGGCACGTCCGAGATGGTAGAAAGTGCAACAAGAGATGTCAACTTAGCAAAATCGAGCGAGCTTGACACCTTAGTATCAAACCCGAGCTGGATGACGGCTTGTGCGATGACCTCGAGACGCTTAGCTCGCTCGTAGTCAACCAGTTGGCCCAACTCGTTGACACTAAGTGTGTTCTCCTTGTCAACGGGGCCAACGAGCCTTCCGTTGACAATGAGACCTTGTGTACCTGCTTCGAATCCAAGCTCTTTCGAAATCCGATGGTGGAGAGCCAGTTGCCCCTCGACTTCGGCAGCGGGCTCTGCATCAGATGCGGTCACCTGGAATACGACTTCATCCAGACTGCCACCCTTTGCAAGAGTGTTGAAAAGTGTGATCGCCTTGCTGGGGGCGTCATCAACATCCCGTGCTGCATTGTGCAGGACCAGTACTTCGACGTCATCTCGACCCTTTCTCAGATTCACAGCTTCGGTCAGTAGCTTGAAACCCTCCTCGGAGTCAAGGTCGGCTACAACGATCATGTGAGCGCTCTCTGTGGCACTTTTATCGGAAGCAAGGCGAGGGATCTTGCCCAGGACATCCTCGTTAGATCCAAGTACAGTGGCGATATCCACGATCTGAACACTCTTGGGGTCTTCGGGCATGAGGAAGGTGTTACGTCTCTCGAATGCACCGGCCAGGAAGAAGTCTGGAAGCCAGGCATCTTCCTCGAGGACGCCCTCGACAATACCCTGTTGAATCAACTTCAGATCTTTACTGATCTGCATGCTCAGCCCCTGCATCCAGTTTCCTTCGCGAGGCACAGGAATACCGTTCACAAGCAATTGAGGTGCATCACCACTGAGGCCCAATCGGCGCTGGTAGGCGTCCGTGTGCGGCACGAGAGCATTGTATTTGTCGCTCTTCAAGACCTGATCAAGCGACAGTGACTCAACCCCATCGGCAATGGTGCGATCGTTCGTCGCAGACTGGAAAGCGGACTTATCTGGAAGTCCATGTTTCCCCTGTGAAGCAAATTGTTCAAGATATTGGGCCAGGGACTCCAGACCATAGGCATCGAAGAGATAGTGTGCCACTTTCAGCTGTGCAACGGACTCCGGCGATGAGCCAGTAGGCACCAAACCGAATCTCACAGGTATACCGCGCTTTATGAACATTTGGATGTTACCAGCGATGATCATCATTTCATCTGGACGAGACAGATCGAGTGGCAGAATAACGTTATGCAGATCTCGTTTCACTGGGGGCAATTGACCGGGATGAACGCTGTGAAGATACGAATCGAGGTCACTGGGCCAGTTCTCATATCTGGACTCTTTTTCCAAATTGTTCAACCAGATAATAGCCTGGTTGTCTTCCAGGTCATCCCGGAAGTCATACCGTTGTTGATCTTCCTCAGCCTGCGCCTCGGTGATGAGGCGATGAGACAGCAACTTTACGGCATCATCAGCAGAGAGCCCGAGGTCGCGGAACTTTTCAATCAATTTCCTCTCGCGGCGGAGATGCTCGAGTAGGGTGAAAGCGTCAATCTGCTGCGTATCCATTTGAACACCGTTCACCCACATAGCATTGTAGCCTCCAGGGAGCATCCTCACCCGGTTGTGACGGATCTCCTGGGCCAGCTCACCCGAGTGACCATGAGAAGCCACAATGGAAGAATATTTCGGGAAGTTCTGAGACATCTTGATCAGTGTTTCCAGAGGGTCAGCGCTATCCATCACGTAGGCCGCAGACTTCAAGCCCAGAAGGTTCACTTCTGACGCAGAAAGAGGTCGTAGATCATCGGGAGAATCGCCCTTGAGCTCCTCCGGGTCCGTGGGACCCTTGGAGCCTGCATCGAGTTTTTCGGCATCACGATCATCAATCACAATGTAGTCCGTTCTTTTCAAAGCCAGCTCGACTCCGTATCCGGACATAAACAAGGGACGAGAGACCCAGTGCTGGGGAGGTCGGTATCGTACACGATACGAGATCTGACCCTGCTGGGCCATTTGGCTTAGAGTCTCGTGGAATTCTCTGAATGTCGGAGATGCGATATCCGCATACAAGACAGCCGGGGGAAGCGACACATCCCCCAGTACGCGGTCGAAAGGCAGTTCCCTAGGGTCTCTGAGGATTGTCAGTCACCCGCGCTCAAAAAGGTTACTGCTATACGCACAACTCTCCCTCGACGTCTTGCTGAGCGCGCTCCATTGCAGATGAGCAATACTGTTTGTCCTCCAAGTGAACCCAAACAGGACAGACCGCATCCTGGGCAACGCCCAATGACTGCTGAACAGACGTGTTATAGAATTGATAGTGGGCCTCGATTCGGGGTGCCGAAGACCGGAGTGAGAGCGAGAGCTTGAGCGATGAGAGGCTCTCGGAGCTTCGTAGATGCCCATCATCCTGAACGACTGTCAAGAAGCGGTCGTATAGTTCTTTCTCTGTTGTGAGGTCCTCGAATACACCTTCGGCTATGCGATCCAGCAATGGGAAGTAGGAGGTGGCGTTCTCTTCGGCGGCGGATTCCCTTAAAACATTAAATTAGCAACCAGCAAGCAAGCTCGGGTGACATTGGTTCAACGACTTACAGGAGCTCAACGAGATATGGTGCGGAGTCGAAGGAGGCCTGGAGCGCCACGTTCACAGACGGGCTAGCATTGACGAAATATCCTGGCAGCACAGCAGCAGCGGCAGCATACCACCGCCAGGAGATGCGGGGCCCTATAGACGGCTTCATATTTGTCCAATGCAATGGGCAACAGTCCCGTGTAGGTCTTTGTTTGGTGTGGGGAAAAGCCCCGTGTTGTGGGGTTGATCCGTTCGTGGGGTCTAGTTAGCTGATATGTAGATCAGGTCAGTAGCAAGCATCACGGGCCAGATGAGCCAGAGCTCTTTCAATAAAGAGCGTATGTGGATTGAGGCTGATTCGGCTGATCTGGACACTTTGAGCGTTGCCTTATCGGTCTCTTATCGCAGCTGCTACGGCGAGCCAGGCGGCAACTGCCGCATTTTGCTCGGTGGTGAGTCTGATGAGCACAGAAAGGCCCTAGGCTCGGAGGACCAGCCTGGCTCTCTTACTCTGTTGATGTGGCATGTTATGGGAGTCTCATACAGTCTAGATACAGGATGACAGTTTATAGTACCATGGCCTTGGGCATATGTGTGGCCCTCCCTTTCTAGCGAATGTTTGTTTGGCGTAGGAAGCCGGCAAAGAACGACAATAAAGCACCCATGAACATATTGACGCTGATGCAGACCTCGGGAGGCTCTAAAGCCTCGCTTGGTTCAAAGATAGGTAGACCAGAAGGATATTCTTTCTCTTGAGAGCACCAACATATAGTTCTTGGCCGACAGGTCATGTGGGATCGAGCATTAAGGCACTGGGGTCTACGGAGAACTCCGTAACATGGGGAGTCTAGTGATCTCTTTGGAATGGACAGGTCCAAATTCTCGATTTAGAGCCCAGCATATAAGTGCGTCATAGCTAGCAGGGATGCTAACCCCACGGGGGCTCATCGACATGAACTATTGGGGTCTCCACCAAGGTACGGAGTACTCCGTACGCAGTATGGAGTTGATTGATCGATCCATGGATTTTTCGTACCACATCAATGATGGCTCACTTGGCAGTCCATAATCCACCAAAGAAGTACCCGTGGACGGAGTACGGGGTACATTAAACCTTCAAGCACTTACTGGATACCTCTACAACCTACGAGGCCTGGGGCTGAACTTTGAAATATAAGAATGATGTGATAATTTGGCTTTTGGCTGAAATGAGATAATGATATCGATAAAAAAATGATGCTCAAGATAATGATGCTCCCGCCATGGGTAATGATAGTCCCGACTGGGGATAGGATGATGATAATAATAATTTTGAGATTTCAGATCCAGCTGAGTGGACGCTTTCATGAGGACATTAGTCGTAAATGAACACCCCCATATGCTTCCTTTTTTTGAAACGCCACTTGCTGCAAAGCAAACAAGTCAAAACAGATATGCAGCCTGGCTGGCTCCATGGAAAGAGGCACAGGCATTGAATGAGCACCAGCTCTGGGAAATCGGGCTCGCAGGTGGGGCGGCAGCGGCAGATTTGGATGAAAGCGAGGGATGAATAAGTCGGATGGGATGAATACAAGGGGGAAATGTGAGGAGTCTGCTCCGGGACCCTTTTTTGGGATTCGGATTCGGTTTCGGTTGGGATGATAGTGAAGCAGACGTGAAACTTTTGGTGAACTTAAAAGGCCTGGCCGATGTTTTGGGCTTCGGCCTGGGCTCGCTCGGCAGCCCTGCGGGCCAGAGCCTCATCGATCAGGCGGCGGCGCTTTTCCTCGGTCAAGTCGAAGTTCATCTTGGTAAAATCGGGAATTGGCTTGTACTTGTCGGTGCTCTTGAGGTCCTTGCAGGATTGCATTTTCTTGAGGTTGCGGGCCTTCTTGCCATCCTTTTTGCCCCATGAGGAGAGGGAGTGGGCGAAACGCTCCAGCACAGAGCCATGCTTGCTCGCACCATCGGTGGGCGCAGGGAACTCGGGAAGAGGCTTCTCGATCCCATAGTCATCTGAAGAATGAGAGGTAGAAGGGCGGGGACCAAAGCTAATGCCCGAGTCGGTGCGACGAGAGTGTCCAGCTATGATCGCGGGTGGAGGGGGCTCGTTGACCAGCGCACACTCGTCGATCATTTCCATGACCGCGCTCAGGTATCGGTCAAAGGTGTCATGGAGAGCTGGCCATGCGTTGCCGGTATCGCCAGGTCGCACGCCTTGATGCATAACGTCATGTAGAACGGCGGGGTTTTTCTCGTATGAGGCGATGATGTAGAAGAAGTTGTTTCGGTGGTTCTCCAGATTCTTGGGGGTCAGCTTCTGGGTGGGGCCATCACTGCCGTAGCGGACAGGAGGCAGCAGAGTGTTCAGCAGAGCGAGGCAGTTAGCCTTGTTGAACGGTTCAAGCATGATTTCGTTGATCAAGATCCAGCGGCGCAGGCCAATGTACACTTGGGTATACATGAAATCAATCAACCGAGCCTTTTGGCTAATATCCTTGTACCATTCGAGGACGCCGGGGAAGTTGCGGGCGACCTCTGAATGCTCAGGTTCTTGGACATCCTTGGGGTTGATGTGGAGTCGGCGGAAAGCATCGTTAATTTCCTTCTTCCAGCGACCCTGGAGGCTCTTCAGGTAATCCAGGCAAGCCAAGGCCACTTTGAAGTCGACATTACACAGATCCAGGGTGAAAGTGCGACGCACAAAAGACACGATAAAGCTCGGGGGGAGTGAGCAAGGCTGAGAAGGTAGCTCGGATACAGTGCGAGTCAAACAGGCACGGAACTCGGCATTGGTGTCATATGGGTTGGTCTCGTAGGAAGAGGCGGAAGAACGAGTCGAGGCGGTGGCCTTCGAGAAAGCGGAGTTGCGCGAAAAGACCGAGGAGGAGCGGGAACGATCAGACGCCGCAGTCCCCATGGCGGGCATGTTAACGGCTTGGCGGTTCAACTCGAACGCTGTTCGCAGTGAAATTTCGTAAGAATCAGAGTATCGCAAGCAGTGATCAAAGATCCAGGTCAATGCAGAGCCATCAGCTGGTTCCAATGATTCACGATCTTGAGACATGCTAGAGGTGGTGGAAGGTGGGGTAGATAGTGTAAGTGGATGTCCAGAGTACAAAGGAATAGCGAACTGGTTCAACAAGCGGCCAGATCGCAGTAGTTATGGACCGAGCCGGAGTGGCGGCTGGGACAGGTCGAAACCGGACCAGGGGGGAGCTCACACGCCCGTCAAGGAGAGAGGGCGATGGAGGCGCGCGGTTGGCTGAACCGGAACCTGAGCTGAGACAGCGCAGGTGAACAAAGAAAAAAAAGCTTTCGCGGCTGGCGAGTGCTTTTCCCGGAGATATCCCTTGGAACGGAGGGGATCCAATCACGACGCAGGATCTCTACGATCTCCTGCACGCCAGATCTGATGTATGCAAAAAGGCAGGCGGAAGACACAACTAGCTTCCGAGTGAAACGTGAGACAGGTCTGAGAACCCTTGAGCGAATGTGTGGGGGGTTGGGAAAGGATGGATGCAAAAAAAAGAGAGTCGAGATGATTGGAGAAGGGAGAGAGAGGAGTCGAAAGAGTTGAGAAAGATGGAGTGGAAAATGGGATCGTGGAGGGGAAAGCAGCCCATACAAAAAGGCGCGACAGTCGAGCCAAAGCCTGGACTCAATGGAACGGTGGAGATGGCAATTCATTTTTTGCACTTTGCTTTTTGCGCTTTTTCGCTTTCTTTTGTTTCGCCCAATTTGGGGGATTATTTCCCGTTTGGGTTTTTTTCTTAATTAAATAGACCTTCCAGATCCATGGATGCTGCTTTTTAAGCCCATCTCCACCGGTACCGATCCGCTGGGCCATGACCTTAGCTTCCTCTCTGTGCATGCCCATTGGCACATCCCAGAGGCGACAGCCGTTGGTTTCCCGTGATTCCGGACATCCCCACTACAATCTGCATCACGCCTTGCCTACTCTGGTAGGTTGTAAAACAGGCTCCGTACCTTTCCGGCTCATACGGAATAGCGCACGCGGAACTAAAAATTAGTTCCGTGAAAAGGACCGTTAGGCCATCGGCCTGTCAGATTGGTTTCTTTGTCACATATTGAGTAGCCTATGATGGACATATGAAGTACGATGTGTAGACATTCCAAGGCTGGAATCCCTTGCTATGTACAGGACTCCTACAGATCAGCTTCAGCTGTGGGCTCAGCTGGTCTTGGTTTTCCACTGTGGCTCAGTTGTGGCCACGTACTTCCGACTTCGCCTGCAAGATGTCGAACATTGCCACGAACCAGTCTATTTCGAGGAGTCCAGTGCCCCGTGGATAGAGGATAAAGTATTCTTAGACCCAATTATCGACTAGTGCAAAATGGTCTCGCTTCGATTGTGTGGAGTAACACGCAACGCCCCTGTGAAACCCCGTTATGCGTCCGCACAGTAGATCTGTCACAGGACAAAAATGAGTACATAAGTACGCACATCCCGCGGGCGCATACTACGAACAGGCAAACAGCCGCATCAAGGGGTGTCGAGTACGAGGTCTCCGTCTACTAGTACTCTCTGCTCCATACGATAAACGAAGATCAACAAACAGCCGTAATCGGACACTCGATCCATGGATTTCTGGAGCCGGGATCCATCGGGGTTATGTCATGTCCCGAGCTGTCATAATTGCCTGAGGTTATCAATCTGAAATCCCCAGCTTGACCTATCACTGTACGATTGTAGTTATGCACTCATCCGTACTCCGTACCCGGCCACTCTACGAAGTACGAGGACGCAGAGTACTTTCTTTCACATACGACTCCGTTCAGATGCGTGGATCGACAGGTCGCCCAACTTCCGCGACCCCTTGACCTTCCCAAAGTGGCATCGGCTCCACCATCCCGATCGGCGTCCAGCTCGACACTGATCCCCGAGTCCAGATGCAGGGATCGTCAGCGTCTTTGTTTGCTTCCTCGCCAATCAACCCCTGGGAAAATACACCCTGCGTGCCTGAATCTGGCGGCGATCATTTCATCATCAAAGACACGGCCCCGGGGGGTCCTTTTCAAGATTGCAATCTACCAACAACCGGCTACTCGGGTGAACGCCGGGCACGCTCTTTCGGAGCAATAGCTCGTGTGAACTGTTGGATGGGGCGTCGCCAAACGTCCAAATCATGCCAGATCGACACATCCAACGTAATTAATCCCAGACCCTGCCAATTTGACGTCAATTCCCCCTTTTACACATCCTCATCAATCGAATAAACCTCCAACCTGGCAATCATTGTACGTGCAGGGATAGTCACACAAATCGGGAAACCGCCGTAGTCCGGGTCCTCATTGGGCATCATCGCGAAAATCCCACTCCGCGTCTCGTCCCCATTCAACACCCGCAATGTCCGCAACTCACCACTCGCTTTGTCACTCACCGTCTGCTCCTCAAAATGCAGGAACCCGGTAAACACACTGCTGGGTGATAGGGAGCGCGCTCGGACCTGGAACCCCCATCCGATCAAGAGAAACCTCGGTCCGCCGAGGTGAATCACCATGCCAGCACCCGCTCCAGCCTCGCCAAACACAAAGCACCGCTCAATTGTGATCTCGTACCCACCCCAATGTTTGATAACAGGCTTGCACGAGTCGGAACCCTCCGCCAACTCGTCGAAGAAGAACCCGACTGAGGCGTCCGGGCGCGTCTGTGCGTCGAGCACAATCTGCGAGACAGAGTCCAACAGCCCGTAATGCCGTCGGAAGGGGTTCGTGCTAGGTTCTAACGTGTCGATTCCAAAGGGTGATACTCCAATCGCTTGGTGTGAGCCATACGCGGTCCAGATTCGTCTTGCGCCGTACTCGTCGCGTCGCTGCTCGGGGATAAACAGCGGCTGGTTGCGGTGGCGGTATTTGCGACAGGTACTGGCATAGTCATTCAGGTAGATGTCTGGTGCGATAAAGTCCAGCGAAGGGGCAAATCGCTGCCAGATGTCTAGCACATTGCTGGTGCCACCACCAGAGGGGTAGTCGCCCGGTGCTCCGCCACCCCCGACGATAGCGGGGGTTCCACTGTTGTCTTCGCCGTCATAGTTCTGCCAGACGTTGGTGTACAGCGGCAGAGGATATGCTTTCTTCCCTGCTGTGGCAACCTTGTCCACATAGTGCGCGTAGTTGTAAGCCATGAACAACTCGTCTGTGCGTGGACTCTTGCCAAAAACCTGCTCCCAAGTCCCGCGAGGATTCTTCTGGCCCCTGAAGTGATCGAGATGCGATCGCAGGTCCCCATGAAGGGCGTCCCAGTCCTGGACTAGGAAATCCACCAAGTCCTTCGGGACAGGCTCGTTGAAACGGGCCTCGGCTGAGGCTGATCCATCGCGAGAGTCACCAAGCAACCCTACTTCGTTCTCAACCTGAACCATAATCACAGTAAAGTGAGACTCATCAATCTCCTTGATATGACGCATCAATGTGGCGAAAGCTTTGGCATCAGCTTGGCATCCTGCCTCGTGGAAAAGCGATAGCACATCGCCAGTCTGCAGTACACCACCGGCTTTGCGTAGCTTTGCCCGAGGGAACCGCTTGGGGTTCGTCTTGACCCATGGTGGCACGTAAGTGGATAAACCTGCCCAGGGGATAGCATGTCAATACTTTGGTCAAAGAGTCCAAGACAAAAGCCAGCCATGAGCTTGGAGAGCGACATACCATTCTTGAATGAGCCGAACCACAGCAGCACCAACCGCAACCCGTGGTTTCTCGCTTCTAAAATGACCTTGTCCAGCTCAGAGAAGTTGAATTGATCTTCAACCGGCTCAATATCCTCCCAGGTAACACATCCCAAAACCGTGTTGATATTGGCATCAACAAGCTTCTGCCAGACGGTGTCCATGTACTCAGCAGAAGTGAGAGAAGAGTTCTGCAACTCAGCAGCTAGTGAGAGGAAAGGCCGACCATCAACAACAAGTTGTCGGCTAGTCTCCGTCTTCCGAAGATGCGGGATTTGAATGGAACCCAGCATGGTGTGGAATCCGATGGCTGAAGTGTTCACTATGAACCTAGCTCGAGCCCAGATTTGAGATTACATTCCTTCTTATTACCCGAGTCTCGCTCTACCCCTCATCAAATCCCATCGAGCCACATCATACTGCAAGAGCTATGTGACCTCGGTGAAGACTTTTCTATCTCTGATCGCCCGGCCCATCGGACAGCAGCAATGGTGCGGCATTGAGGCTGGATGATTGGACTGGTAGCATGACTGGGCTATGTTTCAATACCCCCGCAGTTGGAAATGCGTTGTGATCCGAGGCGTTGCGGGAATCAAAGCCATTGGCTGGAATCCCGCAATGTCAAGCGTGGCGTATCGAGATCCACGCCTTTCCTGATCAGGAAGTTTTCCGGGGTTATACAAAGTGTAATGTTCCTAAGTATTGATGGCGTCGGACGATAGTTATTCATTCATGGCTGTTTGGGGTAGTAAGAGGAAAGCTATGTGTTGATTTCCAGCATCAGTAACATCAACATATATGCAGAACTTCTAACCTTGGAAGGTTCCAAGGCTCGCTGCAGCTTCGTCTGTTCAACCACCATGGATATTCAAATATAGTATTCCTTCGCAAATGCCGGGAGATTAGTGGCGAAAGTATCCCTCACTTTGATCAGTGTCAGTGCATTCATCTCTAAGCAATGGTAAGTGCAGGTGTGTTTCAAGGTTCCTCATACCTGATTTCTCAGTAAACACTATGGTCAAGTCGCCGTGCTCGGCGGGATACTGTGGACTGGCGAGACTGACACCGGCCAGATCCTCATTTGGCATCGGATACTTCGCGTCGATAATTCGCACACCATATCCATTCTTGTCCTCAAAGAATCCGATCTCGTCAGTGCTTTTCACAGCAAACGACATACATCTTCCATGGCGGAAATTGTTGAATGCGGCAAATAATTGGAAAGAATTATTCCGTCGGAGTACTTGGATCCTGGTCAATCCTGCACACCATCTTTTGGTAGCTAGTGGAATCTTTGTCCGCGGTCGCGTGAATATGAAATCATTCACGAGCCTAGTTCATGCTTCGTGGTCAATTTTGTTGGTTTCGCTTTTGGCAAACATCACTTACCCATCAAATATGACAGTATAACCAAAGATGCTCTCGATGAAAGTATGCAAATCTGAATTCCGACGGCTAAGGTTAATGAAAGTTGCAACGCTGGAAGTGAAGTCGCCCGGACTTGGGGAAGTGTATGATAACATACCCGCTTTGGAGACAAATTCTATGACATGGACAGAAGGACTCTTGCTCATGAGCGTCCCCAGGTCTTTCATGGCATCTCGAGCGTCCTGACTCGCTTGGCCCGAGGCCACGGTTGTAAGAATTCTAGGTTGCTCGGTGCGAGACATATATATCGAGTTCGTTTCCATGACATCAAGCCCGATTTGCAGGTCTTGCAGATCTGTTTGTTGCCAGTCAGTCCATGTAAATATTGACAGCCAGCAGAATAATCACCTACCAATGATGCGATCCGTGAAAGACCCTTGTTCCGTTAGATATACAATTCTCAAGCATTCAGACTTTCTTGTTTGGCCGTGATTCACTGAATGGCTGAGCAGCGGGCCTATCACTGTGGTACTTCCCCCTCCAAAGTCGAGTTTGTTTGATGCCGATTCTTCACCAGGTCTTTGGGGCTCCGAGACCGAGAATGATTGAATAGCAAAGGTCATTTTCTTGGTTTCTGGATCGTGCGAGGAGAGTCCTATCAAACAGCACTGGAGGTAGTCTCTTTCCTCGGGGGCATCGAAAGAGATTAAAACAGTGCAAGTCTCACTTTGGTTTGATATATCGATCATGATGCTCGGAAATCCTTCGATTGAGTCGAAAATATTGTAAGGGACTGGTGATCCCTGTCCAAGAGAGAGCGAAACGCTCGATGTATATTTTTGGGAATCGGGTGTTGCTAGCACCATCCGAAAAATGCCCGTTTCCATCGCTTCTTCACTTTTGAAATCTTCCACCCTCTGCTCAAACAACCGAATAGCACATAGCTCCACTGGCCTCGCAGAAAACTCACTTGGAGTGGAATAATTTTTATGGTGGGCGAATTTGACATGGCTGTCGAACAAAACTCTCTCGTCGACGCGAGGGGAAATTCGGGAAACGAATTCACCGATGCGAGATGCTGCACTCCAGTGTCTCGAGAATTCCGACTCGTGTTCAAATTCAGCTGAGATTTGGACACCTTCTGCAATGGATATCCACATGCACTTTTGATCCACGTCCCAGCGCACGTCTTTCCATGTGATGGCTCCGTTTCCGTGAGAGTGTATCACAACCTGAAAGAAGTGGGTTTGACTTGCAAGGATCCATTTGCTCTGTGAACTGTCTCTCTCGCGGACGATTGAAAACACGCAGGCAAACGGGGGCGATGGAATCGAACTTTCCTTTGGCCACAACCGCGCTTCAACAAAGCTATTATTGTACTGGAAAGCCAGCGCTGTGTCCGAAGTGACGATGTGAGGCACTCCAGTGGGGAGACTCTCATTGAAGTTGTTGAAAAGAGGCTCATACTCCGGCGGGAGGGCAGGATAATGTAGAAAAAGTCGGGGATCAAGCTCTGCACTGGAGATTTGATCAAGATAGTCGCGTTGAATGTGTGCCATGGTGCTCACTGGAATCTCTATGATCTTTTCGATAGAGCGATATCTTCGAAAGATGTCCGAATACGGCTCCAAAGCGGCAACATCGACTGTGTCAATCCTATCGAGGCCCACGCTCCGAAGTTGAGTCGTCTCAGCATGCGACGGGATAACACAATAGCAGATCCATTGTGCTTTCTTCAAGTCACAGGCGCTCTGCAACGTATTGTCCGAGACGTGGTGCGATAGTTGAGTCGGAGGCGACTGGTGAGAATCAAGGATCTTCCTCACCCCCATGCTGCCTTTCAAAGCCCACCACTCCGCTACCCGTAGCCAGTCTGAAAGATGTATAATAGCTTCTTTTTGAGCTTCCTGCTGAAGGAACTGGAAGGTTGGGCTCAGGTAACTCGATAAAGGGTCGTGAAAAGCATCGTCGCCCAGAGAGCGAATCCAGATTTCTTCCACCGTTTCAAGGAGATCTTTGACACCCTGGTGTATTCCTTCCGTGGGCTGTGGATTTTGAAAGGGCTCTTCGAGGATACGGTCTTCGCTGCGAACGGCTCCTGGAGGTCGGCTTGCAGGGTCTTCGGGGCCCTCTGATTCGGGCAAACCGTCGCAAGGTATAGCAGAGGTGGCCGCAGATGCTTCTGGGTGTCTGATGCGAAGGGCGTTGGGAAGAAGAGAATCATGATGCATCCTTTCTTGAAAGCTTCTGTCTGTTTTTGGGAGAGGAAAGAACAACTCGGTAGAAGAATGATGAGCTTGAAGGGGCGCATTGGCACACGGAGCCACCATTGACTCTTCGTTCTGCTCTGACTTTCGTTTGCTATCCATGGACCTCGAGGAATGAATTATTTGGGGTGGAGGCGAAGCTGTGCTCCCAATCTCAGATTTATCTTCAGTGAAGGGCATGCTGTCGTCAGGCATAATAGTGAACTGCTGGAAGAGCCTCGATAGAATCAGCAAACTTTTCAATGTCTTTGCGGATGTTGGCTGGGTGCAATGTCTCTTAGTAAATCGAAATCGCATACCGAGGTCGTACTTGTACTGGAAGTAGATACCGAAAGCTCTTACACCTCGCTGTGAAACATGGCGTTTTGCTTCTCCACTAAGGCCACCACCCTGCGACGGCGCTTGTGTGCCTTTTCTGTGGATCTTGTTCCAGTTCAGCTCTACAACATCTTCTCATATCTAGCAGTCGCCGAATTCTCTTTTTGTCGGTGCAGCATTCGAGACCAACATATCTTTGGATACGGGTGGGTCAATTGGACACGGAATATTCGCTCGTGTCCAGAGATATCATGATCTGTGAGATAATTGTTTCTCAATGCAGTCAAGGGGACCTTGGAGGGCCTCGGAGATGTCTAACCTTATCCACTTCCAAATGCCTGAAGGTGTTTGTCTCGGTACTTCTTGGAGCTCATATATCCCGATGATGATGGTTGTCTAGGGTATATTTCCACTAGATTCTGCCAGCTAAACCATTTTCTAAGGTCTTTTTACCGAAGGTTCTGCTTAATGTAGTCGATGCTTGCGCAACGCCTTTCAACGTAAACACAACGACATCTGTGGACCCTTGGGATTCACAATCACTCGTAGACGTCCCGGGATTTATGGACGGTGTGATTTTCTTCCCCTTTTGATGTAAACCATTGCAAATCTCACATCTCAATTGAAAAGTGTACCATTTAACCGTAATTTGGACAAAAAAGAAATTTGGGGAGCGAGTGGTCGGCAAACCTCGCATGCAGTCGGAGAACCAGAGATATGTGGGATTATAGTGGGGACTTGACCCTGAAAATAGACCTCGGGAGACAGCCCTGCGGGTTTCAGAGTCCTCTCAGGTGGAGCAGAAGGGACCGCACTGTTCGCTGTATTTGAGAAAGTGTTTTCTCTTTATCATGTTCCCCGCTGACGCTCTATGTCCTGGTATAGATTTTGAGCTCTTGCAGCTGTCTTCGGAAAAAAAAAAAAAAAAATACAAATTCCAATTTATATGATAAAAGTGCTACCCCAGGGCCCCGGCCAATTTTGCAACCAAAGAATCGGCCCTCCGCGGAGATAGAAGCCAGCATGATCTTATACGAGGTTATCACTAAAAAAGAAAAACCCCGAGCTGTGACTTTGCTCGCTGTTGGCAATATGATATTCTTGGCTTCGTCAGTGAAGAAGTCAGCGAATTTTTACATTGGTCTGCTTCAAGTCAAAGGTTTGCAATGCCCTTGAAGAACGCTAAACAACTTTCCACAAGAATTGCGGCCAAAACACAGAAGGGCACAAAAATTCCGCAAACTGTGGCGAGGTAATGAGTGCCCAAACGCACTACACCGCAGACTAAAATAAAGAAGCTCCGTTCAAAGGTCGGGATACGACTTACTGCGTAGTTTCTGCGGATAAGGACAATAAGTCTCAAAATATTGATCCGCGTTCATCTATGGTGAGTGATCGTGAATATCAGCGAATCTGCGGATCTTCTTGACACCACTGGCTGTCGGGAATCATGTGCCATAAGTCCCGTGTTTTAGTAGCTCTCCCAGCTCCCTCCCAGCTTCTAGATATCTTTCCTTCTTCCAATCCTCAGTGTGGCAGTCAATCTACTCGATCTCGTTTGCCCTGGACAAGCCTGTAGCTTCTGCAACACCAACGCCTTCGCAAGCCAACATGGCAGTGCAACCTGTTTGTCAAGCAGCTGGAGGTGGAGCCACTGGGCATAACGATACACTCACAGCTCTTTGATTTGGTGGAGAAAACGGGTAAACCTGTTGTCGACCAGATCCCCTTGTGCGTTTTGGACTATAAGCCCCCCGAGACTAGCGCGACCACTAAGACGAGCACATAGGTGATGCGAGATGTGTGGGATTAGTATCTGGTTAGACGAAAGTAACCCTGGGGTTGGTATGTACAATCAATGAATTTTAGTCACATCTCATCCGTGAGAACCATTTCGTCTGTGAATATTATGTCAAACACAATTCCAGCATGAACGCCCAGATCTGCGAGCCGTTGCCTCATTGGAGGCTCCCAGTCATACTCGTCAGTCTCCCATCTGACTAGTCCCAGAGTAACCCTCTGAAGATTCGGCGTGAAAGTCTTTCGGTCCTCGAGCCATGATTTTAGCACATCTAGAATGTGGTGATCTGCCCACCCAAACTGAGGCCAATCTGGTTCCTCGTTCTCCTCATTTTGTAGACACAAATCCCAGGTGATGGTGAGATGTTCAAGATATTTTGGGAGTACATCTTGCAGGCGCTTTGCCGTGTCTAGTGCAAATCCCACCAGGAATGCCCAAGGGACTTGAAGTGTTTTCAGATTGTCCATCACGACCATTGCACTCAATGATCCCTCTGTCTTGATAGCAGGGAGATGGATATCGCCGTGTCCTCCCAGATAAACTTCGGCTAGTATCTTCAGGTCACTCAAAGTGTCCTTAAGACAAGATACCGCATCACCAATCCGATCAAGGTCAACGATTGGTGAATTGACTGCATCGAGAAGACCGCTGTCGTACCAGAACTTCCACTGCAATGATTTCAAGTGCGGCGTAATTGAAAGTAGATCCCTGAGATAGTTCTCCCGAACCGTGTACAAAACGAGCGATGTGAGGCTTGGTGGGATAGGCAATTTTGGCTTTGGCCACGTTATCGCGAGAGGACTATCGACGGCGAGCGAGAGACTTTTGACATGTGATAGATAGAAGAAGGGCAGAAGATCAGCGGTGTTTTTGACCGCGTGGTCGCGCGCGTAGTCACGTCCTATTTTGAGGAGGTATGTCACATGCTGAATATGCCGAAAGTCTGGTAACCCGTAGTCTACGTGCTTGAAGATGGCGGAACGAAGAACCATCCCGATAATTTCACTTCGCTGTGTGAAAGCAGGCTCCAAGCGGAGACACTGGAGATTCGGCATTTGTGCTAGGAGGAGTGCGACAGCCGCATCGAGTCCGCCTTGCTTTAATTCTTGTATCCAAAGGTCGCTATACGGGACCCCAGTTTTTTGAATGAAGGATATTGACTCGCTCAGCTCAGTAGGAGAGATGGGCACGAGAGGGATGGTTGTCCTGAGTGAGGCGCAGTCGCTTGGTTTGCCGGCGAGCTGAAAGTTTCTGATGTGAGTAGCCAAATGAGGCCTGGCCACCAGAGTTCGCGAAAGTTTAGTGACTGGGGGAGGATCAGGATGATTCTCTCGCTCCCAGGTCATTTGAATATTCTCGTAGAGAAATTTTGCGGCTACCCCGCGAATGTTGGTATGAACGAGACATAGTGCATAAAATTCAGTCGGTGACAACAACTCAAATATTGAGTATAAGATGTCTCTCGGACAGCTGGTCAAGCCCGGTGGGTCTCGATGAATCTACCCAAATTAGTCGGAATCATGAGAAGGTCAACCACGATGACTTACAGGTGACATTGTTGATGCTCTTGTTTGGATTCGGCCCGAAGACTTGTGTTAGTTGGGCTGGGGGGAAAAATGAAGAACAAGCAGGGCTGCCATTTAAAAGCCTGCTACGGAGTACTGCGAGTGAAAACTGAAAGAGTGCTAGCTGTTAGCCCCCATGGTCTAGAACTTAGCTAATCATATTGAAGTATGTACTAGAGCCCTCTGGAGATTCCCTTTGGTGTTTTAGACCATACCGTATACGGTGCGTTCGCCACTAGAAAGACGCTACGAAGATGTCCCCGGGTGGGTTCCGATGAGGTGCCTCAGGTTACGGCAGTATGATAGCGCCAGAGGGCCCTTTGGTTTTCTGCCAGGTGCCACAGAGGGATTATGTCAGCACAGTGATTTTTACCATATCGTACAATACACACAGGGCAATATTGAACTTGCTTAGTTTCACCATAAAGGCTACTGATCCTGAGCACCACGTAAAGGTGCAAGTTCCTTGCTCAGGTGCTATATACAGCCCATATAGCAAAGTAATACTCAAAGATACTGCGAAGATCTGCATTGTTTATGAAAAGGCCGAATCTTAGCATGTTTGTACTGATGTTTGGGCCCTGACCCTGGGCCTAAAACCGGACACTGGGCTCGAGGGCCGGGCCCGGGTTGGGTCTGGGCTTTCTGGGCTAGTGCGGAAATCTAGTTGAGGCCGAGGAACTGGATGATTATCGGGGTATTCCCGTCAATTCCTACCCTGTTAATTATTACTTTATTTACATCTTCCTTTCCCATCTTAATATACTCTCTATCATCCGGGGTTATATACATAGGCCAACCAAATTTAAAGCCAGCTCATACAGAACCCTGACAATATTCAATCAACTATTACATCTATGGATATAAGGTAGTAGCCCACCTAATAGAATGAGGGGGTGTTTCGTACGGAGGAGTATTCCAGATAATACATGAGGGCGGTGTGCTTAGCGGTATGGCCTTAACTACTGTGCTGATATAATCCTTCTGCGGCAGAAAACCAAAGGGCCCTCTGGCGCTACTGTACTGCCGCACTTAGGTGTCTACCCCGTCTTGATTGGACATCCGCAAAGCCCGTTGTTTGCATAAAACCAGTCTTGGCGTCTATAAAATTGCTGATGAATACATGTATTCTACACATCCATAGATGCCGTAGGAAGTTTTCTACTGAGACCAGATAATCTAAAGGTGAGGGGAGGAATCATAACTAGTAGATGATGTGAAAGTGAAGTGAGCACCTGGTGGAATACAACTTCATCACCTCTGTGATTTTATTGGTTAAAGCCTTTCACCATCAGTTCTCTAATAGTACTGATTCGATTTATTACTATTTGAGGACCTCACCTATAGCCTTGTGATCCTTTACCAGCTCCAGAACCTAATCTGTTTCTTGTGATGAAAATCACCTGATACCTGTTCGGTCTAGGTATATATAAAGTCCATGGACTAGCTTTCTCTCTCTCTCTCTCTCTTCCAATCCCCTCTCTCTTCTCAACACAGTGAGCAAACTTCGCAAGCCCCCTCTTACGGTAGGACCTTACACTTTCTCCTCTCTAAAACCATACATGACTTTCCTAATCATTCTACAGTCCACGGATCCATGTGTGGACATTACATTTGATCACAAATCCGAGAGTTGATCAACTAGACGGAGGCAGAAGAAGACCCAGGCATACGCGGCCGATGCGGACATGAGGAAAATAGCCTGCCCTCTTCTCCTGTCCTATGCAGGGCGACTCCAAATCAAACCTATCTGATGTTTACCCGCGGCTGCCATCCGGCCCATGGATGGAGGTTCCACTACAGGACTCGATGGGACAACGCAGGCACAAAGGATTACTCTGTGTGGATCAGTTCCCAAGTGCTTGATTTCAGGGCCTTGAGTGACCAACACAATGGCTACACCCAAGAAAGGGCGCTGTGAAGCTTTGTACAGGAAACATGGAAGGGAGACTTTGGATGATCGACTACAAGCAAGGACGGTCGTTGCTATCTGACAGACCGTCCTTGTTTGGACCAAGCTGTCGGGAGTCATCTGCCTGGGACCATGATCCTATGTTTTTGCTAGCTCGATCAGTTTCCTCTCAGTCCAATATGTGCATCAACCTGCTCCATATCAACCCCCACCTCGGGTTGATGAGGTGAGGCAGTTTGGACAGCTGTACAAAATTGACTGGGATTCGCACAAGCGAGACTCTTCAGATCCTACTATGGGTAGGAAGGAAAAGATCTCTTCAAATTGGTTGATTAGAGGGAAGAGAAAGAAAACGAGCAGCTTGTCGATCAATGAGACTTCATGTCGAGAACCCAGGCGCCCTGGCTTTGGCATCAAATTCAGCCTTCCATTCGAGGATAAAACATATGGCCATTCGGTATCACAGCATAAGAGACCTGATTCGGAACGCTCAAATCCTATTGCAACAGACACCATCAGTGGATATGAAGGCTGACGGTTCGACAAAACCACTTGGAAGAGTGAAATTTGCTGACTGGATGACACTGCTGGGATTGACTAAAGCGGAAACTGTGTCAGATTCATGAAAACTTGCTAAATTGAAGAATGGGGGGTAGTTTTTGCTAGCAAAGACCTAGGGATCTATGCATGGGGGGTGTTAGGAAAGATCATCTGATGTTTCCTATTCCTGTACATAGATCTGTGTTTTTGCTTTCTTTTCTCTCTCTCTTTCTCTGTGCAATGAAAAACCTTGCTTCTTGTGCCAACCTTTTTCCTTTGCTTAGTTCTATGACTTCTGGCTTTGAGCCTGCTTCTTTCTTGCGAGTAGCTCTTAGATAGGGACTTCCCAAGATATCTGAAGTTTTACTGCAATTTCCGAGGCTAAGCCTACACCTGAAAGTCTACGCCCATTGAGCTATCTACCTTTTCCATTCCATGTCCCTGAAACATGTTGTATGTCGACTTGATGTCTCGGAAAAGCTCCATTGGGTTGAACAACGCGAGCCAAGCATGAATCCCCAAGGTACCACCCTGATAGAACTTTGCGCGGGGAGTGCCGCTCTCGCTTTCAATGGCAAAAAGATACTGCAGGTTGCTAGCATCATTGAAACCTGTTGTTGTGTATGGCTTGATGGAGTAGGCGTAGTAGAATAAGAATGCGAACGGAACCACTTGTAGACAAATAATCATCGTGGGCAAGCCGATAATGGTGTCTGCATAGCTCATGGTTGAAGAGGGCTCAAGGGCGCCAGTGGAGTCAAGAATCATGAATATTATCTAATATGCGTTACGGATTCGCCGCTTGTGGAATAACACGTGTTGAATGGATAGATATAGCTGACCTGTTCTAAGAACTCAAGACCGACAATCATCTTGAATGCCAAGAGCTTTATCATAGGCTTGTGTTGTTTCATGTGGGATTGGAGATTGCCGTGAAACCGGAGGATATTGACCATTGCAAAGGCAAGTGATATCACCGCAATAGCGGTAAGCTAGACAGAGTGTTAATCACCATTCTCAACTTGAATTTACCAAATATACTAACCCATAAGTGAGCAAAATAAGCCTCCTTCCCCTTGAGGCAGAACATTCCCTGTGCTTGCGTAATGCTTTGAACAATCGCAAGAATAAATGTGACAATGGGATATTGTAAAACAAAGAGCCAGGTCGACTGCGAAGAGGAGTCAGCTCAATGTCGCAGTATGGAGCAAGTATGAAACAACCAACCTTTAAGCGTGATAGTCCATCTGTTGTGTTGGTTTTGCTATACCGCTTGAGCACCCTCGTGGATGCAAAGAATTCAGCTCTGTGTGAGTCATTGGGAACAAAAAAATCGCAAAGCAACATGAGAAACCAATAGAGGGCAACTCCTTGGAAAACCTTTGTCCATCCAACCAGATAGACATATGCGTTAGGAAAGCACACCGAAAGAAATGAGTAGATCGTATACAATGGGAACAACGTGGCGATTCTCATGATTCTTCATACGAAATTTGTCAGTGCCTGTGTATTTTTTCTGGTCCTGGATAAAGCTTGTTTCAAGTTGGACTTACTTTAGCTGTTGATTTGGATCGCTTAAATGCGTGGCATGTCGAGCCATAGTCGTAAAGATAATCAAACAAGTGACTCCAGTACACACCCCACAAAGTATCATGTTGAAGTGGTGGAATGTAAAGTTACCGACAAAGTTTTCAGATGCATCTAGTCCACAGCAACAAATTAGTCTATTGGCTTCGACAAAACACCATTGAAATTGAAATGCGCACCAGGGATCAGATGCTCTGGCATAGGGCATGTAGCGGCTTTCCCGCCAGCACGACGATACAAAAAATTTGCAGTGTCCATTCTGACTCGCAAAAATCTGCTGAAATGGGCCTCTGGGGAGGATTCTTCGATGGTGAGCACTACCCTCGGAGCCAATATCTTAGTGAAATCGCCCTGAATAAGGATTATTCGAAGAGGAGGCTTTCCAAAAGCTTTGGAATGAGTAGTAGACAGATAGCACATGGAAATTGCCCATGTTTATATACATACCTAGGTACTTCATCATCTGCGAAATTCAGCCCCGTTTAGTCTCAGCCTTGCTGTTAATTTTAGGATATGATGTACTCCCGATACTCAACGGAGAACTGTCAACTGCATCTAGACGTCATGATGTCGAGATAAGGAAAAGGATCTGGGGGAAGCTCCCAAAATTCACCGATTTTGTTGAAGATATACGCCGTGCATCGATGGGGGCGTTTTGGGGCAGACAATGCGGCTACATGGCGCTCGTTCTCATTGGTCGAACGTCGCAGTTACCAAAAGGGGCTTAATGTGGCGTCGGGAGCGGGTGCACGGCCCCTCGAGCTAAATCTTATTTCGCCAATCACATTCCTGACCCTTTCAGCTCCATACGTGGCTATGATCAATCGAATAGCATCTGGCTCCTTTTTTCGGTAAGTGATGCAGATCATTCTACTAGCTACATACAGCCAGTGATTTTTTCTCCCACTGCTACGTGGACACAGCATATCGGTGGGGACGATTGGTGCCACGATCATGTTCTTCCGATCGTCGGATCAGTCAAGCCCACAGATGGTGATCCCCACGGATCTGCACTCTCGATTGGTTCTGGACCTCGGAAGCTTGTACATTCTTTGCTCAGTTTACAGCACAATATCCGGGAGCCCAAAAGCGTCCACGGTTGTGTTTAACTGCCATCCTCGGCCATTCCGAGCACGCCCGGCGGTGAACTTATACCGCGACAAAGGTTGATGATCAACTACCTAGGTATCAAGTCATGCTCCCGAGTTATTGGGCTTGTATCTGATTATTTGATAGACCGCGACTCGGACGCACGATAAGTATTACCTAGGTACTTTTGATATCTTTGCATGAGTGCTTCGTGTATCAACCGATACCTAGGTAGCACCTCGCCGCTTGTATTTTGTTCAATGGCTCATCATACCTACCTAGTAAGTACCAATAGTCACCAAAAAGTCAAGTTGCTCAACCCTAGCAGCCCTGTAGAGCTCATGTTGTACTAGACACTGTTTTGGCATCAAAATATATAGCTGTAATGGGGTCATTCGCAGTGCTTTGGCTACATCCCTCCGTGCCAAAAAAGCCCGTTGATCATCATTCTCGATGAAAAAGCTAGAAGAATGAGGGGAATATGGTAGACGGCGACTGCGGGTTGTACCAGTAGGAAGTTGAGGTGACATCGATCGCTTGGCTGAGAGGGCTAGAAAGCAAGAGAACTGAGCAAAGGGGAAGAAGAAGAGATCAGCAACCATGTGCCTCATCTCGAACACCCCCCATGAGCTGTGCTCAGATCTAACCAAATCACTTGGGAGATGGCAAGAACGTGCAGCGAAACAGGGGGAAAACGGTCTCGAATTCCCGGCAAATAACACCCGAGACACCACCTAAAAAGCCCGAGAATTGCAAGGAATGTGTGGAACGATAATCAAACTCGCCCCCTAAGGAACACACGCGAGGGCTAGAAAATGTAGAGCATTGACGAAAAAATCGATGTGTTGGGCAGTTGAAATCGCAAACGCTGCTGTGTTGTTGAATATTTCGTGTTACTAGCTCATGCCGCAGTTGGGGCTGCGGGTGTAGTCGATATTGCTGTAACAGGTTGATGCAGTCGACCGGCACAGATGCAGTCTATGACGCAGCTCGTGCTGCGGGTTGATGAAAAGGTTTGGCGTTTACCAGGTCATCGGTAACACTTTTGTACTCTAACATGATCCCTGCTATCAGACCAGAGTTTGATCATATGACACTTAAGTGCTGAGCTAAGGCTTTCTTCAGAATGATCTTCCTAGATCACTGGTTGCAGTAGGTTTGGGGGTGAGCTCGGGGCTCTGGATAGCGTATGATGACTCCGGGTTAACCACAGATGGGGTGAGGTGTCAGGGAATGTGCGATGACCTAAACGATGCCTGTGAGGTTTTCGTGATATTGGAGATGCTCTGTATAATGTTGTGAGACCTAACCGATGAGGCTCAAGATGAGGCTCTGCTGGCGGGTCTCGAGCGGGGCAAGTGAGGTTGTTGACTAGTTAAAAAAAAAGAGGCTGATTGGGTTTCGGTAAAGATCCCAATCAAGCGAAGGGCTCATGACCTGATAGATGGCAGTTGAGAAGAGATCAATTGATTGAGAAAGCTAGAGAGCAAGCAAGAGAACCTTGGAACTGAGCAAAGGGGAAGAAGAGATCAGGAGCCATGTGACCTAATCTCCAACAAAAAGGCACCTGGGCACCTACATCCATCGATGTTGAAGTTGAGGCCGTGAGGTAAATATTTGAGCTTGGCGACAAGTTGCGGACCCAGTGGAGAAAGCCACACGGAATTCTATGCCAGATTGTAATTTATAAGTACCTCAGGCTAACCGAGCCGTGGCTGAGGCTGAGGCTGAGGCAGTGTTAACTCGAGGACCGACGGAATGATTGCGCTTTTTGTTGTACAGTTGAATCTGAATCTTTCGCCCTTTGAATCTGGTTGTAAACGCTGTCGATGTCTATGAATTGGGGATTTGACATGCGTACCTAGGTAATTATGAAACCAGGGTGAACTATACTTGAGATGAAGGTTGAATCTGATTGGGTCTACGAGGTACCGGTAGAATCCGATTGTGGTTAGTACACGCAGGGTCTAACCGTGAGCTATGCAGTACCGATATGAAATATGCCCGGAATAGTTTGCCAAGGGCGCTTGTTATATTTGAGAAGCATAAGCCGCATATATGACGGCCCAAGTGGTTTACGAGACCCACTATTTTTGTAGCTGATCCTTCCGTTGTTCTGTTACGGCTTGTAAAATACAGAAGGGGCTCAACTCAGGTGGGGCATTGCCCTATGCACGGTGGCTTTGTCCAAATCAGATTCCCTTTACCCAGGAAGAAAGCGTTTGTTCGTAACATTTTTGAGGCTTTCAATGGTCCCAAAGTACTGACATTCTACTTTCGGCAGCATTTCAAAGTTTTAGTTTTCAATGCAGGGTCTATTTACAAGGTAGAAAATCCACATACGCCAACACACCTATGCCAAGGCTAATGCCCGGGCCGTCCCTGGAATTAATACCCACGCGCCGATGTAACATTGGAAGACTATAGTGTAAAGTTCATCTCTTCACGCAAGACCCCTAATTTTACCCACTTTCCACTTCTGTTTTCTTCTCCTCTAAAGAGATCATACTGTTCTTGTCCTTCAGTAACCTTTCGTCAATACAAGCCGCCCTCATCTATTCTTTTGAAGTTTTCTTTAATTTCTGTCTTCTTGCTTATCATGTCTAAGGATCCGTCACGTCCGCCGTACGGATACGCCGTACGCAGAGAGAAAACCTGCCTCGCAGGAGAAGGCCTGACTGAAGCATCGTATGGTTTCGTCCGATGCTGCCCCAGCGGCTCGATCGCAAAAAACAGTAACACAGGCAGGTGTTGTCCGACTGAAAAAGATTGCAAAGACGAAATCAACAACCCACCACACTGCGCTGACGATAGCTGGGATCTTTACAAAAGCCTTGATGGTGGACTTTTCTGTTGTGAACAGGATGTAGTCGGGTTCAAGTTCGCCAATGATAATGCAGTTGGGTGTGCCGAACGAGACTCAGTTTCAGATGCGGTGTGGTTTGATGTATTCACACGTAAGATTCAGATCTTACTTACTCGACATGAGCTCCTATTGATATAATTAGCTTCGAACTCGACATCTAGCACCTCCCAAACATCGAGCACCTCCCAAACATCGAGCACCTCCCAAACATCGAGCACTTCCCCAACATCGAGCACCGCCCCAACATCGAGCACCGCCCCAACATCGAGCGACTCCCCAACTTCGACCAGCTCCCCGACGTCCAGTGGCTCTTCTAGCTCAAATGCTGGCGCTATCGCAGGTGGCGTGGTTGGTGGTGTGGCCGGGTTAGCAATAATCTTGGCCTTCCTTTGGTATTGCATGCGTCGTCGCCGACAGAAGCAACCAGATCAAGATCTCACACCCGTCACCGAAGCATCGATGGGCCAATACCGAGATGTCCAGGCCTCGCAAAATCCGAGCGAGCCAGGCAGCTCTGCGACCAAACCAAGCGAGTTAGACGGTCAGGGTTATGTGTCAGAGCTACCTGGCTACAAGGATAATACTCCCTCTCCCCAGGAGTTGCCAGGAAACCTAAGGACTTGATGACCCTCGTTTGAACACTCTAAGATACCCTTCTTCGGTCACCTCTGTGTATAATCATTTTCACCTATCTGGTGTCTTCTTCTTGCCTTCAAGTTTATTCATCCAAGTTTATTAGCCAAAGACGTGCCCTCTAGCAAAACTGTTTCAACTGATATGGTTTGATCGTCAATTTCAAAAGAGTCAAAATGAGGCTACTTCATGTTAAAAAGCGTCTAGTACTGCTTTTGGACAAACTACAAAGTTGACTCATTTGTCTTTCTCAGCCTCCGATGTTTTCGAATTGTGCACAATACCCAGTTTAGAAGTTTTCTTATGCTCCGCAATTGTGACCGGGGGCCGGGCCATGCTTCAAAGGTGCCAGAATCCTAACTGCATTGATACAAGTGGGATGGAGTGGACGGAAGCTCATTGTTGATCTATCCCTTTGGTCGGATACTACGTCCGCCAAGCCAAAAGTCTCACGACACCGAAGTACAAGGCTGATTCACGCATACACGCTGAGCGTGGTAGAGAATAGAGAGAACGCTTGGTCATTTTCGCAAACGTTTCAACTACATTAGTTCGATTTTGGCCCCATTATCAAGACCCCCGGGGGCCGACATAGCGGATAAGGGGACCCACAGGGGGCAGCTGGGTCGATTAGAGCCTAGCCCGAGCCCTGCCCCATTACCGCATCCCGGGGTCTAGTCCTCCGAAATAGCAAGCCTGGGACGTCTACCTTTCTGATGTGATAGGAACTGTATTTAGGTATTAACGCTCGATGCTCTCGTTTATGAATCCTGACTACCTAGGTACAACATGACCGGTTTTTTCAGGGTTGCAGACAAGATATTAATCATCATTCAAGGATATGTATTACATCAATCAAGCTCCAACAAAACTTGGAAGTTAACGAAAATAAAATGAACAGTAACATCTTCTTGCTTGTAAGCCCCTTCCAAAGTTCAAGGCTGTTGTGCACGGCGTGGAATCCGATCCGTATATTCAATGCAACTCACCCTTCGAATCTCCAGACGAAGAGCTTGGGCGAAAGTCGCCTCTTTGGCCCCCATATTTACCTTTTTTGCCCCTCCCGACAGATCCTTCGTTGTCTGAGCTTAGTTGTTCAGGGGGCGTTTGAGGTCGACGACGCTTTAAAGCCCCCGGTCGTATTCGATCTATCGAACATTGCTGCTGTGTCTGCATCTGCTGCCGTGCTTCAGCACATGAAAGAAAATCGCAAAGCTGCTTCGATGTGATGAGAATCTCGCGATGAAGACCCACTTGGCCACGTGAAAGATCCTCTGTCGCGAAGTCCCTGAGCCTTAGTCGTAGCGCTGTGCCTTCGGTTGCAAGTCCAGAGTTTGTTCGAAAAGGCTGTTCAACAATTAGAACGCAATCACCAGATGTGTTTTCCCATAATGGACCGTACCTGTGCTTCTATCGCCACGGCGGCCCGAAATTCCTCCACACCATTTACCGTTGCATATTCTGGTCGCCATGTAGTAATTGTGGCTTCTCTAGAGCCCTGGTAATCGATATACAAAGCAATCACCACGTTCACACTCCCGTCAGTGTTTAAAATATAATCATCGGCCAGGTAGGAAATCCGCTTGCTCTTTCGTGAATAGCATACCTCCAGGATTACACCGGGGTAAAGGGCCTGCCAATGCCCAAATGAGGCATCCGGTTCCCGTTTCGAGAATGTGTGTTTACCATCGTGCGTGTCTTCGGGTATCAAAATTCGGGATGTAGCAAAATGCTGGATCTGCTTGGCGAAATTGGCGGTAAGTCCGTCAGTTTCCTGGAGTTGGCTCAGTTGTTTGAGTATTTCATCCGCTATCCTTGCGCAAAATGTATCATGGACAGGACTTGGCATCCGGATTGTCAGACAGCAGCGACGGGGATCGTAATCGTATCTGTAATGATTAGACACATCTGCTTCTTCATACCGCAGTACCTACCGTATTTTGTCTTCCACATAGCCGCGAAGGTTTTCATCAGCATCAAGGACACCCAAAACTTCTAGATAGCCGTCTGGTTTGAGCCGGATTTCCCACCAAGAGCTTGGCCGGTGATTGGCACGATGGAGCCGCAAATAAGTGACCACGCTTTGGGCACTTCTCGATAGAGGCTTGTGTTCCGTCGGCGGTGGTGTAAAAGGGGGCTCGAGAACATTTCTTGATGGGGTGATGCCAGATGCCATGGACGTGCGCCAAGCTGTTAGTACTGGGGGATTCGGAGTGGTTTGTTTGTCCCGCACCCAGAGGATCCCCCCGGGAGTCACGTGAGGTGACCAAGTTGCCCCGGGGCCTGGGTGGACCTGACCCCGGAGTAGGTGCCCACAGGTGGACGCCCGGGCGTGGGCCCACCTGGGTACTGTAGGTGTACGGGAGCGACACGCGACGGTCACGTGCTACGAGCTCCAGGGCTGGACTTGGGCTGTCTCGTCGCGGCTCTGCTTGCCCAAGTGGCACAGCCCTCTGATCTTCGCTGCCTCCCCGCTTGAACGGCACAGTAAGGACTCGGCTTCATGACATTCGACATTTGAATTCTTCAAAACTCAGCAAGAGATTCAAGTTGGCGACAAAAGATATTTTTGGATACTCAATGAATGTTGGAAGTAGCATTTCATGCAAATTTCACGATCTGAGATCGCTGACCCCTAGTTGCCTCCCCAGGCTGGGATTGTCGTGGACGGCAGTAATTGGTTGGCAGCATGCACAAACCCCACTGTCGGCGCTTCAAGTGAGCTCGACGCAGAACACCCTCAAGATGGCGGGGGCTGGGTGTGTTTGTCCTCTTTTTGTATTCCACAACTCCAGCTGCTTGAAAGTCTTTCCTACACCACAGAATGACGGTCGAAATATGTCATGCAAAACGACCTACCCACACGAGCGACTTGATCGCATGTCTGAATCAGCCAAACATCGGAGAAAAGGAACACGCTGCACTCAATGAGATCAAGGCACGATGGTGCAAGAGTTCACCAACGACTCTAAGTCCCTATTCTATTGGAACGAAGCTTGCATGCTTTCGGAAGTGGTCACTGAACGGGAATTCGAAGAGCTGGTCTACGCTTTTTCATATGCGATCACCGAAGGTGCGGCCGACGGGCGACCAGTCAACCACGACTTGTTGAGATGCTTTGCAAGGTGTTTGCGTCAGAGCAAACACAAGATTCCTTGCGAGAGGGCGCGTTTCGGATCTGTGTTGACTGGTCTCAACACACACCTCACCGTGACAGTACGCGCGAATGACCCGCAGACGATATATTTCTTGCTTTGCGCCGTCAGCATACTGCTTGACACCATGGTAGATATCAAGTTCTCTGATCTTGAACGGGAGTCGCTCCATTCGCCCCTCAAAAAGACGCTCGAAGACTTGGCCGACAGCAAAGAGCCCCGAGTCGCCCAGGCAGCCCAATATGCCTCTCAAGCCTTGAGCCGTGTGCCAGATAATGAAGGGCCATGGGAAGAGTTCTTTCGCGTCAGCGGTGACGCCATCCAGGCTGCTGCGACAATCAGTGGCGGAGTAGCCAAGCTTGACCCCTCGCAGGTCATTGATGCCGGTCCTGATCTGATCAAACTTCTCACTTTCTTTTCCAGTGTTGTCAAGGGAGGCAAAGAGATCTGGGAGACCCGCGAGGATCTGAAGCAAATGGCCAAGGCCATGCGGGATGTTTCCGAGCGAAAGGGCTGGTACGATGCTCTGCGTCAGACAGATATCTTGATTCGCGCAGGTGCCTATGCTGGCCTGAAGATGGTCCTGCCGAGCTTGAAATGTCTGGGCAAACACCCGTTCTGGTGCGGACTATATTCGCAACTAGAACAACACTGGATCTCAGGGCAGAGACACAGAGAAGACATCGAACAATTCGTCAAGTGGACTCTAGACGAGAAAGCTCTAACAGACCACTGGGCCAAAAGTGAGTCTGTGCGGCACTGGATTGGCTTCATTGCCGACTCGCTTCATCATCCAGAGTGGAAAGATCTTGTCCCGAAAAGGAAAAGTCGCTTGCCCTCAAGGCTTACCCGCCGTACTGTTTCCAAGCCACTGCTGAGAACGATTCCGCAGGAGGGTCATACAGAGGGGGTTTGGAAGGCCTCTCGGCTTTTTGATAAGGCATTTGTATCCTGCAGAAAGGCACGTCTATTCTATGCGGGTACTGTGCTTGCTCAGCATTACACTGATGATAACCACAGCTTGCTTCACCTCAAACGTCTCTCGGGTGAGGATGTGCCGATGAGTCGCTGCTATGTCAATCTGTCCCTCATTAAGCATGGAACTAGGAATGATAAGGATTATCAGCCGATGGTCTCACTCCAGAAAAGGCTCCAAGCCGAGTCTCCACAACCAGCGACAAAAGTATCTTTGGCAGACCTGTTCACTCCCAAGTTACTACGAAGCAAGTCTTATGGGAAACCTCAACGCATTCTGATTCGTGGCCGTGCTGGAGTGGGAAAGACTACTTTATGCAAGAAGATCATCTACGACTTCCTTCATCATGATCTGTGGGCATCTGAGTACGAACAGATTGTTTGGATTCCGTTGAGAAAGCTGAAGAATCACAAATCACTCGAAAGCTTTCTAACGGATGAAGTTTTCAAAAAGGTTTCATACGGCGGCGATTTGCTGGAAACACTCCAAGAGTCATTGAATGACCCGCACAGCACCGGAACGTTGTTCATTCTCGATGGCCTTGATGAGATAGTTGGCTACCAGCTACCAGGCTGCAGCCTCATTGAACTTTTTCAGGATCTCTTGAACCGCAAGGACGTGATAATCACATCACGGCCACATGCAGCGTTTCCTTCCGGTCTTGATGCATATGATGTCGAAATCGAGACTGTGGGCTTCAAGGATTCTGAAATCACTTCCTACGTGGATCATTTCATTCCCCAGGATGGCCAAAGAGTCGAGATCATGAAGTTCATCAATCAGAATTGGGCTTTGAAAGGATTGATGCGGATTCCTATCCAGCTCGATGCGCTTTGTTTCACTTGGAACGAAGCGTCTGCTCAGCATGGATCTTTGGCTACAATGAGCGCACTTTATTTGAGAATTGAGACCAAGTTGTGGTGCAAGGACATGGTTCGAATGGGAATCACAGTTAATGGCCAGCCATTGACTGATCACACGGCCGCTCGTTACAAGACCCATGGACAAGCATACAAAGTCATGAAAACACCAATCGATCTTGTTAGATTCATGGCTTTCTTCGGAATGTACCACGGCATCACTGAGTTTACATCGGAGGTTCGCACCCGCATCCACGATATGGTGGGAGGAACAACCGACAACGACCTGGATCACATTTCCTTCCTCCGCAGCTCAGACAGATCACTGGCCCATCGAGATCGAGATTACTACTTCCTTCACCTGACCTTTCAAGAATATTTTGCAGCGCAGCACTTTGTACAATCCTGGAAACAAGCTGGCTGTATACAAACCTTGAGCCGGGACTCTGCCAAAGTTATCGAAATACCAGCGAGTGAATTCCTTGACCAAAAAAAGTACGACGGACGCTATAACATCATGTGGCGGTTCGTCACTGGAATCCTGAAAGTTACGGACCACCAAGAGGAAGAAGAGTTCTTGTTCAAATTCCTGGGCCATATAGCAGCAGAGCAAGTCGGCCCATTTGGGCCTCATCTGAGGCTTCTCGCGCATTGCTTCAGTGAGACTAGCGAAGAAGAAGCTAGCCCTAAGTTAATGGGGCTCTGGCAAAAGACAAACGATCAGCTTTTCCGACTCTTCTTGTATATGTTGTCTTTCGGTGAACTCGGACTCGATGAAGATGAAGCTGAGTTCCAGCTTCCCGATAGCATTCTCCTGTCAATTCTCAAGAACGGAAACTCCGAGTACCAAGAAAAGATCATGAGGTTGATCATACTACGTCAAACCTTGACACCCAAAGTTTGCAGCGCAGTGATTGATATTTTCAGATCTTCCAAAACCTCGTCATTGGCCCGACTGACCCAGAGAATTATCGGTCGATGCCCCGACTTCTTGGACGCAACTCTGATTGCAATCATCAAAAGTGGAGGAGATTTGGCCTATTTCTTTGCGAGTCTCACGTCTCGGTCAGCTATTTCGAATGAAGTGTTGGAAGCGGCGTTCTCATTTGGCTACCCCGCTGCGTCATATCTGCTTGGGGAGCAACGTCATCTTCCTGAAAGAGTTCTTCAGGGATTGACCACTAAACTCTCCAATGAGTCGGCTGATGACCGCGCGGACGCTATTCGTGCTTTGAAAAACTCATCGTGCAAAAAGGAAATCCTCAATTGTATCATTGGTGAGTTGGATGGTCCTTGGACTAAAGCGAAAGAACAAAGCTTGAATTTCCTCCGCGCTCAGCCAACGGTTTCCCCTGAAGTGCTTCTCAAAGCTACCCAAGATATAGAAAATATGGATTGGATCGAAGAGCGGACTGTAATACATCTGTTGGCAGCTCATCAGCCTCTGTCAGGAGATATAATCGACCGAGTTTGGAGTTCTTTGAGCTGTGCAAGGACTCCCGTCGACATGATCTCCCAAACAGAATCTGTTAAGATTTTGTTTCACCACGGCTCCTTCTCTGAGGCTGAATCTCTGACACGATTTCTCAACTGCCAATGTAAAGACACATTCGCGGTTCATGTGGCAATTGGTTGCGGCCAGCGTTGTTTTCCGCCAGATTTCGTTATCGACCATGTTCTTTCTGTTTTGAGTAGACTGATGTCACTCCACGGCCGAGAAATTTCCGAACGTGACTCTTATTTGCGCAAGTGCATTCTACATGTCTTCCGACAAAATCCTCTGCCAGATAAGGCTCGGGAATTTTTGGAACGAAATTACGCAACTTGCCCGGAACTAGCCATTAAAGCTCTGTCACATCAGACATCGCTGCCAAAAAATATCCTGGATGATCTTATATCCAGGATTCACGCCAAGAAAGAGCTAGATGCAAATGACATCCATCTCTTTCGACCCCTATCACACCTGGTGTCTCTGCCAAATTCCACTTTGGAGAAAGCTGCCCACTTGCTTCGATTGAGGCTGGACCCAACTTTACTGGAGCTTTTCCTCAATCAGAGTACTCTTTCGTCAAATATTTTGACCTCTCTTCTGGCCAGCTCCCTACCTTCGGATGAAGATTCCTACAACGGTCAGTTCGCCAGACAGCTGATCGAATTTATTTTGGTGAAGCATCCCGGCATTGACATCTTCCTTACCTCATCAAGCCCAGATGAATGGGTAAACTTCTTCGGATTCCTCCTTAGCGCAAGCTTCCGAGGATATGTCTGTTTCATCCATCAAAATCATCTTCACATCAAAATTAAGGAGCGCTCGGTGCATATTAACATCGAAGGAGACGAGCAGCGTCGGAAATTACAGATTGCGCTTGATTCTGTGCAACAAATGATCCAAGACGAAGTAGATGCTTACAGCAAACAATTTGGCTCCTTGCCGAGTCTTGTTTGATGCATCTTCTTCACTACGAATACGCTGGGGTATAGTGGACAGGGGGCGGATGTAATTGAAATTACACAATCTAGGCCTAATTGGGACTAGTGCCGAATTTGTCAGGTGGCAGAAAAATTAGATACCAGTATTAGCCCGTACGACAGATCGGGCAATTGGATGCCTCAGGCAGCAAAAGTTAGCAAACGATGCAAACATGCCATTCCATACGTCATACCTTCACCTCCCCCCGCATTTGCTCTTCTCTTTCTACACCGCTCCCTACACTTTCGCTGCCCGTGCTGCTCGCCGCCCCCGAGGTAAGTCCGCTGCCGCTGCCGCTGTCACCGCCGCCGAGTCTGACTGATGCGATTGCAGCCACAGGCAGTGAGGTCAGGCTCAGCGCCAGGAATCTAGTAGTTGCGGGCATTTGTAGGGGGGCGAATAGCCTCAGCTCGGAGGGGGGAGGGGGCTCAGGCGGCAAAGTAAGCTCAACGCCTGGAATCTGGTGATCCCGGGCATTTGTATGGGGACGAATAGCTTCATAAATTTGGAACCATTTACCATACACTGTATAGGGCGGTGAATACTGTAATTTACACTCTTCCAAATCAGGCCTCAAACCCGTAATTCTAATTACATCCGCCCCCTGTCCATTATACCCCAGCGTACTACGAAGCTTCAAGTTGCTCATTGGTTCTTCGCTCATCGATTATGACCAATTCAAGAACAGACTTTGATTTTAGACACAGTCAAAGATTTTCAAGTCAAAGCTCGAGTCTTAGTCGATGCCTAAAAGCAGTCCGTCGCGACTGATGTAAAAGCAGCTTGGAACGACTGATGTAAAAGCAGCTTGGAACGACTGATGTAAAAGCAGCTTGGAACGACCAACTAGAAGGGGGAGAAGATGTTGGCCGAAGTCGGCTCTCGTGGCCTCTTGACTGGAAAGACAGATATAAACCTTGGAATAGGCCTACAACCAGGAGAATGGCTATGACATGCACGAATGAATGAATTAAGAACATTCTGTACAATGGCCGGAGACACTTGGCGCATGGGGCTGCTCATTCAAATTCACAACGACGCAAATTGAGATTTGATTGCAGCAACGCCATTTGCTTCAAGGTTGAGAATGATTGCTTTCGACTTCGCGAGGTACATCTACCAAGAGAGATTAGGGGCACTTGCAGCGATCGACTGAGGTTCGGACGATTCGGACGGCTCGGACAACCCTAACTTCGGACGTCGGAAGTGGTTGGAATCCGAGAAGCAAAACACGTATAAAAAATAGATGCGATCTCACAAAGCTCGGTTTTCATTCAATTCTCTTTGACAATATCCATTTCGCAGCAATATGTCCGAAAAAGCGTCAGCCAAAGATGACCAAGAACAATATCCATCGCCACTCAAACTGGCCGTGATCGTCACTGCTCTCTGTCTGGCAATATTCTGCATGGCGCTGGTAAATCTAACTCTACTTCTAAAACCCTCGATTCAATACTGATTCCCCGTTCTCTGCAGGATAATACCATCATCGCGACAGCCATTCCTCACATCACGGGTCAATTCCATGCGCTCGATGACGTGGGTTGGTATGGTAGCGCCTATTTCCTTACCACTTGCTCGATGCAGCTGGTCTTCGGAAAGCTCTACACCTTTTGCTCGATCAAATGGGTTTTCCTCTCAGCATTGGCCATTTTCGAAGTCGGATCTCTGGTTTGCGGTGTAACTCCCAACTCATTGGGACTCATAATTGGTCGGGCGGTGGCCGGGATCGGGGCAGCTGGTCTCTTTTCCGGTGCCATCCTCATCATTGCGACCTCGGTTCCATTGGAGAAAAGACCTTTGTACACGGGGATAGTTGGGGGTATGTATGGGATTGCGAGTGTAGCAGGGCCTTTGTATGTGAATCGACTTTGCATTCGTTCTCGCAGGAGCTAATATGGCATACTAGAATGGGCGGAGCTTTCACAGATCATGTTTCGTGGCGTTGGTGCTTCTTTATCAACCTCCCAATCGGCGCTGTGACATTTATCTTCTTACTCTGTTTCTTGCATTCGCCCCCCAAGGCACGGTCAAGTTTGTCCCTCTGGGAGCAGATCCAACAGTTTGATATCATTGGCACAATCTTCTTCATTCCTTCTATCATATGCTTGCTCTTAGCATTGCAATGGGGTGGGTCTGCTTATGAGTGGGGTGATGGAAGAATCATTGCTTTGTTCGTCGTTTTCGGGGTTCTCATGATTGTCTTCGTCGGTGTGCAACTCTGGCGACAAGAGAATGCCACACTTCCGCCCCGCATCTTTGCAAACCGGAATGTATGGGGAAGCTCTTCCTTCACTTTCTGCCTTGGAGCATCTTTTTTCGCCCTGGTGTATTATGTGAGTGTTTCAACATCATCTTTCCTGATCAGAGACTAAGGAAAGATAGCTCCCTATCTGGTTCCAAGCAATCAAAGGTGCATCAGCGGTGAAGTCAGGCATCATGAACCTCCCAATGCTTCTGGCTCAGGTGATCTTGTCTATTGTGGCAGGGGCTTGTGTGACGCAATTCGGCTATTATACCCCTTTCATGGTCATTTCATCTGTGCTCATGGCAGTCGGGGCAGGCCTTTTGTCAACCTTTCAGCCTGACACCGGCAGTGGGAAATGGATCGGCTATCAAATTATCTTTGGTGCTGGAGTGGGTACGGGCATGCAGCAAGCACTGATCGCCGTTCAAAGGGCCCTTCCACCCGCCGATGTGCCTATTGCAACAGCTACAGTCATGTTTTCGCAGACCCTTGGTGGGGCTGTTTTCGTTTCCGTGGCACAGAATGTTTTTACGAACGCCCTTTTGCAGAGTCTCTCCGGTATAGCAACTCTTGACCCACGGCAGGTCGTCAACATTGGTGCTACAGCCTTAAACGATCTTATCCCGGCAGACGTGTTACCACATGTCACTTCCGCCTACAATGACGGTCTTGTGGCTGCCTTTTATGTGTCGACTACTATGGGAGTATTGTCCTTGTTTGGGACATTGTTTGTGCAGTGGAAATCTGTGAAGAGTTGAGAGGCCCCTCTTCCCCAAATTACTATGGCTATGCTGTGGTCTACAACCATCACTCAACGGGATTTGATGAGGGAGTGGATGACTACTTCCAGTTTCTCATCTATCTGTTTGTGTGTCCTTCATTCATTTTTCATTTTTCTTTCTTCTAGATTTGTATTATTAAAGAGCGACTAGAGCAAGATATAATTAAAAATCGAGGGTTTAAATCCCATCTTGACGAGACATCTACTGATGGAAGGGAGAGGCCAGAGAGAAGTGATGGAAAATCCACTCAGATAGATGGTGAAGAAGGGAACAGCAAAGAAATGGCTGTTGAATATACTAGGTATCTGCTCAGTGGTATCGATTGCATCCGCGGAATCAATGCCTCAGTGAAGAGAAGAATCATCACCCCGAGCACACAAGGACAACTTAGAAACTGTCACGCATAAGGGATACATCAAACCAATCCAATGATGGCCGAGAGGTAAACAATTCCCATATCAGACTCTCTTCTGTACTGTTTGCATTTTCTCTGTTTGTACCATCGTCTAGTAAGACTTCCGTTTCAGGTCCTGCCGTATCTTGCGGAACAGTCTGCCCCATTAACGGATCACACAAGACGAGGAAATCGCTAAAGAGACTGTACACTCTGTGAATCCACTCGTTCGCATGAATAAACCGAGACATGCTTCTTGTAACGTGACGCATCAGGTCGAAGTCGGGTCTGTGTGAGGATGCAACTACGTTGCAAAATAGCACAAAGTATGGAGTGAGTGGATAAAGCAAGACGGTCCTGGGTTGTTTAGCAGATATTTGTAACGCGAGGGTTCCTGGCTTACCAAGTTAAAAAGGATGGATATTGATCTTCTGTATCCGGTTGTGTATCTTCGCGGTCCAGCATGGCAGCCAGAACAGTAAGTGCTTTCCGAGCTTTCTCAAGGCACCTGTCGTGATAGACACTACTCCACCGTGAGCATTTGAAGATATTAGCTGAAACTGCCGCTTGTGCGAATTCAGCCGCATCGAAGTCAAGTTGGAATCTTGACGGCACTGAAGCCCGAGTCTTCAAAGGTAAGTTGGCCTCACGAGTTTGGAAGGGGGAAGGCAAACTTACCTCTTTGATGAGAGTCAAGAGAGAATCAGCAGAGAATATAATTGCATCGATCTGAGATTTGTCTGCGACAGCATCTTGATTGAGCTGCATTTCAAGCACCACTTCCTGTATTTTCGCCATTTCCACCATTATTTTTACTGTTGTTTGGAGGGGATTGGCAGAGTGGACAGGGATCATAGAAACGGGATCAATGCGCAATTTTGGAAGAGATGGTTGCCGGACCAGAAGACAGCTCAAGACCTTGTCAAGGTAATAACACCAATAGAGACTGGCCTGGGTGTCATCGTCAAGCTCATCGGTTCTCTCCACTGCATGCAGATTAAGGGCAACCAGCATACGGGATGCAAATGCGGTGAGATTCCAACTATACGACATGTTCCCCAAGTATTGCATCAACATCGCCTGTTAAGTTAGCATTTTCTGACAAGAAGCAGGTAATGGTACATACGCCAGACAGAAGCGCTTGAATAAGTGATAGACTTGGAGATGACAGAAAGGGCAAACGACCCAGGGAAGCTAGTGCCACAAGCTTGTATTCACGTTCAGACTGTTTCAGTCTTTCACAAACTGCTTTGCTATAATGGTGTTGAGGAGACTTTATGAGAAAGAAGAATGCTTTCGTGTATACGCATATGCGGTAGTGAAGGGTTATTTGATCGTTTCCTTCGTTCTCGATCAAATAAAGAAGCATTCTCTCAAGAGTTGATCCTGTGATGTGATCGGGCCAATGGAACGTTTTAGCATCGGTTTCAGGTGCATCAAGGGTACCTGATTCTGTGGTTAGTGTGCAATGACTCGGCTCTGCGTCAGTCAATGCTTACTTGGAAGCATCATGTAGAGCAATTCAGGGGCAGTGGAAATAGACGGTAGATCCATTCCTGTGTCTGGTATATCCGGCATGGGCTGTGAACCAAGTGAAGAGTTAGAAATCTGGGAAACAAAATCCAAAGCCGACTTGAGCACATTTTGTCGATCCTTGGGCATGCGCTCATTGTGCTGGAGTTCGGTTTCGATGAATCGATGAGCTTCTGCAGTCCGATGTGAAGACTCGTGAGGTGTGTTAACCAGCGAAGGTGTGTTGACAAGCGATGAGAAACTCGATATCTCTTTGGACTTGCTCCGCTGGTTTGCCACATCCATCCGGGACAATGTTTCAGTTGGCTCTGTGGAATCTCTCGAGCGATCACTTCTGCTCGAAATCAATGATCCTGACCATGCGTTCTGTGATCTCTTGACAGACGTACTCGAAAGGATGCTGGGAACTCTTTTCAAGATTTTTCAATCTTGCCCCAAGGGCATCAATTCTTCTCCATCGTGAGATATTTGTCTTTCTGCCCAGGTCCTTCGATTACATACCTGGAAACGCGCGCGCGAAGCAGTCTTTGAGGACGGGTCCGACGGCATTCGGCATGGGCCTGTTTGCAGTTTTTGCAGTTTTCTGCACGGTCACATTTGACCTAACCGTCATACAATATTGTTGGCGGTCTTTCTCGAAGCATAGTCTAGAGTGAGAGACCGACCTTTCGTGCGTGGCACAAGTCACACTTTCGATGGTGACATCAGCGACGTGCAACACCTGGGCATTTTCAGGGCTGGATACTTACTGCTGGCCTAGTAAGAGGCCTTGGTTGACGTTCCATGATATTTGAGGATGTTTGGAAATCCTGCGGAGTACACGATCTGGAAAGGGAGGGTCTTTCGGGCTTCGGAAGTTCGGGATTTCGGATCAAAAAGTGGTGGATCTCCGGCCTAACTACTATCTTAAGTGAACCTTGGAAGTGAGGTGTCTGTTTGGTCACATGATCTTCTATCGTATGTCATGTGCTGTCATGTGCTGTCATGTGATTTGCTATTAAGGAATTGATTGGTTGAACCTTGGAATTGAATGGTGGATCCTGCTTGTTGTAGATATCTCCAGGAATCCAGGATTCCTTTACCATCTTCCTTCCTCATCTTTACCTACCTACCTAGGTAGGTAGATAGTTTTCATTGAATGTACACTCTGAATCTTCCAACCGAGATCCTCAGACCTGGCCACTCATGACAATATCTATGTAGTACTTGGATCTGAATTTAATCTATATTTAATACACTTTGTTCCTAATCAGAATGCTTTATCATCAACCTCAGCACTATTTTTAGCTCTCTTCTGGCTACCACCAGACTTTCAGATGCAAAATCCACTATAAATTGGCACGCCAAAGAGGTACTCCAAAAATTTTTCGTAAAGCATCTCAGCCTTACTACCTTCTTTACGCAATTAAGTCTAGATTAATAGATGAATTTCTCCAGATTCCTCTTTGGCGTAAGCTTCCGAGGATATATCCTCTATTTCTTCAATCAAAATCATCTTTATATTCAAATCAGAGAGTGATCAGTGTAAATTAACATCAAAGAGGATGAGCAACATCGAAAGATGAAGATTACGCTTGATTCTGCGCAACAAATAATCCAAGACAGAGTAGACGCTTACAGCAAAAAATCTGGCTCCCTGCCGAGTCTTGTTTGATGCATCTGCTTCGCTACAAATCTTCAACTTGGTCATTAGCTTTTAGGTAATCACTCAATCTTGGTGATGCCTGGTATTTCTTCCGAATTGTATACTTTCAATATTCAATTTGGACTTTCTTGGGCATATTGAACCCTACTAGGTAGTACCTATGCCAAGTATTACATGTCAGAATGGCATTCACCCCAGGAGGACATTACATCAACCTTAGTAGCCTTTTGACCAAAAGTAAATAGCTCTGTTATACACCAGGGTTCACGAATCACGATTCTTCAAAACCTTTCAGGTATACATCCGCCTCTTCTGCAGCTCGCAAAATTGTTTCCACATGGACATTACTTCGAGGCTTGAACTCAACTTTGTAAGGCAGTGGATGCTGTATGAGACCGTCCTCGTATGCGTCCAAATCCAAAGGCACGTTTTCGCCTGTCGTAGAGTGTTTCATGGGAAGAACTTCGAAGGCCCACAGCAATACTGCTGTGATTTGCCACTGAATATGTTCTGCCAGATGAATCCCAGGGCAAAGACGTTTACCAACACCATAGGCGTAGTGATCTACTAGGATTTAGATGAATTGTTTCAATAACGGGCACCACGATCTTACCTCGGTTCATGAAATTTGCATTGCCAACATATGCTGAGGCGAGTTTCTGGTGGTTGAGGAAACGATCAGGATTGTAAGTCTCTGGATCCTCATATCCACAGCCTTCGGAGTGCTGGATCGTCCAGGCCGGAATGAGGATAAGCGAATCTTTTGGAATCAGCATATTCTGATACCAATTGTCTTCTCTAGCACGATGTGGGAAGATAACAGGCACTCTAAGAGAAACGGTCAGTTTTTCACGTCAACTTGAAGGGCTGTAACTAACATAGGCTGGATTCTCATCCCTTCTTTGAGAATGCAATTGACGTAAGGGATGTTTTCATGGTCTGACCAAACTGGCAGTCTGGCGACAAGATTAGCAACAGCCCCCGTACACACGTCTAGCCACCATACCTGTGAGCGCCACAAGCGATGTCGATTTCGGCTTGTGCTTTCTGCTGTATAAGAGGATGAGCAGCAAGGTACCGAATAGATGTTAGGATACTTCCAGATGTTGTGTCTGATCCAGTACCAGTTAGAAACCCTAAAAAGTCGTTCAACTGCCGATCTGTTAGAGGAACATCGATAGGCTGGATCCCATCTAACAAAGCATCCGCTATGGAGACTCGCGTGTTGCCTTTTGCACGCCTTTCCTCAAGGCGTTGCCTGGCCTCTGCCCAGAAAGAGTCGACTTTTGCCTTCAGGCTCTTGGCGCGAGTCCTCCAGGGGCTCAAGCTATCAGGGAGGTATTTCAAAAAGGGAAACTGGTCGACAGGTGGATATGCGCCCGGTGTTATACCAGCGAAGAATTCATCAGATACTTCACACACACCGGAAGCCCACCAGCTGTCAAACGTGGGGGCCCTGAATCCCCAGGTAACTATGTCAAGAATAGAGGTCGTTGTGCGCTTTACGTGTTTGAAAAGCGCATCGGGGGTTGTGGCTAAGTCACGAAGCAGCACAGCGACCTCGGCTTCTTGGGTCTGGCGGAGGTTCCCTTCCACTTGGGCTGGTGAAAGACATGAGAATGTCACCTTCCGCTGTGATCTGCTATGAATGTTCGTGTCCCAAAGGGAAAAGCCGCCACAATCAATGATTGATATGACATGATCTTTTGGCCGATCAGAATATATAGAGCTCTTCTTCTCCAGCAGCTCATGGATTGCTTTTCGGTCGAGTAGGATGATGGTTGTTCCTGACCCAAATTTCAAAGAAAAAATGTTTCCATATTCCTGTGCCCATGCCTGAATTCTGCACAAGAGACTTGGTCAATGTTGGGGCTAGGTTCGGAATTTCGTGGGCTTACTTTTTATGGAACCCTGTCAAAGGTATCTGATGGAGATTGCCGAGTATGGGGACAGTTGGTGGACCTGGCGGTAGATACTTGGCGCGAGATCCTGCCCTCAGAAGCTTAGATATGACACAGAAAGAGAAAAGTATAAGCAAGTATGCCACCAAAGACGACATGATGTAGGTTGAAGTTTACCGGAAGGCAGACTGCAAACCTTCATCTGCGGGGTGTGTGAGGCACCTTTATAAAATGACCTTGGAAAGCACGTAATGAAATTGCTTCAGACCTCAAAATGATATCATTTCAGGACTTGGACTCTTTGGAAATTTTGGAAAAGTTGTTGCCGTGCGAAAGTGGTGATCGTCAATGCGCCCAAGAAGGAATATTAGACCCAAAGACGGACGCCCATAACCTTCAAGGTTGAACCTTGGAAATGCGAAGATCGATGCGTATTATCTTGGCCGTTCCAAAGTCGCCTGCAGTTCATGCGACCAATGTGAATGCAGTATGTATGCTATGGACTGCGTAATATGTGATATGTGACCTGGAACGCGCACCCACCAACGCACCCACCCACACACATACATACTATACTCCATATATGATTTTGTTTTACGTGCTGCCAGGTGGTACGTGTGTGATATTCCTCGGCGAAACCTGTACAGCTACCCGGGTGGACCACCACCTGGGCGTCCCATCTCACAGCCCTGTCATGAATCGCTGCGGACGACAGAGCTTTACAGTATTTTCCAAGGATATTACAAGAAACTAAATTATCAATGATCACCCGCTCATATTTCCATATCATTCCAAGTTGTTCACAGTGTCATAATGGCTTTGATACACCCCAACGATCGGTTAAGCCGCCAAGAGTTGATCACTCACAACTGTGTGGTATACCTGGGTATGGTATTAAACCAATGAAGGGATTTGGAGCAGATCAAATTACGGTCTGCTGATTCAATGGTTATGTTATTATGTTACTCTGGTAAAATACCGCATCTCCGTTCGGCATTATTAAAATACCAGTTCGCATCCCGAGCTCATCCTGCGTTGATAATGAGTCGTACTGTATGGCTCTTGGATCCATTTTGGGTCTCGGGCTCTCGTGAAAACACTTCATCAGACCTTCGACGCAGAACCTGTTCCATTAAAGGCAAGAGAATATCATATACGCGATAGATCAAATCCGAGATGCAACATCTATGCGATCACATCACCGTTGGGCCAACAGCCTCCAATTTCCGAAATCAAGTTAAGCCAGTTGGAGGATGTATTCCCAGCAATGGAGTATCCCACACCCAGATATTCCAAGGTTGAAGCAGGAGCTTCCTCATATCTCGATCTCTATGTACACGCTAGACCATTCTACCTGCAAATATATTACCTGGGCATCTCGAAACTTCCATGGTTCCATCTGTCTCTATTCCCAGCAACAGCCCTGGAGATTTCACGGCCAAAGAAAATTTATCTTGACATGTAGACAGCATATCCTAAACTCAGTAGGCCGAGTTATTCATAGCTAAGTTCTAAGAGGATACACAACTTCGGAAAATTTATGAATAGCGATCGAGATCTACCACGTGCGAGTTCACAATGCATCTAGCATTTCGTCATCATTCATTTTTGCCCAGGCGCCCAGCTGTGCTTATAAGGTGCACACCAATGGGGGCTTCCGAAAATTACATCGCGTAGCTGAGGTACTGCAAAATTACAAAGAGTTTCCAAACATGACCGTAAGGAGTATATTCAACCGAGAGAGACACCTTTCACTAACTTGGAATTTAGCGCCAGTTAATACAATACTATCATTCCAAGGTTGAGAAGATTGGTTCACGAGTCTTCGTCATATGCCGGCAGATAACCCTCGTCATCAAACAGCTCTACAAGGTGGTACCGGCGATGGGCAGTACACAACATGATCCACCCAGTGATAAATGTCCGCACTGGCTCAAGGAGATCATGATTAAGTTCCAAAGTTCGGTATGCGGAATCCATAACCTGTAATTTCTTTTAGCATGCTTGTACCATCTTCGCGGCATCCATTCCAAAATATGGGTTCTGATAAATGGGGGTAAGAAGAAGATACCTTAGGAGCATAGCCAACTAGATGTCTTAGAACATCCAAGTGGGACATGTCGTGTGTTTCAGCAAAGTTGGCCACAAAATTGCCCCTTTCCTGTCTGATAACAAACTCTTTGTAGTATGACAGGATGTCATTTGTAAAATCAATGAAGAGGACAAGCTCTTGTATAGCTGGGAAATACTGCATAAGGTAGGCTTCTTCCGGAAATATAGCTTTCGGCCACATCATGGACACCAGAATCTCAGCAGCGCCGACTTTCGTGCGTAAAAACATAGGCATAAGTCTTGCGGTGGAAGGAAAGTGGAAGTCTGATCGCTCCATTTCATGCTCGATGATGCGACCGTTCACGTAGTCAAAAAGTGACTTCATAATGGTTGAATGACAATATGGTCCATAGTAACGTGAGAGATAGCGGAGGTGCGTATCGAAGTTGGCAAGCAATGGGTGGTTATGACCATTGTTAAGGATAAAGCTGCAGTACTCAGTTAGCAGAGGCCTGGTTTTTAGGCATTTGCTGGCACTCACTTCTGACAAAAGCACCGTAGGTCATCTATAAAATCTTCGGCGATGTCGTCTACCAGGAACATGTAGAGTATCTGTACAGCGCACAGCACTTTGTTCTCGAAGGGCAGATTGGTGTATGCCTGATGCGTCAGGGTAACGGATAATTTGAGTGCTTTCTGAACCGGTTCTTCGATTTTTGCGCCCATGTTCAAACTCTTGAAATACGTCCACACGGCGGATTCGAGCTCAAGGTCTTTGGTAAATGGAAGGCTGCGGTCGAATTTGACAGAGTCAAGGAATTCCCTGATCAGTGACTTCACGACCTCAGCATGTGCGATGCCGTTGATCTCAAGACCATGGTACGCAAATGTGCTTTCCGGCTCGACAGAAACAGAGTCCATTTTGGTGTTGCTTCAGTTGAAAATTCGTCGTCTCACTAGGTATTTGAGTCTATAGCTTTATAAAAAAAGCTTTGGACCCACCTTGAAAGCTGCATGAACATAGATGATGTATCCATGGACTTGGGTACGAAGCTGCAAACGAGATTTCTGTCAAGATATGCAATATCATACGTAGGTGTTTCCTGCATCTGCCGTCACTACTAGGTATGTAATATCGGAAAGGTCGTTCCAAATCCTTGTTTATGTTACATGCGTGATGCCATCTTGCAATTTCGCATACTAGGGTACACACTGTTCAGGATCTACTTATGCAAAATAATTAGATTTTTGATCTTGAGCTATGCATAGCTGTCCAAGTGGCGATGCATAACCACCTTGGCAGTTTTCCTATACAAAAGCCGCTCTACTTACGCTGCCCAAGCCGTCGCCACTTATCTCATGATCATCGCATCTATATCTCCATGCAGGACTTTATTGTAGGTAGGCCACGAATATATCGTCATGCACCCACAAGCGCCGGATCACAAACACTGTGAGCTCCTATGGTGGCCCACCGAGGACCGCAGCCCAAATCCACCACAATCGAGAAATGGATTGGGCTTTTCGTTCTGGTCCTCGGACCCATAACACGGCTGAAGGCTTGATACTTCTACTTTAAGGGCTAGATGGGTGTTACTTGGGCTACAAAGAATATCCAATTGCCAATTGGAAGCATTTTTCGGGGCTGTTCAGTTACGTTCTGTTCAATTTTGGTCTCAAGGCTTATCCGTACATACTAGGTATTCAATGTTACTGTAATGCGATATTTCATAAGCGAATGTAGCTCAGAATAATCATTTTCTGCTTGAAGAATCACTCAAGCAGAATGCATTTTGATCACGGGTTTCGAAAAGTTTCAGCAGTGATAGAATTTCGCTCAAAAATGGCGGTTCTAGATATGGATCCCGTATCAACATGTTTATGATCCCATTGTCTAAGATATCTTATAATCCCGATGTCATTGATCTAGATCATTCATTTCCAACATTGAAACCAAGGCTTTTACTTCTCACCCGATAATGATTGAAACTTTATTGTACAAACACCTAGTCCGCAATGGGAAGTTGTGATACAAACCGGATTTTTATGATTGCTGGGTTACACTGCTTTCGATTTCCTTGCATTGCATCAAACCAAGTGTGATTGCACTTTGATCGACACGACGCCGCAGTGGAATGTTTTCCCGCGAAATGCGACCTCCGGACGGGATGATGACATGTCATCATGGATCTACCACGTGGATCAACTATACATTCGATTCAGAGTTTGTTCTTTCTTACCAGCGATCTGCCTCAAGATCTTGCAGGTTAATAACAAAATTTCCACCCGCTTGTTATTCTGTTCACTCCCTCCTCCAAGGTCAACATGGAATCTCTTCAAGGAGATGAACAATTCGACTACATTGTGATTGGTGCAGGGATTGGAGGCTCAGTGGTCGCATCTAGGCTCAGTGAGGATCCCACTCAAAGTGTCCTTCTGATCGAGGCCGGTCCTGACTGTGCGGACGACCCACGAGTCGAGATCCCAGCCCTGGTGACAACCCTGTATGGCGATGCCAAGCTAGACTGGGGATTCATGAGTGAGCCTCAAGAGCACGTCAATGGGCGACGAATTCCACAACCGCGCGGTCGAATGGTAGGCGGTTCATCGGCTTTGAATCTATCTCTCATCATGTATCCCTCTGACAATGACTTCCAAAACTGGAAAGATTTGGGGAATGAAGCATGGAGTCCAAAGATCATGGCTCCATACCTGCGAAGATTTCACAGATATATTGCGCCTGAGCGAGATGTCGTCGAACAACTGGGACTAGATGAGTATGTGAATCCTAGCAATCAAGGTTCCAGTGGGCCGTTGCCGGTTTCGTTCCCATCTTCATATGGCATCTTCAACCGCGCATGGAACGAGACATTTGCAAAGCTTGGCTGGCAAAATTCAGATGACCCTATTCTGGGAACAAAAATGGGCGGTTTCACCTGCCCTTTGTCCGTCGACCCTGAGACTTCAACTCGAGGGTCGGCAAATGCATATCGCCCAAAGCGATCGAATCTTGTTTTGCTCGCCGAGACTCGGGTTGAAAGAATTTTACTCACCTCGGAGTCTACGCCAGACGGATTGATCAACGCAACAGGCGTCCAGATAAACTGCCAAGGCGAACCGAAAGTGATCACTGCGAGGAAAGAGGTGATTCTCAGCGCGGGCAGCTTACAGTCTCCCCAGTTGCTTGAGCTTTCTGGTGTTGGGAATCCAGTAATTCTGCGCAGACATGGTATCCCAGTAATCCTTGATCTCCCTGGAGTTGGTGAAAACCTGCAAGATCATTATATTTCAATGATCAGCTACAAGGTTTCCAATGACCAAGTTTCAGGGGACATCATGAGGAATGCGCGCGTTGCACAAGATTCCATGGAACTATATCAGAAAACAAAAACGGGTCCCATGGTCGGAATGCCTGTGAGTGTGGCGTATCTTCCCCTTGTGGACCGCTGCAAACGCGCATCCCTGGAAGATCGCCGTCACATTATCAATGAATATCGAAATGCAACTACACCAGATGATAGCATATCTCGAGGTCTGGAAGCTCAGAATGAGATTCTTTCTCGTGTCCTCTGCGACGACGAAGAGGTTGCAGCTGAGTATATTTTCCTCCCGCTGCAACTGCACACAAACCCTGGCACCACGAGCATGGCCGAGTTATTTGAAAAGAAGGCGGACGGGAACTATATCAGCATTTTAGCCATGCTGTCACATCCATTCTCCAGGGGGGTCGTTCATATCAAATCACCAATGATTGACGATAAACCGAGTTTTGATCCAGGATACCTCAGCCATCCGTTGGACTTGGAGATACTGGCACGCCAGACGCAATTCGTGGAGCAGATTGTGCGGACGGAGCCGTTTCGATCCCTCATCCAGCCCGATGTCCGCATCCCGGATATAAGCACGAGTCCAGATCTATCATCAGATCTAGAGGTAGCCAAGGGTGTCGTCAAAGATCGGCTGCTTTCTTGCTTTCACCCCGCGGGTACCTGTTCGATGATGCCTGCTGAATTAGGTGGGGTGGTGGACGATCACCTGAGAGTGCATGGCACGACAAACCTCCGGGTTGTTGATGCTAGTATTTTTCCACTGGAGCCGACTGGTAATATTCAGGCAACTGTGTACGCAGTCGCTGAAAGAGCGGTGGATTTGATTCTGGGGAAATGAGATATGCGGATCACGGCAGTCTGTTGGGATCGAGTGGCTCCGAGGGCCTTGCCTTTCAGATCAAGTGGGATCCCATGGGGGGTCGTGGTAGGAGGGAAAGGGTACGCAAGTCTCAATTTGAGACTCTCAACTGATGCCTGAGGCGAAATCGCCCAGGTCCACGGGTGGATGTCTGTCTTTCCTCACCCACTCTGCATGCATGGGTTAATGCCTGTCTTTGTTTTGATTTCTCCACATCGTTTCCCGACACGCTTAGCCCAGTCCAATAGCCTATTTGGTCATACACATCAGTACAATTCAACCCCCTTCCAATTCGTGACTCGGCCAACATGGCTTATCTTCGTATGATATTCAGTCGGAATGAAACTAACTGTTCAAGTGGACGAGAAACAACATATGCATGTAAGAGAGAAAGAGACATGCAATAGATTTCGGTTCTGAATTCCTGACGACTAAAACGTTACGGATACCATCATCGCCGAATCCGGAACGCAAAGCACCTGGCAATGGACAAATGATCAAAAACTCTTGATTATCGCTATCTTCTTGGAAATTGAACTATCCGAAAGGTATCCCGCGATGAAAGTGAAGAAAAAATGTAACCAATCTTTCGGGAAGCCATTATTGATGAGATTATTGGCGTTCATCCGCAAATCGCCGAGTATATATGAAGCGGCATCAATAGCATCAAATTTATCGACATCAAATATTATCCTCACGTCGACCTTATTAGGTTTGGCACAGCAAATGAAGCGCTTGATATATATTCATAATAATTTTGTGGGTGATTTAGATGATTGAAAGTGAACAAAAGTGAATACAAGTGAGTGAACGTGAGTGAAAGTGAATAAGAGTGAGTAAGGTAGATCTCTTCGATGGAATGAAGATATCCTCTTACGAGTTTCTGTCTATTGAACAAATTGGTGAATATGAGCTCAGTTTGCTAGACGCGGAGTCATCATGAGAGAACAGGTGCCCAGGTAGCTTTCGAAGCTTCCAGAATCCCGGTTGGTACCCTCAAAACTGACGATCTGGTTGCCGACCGAGAGTTTGCGAATCTAGCCACAGTCCCTGATGATCGGCTGCTGGCATTCCGGAGAATCGTGATGTGCGCCAAAGACCGCAGGGGAGATGCCAAATGGACTCTGATCGATACCTAGGTATGAATACGGCTGGTAACACCCCAGTGTCACCCAAGGAGAACCGAGGACCCCGGCAAAGAAGGTCAGCTTCGACAAGGGAAGGAACATTGACTTTTTCAGCGAATTCATTGAAACTGTTGGGGTCTGAATCCCGTTCCTTCTTAGTTTGGCACTACTTCCCTTGGCTGTGCTTTCTACTCTGTGCTCCTCAACTTCCTCACTCAAACCTCTATCTCTTTCGAAACCCGTGCTCGTCCCATCTATGGGGCTCATCGATGCAGCATCCTTCGTGAGACATTACGGGGAGGATTCGTCTTCAAAGAACGGCCGGGAAGATCCTGTGTGCGCGGATAAACCCAAACAAAAAGGCCGAAACCCTCGAGCAACACATCAACCGTATGGAAATTAACCGTATGGTCGATGGGATGTTCCCGTCGGGCAGTTGTTGGTTCAGAGCGTTGAGCATCTCAGCACTGAAGTCAACTCTCGCTTTTTTTATCCCCCACACGAGTGGGAGTAACACGGACAACGAGTTCGGACCAGGGCTTTATACAACTGAAAGCCTTTTATACAGTCTACGATACCTCCGAGGCGGACTTGGAGTAACCATGGTATTCAAAGACCAGTACTTTCACGAGCTTCTGATAAAGCTACGGAGGGATCTTCCACGCGAAGAAAAGGCTGGTTCACAACCGAGAGAGAGCCACGAATCAAACGAGGGAAGAGCAAACTGGGAAAGAGAGCAAGCCATCTTGGGAGCAGCCAGGGTCAGCTGACTGGGTGTGCAACGGCTTCAGTTTGGCATCCCAGCCATCCGGAATGGGAGTTCTGAATGACAAAATGACTGAGCCGGCTACCCAGCTAAATTCAGAAGAGAGCGACGACTCTGATCTCGAAGATGGTGATACGGTCTTGACCCGAGGTTGGCAAAGAAACCCAAAAAACCTGGTCAAGCATGGTTTTCGTCCGGTGTGGACCTCAGAGGCTGGTTACCCAGAGGCCATTATCCCCTCCGATACCACGGAGTATTTGAACGAGGATTGAACATGCCGTATGTTTCAAACTCCGTGCCTTGTACATACCATGCTAATATACAGCTCCAGGCGGTGCATGCTTTGTGGGACCCCTGAGGACTCAGGAGCCTAGCCTGGCTGGTCGGTCTGGACGAACTTGTGGAGGCCGTTGATAGCCCCGCATTCACCATCACCGATGGGATCGAAGTTGTGCCGTCTGGCGCTGACCTGATGTGGGCCGTTGAAGACCACATGAGAAAGGGTTTATTTCCGAGCGCATTGCCGACCGAGTCTTCGAAGACCGACCCTGTACCAACTACTTTGATCGGTCAGCCCCCGTGCGTGAGCGAGACCAATGCCCAGAGGGCATCGCTGACACACCAACATTGTTCTCCTTGCGAGATATTACGGGTGTAAGTCTGTCACGTGCTGGCTCCCACCCTACCTAGGTAGATAGGGCCGTCGCCAGCCGTCGTTACGAATGGTAGATCTTCTTCTCTCCGTTCTTCGTCTCTGTCTGTAGGCTTTGTTCGTAGACTGTATCAAAGTCGCTTTCAAAGGTCGACAGGCAAGATCCTGTGTGCGCGGATCAAGCCACATAAAAAGCCTGAAACCCTTGAACGACACATGAACCGTATGGTTGATGGAATGTTCCTGTTGGGCCGTTGTTGGTTCCGAGCTTTAAGCATCTCGGCACTCAAGTCGACTCTTGCCTTCTTCATCCCGAAGACAAGTGGGAGTGACGGTGACAAGTCCACGGGTGCTATTAGGCAGTATACTAGAGTGCAACCGTCTTCACTTCATGTTACCATAACCTTGGAAGGTGTGGAAAGCAGGGCTTCCGTTTCCTCGGCTGTACTTAACTCACACTCCGGCGAGTGTGTGGGTGTATAATGTGATACCTGATAAGCACCTGGGTAAGGGATATCGCTCTCGGGGTCTATATGGTCTACCCAAAAGACATCACAACTAGAACAGGAAAAGGGAGAGAGAAAAGAGAGGTGTGGAGAGGGTGGAGTCGATATCGATAATCGCCTGAGGCATCGGCATCCATGGATAGTCACACCCCGCAGGTGATCAACAAACCCTCCAGCCCCAGGCTTTTGTTGTATATTTCTGCTTTTTGGTTTTTCGCTATGGTGTTTCGCTACTTGAAACCTTTTTACCAAGCTAAGTTACCTACGCTAGATTGCCTAAGGTTATGCTCTTCTATTCTCTATTAATACCTAGTAGGGATGGCTGTGCAATAGGGCCACGGTGTGATCAGCGCCCAGCTGCGTTGTAGACGTACGTGGAAAGATCAGGCATGTCTCAAACTCCTTTTAACCCGGGTGCAAATATGTACGTCATAGACTAGCTTGGAGCTCTGCGCGGGACAAATCGCAGCACTGCCCTCGTCTCAACAATGTGAGCGTCCCTTGCATCTGAGGCTCAAATGCCTCTCCCAAATTTCATCAATTGGACAAATGTTTACTCCGTACTACCGAGCGCAAACATCTGGTTTGTTACATGCAACCTATTGTATTCACATTGGTCTGTCGGAAATACATAGTATTCCCCATCAAGTGGACCCAGGGGCTGACAAGAGATAGAAACTAACCTGAAATGAGTATAAAAAGCAAACATACGCCAAGAGAGGGTGAAACGCGAAATGCAATGCGAGATGCCGTTTTACCACTGTAATTATGCTGGTTACATGGATTAACTACATGGCAAATTGACCAAATATTTAACACATAGATACGCAATAAGCAGAGTATGCGTGCACGATGCACCAACAGATAAGCCAGAAAACCCGAAAATGCAAAGAAATGAAAGCGAAATGGAATGAGGGAGCTGTATGTGCATTCTGACCCGCTGTCATCATACGCATACACCTGGGCAATACGTGTACGTGATAAGTATGCTCCGATTTACAGAGACAATTTTGGCACTCAGCCACAATCCAGCACCTGCGTCGTGTTTCTCGTCTATATTCTTCTTCCCTGGCAGGTTCCGCTCAACATCATATGCAATACCGTGCCAAAGGCTCTATGAACATGACAGCCACAACAATTGCAGACCCACCCGCTGTTCTTGACGCTCCTCCGGTCAAGGAGTTCATGATTGGTTGGATATGCATCCTAAGAGCAGAGTATCGAGCAGCTCTGGCAATCCTAGACGAAAAATACGAGACCAAGAACGTTGTCCGAGGATCAGAAGACAAGAACCAGTACGTGCTTGGTCGCGTTGGATCTCACAATGTCATCATCAACCTCCCGCCGGTGGGCTTGAACGGACCAGTTCACGCGTTCAGCGTGGCCCGTGACATGAAAAGTACTTTTCCCAGAATGCGTTTTACTCTTCTGGTGGGAATCGCAGGCGGTGTGCCCTCTCTGGACTCGGACATGCGTCTTGGAGACGTTGTCATAGGACAAAAAGTTGTCCCTTACCGAACCGGCAAAGAGACGCAATATGGTTTCGAGCGAACTGGCATGGTGAAAGCACCACCAAGCGAGCTTCTCACGACAATTGGCTATTTGAATGATCGCATCGACATCGATGGCTTAGATCTCTCCTCGTCGATTGAGGAGGTCCGTACGAAAATCACCAAAAGTGGAGCTGCATTCCTTCGACCTACTTCAGATCGATGTTATAAGGTTGGCTTCGCTCATCAAGACTCTGGTTGTGATTGCGTTTTGCCAGAGTCACGATACCCGGAGCGATTAGTCCACCGCAGTGAGCGCGAGGATGACCCGGTTCGGTTATTCCTCGGAGCAATGGGATCAGACGCCGCTGTGATGAAGAATGCCCAAAGCCGAGATGCGATTGCTAAAAGGGAGAGCATCATGTGCTATGAGATGGAATCCTGGGCAGTAATGGATTTCATACCTTGTCTTCCTATCCGCGGGATTTCCGACTATGCAGACGAGCACAAGAACGATGCATGGCATTTATATGCCTCTTTGGCAGCGGCAACATGTGCAAGAGAGTACTTACTGGCGCTTCCTCAACCTGTGCTTCGAAATTTCCCAGTGACAATCCAGGGATACGAGATGGATCGGTATATGAAAGGCACCACGAGCAACCCAAATATGTTCTGCGGGAGTGGAATCGAGAAGCTACAGCACACTCGCGATCATTTGAGAGAACGTCGAGAACTATTCAAAGAGCTCATGCACGGAGAACACCAGGATTCAATCCCAAAAACCGATGATGATGAAGATCCAAGTCGAAGTCAGGATGAAATCCTCAAAGATTTGCGCAAAGGATTGAAACACCATCTCGAAGTGCTTGATCAAATCATCGATCAAGAAGACGAGCTGCGTCAGAGCGGAGAGCCAGCCGTGAGACAGAAGTACGCGGACTTGAAGCGCCAGATACGGGCAGAGAGAATGATAGTGAGAGATCTGGCCGACATTGCCCCTGAAGGTGTGGGCTATACTGGAGAATGGTTTGAGAGTGTGGGAAGTACCTTAGGAAATAAGTTCATGAAGACCAGTGGTCGTCTCATGACATCAACTGCTCACTACTTCCGAAATCTGGGGGTTTTGTTCAAATCGAAAAACATCACCCCAACCCGCATATGGCGAGGAATGCACCGAGCCTATCGCAGGATTTGCCCTGTTCAACAAGGAAGACTGGTTGAGATGCAGAATATGAAAGTGGTTTAGTTGGGCCCAGGGACATGCCTTCTAGCACAATGATTCAAAGAGTGAGAAGGCAGTTGAAAACCTCGTTAGGACCACAGCCAGAGAGCAGCGGCTCGTGAATGAATCATCTGTATTTCTTTTTACTTACTCTTCTTACAGCTTTCTGACCTTGGGAGTCTAATTCAATCATGTATGATCACAGGGCACTCCGTAGACCTGGCCAAAAAGACCCCGGGATGCTTGGCAACTCAGTTAATTGGTCCGCTCGCGCGAAGTGTGACGGAGCCAATCACGGCCTTCTGCACCGGAGTGGATGAAAGATGCCGGCCCTAAAGTCTGGGGATCACTACTGTATATGCCGTGTGGGTCTACACCAGCTGGGTCAATCTTCAGGGCATCAAATACCTCCAGGGTTCATTACTGTACAGTGGCAACGCCATCGCCAAACTGAGGCCCTTCGGTATTGGTGGGAGATAAAGCGAGATAAGGAATGCGGCGTTTCCAGACTAGTATGTATTGAAAGGCGAGGGATAGTTTCTGTAACCAAGAGTGACTGTCTTATTGAACAATAACCTGAATCGGCACCCGCAGACAAAGACTCGAGGTGAAAATCTGGGCATCGGACTGCTTGTACGATAGGCAAAAGTCGAGAAGATAAACCCTGGATATCAAACATGAGTGAAAAGACGGAACCAAATACGTGTCTTGGGGCGCTGTGATTGGTACCACGATGGATGCCGTGTGCTGGGTCTGGGTAATCGAAACCGACTCGCCATGAGATGCCAAGTGAGGAGGGGAAGATTGATCACAAGGGGAATAAGCAGGCTTCTCAATCCAACGCACAGACTCTACACACATCTTGGAGATAGGCATCACCTTCCAGTCCATGCCTCGACCATAGTCTGCAAAAGAGACATTTCCTACCAGCAAGTCCGGGTAGGATTCCCAAGGAGCTGAACCGTATAAGGTGATGGCAGTCAGCCGAGTCGTAAGCGAGCATAACTGAGGGGGCTTCTTGGTGCCTTCTTGATCAAAGTTCAAATCAAGAACCGCTGTTGTGCATGGGTTTCGTAGGTCTGCTGAGCTGGTATAGCTGGAGTTTAGAGGCTCCGGCTGTGACACGGATACGCCGAGTCGGCCGACTTCACGACTCCATAACCTATCTTTGAAGGTCCTCTCCTTGGATATGCAATATAGATGGGATCCGAATCCCTCGCGAGGGGGCTCTTGGTCAAAGGTAGGAAGAATTTGGATCGGCTTTATTTCGGAGGTCATAGGTGCATGGGAGGGCTTGTTCGTTAATGGGAGGAGAAACGCCTGTACGGTGTAGGCAATCTCAACGGAGTCGGAGAGCTTATCCCTGGGACTAGCAGGGTCAGATGGATCCAAATAGGCATTTCCCATAGTCGGGGGAATTCTCAAGTGAGCCTCATAGACAGCTAGGCTTTGAGTGCGGTGCTTGCATGCTTGAAGCGGTAACGTTGTTGGAATCTCAAAGGAAAATGGACAACGGTAATGGCGATGAATCTGACTCATTTCCGAATGAGCGTAGTGTGTTGGGTTGAATGTTCGGCTCAATCTGAGGAATGTTTGCTCGGTCTTTGATCGCGATGACACTTGCTGGCCTATTCCCGTGCTTGACGTTCCTTAAATCCACTCAGTGATTCTTCCTGTGCTTCTTGGGTCCTCAAATACCTTGAAACACCACAACCAATCTCCCAAGTGATACATCGCCAGTGCTAATTGACACGCAGCCTTCAATGCGGTCGCCTGGGGTGTAAGGTCTGCCACCGGATCCAGCTCCAGTGAGCTGTATGTCAAATTTCGAAAGGGGCCCTTTTGTAAAACGTAAAGCCGCGAGCATGTTTCAAAATAATGGGAAGATGTCGAAGAGAAATGATGCAGCATCGGGAAAGTACATGGCTGCTCTGCAAATAAGGCAGGATGCCCCAGGGTAAAAGTGGCTTTTACTCCGCGTTTCGTTAGCTGTATAGGAAATCGGTACATCCCCATTTGATACACCCCATACAAGCGTCACGAGTACTACTGCACTCCACACCGGGGCAGCTCACGCCCTACGCCGCGCGCCCTGTGGGCCCCGGAGAATGTGTCTTTGACCGAGACCTCTCGGCCCGGGATCTCGATACCGAACAAGGATATTTTCCAGCCTCACTTGTATTTCGAAAGATCAAGGAACCTTGCCTGTTGAGCTTTCTGTAGACCCCGAAGCCATAGATGTGCCATCCTATCGTAGCCAGCGTCACTGGGGTGAATGCCATCAACAAGGTCTTGGACATCAGGGCCTTCTTTAGTATGCATGTCGACCAGGACAATCCTCTTCTCCTCAGCCGCCTTTCTATTCGCCAGTGCGCGGATCTGTTCATTCAAAGCAACGACCGTTGAGTCCACCACTTGGTTCGGACTGCCAACCAGTGTAGAGAAGAGAACCGTGCATTGCGGGCAGCAAGTCCACAAATATTCAAGCATTTCACCGAGGCGATTTCCGGCATTTTGAATTTGAAATGTCTGGAGACAGTCGTTTGAGCCGGCATTAACCAAAAAGACATCGGGAGATAATCTGCCGACCGATTGTTTGGCCTTTTTCTCAATCTCGTCGATTCTGAAGCCGCGCCAGCCCTCGTGGTCATTATTGTCCATAGATCCGTCTTTTCGCGACCCGACCATCTGGGCATTGATATCATGGAGCTTGAGCAGATTCACCAGGGTTTTTCTATACCCTGTGCCATTGGAAGATCCAACGCCACGTGTAATTGATCCGCCTAGGGGCATCAGGCGCAATGTGTGGACCGAAGCCTCGGATGAACACACTGCAGCAACTTGGTCAGCGTTTGAACCGTGATCACTTGTGTTTCTGACTTATGTACCATATCCGCGTCTGAAAACACGACTAGATCTTGATTTCCATGATGCTGATCGAATCGCGTTGGGTAAAGATGAGTGATTGATTCCATGGTGTGGCAAGTGGACAAGGCGAGGTAGCGGCATGTGAGAAAGGATTCCTTGTTGGGACATAATCTTGGTCCCTTGGTGCATATTGTCACATTGATACCTAGGTATTCTGCTGAATGAAAAATACGAAAGAAGGGGGAACGGTGTCATAAGTGTGAAGGACCCGAATCCTGCGCCGAGAGCTCGGCGACATGAAATTCCGCCGACGCCCTTGGGCTTTTCTTGACGCGGGCAGAATCCTCACCCACCTGTGTCTTTCTAAGATATTTGGAATTTCAATTGACAATTTTTGTATTACCTAGTAGATATGGTAAGTTCACAGGTTGCAGTGATACCTATTCTAGCTCGTGAAAGGATCATCCGAGCGATATATTTCTTGTGAATATGTATCTCTGATGGCCTCCTCCAAGAACTGCATGTCCAGCTCTGGCTGACAGAGCAATTGATTCAAAGACGAATGAGACCACGGAGGAGCTGTCAGCGAAAGTTCCGGAATCTGGAATTCCGCCTGAACAGGAACAGTAGATGTATCAGGAACCTGCACGCGACCCAAGTCCAGCATTGGCCCAGCGTCGGCCAAAGTTATCTCAATCGCCTCAACATGGTGGCAGTATTCTTGCGCGGCAAAATTGCCCACATCTTTGAGCTCTGTCAGAAGCTGCGTGGCTTGCGCGAAATTGTCGCGGTCAACTTGGTTGTCAGCTCCTTCTAGCTTGATGGAGATTGCGAGGATGACGAGCGATGAGAACAAGTATTGGGTAAAGAAGCAATCGAATGTGATGAAAGACCCATCAATCCAGGATTGGGCTAGAAGTTGCACAGAATGACGCGCACATCGAACGCAGGCTTCTGAGAGCGCAATTGCGCTTGCAGAAGCCTGGGATGATGCGGAATCTCCTCTAGAGGCCGCGATTTGAAACCGAAGCACGTGTAGCAAGATCGGTCGAGTGGCAACTATGATTGACTAGACCACCGTGAGTCAAATGACATCCGAGGGGAATTGGGAATCAAGGCTTTTGATTTCGGGTACTTACCTGGTAGAAGCAGAGATTAAGCGATACAGCTCGCCAGTTCGTTGGTTCGTCAGGCGGGAGGTCAATTTTGAGATGATTTGGTAATTGATCGCCCCAAGCCTGTAAATCCTGCAAAGTCTGTTGTAATCGCGCAGAGAGTTGTGCATCTCCCCCCTGGCGGCGTATTAGGTAGACGGACCGAACGACATTGGCTTGGTGCCGCACCAGCTCAATCCATGCTGCGTAATATTGGCAGTCTAGGCTATCGCGAGAATCTCGCTCCGTTGCCGACGTGGTATTGACTGGGACGTGTGAAGGAAGCCTAACCTCGATCTCAACATCCTGAATTGCCAAAGGGTAGCCAAGGTTCGTCGCCCACAGTCGATCGAATATATATGCTGTCCAGAATAATCGTTTTCGGTGCTCTCTGGTGTATGGATCAGGGAGTTCCATGGGAGAGATATTGAAATGAAGACCCAAGACGATCGCAGTGCGCATTGCGGTACCAGACAGTATGTATGCACTGTAACGGCGATTCACGGCAAGAGAGTAAAGTGACTTTACGTGCGTGGTCAATGGCGGTATATAAGAGCGAAAAAGAGGAAAGGACATACCAGTAGAAGAAGCGTTTCCACAGTATCTGTTGCGGGACGTTCATTGAAGTATCCTAGCATCTTCGATGCTTGAGCGAAGTATGCCATTCCCGGGTAACTCTGTTTTACAGCAGCTCTAGAAGTGGTCAACTCCCCGATGGCGAAGAGAACCCAAAGTTTACAGCACAAAAAGGGATCACTGTGCATATCACTTAGAGAGGTATGGGTCAGACTCTCCCGGACCACACCAGGGGAAACGATATAGCAAGAACGAGCTATGTATTTCAGGGCAGCCTCAAGTAGAAACTTAGCACGTGTGTTATTGGGCCACGGTGTATTGGCCCCAGTCAAAGCCACCAGGGAATCGTCAGTAGCATAGTTGAGTCTAAGAAGATGGGTTGGTTCGGGGACTCTGGGGTCCGACATGACTTGACGGAAGCGAGTTGAGAAGACCGTATCGGCCGCCTCACTTATGAGTATTGGGGTTCGAAAGACGTTTCTGTTATCGAACCATGGTGCCTCATTTGGTGGCAGGAATCTTTGAAGGGTGTCACCTTCGGCGTTAGTTTTGGGCAGCGGACTGGGACCTCCAGATAGCTCTGCTGGCCTTGGCGGAGAAATCCGGGGAGAGGCATCTTCTGGTTGGTGATCAGGCCCTATACTATCTGCTCCTGTATTGTGAACTGCGGGGTGAAGCGTAGTTTGTTGTTCTTTTAAGCGGTCAATTTGCTCGTAAAGCCCATCAATGAACCTGTTACATTGTCAGCGAGGAAAGATCTCATTCCGTATGGGGTTGAAGCACTTCTGCGTGACCTTCAGCGTTCTGTTTCGCTCAGGATATAAGCAATTGCTTCCTTGCTCGGCTTGCAAGCAGTTTTGGCATGGCTTCCCGCCTGTACACTTGACTTTCTTCGCGTGACAGCGGTGGCAGCTGTACGGTTTTAGCTTAACTCCACAGGGTGGCATGCAAAGGTCTCACGCAATAACTTTATTTGACACCAGGCGCCGCCGAGAACGATCTTCAGCTACTGCTTGCGACTCCGGACTGCTCTGCATCATGGGGCGTGGCGACGGCGAAAGAGAAAAGAGCCGGATGGAGTTGCAGATGCCAGGTGTGGGGCGACGACGGAGCTCGGCAACATCGGTTCCCGCCGAGACTTAATGCCTGAGGTGTCAAGAATACACTATAGTACATGGGAAACCTAGATTTACAATGAAGTTCAAGCATCGATTCAAGCATCAGACTCGATTGAATGATATTTGTGACTAGGCCTTCACGGGAGGGAGAGACAGAGTCTGCGCAAGTATGAGCGAATACGTTTTCTAGGGGCGAACCAGGTCATTTCAACCTTAGAATTAGCCGCAACAAACAGTTGCCTCGTTAGCAACACTTGTTTTTTGATTGGCTCTGTGGATAGTATCACAAAATGTAAGAAGTCTTTCAAATGCAGCTAGCGGGGAGGGAAAACTTACTCCATGTTGATAGATTCCCACGTGAAAATGAACGAGCCGATATAGGCACCAATGAAGATGCAGATGATGAAATAGCCATTATAGTACATGGCAAGACTGAGTAGAATAAGAATCAGTGGATTTGTCGACAAAATGGGTACCCGAGAGACACTCACAGCATGACAAAGTAGGCAATAGCAAATTGGACCATATGCAAAAGGGCGCGAACCGACTGCTGAAGTATGGTGGGAGTGAATATTTGAGAGACATCTTTCGTACACAAAGCTTCCAAAGACCTTGAAGCCCCCGAGTCTGGTTGTTGAAGGCGTTGCTTATGGCTTCTCAGCAGGAACCTATCGTACTCTTTTCCAAGACGGCGGAGGAATTCAAGAGATATAACCAAGCAGATGACTCCGATGCAGGAGCCGGCGAACATTCCCTTCGAAGTAATATGCCATGACTTTGCAATAAAGCATGAGTCGACTGTGTTCCAGTTCCATAGCATCTGATAGCATCATTAGAATAATAACGGGGGCTTCTGATATAAATCAAATTACCGAGATCTTGCAGGAGTTCCCCATTCCCATGTCCATACTCTTAGCAGCGGTAGACGAAGCTGCCGTGGCTGAACCAGTCATGCTTGGCATAACGTTGCTTGCCGCCGTCGTGGTTCCCATTGACATGTCCATGGCTGTGATTAACAGTTCAATTTTTGGGGATAAAACGACCGAGGCCGATTACCGGGAACATGACTTTATATAGAAAATCAAATACAAGGAGCTGATTGCCAACATATTATCTTTGTTGTCAGAAATTCGCTATACCAAGACAAAGTTCGTGTTTTGAGCAGAATTGAGCATGAATGAAAGCCAATCAAATCGGCCGGCTGTACATGGTCCTCCACACCCCATGCACTTCAGGGTCGTTTGCACCATAAGCCACCTGGTAGTCGGAGCATCTAGTCCCAGGAGACTTGTATATTGAAACACCCACAGTTCATCCATGGATATCTAGATGGACCCCTTGACAAAGAAAAAATTGATGATACTACAAGCAAGGACCGAAACTTTGAGCAGAATTGAGCATGACTGAGAGCTACTCGTAGTTAGCAGTTAGCAACGGTACTTCAGACCATCTAGGTTTGCGGTATCTGGAGAGGTGATATATGGTGCCACCAATATCCCACGGCGGCAACTGACCATGGTCATATTTTTCTTAATAGAAAACAATCAGCAGATTCCAAGAGAATAGCTTTGCATGGGCAGTTTGAGCAGAAATGAGCATACTTGGAAGCCAATCATAGTCTACGGCAGTGCCCGGCCCTCCACTTCATCGGCGAACAGCCAAGTGGGACGAGTCAACCAATGTGAGAGTCCCTAGACCCCGGAACTTACTGGATGGGGACTGCTCACCAGATTCTTGACCTTGACCTTGTAGAGCTATATCTCTTGGAGGTCTATTAAATGGCAGCGCACTATGGAATTTCGGTCTCTGGCCTGACCGTCAATGCAGGTGGTTTATTCACGTTGGTCTTCTTGCCTATCACCGACCTCCAGAACTCCTCCAGAATCATGCATTCCCGATGACGACCTGATGGATCGCCATTTAAACAAAACATCACCAGGGTCATGAAACTATGTTAGTGCGGGGCCAAAGAAGAAAATACGTAGGGATTTTCATCCTGGATGCTATGGCGGGTACTGGCTGATACGGTGACGGTGCCTTTGACGGGGATAAGATCTAAGGCAAAGAGAGGCCTGTAGAGCGGGATATGGCTTTGAGACCAGAAGTGGAAACCAAGTGACCAACCTTACAAGGTTGAACCTGACTCTTTTGATTCAGAGGAAGTGAAGCGCCGTTTGTTGATACGGATACACCGCCCGGCAGTATCAAGCTCCATCTAAGCTGTTTTGGGATCAGATAGCGTCCCCGTTCAAAACAACGATCAACTGCACAGTCTCCGCTCCAACTGATACTTGGTATGTCGATTTGACCCTTCCCTGATGTATACTTCCCTCCTATGGATGCGCACTCTGACCCTTGCATGGCTTGCTCCGGGGTCACGCATCACTGGCATCTGGGGAGATCCTCCGCTCATTGGGCTTTAGCCGCGTTGAATTTCCAATCTTCGATTCCAGAACACTAACAGATACGTCAATTTAGAATTCCCGAATTAATTCCAACCCAATATATCCCATATATACACAATGGCCACCGAAGGTGCTTCCAATTCCGTACGTCGCAGCCCAAGACGATGCCTTTATGCGCCGCCATGTCAAAACAAAACAAGCGGCGCAGCAATACGTCCTTGTTAAATGATCCTAACAATCACCTAGCCCATTCCCATCGAGGATCTGACGAAGATCACTACCGAGGTACGCTACCCCATACCCCATGGGTGGAACCCCGCGCTAACACAGACAGGCCTGCGAGGAAGCACTCCAGACCAGCAAGGGTTACGAGCATGACAATGTCGGAAACTGGAACTCACAGATTATCGTGAGCACTACCATCGCCAGGCCATGAAGCCTCAGTAGAATACCCCGCTAATTCTCATCTAGAACACCGTCCTCAAGGCCCTGATCACCGCCACCGCACCTTCCGAAGCCTCCAAGCCCCCTCCCTTCCGTTTCACCGTGAACAGCACAATCGTCCAGCAGGGCGTGATTGACGAGTCCGCTGCCGCGGATGGCGCGCTCAGCAACGCCGGCAAGCGTGGTATGCACTCTGCCTCCGGTGCTTTCTGGGATGTGAACCGTGATGGCATGTGGACTTTCAAGTACACTGGTGCCGAGGAGCGGGGGCTGGACGTCGTTGTCTGCGTTACCTGGTTCGCTGTTGTTTAGAGAGGGTGTGATCAGTGGGCAAGATGAACAGAACCCTTGGCCTGGTCTAGGAGTTTGGTCCTATACTTGGATCGACAGCGGCATTTTTGCATTTCCTTTCGTGTAATGAACTTTTGGTTTTAGTTCCCGCAGCAGGGTCGACCCTGTTGTTTTTCTATTGTGGGATTCCATTCGAGTGCAACCCGAGCGTGGTGTTCTGTCCTGTTTCGGTTTTCAGACTTGAGTCAAAATGGCTTTGAGCAAATTTATTATCGTGTAGACCTGTACAAATATGCAAGGAGGTCTGCCGTTTCTGAGATGGGGACTTGGAGAAAACATATTAAGAAGATATCTGAATTTGCGAAATAGCATGTTCATGAGAGGAAGGAAAAGTTGGTATCAGTACAAACTAGTGGGAAAATTCTAGGTCAATGAGCTGAGTATTGGCACGTAATTCAGAAAACACATTGAAGCCAAGATCCCAAGTGCGCCATTCCATGCGTGAAGACTCCCAATATCAACGCCCCCAGAAAGCCGTAAACTCGTAAGATGGATTGCCGAGCCATTAAAGTGCTCGGGGCCTAGTCCCCGTCTAGCGAGGCTCAGAATAGTCGTTCAGCGCAACGCAGATGGCACCACGGTGATGACCACTGTACTGGCGAATCACAATTCCAGAGCTAAGCTCCCACAACCGCGCATAGTGGTCACTGGAAACGGTCACCAGGTAAGCAGAGTCGGCAGAAAAGGCGCAGTCCCAAACCCAGCGCTGGTGGGTGGCGAGAGTCGTCTCCAGGAACAAAGTGTGGTTCACCGGATCCATGGGAGGCCCATCAGGAGAAGATGTGAATGTTTGCTGGGGACTTTCTTGGCGGGGTGGGTTATCAGTAATGCGCAGAAGGTCGCGATCTTGCGCAGGAGTGCCGAAGATACGGAGTAGGTCACTGGACTTCGCTGGTGCCTCGGCTGGAGCGGCTGGCTCCTCTGTTGGTGTCACAACTGGGGGGTTCAGAATCTCCTGCTCCTTCCACTGCTTGAGAGCAGCCTTGGCCGGGGCATAATCAGCGTCGAGGTTCCACACCTTGGCAGTATGGTCCGCAGAGCAAGTGGCAAGGTGCTTCACGTCGGGGGACAGCAGGACACGGGTGAGATAGTTGTTATGAGCTTGGAAGGTACAGACGGGAATAATGCGGGTAGTGTCGTCAGTTTGAACCATGCGCCACAGATAAACGTTGCCCTAGTAGAAAATGAGTTGAGATAAAGCGGAAGGACAGACGAAAGTGCTCCATACCTTCTTATTACCAGCGCAGAGTAGAGAGCCATCGCTAGCCACACTAACACTGAGGACTGCAGTGTCTTCCTCTGGGATCAACTGGTGGGTACAGACGCTCTCGCCGAGGTCCCAAACACGAACCATGCCGGCGTGGTCTCCACTGATCAGCTCACCCTGGTTTGGATGAATGACAACATCATTGACTGGTGCCTTATGGACATAGTTGCGCTGCAGGCTACCGGTCCGAGTATCCCAGACCTTCACAGTTCCATCTTCGGAGCTGGTGACCATCCACTTGCCCTCGCAGTGGAATGCGACACCTGTAATGTTGTTTGTGTGGCCCTCAAAGGTAATAACGGGGCTAGGATTGGTCGACTTGATGTCAAAAAGCTTCACATTGTTGTGGCCAGCGGCTGCCAAGAATCTCTTATCCGGGGTGATGCAAAGTCGATTGACCTGAGAATCGGGGTGTTGGATAGTACGCGAGCAAATGCCGGAGAGCGCCTCCCAAAAGCTATAAAGGATACATCAGCATGGCTTTCAATGGAAGATACAGGTAAAGAAAAACAAGAGCAAGACAATAGTGTTTGTTAGGAGCTTCAACTTACCGAATGGTATGGTCATACCCCGCTGAAGTTCGCGAAGCGATTAGCTCGGTGCCGGGAATAATGCGGGGAGTTCGACTTACCTGTACACAAGATAACACTCATGGCTGGATATTCAGCAGTCCAACAGTGTGGATCAGGAGGTCCTACGGCCAAAGTCTGACTGGCTATTGGATCCGTTGAAGAGCCGGGCGCGAGCAAGACAGATGCGGATTGGCTTGACCCGTCATGGTTCAGATGGGGAGTTCCGATTTCTGCCATGATCACGTGTTGAAGCGGTCTGGGGCGGCTCCTGGATACGATAAGAGAGCGGTGTGACAGCCCATGCGATAAGAGTATTTTGGGCAGGCGGTCAGTGAGCAAGTGACTTGGGTAGCCCTGGGTGTATAATTCATATTAAAATTACAAATTAGGATGTCTCAGGATCAATAGCTTCAATATCTTTGTTCAAAGAAATGTGGCGCTATTGTCTCTTTTTTTCACCAATCAACAGGCGCATTTCACGCAGCTGCTCTGCGCACTGAGTGGCTCATTACGGGCGGTGTAGAGCTCATGCCCAGATTCGGATGCGGCGCAAAAATACCCGTCCGATGATTGGCCTCTTATTGATGCCTTCATCGGGCAAAAAATAATCAACGGGCAGAAAAAGAAAACACCGGGTTGGACGTTGATGAGCTCCCTCTCCATGCACTCGTCCCATTGGCCGAGTTAGAGGTACAAGGGCAATGTAGCTTTCTTTGTTCTCTTCTCTAGCTTTGTTACTTGCTGCTTGTTCCAGGCTGAAGCTTCTCTTCTCTCAACTTTGACTTTGTTCACTGTCTCATTCTCCACCTTTCATCCTTCTTTCCAATTGAGTTTCGTACAATCGTCTAAGCTTCGATTCAATCAATCAATATGGAGAGCTTTGATTCCGCTGGGTTCCCTGTGAACTTTGAAGAGATGTTCATGGACCTCATCGGCGATGACGCACCTGAGGATGCCTCGACCATGGGTCCCTCTGATGAGTTCCTCCGCGAGTTTGCCAATGGCCCTCGTTTTGAAGCCGACTTTTTCTCCTCAAACTCTGCTGAGATCCAAGATGTCAATGGCGTCGCTGGCTCAGTCCCTTCCGAGCTCCTGTACAACCAGCAGCTGCCTGTTGAGCTTCAGCTCGTCCCCCAGCAGACATCCTTTGATCTTCAGTCCGCCCAGCAGCTTCCTGTCCAGGCTCAGCTCCCTGAGCAGCCTCAGCTCCCTGAGAACCCTCAGCTCCCTGAGAACCCTCAGCTTCCTGTCCAGGCTCAACTTCCTGTGCAGCCTCAGCTCCCTGTGCAGCCTCAGCTCTCTGAGCAGCCTCAGCTCCCTGAGCAGCCTCAGCTTCCCATCCAAGCTCAGCTTCCTGTCCAAGCTCAGCTTCCCGTCCAAGCTCAGCTTCCTATTCGGGCTCACTACCCTGCCCAGCCTCAGGTCGCTCCCCAGCAGCCCTCTCCTCAGGTCCGTGATCGTGCGAGCTCCTTGGAGTCACTGTTCGATGGAAATGCGTCTTTCGATTCCGATTGTCAGATTATCGAAACTCCTTTTACCTCCCCTGAGGTCGGCACCGTGGTGATGTCGATCCCCCTCACTCCCGCGTCTGCAAAGAAGACCCCAGGAAAGCGTGCTCCCAGGCGGGCAAGCAAGGCCAAGGCCAGCCCCAACGCCAATGTTCAAGTAAGTCAGCCAGCGAGCATCGACCTACCCACTCCTTGAGAAAGTACTAACCTTGCCATCCAGGCCTTCAACAACAAATTGAAGCCTGTGCGCCTCCCTCGCGCTCTGGCGACTGCCCAGCAGTACGCGCAGCATGTCTCGCCATTTGCATCCATCGAGCCACCACAGCACCAGCCTCAGCCTGGAGCTAATCCCCAGTCGGAGTCCGCAACCCAAGTCGCCCTCATCCAAGCTCGCGACCGCATCAAGGTCTTGGGCAACGAGCGCAGCTACTACCAGCAAGCTCTCCGCCGAGCTACAAACGTTGATCCCAACACTGGCAAGACCACCCTGGAGTCCCTGGAGTCCCAGAATGCAAACCTCCGCCGCGTGAACACCACTCAGACCAACACCAACAAGAAGCTTAAGGCTGAGCTTGCCACTGAGCGCAAGAAGTACCTCGACCTTGCTAATCTGTACAACCGCATGCTTCTCGATTTCCACAAGTCTCAGGAGGAGAACGCACAAATGAAGGCTCAGCTCGGTCAGGCTTGATTGCATTCATTTTACGATCCATGCATAATGCATCTCGGCGTTCATGTTCATTTCGTCCTATCAGGATTTCAGCAAGCGAGGAGTCAGGTCAATGGGTCAATTGAGGATAATGGGGAATCTAATATGTAACGATGCTAGTGGTGGGATGCCAGCATAGCCAAGGAGTTCTATCTAATTCACGAATGAATATTCAATTTCCAATGGACATTTCCTGCAATGTAAACTTCAATCAATGTGCTTTCATTGCCCACATAGTCTCAATTCGACAGCGTTTCACTTGATGAACCCAGACTTCGGACCTGAATGACTACCTACATAGGTAGGCATGTATAGGAGGAGTCGCGGAAATTCGGGTGTCAATTAACCTCCCCATCCAACTCCAAACAACCTGTACATCACACCTATCAAGGCAGCAAATGATCACGGGTGCTTTCCTCGCGCTGCTCACGGCCATATCTTTGGCGTGGGTGCTCGACTGCAGGTTACTTCACTTCTGAGCAAATTGACGCTTATATAGGTAGGTATCGAATGACAGATACGTTGCCTGGCCTCGGAGCCACAGTAGATGACCCGTACCGATATTGAGCTTACTTCAATCCTCCGAACGATTGATTCTCGACCTTACTTGACGCGCATTGTGGCTAATGTCCCTATCCCACAGTGACCTTGCCAAAAGAAAATCCATGAATGTCCCATCCGCCGCATCAACACCGCCATACCCTCTTTGGCCGCCCTCGACGAAACGTTGCTTACGAATGCCATTTGAGCATGAGGCTCGACGAAATGACCCAAGGGCCTCTTCTATTGCACGGCATTCCTCCAAAGTGGATATTTGCCGATGAGCTACTCGGACGGTAAAGACGGGATGCGTCGGGCTCATGAGAGTCGAGACAAAGCGATGTCGTCAGTCTGAGCGACCAACACATCCCCACGGGCTGTGAATGCCGAAACCCCGTGGCGGCAGCAGCGGGCAAGTGAGGCATTTTTCCAATGCGCAATACTCCGTAGTACCCCAGGAAACACCGCCAATTCACGATGAACTGACCCACACTCGAACCATACGTCATAGGCGTTGCGCTACACATCCGAACTTCACTGCTCCATACGCGTATTCAGACCCGTTGTCCTACAGTACTAGTACAGTATATTCGCGCAGCACGATATTTACAGTGCTAACAGAGCGTGCTTTGGCTCCGTTTTGCTGATATGTACGTGAATTAACACTATCTTAGCGGACATCAACTGACACCCATGTTGTCCAAACACAGCGACAATGACAATGGGATTGTCCTCATAATACTTTACTGCACACGACTCAGTTCGGATCAAGCAAAGTGCGTTGGGAAGTGTTCCACGGTGCGGTGGAACCTCGGGCGCAAATGAACAAGAAATCAAGGCAGCGGCCAACGACATTCCAAGTTGGAAAATGCTCGGTGAAAACTGGAAACCATCATCGGAGCGGAATTAGGTGGAATTAAGCTCCACAAGTCCATCAGCAAGTGGATTCCAAACGCAAAGTGGATGTCCGTGGCGCCAAACAGCGTGCCCCATTTCCGACCGGGTTCCCGATGAGGAGGGTAACGGTGGTTCTCGGCATGCCGGATTCTTCGGTCTCGGCTTTCCTCCATACATATTCGGGACTTGGCGTTTTTTTTTCTACCTTTTTTTTTCCAGGGTTTTTCTGGCTCGGCTATCGAAGAATGGAATATATGGACCCCATGCTTGCTTCTTTTGTTTCTCCAGCTTTTTTCGATCGGCCCATTCCCTCTGCTACGACTCGTGTTCAACATGGCTGACGAGATTCGCGGAAACTCGGTCTATCAGACTGAGCCGGTTGAGACACCTTCTCCCGTTGAGAAGCCTCATGCTCCCATGCAGGAGAAGACTGGCTTGATGGCCAAGTAAGTATCAGCACTTCCCCAGATCCCGAACACGTGCAGAACAATCCAACTAACAACTATACAGGCTGGGACGCATGATCAACGGAGATGTCAGGGAGGAAATGCCCCCGTACAAGGATATCGAGATCCATACCTGGAATGGCCCCGATGACCCGGAGAACCCTTTCAACTGGGGAAACAAGTACAAATGGCTGCTGACCATCACCGTGTGTTTCATGTAAGTTCACCTGTACACCACCCCGGAACACAGATATACTAACTTGCATCCAGCTCTATCTTGACCGGTCTCCCGGCAGGAACCTACGGTTCTGGCAATGACTGGATGGAGAGCCAATTCAACGTCCAGAACTCCCCCTTCCCCAACCTCTACTGGGCCACCACCTCGTGGAACATGGGCGCCGCATTCTGGCCTCTGATCTTCGTCCCGCTCACCGAGTCCTCCGGCCGTATGCCCGGCTACTTCGTCGCGTACATCATCCTGGTCATCTCGCTGTTCCCCTCTGCGTTTGCCAACAACTTCGCCACCCTCGTCGTCACCCGCTTCTTCGGCGGTGGTGCCTCCTCCGTCTCGATCAACATCGTCGGTGGCAGTATCTCCGACATCTGGCTCGGCGAACATGCTCGCAGTCTACCAATGTCCATCTTCGGTTTCACCAGTGTTGCCGGTATCGCACTGGGTCCCTTCATCGGTTCCGCAATCGTTCAGATCCCGCGTACGGAGCCCTGGCGCTGGATCTTCTACGTACAGATCATCTACAATGCCGCCCTGATCCCCGTATTCTGGTTCATCCTCCGCGAAACCAGACCAGACGTCATCCTCAAGACTCGTGCCCGCAAGATTAGAAAGGAAACAGGTCGTCCTATCTACGCCGCTGCCGAGATCGACGCCCCAAGCAAACTGCGTCTGCTTCAGATCTCTTTCTCCCGTCCCACAAACATGCTGATGACTGAGCCCGTCGTCATCTTCTTCACTCTCTGGATCAGTTTCGCCTGGGGAATCCTCTACCTCTTCTTCTCTAGCGTTGTCCAAACCTACTCCACAAACTATAACTGGTCTACCCTGGCAACCGGTCTCGTCCAGCTGGCTATCACAGTCGGTGCAATCATCGGAACAATCATCAACCCCCTCCAGGACTGGTTCTACTTCCGCTCCTCGGGCCGCAATACCGAGAAGCCAGGCAAGCCCATCCCCGAAGCAAGACTCTACACTGCTATTCCGGGTAGTCTGCTCTTCGCAGCGAGTCTGTTCTGGTACGGATGGTCCAGCAAGCCGGATGTGCACTGGATCGTGCCTACGATCGGTATCACCTGTGCCGGCCTGGGTATTTACTCCATCTACATGGCTGTTGTGAACTACCTGACTGATGCGTATGAGCGATATGCCGCATCTGCGCTCTCGGCTGCTTCGCTGGGTCGTAACTCTTTCGGTGCTTTCTTGCCGCTTGCTTCGCCGCAGTTGTTCAGTAATCTTGGCTTCGGGTGGGCTGGCTCATTGCTTGGGTTCATTGCTATTGCGTTGTCGGTTGTGCCTGTTGTGCTGGTGCTTAAGGGACCGCAGATTCGGGCTCGCAGTACCTTTATGAGAGAGGCGATGTGGGAGCCTGAGGAGAAGGTTGAGGTTGATTCGTCTGGAAAGGCTGATTTGGGTCCTACCTCCGAGGGTATCGCATAAGGGGATTCTGTATTGATGGCATGGTTTTGCCATGGAATCTTGCATTTTGCATTGCATGATTGGAAAGTTGTGTTGTAATTTATAAGCATTGGGAGGTTGCTTCGTTTTACAAAGATATCTCGTCCTAGCACATGAATAGATTGTTTCTATAGTTTATGTCTCTCTATGGCTGTACTTCAAACCAATGCACGCCAGATAAAAGATGGCACGGAAGAACAAACCAATAACAGAACGACCCACGTACTGCTCAAGTGTGAGCCTAGAGAAGAATGGATGTAGGAGGGTATCGAGGCAAGGTCGGAGTCAAAAGGCCATTCACATTGATTTCGCTTTTTGGAAACGCTTTCGTTTTCGTATCTTCGACTAAAACAGGGCAAGTCCTTTACTCGCCGCGCATGTTGCGGAAGAAGTCCATAACACCGGTGAAGACGACGAGGAGGATACCACCTCCGGGACCGAGACGGAGAACCTTAGGAGTGAATCCCTTGTACAGGGCGGAGAATCCCTCCTCCTTCATCACGGTACCGAGACCAGGCCAGGCCCAGTTGTACTTGGGGGTCTGACCGGGGACCTTGGTGGTGTTCTGGATGCGAGACTTGACAACATCCATGGGAGTGTTGAGGACGGTACCGGTGATACCACCGATAGTACCAGCGATCAGGTCGTTACGGGTCTGCTGGTTCTTGTTGCCAGGCTCGGGGGTGGGCAGCTGGGCGCGGACCTGGAAGATACAGCCGAAGTAACCGGCGTTCCAGAGGACATGGCGCCACATAGTGGACTCGAGACCATTGTACATGGCGAGGGGACCCTCAGCAGCGACAATCTTCTTGACAACATCGAACATGCCGTTGTACTTGTGAGCCTGGGCCTTGTCCTGCAGACGAATCTTGACCAGCTCGAAGGGAACGACGACGAAAGCCTCGGTGGCACCGGCAGTGGCACCGGTCAGGGTAGCCAGACCCTGGGTCTGCTTCTCAGCGCCGAACAGGTTGCGGTAGAACGCACCCCAGCTGTCATTGGCGGCGAACTTGGTGGCACGCTTGGGCGCCTCCATCAGGATGGGGGCGGAGATACCACGGTATAGACGGGAAGCACTGGAGTCGCATATTAGACTGAGCCCAAACCACCTCGCCGGGTAAAGACATACCCCTCGTTCTTGACAATCTTGCGGAAGCAATCGAACATGCCATTGTAGTGGTCAACACCGGGGACAGCGGGTCCGGTCTGAAGCTGACTGCAAGTCCATCTGGTTAGCTCACAGTGGTCAATGCTTGCGACCGACAATTGCTTACATTCGAGTCTTGAGAACGTCCAGAGGGTACCTATGAGTCGCGCATTGTCAATTGAGTTCGTCTTTCACCACTGCAGCTATACCGCGTGTTTCGCTAATACAGAGAGTCATGCGATCGGGGAGGGGGCAGGAAGGTCGTACATGATCAGAATCTGCGCGTAGGTGGAAACCACATGTTAGCCACTGAAGCCCGGACTGTTCACTGATCTGAACTGCAACTTGATCCAACAAATTGAGTCCAAACCACGTTCCTGAGGGGTACATACCTCTGAGACACCAGCCACCGCACCGGCGGCGAACTGGTAGACGAAGGGGAGGGGCTTCTGGGGAGTTTCCGACATGATGAATGGCCTGGTATACGTAAATACGGTGCAATGCAAAGGCGCGAGGTCCGAAAGAGTCACCTACACAATCGACAGAGTTGGTGAAGAAGAAGGCAGAGAGAGAGAGAGGTTCGGCGAGATTCGGTGATCCGCTCCGACTGCGGGCTAAACGCAGCTCCCGATTACTAATGACCCCACGGGGTACGACACATTCCACGGAACTTCTTACTCTTTGCGGTTGACACTTCCCGGACAGTGGTCGTTACAACATCCATAAGCTACTGAATATGCTAACTAGCAGCAATTTACCAATTTCCAGCTGGAATCCGTCTCCGCTGGTCGGTTGTTCCTTGCTGACAGTGGTTTTGGACGCGGTGTCAGTTGCCGTGCAGCTCGCACCGCATGCGAATCCCTCAGGACAGCACCCGCCGCCTACGGTATCGGCGCAATGAAACCATCCCTTGGCACACCGGTTTCCTGTCGCCTCCGTCGCCTCCGTCGCCGATGCTACTGGTGCAACAATTGTCACCCCGTTGGATATGAAGGTGGTGGAAGATGTTGTTGGGCACGAAGTGGTATCACAATCCCGTCCGGTGCGGCAGCAACCTCCATGGTAAACCGCGGAGCAGGCGTAAAACCCTGTCGGACAGAGGTCGTCACCTCCAGTCATGCTTGTCGCGGTTGAAAGACTGGTCGGTCGGGCTGGTGGTATAAAACCATCATTCGTACTTGTAGTTCGAGGCGAAGTGGTGGGTGAACTGCTTGATTGTGGAGTCGTAGAGTAGGTGATTGTGGATAGCGACACAGTTGAATGAACAGTCACTGTGACGACTGAAATGTATGCGCCTGTATAATCGAGTCAATACATATCGAAGACAAGGAAAGCAAATCAAACTCACATCCCCCTTCCACACAATCGTATCCTGGGATACAGCATCCCCCTCCTAGAGCCTGCGAGCAAGCGGAATAGCCAGCGGCGCATGACCCAATCCTTCCATTGCACGTCTTTCCCTGAGCACAGCAGCCTACATCCCCGTGGCCGGTGTCTGCGACGATCTCACAGGTCTCTCCGGACCCACAACAGCGATCGGCTCGGCCGATGGACGTGCAGGCCCATGTGCCGACCGGGCATTTGAAATGCCGTGCTTGTAGACCCTCCCCAAATGCCGAGGGAGTGGATGACCCGAACGGAAATGACTGGTCCATAAATCTCGCTGGTGAGAAGCCATTGTCGACATCCGTGTCTGGTAACGTTTGGTTGAATCCTTCAGCGGGGTTTGAATCAGTGTCCAGCGAGCCCATGAAGTCCCAGTAGTCGAGGAAGAACTTTTCGCCCCCATCGTCGCTCATTTTCCGAACCCCCCTCGCTGGTCCTTCTGCTAGCTGTGATGCGATCTGGAGGTCGCGCCGGGAGATGGCATCGGCGGCGTGATTGTCATTGTTTATTTGCAGACTATTAGCCGTGTTGGTCGCGCCGGCAGCCAGTGTTTGGATGCCGCATAATGACAAAGTCGTTAGCGCAGCGCGGAACTGCATGTTTGATGAGAGCTCAGGCGTGGGAAGTTGTTGCGCTGATCAGGTCAAGACAGGTTCGGACGGTCGAGATGTCTCAACTGTTGTTTCACGATGATGATCTGGTTGGCATCGAAATAAATCCAGTAATTCCAGCGAGGCGATTGTACCTCAACGGGACACTCCGTGAGACATATATATTAGGCTGCGAAATGGAATGGCTGGGCATCGGTGGATCTCACCGTTCATACGGTGTGCTCGATCAAAACACCCAGAATCAGATGTATCGCGAGGCTCATCCCTGCCCGGGTGGACATTCATGTCTGTGTCTTCATCTGCCAGGGCGGATGAGTATCTGAGTCAAGTCTCGGCCTTTCTGGCCACTTCACCGCGATGCTCTTCCAAGGCTGCCAAGACCATCACCATGTCATCCAACACTCAAGCGCTGCAGAAGCCAGAATTTAAGATCCCATCTTAATTTTACAACCGTGGCCAACTTAATTTTCTGGGTTTCCTCAAGGGCGCCAACGGGAGATCACCCGAAGATCGACTTCAGGGGCCACCGGCTACAAATCGCAATTTTCTACGGCTTATTGCGATACCCACTTTACCGAAGGGACCAGCTGTTAACCTTGAAGATGCGGAACTCTTCAGATCCACTGCCATTTTACAGCTTATGAACAAGATGAAAGGAAAATCACATCGTCCGATCGGATGGAATACAGATTCCATGTGTGCGAATTGCCACGAGGTCACTGACTGATCTAGCAGACTGGGCTAGTGTTAATGGATGCCCAGGTGGTCGGTCAAGCTATCTATCTCCACTACAGCGAAGACGACGGATTATACCCATTCTTCGCACTGCTTTATTATTAATAGGCTGTTTCGGCGTCGGACCAGGCTAAATGAATGTTGAAAAATGTTTCATTCCAAGGTTGGGTTATTTGAGCTGCACAGACCCCTGGAAAGGCGTAGATGAGCTCTCCCAAGCCCCAATGACTGCCTGGGTTCTCTACATCAGTGATATACATCAGGAGACCACTCGCCACTGCGAGATCCCGATACCACTGCCGTGTTCGGACAGCTTTGGTGAAGTTCTCAAGTGCTTTCCGGTAGTCTTCCAGAGTAAGTTTGACCAAGCATGCTTTTTGATTGACACCCGTGCCCAGGGGGTCTCAGAGATATTCGCAGTGATGGGAGCTGGTCATCCCAGTCCTATCCTCGGCGAGTCGCTGCGCAATGTTGAAGGGCGATCTCCGCTGTCTGATTAGAACGCTCAGACTGGCCGTCTGTTTGCGGGTGGTAGGCCGTGGACCGGATACTGAATGAGCCAAGGGAGATGAAATACCTAGGTATTCGCATTTTGAAAAGACAGTGCGATAACTCTGGTTCCACTGAAAGTCTCAAAAGCTGGAGGAGCTTTCTAAGGTTTCTCGACCTGGACTTGCTGATACCATTCCGCTGTTGTGAAATATGGTTGGTTCTTGGAGTGCTGCACGCCACGGAAAAGCCGTTTTGTGAAGAAGACTCGAGGAGAACGTACTGCGTTCGACGGACCACAGGCTGCTGTAATGTGTATACTGGCAATGAAACCAGGATACCGAGCTGCCACTGCACGGCAGCAATCCAATATCACCAGAGCATCGACGGATGCTGCGTCCTTGAGATTTTCTGCAATTTTTGTGCGTGAAAGTCCTTTGCCATGAGTCCCGTGGTAGGTAGAACGCATTTCACGGTTTCTCACAAGGCCGTGTCCCGCGCAGTAGAAGCAGAACAATGACAGAAGAAATGATCTGAGACAACTGTCAGGCCTTGTACATGTCTTGCCATTCACTGTTCAGACGGGGGCTCTGTGACTGTTCTTGATGATGAGTGCGGTACGATCAAACTCAAGGTCCTTGGGCATGTTGTGTTGTGAACACCCAGTAGGGCAAGCCTGGCTGTTCCCTAGATACCTTGCTCTCACTTCTCTTTGCTATTCCCCCCTTTGTCTCTCTCTCGAGTCAATCTCATCTCTGGCTTCTCACTCCCCGCAGTAGTCAGATCATGCTGTTCGTCGTTTCAAGATCAGCCAGAGCACGAGCGCCACCCTGTTCCCGGCATATAAGAAGTCTGGCCCAATGCGGGTATGCTTTACTGCAGGTGGATGCGACTTAGGGTTCTGGCTTCTCAGGGATAGGCAGTTTGGTAACTGATGTGAGTACTGGTAGAAGCAAGAACCCAGAGAAGTAATTGAATCCTCATTCAGGCATCTGGAGAGACGAAGAAGGGAAGAGCAAAGAAAGGGAGAGAGCGCCCTTGGGGCTATCCAGGTACCTCATTCTTCACTTCCAACCTTGGAAGGCTATTCCGAGGCCTAGATAGTTTCACCTCACTTCACTTCTGTACTTCTTTACTTCTCCGGCTTCGCCACTTCCAAGGTTCTCTTCTTCACCTACTTAACTTACTTTGTTACTGCCCCTCTTCAACTCTTCTTACAATTTTATTTTCACTCCATAAACATCCTCATTCGATTCCATAAGCCGATAAGTTCCGCCAGCAGCTATTGAACAAGCTGGGCTCCCACGCCCAGCTCATCCTAAAAGATCAAGATTCAGCACCCATTCGAACCGAGTTTGACAGCACCATTCCCGATGACACAGATCCGGAATCACTGCTTTTTGTTCTACCAAATATTGAAGACGGTAAATGGGGCGCCCCCCAAGATGGGATCCGTCTCTCGGATCTACAAATTTACTACGCACTGAAGACCACAAGCAGAGGCGGGGAACGCTGAAGCAGACTTCATACATACTCCCTGGAAGCCAGTGGACATCGGGTACTTCGACCCCAGTTTGCCGTCAGGAGCAACAGATCTCAGATTATTGGGACAGCAACCTGCTACACTGATGTTGAGGTTTTTCTCAGCCGAATGAGACCTAGCTGCGCTGGAGTCCGCGGAGATAGTTCGTGCCAATATCCACGCCTGCCTCAAAGGCGCTGCTCTGCGATGGTACACTCATGAGCTAGCACGGGATTGCAAGTATCTGATGCAGTTACAATCCTTGGATCAAAGCTGATTATCTAGGCTTTCCTCCTCCCTGAGGTACTGCGACAGCTAGGAGAGACTCGCTACGCGTGGAAGAACGTTGGAGATGTCGAAAATCTGCTGTGAATACCCAGTCAGGCGATCCTGGCTGCTCCCTGCACGAGTTCCTTAACTGGTTCATCCGATTGTCTCCCTCCGGCCCTGGAGGGCTGGAGAGAACCATGATCACCTGAAAGGGTGTTCACAACAGCAGCTGACCCAACGCTGCTGACTTTGAACGAAACAGCGAGACCAGGGGTACGCGGAACGGGAATTCGTGTTGCAGGAAACTCATTCACGCCTGAGGAAGATGCAGGGCAGAAGAGATTCACCCCCACCCCAATGAAGGCAAGGACATTCCCCAACCCCCTGACAGCGTTCCAATCATTTCAAAGCGAAATGAGTTGGTGCCTCGGCTCAAGAGGGACATCAAAGATCCGGATGATCAAACTGTGCAGGAGAGACTCCGGACATTAACCAAGTCTCAACAACTGATCCTCAGCACGGTAGAACCCGAGGAGTACAATACGGTGAGAGACCCTCTTACGCAGTTCGGCAAGACGGACGTTAAAAGGCTAGCCTATGAAAACTATCCCTGATACCGATTCTGACAGAGAACCTATGCCAAATGCGCCTGACAACAAAATGACAACTCCGCCAATCTCGGCTGAAGAATTTTCTCCCCAGGCAAGCGCTCCCAACGTAATAATGTTGACGGTAACATTGCCGCCTCCGCCCGGTATCGACCTTAAAAACCCGTGGACACTCCTACGAAACGCAGGAGAACCACTCGACAAGCTCGCTCTACGAGCTGACGCAGAGTACTCTATAGCCTACGCGGCGATCTCTATGAAAAGGTACTATGAATGACACCAAGCATCAGCCAAAGGTGTTCCGACCCGGCGACTGGGTTTACCTGAAGTTGGGTGATGGTGATAATATTCTCTCCAACAAGCACCTGCCCACCAAGCTTCGCCAACGATACGTTGGACGCTTTCAAGTCATCAAACGTGTCGGACAACTTGCATACCAGCTCGACCTACCTGACACCTGGCTAAAGAGAGGCGTACATCCCGTCATCGGGCGGAGGTGGCAGGTTATTAATCCATGCCGCTCCCCGGGGCACTTGGCCATTCTCTCAAACCAGCCTGTTTTCTTCTTATTCCACCTGCATTATATTGTATCTGATACGGTCGAAGCTCTGTCGCTAGTGCAATTTGAATCTTCTAATGCAACATTTTCTTCACATTTTCTTCACCATTTTACTCTGCCTAGTCTGCGTTCCTTCCCCATCACCTCCGCATCTCAATTGCTCAGATGCCTCAGCAGAAGACATCCTCGCTCAAGACTTATTTTGATGAGCTAGAAGAGACCAATGGCGATGACGAATGCAAGGCCTGGTTAAGTAGGGCTTTTGACTCAAGGGCTGAACTGGTAGTTTTTGTCGCTGGGCGGCGGGAAGGAGGGGGTTAGGGGTTATGGCGGCAATACCGACTTCTTGTAGCCATTTACGGCAGCCGATTTACCGTCAATTAGCGTTGTGTCGTAGATGTCCCCGGCGATTGTGCTTGTAAGAAAAGAGATTGAAGGAAGCGTCACCACACACACAACCGGACAAAGGAAAAGCGAGGCGTGGTCGTCTCATGAGCAAAGGAAGGCGATTCTGACGGCAGTGAGAAGGGTTATATGACGATTTTAATATTATTTTATCATTATGATTGAATTAATCTGTTGTATAACAGGAAAGAGGCAGATCTCAAATAATTCCAATCAAATTCAATCACTGAAATGTGTCAGATAAACAGTCTCAACTTCACGAGCCATATCCATAACCCCGCCGTAGACTGTGTTCCCCGACATGAAAGCGCAAATGGATTTCACCCCATGTCTCAGCTCCTCGATGAAGCGTTCAGCAGCCTGGCGCTCGGTCCCGGGCTCAGTCCAGCCGAGTAAATGCCGGGAATCCGAAAAGTCATTCGAGTTCACCGATGTGCGAATCTTGCGGAGCAACATCATGAATACATAGCATGCTTGCATGCCACAACACGCGATGTACGGTAGTGAGCGTGGATATTGGATGCGGTATGGTGTGAGCGAAGATATGCTGACCATATCATCGGACTGCGAGACATTGGGCCACGATATTGCTCGTGTGACCCGGGATAGAACAAGGGCCGAGCGAAGACATACTTGCGTTGAGTCCTCTTCCGTGAAAGGGTGAAAAGATGCGACTTCGGATAGCCAGCCGGGAGAAGCAGGGACTGGAGATTCAGAGAAAAAGAGATTGTTGACGGAGCTGAGATCACAGAACTTGTCCAGGAAGACCGGGTGGTCTCCGAATGCACGGAAGCGATGCAGCTTAAGCCGAGCACTTCGTTTCCAGTTTGTCAATCTCGGCAAATCAACAGATCATTATGGGGGTACTAACGTGTGGGCCAAAAATCGTGCCAGAAGCCACAAGTTGCGAATTGCAGCTGCATCGGGTCCCTCGCAGGCTACCTTTTCTAACGGTTGGTCCAGGTCGACAGTGAGTGACAAGATAAGACGATCAAGGTCTCCAACTCTCTTCCGTATGGTGTCATGACTTCCTTGAACACTCCCTTCGGTCATCTCTTTTGCCACGATGCCTGTCTGAAGCAAGGCACCTTGCGCCCTCAGAAGAGTGGGCCATAGCTTTGGGACCAGCCAGTGTCAGCCTCGCAAGCCTGGTAGTCATGTAGAGAAGAGACACAACTTCAGCAACTTACCTCTGAGCAGTCACATATTTGGGGATACCTCGTGCTGATCCGCGGATCGTCAATGAGTACAATGGGAGACTGAGATAAAAGTCAGCTAGCTATCCGATAATGAAATCGACGAGTAACGAACAGATCTGGTAAAAATGGCTGATTGATATACCATGAACATCTAGTCCGAAGTCATCAGTTTCATTTCTTATTGTGGGATCTTGGGGTTGACAAACAGTAATCCACCATACGCGCTCTTTGATCGGGTCTTCCTGGGGCCTAATTGGGTCTCTCACGTGGAGTGATAGATCCATAGCCAGAACCAACGCATCATAGACCCGAGAGCGCATCTGACGCCTGTCCCCATTTTGACAAGACTCATAAGCACCGAGTAGCAGCAAAGCTAGGACAGGCTCAAGCGAAGAGGGAAGACCTGAATGCAATGCGCTTCGGGTGGCCTCGTCTAGCGTTGGTGTAGATATTGGATTTCGACGGCATTGTCCTTGGCCCGTCAAGCGATCTGAGATCCTTTGAAGTGCCGATTGAGCGAGTTTGTCTGAGTATGATTCCCTCACTTCAATTTGGGAAAGTTGCATTGGATTAGTGTCTTCTGGTTGTGGTATTAGGACCAGAAGAGCCATCATTGCCAGGCCAAGGGGTGACTCCGGCCAATAATGTAGAGATGATTCATCTGGTTGAAGGCTTGTCAAAACGATCCCTTGGGAATTGTCTGCAAACACAGAGGTCTCGGGGGGTGGTAATAGAGGCAGATATGGGTGGATGTATATGTAATATGCATTGACCCTGCAATTGTCTTGAATTAGAAAGTCTGCACAAGTTCGAATGACGTAGACTTTCCACGTACAGGCTTTGTGGATCCTGGTATGATCTTAATATCAGAGGATCCCGGATGGGAGGGACGCCATCGCTCGCGGCTTTACCGATGTCCCCACATATGTCGCTTTGCAGACTCGGTGTAATCGGCGAGGTATAAAATGACTGGCTCAGATCTGACAAACCATTGCCAAAGGAATCTACAGACAAACAGCGTCTTGGTCTCTTGTCACGATCACAAATCAAACTTACTGTTGGCTATCGGAGATGCAAGGGGTTCAACCGGGACCTCACCCCCGGCGCTGGCTTTTCTTTTGGCATTATGATACTTCTCACCTCTTCGGGCCCCACCACGGCGACTGGGGCGATATTGACATTCTTTTTTTCTCGCTGCACACTGCGAGGAATTAGCTCCGAACCATCGATGGGGCAGTTGGTATATTTACGTTGGAGCAGGGCTGCTGTCCGTCACAACGGGTCTTGAAGGATCGACTGGAGACAGTTAGAGGGCCCACAATATTTTATGTATACTCACCATGCTAGACAGGCGATTTTAATGTGTGAGGTTGGCATTGCGAAAGGTGAAGATTGCCATTTGGCGACGGACTTAGGTCATCCTCGATAGTGGGGCCGGTCTTTGATGGCCTTTGATCTCGGCCTTTGAACTCGACTGGAACACCTTCAACTGACACCTCCGATCTCAACTCTCGTTACGCAAAGTGGCATGATTCTATTCGGTATTTGATTGAACCTTGCTCTTACTGGACAGTCATCTCTCCGCCTTCGAGGTATATAATTCGAAACCACTGTTGCTAAACACGTATCCCACATCCGTGCTCGGTCGTTTGAGCGTGCTTCGTGTTTATATTTCGTCATGACTTGTGAATCAAATATCGCCGTGCCAGCCAGCGATAGATACTATGACCTGGGCGACTTCGGCCACGTCATCACCACTGCTAGCGCCGACGCTCAGATCTGGTTCAATCGAGGTCTGACTTGGGTATACGCTTTCAATCATGTGGAAGGCGCTTACTGCTTCGAGCAAGCCATCGCCCATGACCCCGCATGTGCAATGGCATATTGGGGTCTTGCATACGCCGTTGGCCCCAACTACAACAAGCCGTGGGAGAAATTCGACCTGGGCGATCTTCACACTTCAGTGAGGAGGGGCTACAATGCATCTCGGGAGGCCAAAAAACATGCATCTAACGCCACTCCGCTGGAACAAGCTCTCGTCGAGGCAATTCAATTCCGGTTCCTGAGCGACCAGCCCGCAAAAGACTACCCTGCTCTTAACAAGGGCTATGCCGAGGCCATGAAGGTCGCATACGACAAATTCGGCCAAGATCTGGACGTCGCGACACTGTACGCCGATGCATTGATGAATATGACACCGTGGGCCCTTTGGGATCTTTTCACGGGCAAACCGAATCCCAAGGCCCCGACCATGGAAACGGAAGCAGTTCTTGAGCGCGCACTAGCACAGGTCGAGGATGGTGCCTATCAGAATCCCGGATTGCTCCATCTGTACATCCACTTCATCGAGATGTCCCCCAACCCAGAGCTTGGAATCAATCCTGCAGACCAGCTGCGTGATCTTGTCCCTGATGCAGGCCACCTTCTCCATATGCCAACTCACCTGGACATCCTGATCGGTGACTGGCGACGGTCCATGTCATCAAACTACAAATCGACATTGGCCGATGACAAGTACTTCCGGAAGTCGGGTGCTAAAAACTTCTACACCTTCTACCGTATGCATGACTATCACTCCTTGATCTATGCGGCGATGTTTGCAGGCCAATCGAAAGCTGCGCTCGAGGCCGTCACCCGCATGGAGCTCACGGTGCCGGAGGAGGTTCTTCGAATCACGTCCCCGCCTATGATCGACTGGCTCGAGCAATTCCTGTCTGTCCGTGTGCACGTGTTGGTTCGGTTTGGGATGTGGGAAGAACTGAAGCAAATGCCCCTTCCCGAGGACAAGGTGCTCTATGCGGGTACGGTTGCTGCGATTCATTACGGCAAGGGAGTCGCATTTGCATCAACCAACGACGTGCCCTCCGCCAAGGAGGCGCAAAAGGACTTCCTTGAAGCCTGGTCGAAAGTTCCTGAAACGCGCCTAGCCTACAACGGCAAAATGGTTGATGTATTCAAAGTCGCGGACAAGATGCTGGAAGGAGAGATTGAATACCGCTGCGGCAACTTCGACCAGGCCTTCGAGGCTCTCCGCGTCGCTATTGACGTAGAAGATAGATTGCCCTACAGTGAGCCTTGGTCATGGATGCAGCCTGTACGTCATGCCTATGCGGCGCTGAACATGGAGCAAGGGAATCTTGAGGAGGCGGCTAGGTCTTACCGGGCCGACTTGGGTCTCGACAACTCTGTTATTCGCCCGCGGCGTCATCCCAACAATGTTTGGTCACTCCAGGGATACCATGAGTGTCTTACTCGACTTGGAAGGCTGGACGAAGCCGCCGTATTTGAGCCCGCGGCCAAGCTGGCTCTTGCTGTCGCTGATATTCCCATCAAATCGTCGTGCTTCTGCCGCCTCGATACATCCAGCGCGCCGCAGATCCTTGATCGTTCTTCACGTAAAAAGTGCTGCTGAATGGACCGATTCAAGCATCGTCCGCGACCAGAATGTTCCACTTTATATGAATGATGAATACATTTTCGGGATTTGAATGGTTGCAATATGTGAAGCAATTCCCTGTGAACTTGGATATGCGATTCCTGTATTCACTGCAGAGGCTAGGTATATAAAAGCCTGAGTTCATCGACATTCCATAACTATCTGAGTGAACCAGACTAGCATTCCTGATGATAAAAATTTCTAGCGAAATCCAGTCCGGATGACTCAAGGCTGAGAGATAAATATATGACCCGATCCCGGGAGATGCGTAATGATGCCCTAATTAGGACCTCAGGACCAGTTGACTAGCCTAACTTTAGCGGACCACTGCATAAACTAATCCTTACCAGGGCATCATTACGATACGATATCACAACACTTCCCAGGAATCTCCACCTCTACAGGCTTGGGCGATCTCGGGGATTCGGCTTCTGATCAGATCTATATCCCCACATCTCGGTTATTCAAGGTAAAAGAGTGAGCCCCGCTTATAAAGGAATGATGAATTCATTGCAAGTTGATTCAGGCTGACCATTTGCGATACTCATCGATATTAACACATCCCGAAAAGACCAACCACCATGGAGGAATCTAACGCGGCGGCTCTCTCGACTTTTTCTCAACGGGGGCAAGGGGCCGTAGAATCGGGCTCAAAGTTTATGACATGGGATATCATCAGCGACATGTGGCATCCCCAGACCAACCCTTCGGGAATTCTATCAGTTGGGATGGCTGAAAACACACTTCTCCATGACTTCCTTCTGGAGTTCATCCATGCCAATGTCAAGCTCACGGCGGCGCATCTCACATACAACAATGGCCCCACGGGATCAAATGCACTCAAAAGGGCATTATCTCACTTTCTGAACCGACACTTCAATCCATTCCGCCAAGTTGAACCAGCTCATGTGCTGGTGACCAATGGATGCTCCTCCGCAATTGAGCATCTCAGTTGGACCTTCTTGAATCCAGGAGAGGGAATGCTTCTGGGCATGCCGTACTACAGCACCTTCATCCCGGATATTGCCTTACGACCAGGCGCAGTGGTAGTCCCCGTGAAGATGGGCGATTTAGATCCTCTGAGCCCGGAAGCCGTACAAGCGTACGAGGACGCGGCCGTTGAATTCGAAGCCAGGACTGGAAAGCGTGTACGCGGAGTCATGCTTTGCAACCCGCATAACCCACTGAGTCGTTGTTACCCACGCGAGACAGTGACAGCATTGATGAAACTGTGTCAATCCCGCAAGATGCATCTAATCTCAGACGAGATCTATGCACTGTCGGTGTGGGAGAATAGGGTCGACGGTCCAGACTCTCATGTTCCATTCGAGTCTCTATTGTCCAGAGACACGACTGGTCTCATTGACCCGCAGCTCGTACACGTACTTTGGGGGATGAGCAAAGACTTCGGAGCCAATGGTCTGCGTGTGGGAGCTGTTATCACTCAATCCAGTCCGGAGTTTCATGTCGCTCAGAGATGCTTGTCCCTCTACAGTTATGTGTCTGCCATGTCAGACCAGACCACCGCGGCGATTCTTTCTAACGATGAATTCACGGATGCGTACATCGCAAAGAATCGTGAGCTCCTTTCGGTCTCGCATGCATTCATTGTCAACGAGCTAAAGAAATCCGGCATCGAATATTTGCCTGGCTGTCATGCGGCATTCTTTATCTGGGTCAATCTTGGCAAGAGATATTTGGAGCATCATCCTGAAGCAGCTGGGCTTGGAGGAGAGCTCACGGATGTTGTATACCAGAGGTTATTGGCAGAAAAGGTCTTCCTGGCTCATGGGATTTCCTTTGGGGCAGAAAAGCCGGGTTGGTTCCGTGTAGTGCTTGCACATCCGATTCCGTGGCTGGAGGAGGCAATGGCACGCATCGTACGAGCTATAGAATAGAGATGCAGCTATATCCCTAGTCAAATGATCCTGACCTACTCTATTGTACGTACCATGGTTTATTCTAGATCTAAACTGCTAATCGGCCTCTGTTTCCCGATTCGTCTGCCACACCGGCGTGCGCTGCTCTGCAGTCATTTGCGTCACCTGCGTCAACCAAGGGTGCTGAATCGTATTCCTGTCTGGTTCTGGGCTTTATCTTCGCTGGAGCATTTAATTATTTGTCTTTCTGGTGGGTTTTTGGCGCTTCCCAGCTCTGGGATCATCCTCATCTTTGTGATGGTCTCTTTGCTCGTGCTGACTTTGTTGCATCCCATGTCGATTCCTTCGAGGTCCTCTTTCCCTCTTTTCGAATCTATGGTTGGCTTTGCGCTTCTATGTGTATGCTGACTTCTTCGCTAACTCTTCTTGGCGCGAGGGCATAAGTTCTTCCGCGAAACTGAAGTGGTATACCCATTCGTGGAAGTTGTCGTTCTTTGGTGCCATAAACCGGTACGATTCGATCCTCACCGCCAGTAACACTCCTGCGCATAGCCGGCGACAATTCTCCGCGTCGCTCGGGGTTTCCCGCATACGCTGACATATACTCTTGGGATAGAGTGCGTATCGACGTACACTTTGTGACTGTTTTGCATCGCAGTAAACCACTCCCGGTCCGTCTCCATCTCTATCGTGAGCGAGCTTTTGTGTTCAAAACGTCTTGGGATTCCATCTCGGGGGTGTTCAATGACGCTTCTGACGTTGTTGTCGTCGCCGTCTACGAAATATCTGGGGTACTTTTGCCAGTGAGGTCGCTGTCTGGTCGCGAAGTGGTCCCCTTCGCGGGTGGACTCCCCAGCGAACCTTTTGATATCTTGGTCCATCTTGGGTGCGCTTTCGCCTTTCCTGCCAGCTGGTTCGGTCATCTGGCGGGGTTGGATCGCCGCCAACCGCAAAATAAGAGATTCGGGCATTTTAAGTGCTTCCAGTCGCGTTCTCTTTTTCCCATTGGCCCTTCGGTGCTCATCTTCTAGCACAATCTCCGCCTCTATCTTCCGGAGTTGTTGGCTTGCTAGCTCTTGTTGCTCGAACTGCTCGGTCCACCGTCGATACACTTTGGTCAGCCGTCTGAGAGCCTCGATATCTTGCTGTCGCATCTCGATATAGCTCTCTTCCGCGTCGTCGATGAGCTTTTCTTCTCTTCTGAGCTCTTCTCTTCTAAGCGCTTTTTCGCTAGTGTCGGAGTTTTGACTCCTTTCCTGCTGATATTGCAGGGGGTAACGCCTCCTGTTCCTGTTGATCCGGGTCTATAGGGATTGATTCTTTATCGCGCAGAGTTTCTGCGGGTTGAGATTCGGTACCTATTGGTTGTGGGTTGGGCAATTGGGCTTCTTCGCTTCTTTTTGCGGCGACCCGGATGCTGCTGCGTGTCCTTGCGGCCATGTCTGCGGGTAAATCAACGGTCCGGTTCTCGTATGAAGCGAGCGGAGTGTTGAAACCTGCTTCAGGCAGGTCCTAGGATGAAGTGTATGGACCAGAATGATAATATACAGCCACAAACGTGATAGACTAATTGCTAAGGAACCGAACCCTTGGCAGGATGGCTAGGTGCACGTGACCCGTAGGGTCTCCCCGGGCCAGGGCTGCCGTGGCATAAGAGACTCATTACCATTCCAAGGTGGTCTACGGAGTACGGAGTATAATCCGTGAAATATGACCGCGCGTACTGAATATGTAGAAATCTTGGAATGACCCTTCCGAGGTCGGGGACTCACAATGGAAGAAGAAAAAAAGAAAAAGAAATAAACGACACTTTCGGTGATTGAAACGCCCAAGTTGCCCCAGACCCACAACGTGGGGATATCATCGGCTTAGATATTTGGATTGAGGCTCAGGGGCCTTCTTCAATCTGACATACAACCTATCAGTATCCAAGGATAACTGCCTATGTATCAGTGCAGATGCCTCCAGGGACATCTTTCCGATGTCATGATGAGAACTTGCATCAAAATCCGAAAGATTCAACTCGGATCTACTCCGTATTCGCGTCCTCACTTTCATTCACCGGAACAAACGCCGAGCAGAAGAAAATTACCAAACGAAAACGCGACTAAGAGGGAAATTCCAGTATCGTACTTCAATGGCTCATATATGATTGTCTATATAGCCCAAGGCACATTGGCACGGAGCTCATAAGGAGATAACCAAAACCAATCACCCGGGCAAGCTTCAACGGCCACTAGCATCGAATTGACTACAAGACGATATTGATACTTCAATACCCTCTGAGGTCTCAATTTGCCCTCACCTTCACCACCGGGAATGGGAACATGGAGGCCGGCAAAACAGTGCGGCAAAGATCTGATTCCATCGCTTTGCCCAAACCCCAAATCAGCAGATGTCTCAAGCAATGAGACTGTGCCGCAGTTGACAGAACGATCAAACCATCCTAATGGGGAAGCTTCAGCATCCCCCGACTTGACAAACGAACCCCCAGATGGAGGATACGGTTGGATTTGCGTGATCGCCGCCGCCATCGTCAATGCCCATTCATGGGGCTTCAACTCGGCATATGGCGTTTTCCTCGCCTATTATCTCAGCCATGGAACGTTTCCCGGTGCTTCGCGATTAGAATATGCGTTCGTGGGCTCATTGAGCTTGACAACGATGTTCATCGTATCTCCAATCGCGACAATGGCCACGCTTAAATACGGCATTCGGAAAACAATGTTTGCAGGCGTCATCTTCGAAACAGCCAGTTTCATTTGCGCGAGCTTTGCTTCCCAAATTTGGCACCTCTTCATCACCCAAGGCATCATGTTCGGCCTTGGGATGGGTCTACTCTTCATTCCTGTTGCCTCTGTTGTGCCGCAGTGGTTTACTTCGAAGCGCTCGCTCGCTAGTGGAGTCTCTCTTTCTGGGGCTGGGCTCGGAGGTCTTGTTTATTCTTTGGTGGCTGAAGCGATGATCAGGAACATTGGTCTGAGTTGGGCTTTCAGGGTTATTGGTATTCTTGCATTCTGTGTTAATACCTGCTGTGTGCTCTTGATCAAAGATCGTGGGCAGATAAGCAAGTCTGGGAAGGTGGCTATGCGAATCGATTTCTTCAAAAGATTGGATTTCAACCTCCTTGTTGGATATGGAGTTTTCACGGTTCTGGGCTACTTCATCTTGATTTATAGTCTGGCCAACTATGGGGTGCAAATCGGCTTGACATCTTCACAGGCATCACTTGTCAGCGGCATCTTCAATCTGAGTCAAGCTGTCGGTCGACCACTGATTGGATATTTCAGTGACACGGTCGGTCGTATCAAAATGGCCGGTGTTACTTCATTTGCTGCAGGAGTTATCGCCCTGGCAGTGTGGGTCAACGCCCAGAGCTATGGGCTGTTGATGTTCTTTGCTGTGGCCGATGGCCTCTTTGCGGGAGGCTTCTGGGCTTTGATCGCGCCTTTGGTTGCCGAGATACTTGGGTTGGACCAGGTATCTCATGGCATGAATATTGTCTGGTTAAGCATTGTCATACCTGCCACATTCTCGGAACCAATTGCGTTGGCCATCACTAGCACAACAGGGAAGTATCTTGGTGCTCAACTATTTACGGGCTTCATGTATGTCGGAGCATCCGCTTTTCTTGGGGCGCTCTGGCTGGTATGTCGAAATAGACAGGAAAAATAGCTTGAATTGGACGCGATTTCTATCAAAATGAAAATGTCCTGTTTTCAACAGGAGGCGATCGCATTGATCAAACTGTATATATCTTGTTTTTCTCCCTCCTTTCTCCCCGTAGCGTATTTCGGGATCTTGGGCTACTGCCAAACTTCCAACAGGGAAGCTTGATATATCTACGAGATTTCTCTCGCCACGAGCTGCGCAGCCTCTTTCACTGGATCTGAAGGCCACGTGAATGCAAACATATTCTTGGGAAGCTCTGCGTCTGGAACGAATCGGCGGAGCTCATCCATCATTTCCCCCCGTCGCTCATCATTCGTTCTAGACATCATCATGACTGTGACCGAATGCGCGTACCGAGCTTCATTGTACAGACCAAGGCGCTGTGAAAGCTGATCCGGGGTAGTGTCCGCCGTTACTACTCCAGCGAGAGCAGCAGCATCTTCAAACGCTTGGGCTGCGCCTTGCCCTTGGTGAGGAAGCATGGGGTGAGCTGCATCGCCGATCATGGCAAGCTTGTCTTTGACAAATGTAGGTGCCGGCTCTCGAGACTCCAGGCTCCAAAGTTTCACATCCTCGGCCATCTTACACATCTCAAGGAGATCTTGAGCGAACCCGCTGAAGGTGGCAACCAGTTGACTCACGCTGCCTGCAGAATGCCATGAGGACTCTCCTTCTTCCTCTTCCTCTGGGCTCATGGAATAAATTCCGGCACAGTTGAGCAATTCGCCTCGACGGCAGGGGTAAATCACGAGGCGGCGGTCTTGAGTTGAGAAAACGTGAACACCGTTGACTCCGATTCTTTCCAGCAGGCCGGACGTGAGTTGGTTGCTGTTCATCGCTTCGATGGGCACCAGGAATCGGAAGCATTTTTGTCTAGTGTTGACGATACCTCTGTGTTCACCCATGATGGCTCTTACGGAGCGAGACTATATGGGTCAGTCACAGCCTTTGACAAGGTGATCCCAAAGATACTTACATGAACACCGTCGGCGCCGACAACCAAGTCAGCAGTGTACTTGGTTCCATCTTCCAGGAGGACCTCTCCCTTGGCAGCATCCTTGAATTTGACCTCTGGTTAGCCAACATAATTGACAGGAAGAGCTCTACATACCACGGACAAGACGGGTGAGGACAGTCGGATATCAACCTTGCGGCCGTCAATAACCTGAGCCGCCGTAGCACGCAGAGCATTGTGCAGATCCACCCGATGAGTGAGAATCCATTCATCGTGCACGTTCAATTTTTTGCGAACCTCTTCTGTGATCTGACAGTGTGAGAGTTTGGTTATATAACTTAGGGGGACAACAAACTTACGACAGGAGTCCACAAAAGTTTCCCGTTGGAATCCCAAACTTGCAGCTTCTCGCAGTGAACGGGATTCAGCCAGTCCAGGTTACAACCCCAGCTTTTCAAGATACGAGTCGCATTCGGGGCCACATGAATGGCAGCACCGACCTCGTTGAGGAAGCCAGACTTCTCAATTACCTGATCCTTGTTAGCTTATACAGTGCCTCGTTTTCTGTTTGAAGACTAACCGTGACGTTATGCCCTTGTCGGTTCAATGCGATTGCAGCACCCAGGCCACCGAGGCCTGCGCCGACGACAACAACATTCAGTCCCATTTTTAGTCTGACAGAGACTCAACAGCGAGATCCAAAAAAGGGTAAACGTAAGTTCCAAGGTTGACAGAATTCCCATGATCGGCGATGACGGTGCGACTTTATCATTTCTTCGCGGTAGGCTTATCTCCATTTGTCTTATTTCCGAGTGGATATGGTAGTCAATACCTCAAACCACTATGTGCAAGGCTTGAAAGTAGCTGCAGATCCTTATATTAGATCAATCTGCACCTCTAAAGCTTTAGAGCCAAGGTCGGGATACGGCACATAGGTGCCGATCTCAGTTATAGCAAAGTCTTGCCAGATGGGACGGCATTCGGCTTGGAAATTTCCGTGTGATCCAATGCGCCAATAATGACTACCGGTACGCTGCATGAAATTCTCAAGCTCCGATACTTCGACTTCAGGCGACTTGGCGTACCTTTCGCCTTTGAAGACCCTTGGTTTCGCCCATATTCAGGGCAATGGCACCATTAACCTTGGCACCAACCTTGGAAGCTCATTGGGTGTCCAAGGCTCACGGATCCACGGGACGGGGTTCGGCTCTTCCGACCTCATTAGTATCCGCTTAGATAAGCGGAACTTATGGCCCGGCCCACGTCAACTAGTGGGACGGGTCGATCGTGCCAAGATCCAGGGACTAAACGGAGCATACGAAAAAGTCTATATGGCCTCGGGGCCCAATCTGGAAATCATGGCTCGGACTTCGGTGTTTTCCAAGAGCCTTACGCCTTTATAAAACATGTTCGACCCAGGAATCATGAAGGACATACTCATTCCTTTCATTCACCCCCTTGGTTGATTCAACCATGTCTCTCAAACCATTCTTGATTGCCATCATTGGCTCAGCAGTCTCCCTACAACTGCTGATTCTTGCCAACATGAGCTACCTATACGGCTCTGCCTATCAAGATGGCTCGCGATTAAGCTCAGCGAAGGTGCTTTACGTGGACTACGACCAAGGGCCAATAGGCGGGTCCGTCCCGATAGCTTATGATGGAATGAAAGGTGGCTCAGTCCCCACCCTCATTCAACACACACAGCAAGACTATCCAACGCAACAACACATCCAAAAGGCCGTCTGCCGAGGCGATTACTGGGGTGCCATCTATTCCAACGCAAATGCCTCGTCCCAACTATCAACTGCTCTTTCAATACCGGGAGCAGCTGAGCAATACGACAGTTCCCAAGCGCTGGTGTACATTTGGAGCAGCACTCGCTATCCCGCCTACTCGCAAAGCATATATGCCGGCTTGGTTCAAATGACCGAAGCCGCAGCTGCTGTATACAAGCAGACAAATGGCACAGACGTCCTTCCCCATATCAACACATCGGACCAGTCCATTGCGCGAACAATACTCAACCCAGTCTCCGCCACTTCAATGGACCTCCACCCAATGCCGCAAGGTGTGCGCTTTTACCTCAATACGGTCTCCATGGTCATGCCAATCATCATTCAATTTTTCTTCATCATGGCGCTCACGGGAATTACGATGCAACACAACCTCTTCAAGACTCTGTCACCAAAACAAAACATTCTCCTCCGCTTCGGCATCTCAGTCATCTACACCTTCCTCGCATCACTCGTAATGGCAGGTTACATCTGGGCCTTCCGCGAAAATTGGCAGGTGACGGGTGGTCAATTCGCCCTGACATGGATGGCCATCTGGCTCACCATGCACGTTCATTTCCTGATCATCGACTTCGCGATATCAATAGTGCCTATGCCTTTTGCCCCTTTCTTTATCCTGAGTTGGGTCATTCTCAACGTGGCCAGTACGATTGGGCCATTTGAACAGTCTCCGGGTTTCTACCGGCTAGGATATGTTTTCCCCGCGCATCAGCTTTATGAGGTTCTGATGGATATTTGGACTCAGGGCTGTAATCCGCATTTATATCGTGCCCTGCCTATTCTCTTTTCGGAGTGGGTTGTCGGGATTTGTTTGTTCCCATTAGGGGTCCTGATTAGGATGGGTGTTAATTTGAAGGTACTGTTTGGCGGAGGTAGCCGAACTGGCGAGGGCAGGTCAACTTGGGAGAAAGTATGATGGGATGTATGCATTCGGGTATGGCTCATCTCATTTTTGGGCAGTCTGTTTTTCAATTTTTATTTTTCTTGGGTTTTTGGTTTCATCTTGATGTTTATAGACATGGCTGTGGAGTGTATATTTCGACTTGACTCCACCAGATCCTGCACCAGCATTAGCCACGGAGTCCACGGGTTATTAGGTACCATTTATTTGACATATAGCTACCTAGGTAATCAATTACATTTCATCACTTCAAACTTTGCCCGAACGCATTTAGCAGGTCCCTCTCCTGCTTGAAGCAATCCATGCATCCATAGTCGGGTCTTAATTCAAATACTCGCGACTAGTGGCTCCTAGGGCTGCGGCACCCTTATATCCTCCATGATTTTGTCAGTATATCATCTGTCAAATGAAATGAGTCGAGGTTTCGAGACCTCGCGTTGAAATGTTGACTAAATATTTCGTGACAAATTTAGGGTTGCCCACCCCGCAATTACATCTTCATACCCAATACCATCAATATATTACTATTTTATATGCGAGCAAATTACAATACATGTCCCACGTCGTTAAACTCACACCGCCTCCGACCTCGGCAGAGAGGGGCATTTTGACTCAGAAAACGTTCGCCGCCCGCATTCCTAAGTGTTGACAACACCATTCCTTGCTACTGTTGTGTGTTGTTAAAAAGCAAACATGGTCACTGATTCGCAACGCTACCGCTCTACCCGAGGTGGGGAGGAGAACCTCAGCTTCAGTGATGTCGTCCTGAAGGGTCTCGCCGCAGATGGGGGTCTGTTCCTCCCTCACGCCGTGCCTAAGGCCGATTGGGTATGCAGGATTGACATTGAGCATGAATTCATTCTAACAAATGTATAGCAAAACTGGAAGGACCTTTCCTACACCGAGTTGGCCTTTGAGATCTTCCGCCTTTACATCCCCGAGTCCGAGATCCCCTCCGCCGATCTGAAGGAGATCATCAATCGCAGCTACTCCACCTTCCGTTCTGAGGACGTCGTGCCTTTGGTTCCCCTTGCCCTGGATGGCAACATCAACTTGCTCGAGATCTTCCACGGCCCTTCATACTCCTTCAAGGATTGCGCCCTGCAGTTCCTCGGAAACCTGTTCGAGTACCTGCTCGCCCAGAAGAATGTCGGCAAGGAAGGAAAGGACCGATACCACCTCACTGTTGTCGGTGCCACCAGTGGTGATACCGGATCTGCTGCTATCTACGGACTCCGCGGAAAGAAGGATGTCTCCGTCACTATCCTCCATCCCAAGGGTCGTGTCAGTGCCATCCAAGAGGCACAGATGACCACTTGCACAGAGCAGAACGTTCACAACTTGGCCGTCACCGGTACATTCGATGACTGCCAGGATATTGTTAAGAAGCTTTTCGGTGACGATGACACCAACAAGGATGTCAAGCTGGGAGCTGTGTATGTTTTTGTCCTGTCCTGGCTGGTTTTTATGCATTGCTAACTCGACAAAGTAACTCCATCAACTGGTCCAGAATTCTGGCTCAGACCGTTTTCCACTTCTGGTCTTACTTCTCGCTCGCGAGACAATCCGATTCTTTCACCGTCGGTCAACCTATCCGCTCCGTCACTCCCACCGGAAACTTTGGAAACATCTTGTCTGCCTACTTCGCCACGAAGATGGGACTCCCCGCAGAGAAGCTCATCGGTATGTTCAATTCCCGTGCTCCGATGACACAATTTGCTAACGCTCGAGTTCACAGTCGCTACTAATGAGTAAGTCAACAATTAATTTTTCCAATCCCAACTTTCATATTTTGGCAATTTGCTAATACCGCGCAGAAATGACATCCTCCACCGATTCTGGACCACAGGTCGCTACGAGAAGCACCCAGCAGAGGAGAAGGACGCCGCCGATGTCTGCAAAGAGACACCCAGTCCCGCCATGGACATCCTCGTTTCCAGCAACTTCGAGAGACTCCTCTGGTTCCTGGCCAAGGAGCACGCCGAAGCCGCCGGGAAGGACTCCGACGCGGCCGCCAAGCAAGCCAGCCAAAACGTCGTGGAGTGGTACAACTCACTCAAGGCTACCGGTGGTTTCGGCCCTGTCCCCAACGACATCCTCGAGAACGGCCGTCGCACCTTCGAGAGTGACCGCGTGAGCAACGCGCAGACTCTCGAGACTATCAAGTCCGTCTACGAGAAGACCAAATATGTTCTCGACCCTCACACCGCTGTCGGTATTACCGTTTCCCAGCGTTCCGTCGCTCGCCCTGCCAACGCTGCTATCCCTCACATCTCCCTTTCCACTGCCCACCCTGCTAAGTTCGCGGATGTCGTGAAGGAGGCGCTTAAGGGCGAGGCTGGTTTCGATTTCGAGTCCCAGGTCTTGCCTGATGAGCTTAAGGCTCTTTCCTCTAAGGAGACTCGTGTCGTCAATGTTGAGAACTCTTGGGAGGCTGTTCGGGAGATTGTCAAGAGACAAACGCTCGAGGATCTCGAGGCCCAGGCTCATGCTAGCTCTTGATTTTGGTTCTAGCTAAGTCTTCTATGTGTAAAAATCTTCGATCTCGGAGGACCTGTACGTCGGACTTGTCATTTGTTGATACTGTTGTTTGCGCTTTACGATACTAAACACCAGCTGCATCGAGCTAGGTCATGAACTATACACCATAGTAATCAAAAAATATTGTGATTCAGAAGCAGTGCTCATTCTCTGATAATTAGAAACAGATGCTAGTTGCACACCACACAGTGTGGCAGGGTATCGTCAATAAATGACAGGTGGAAATTCAGAATCCAAAACAGGTTGCAAAGGGGAATTCGCATAGGAAACACGCCAGAGGTATCAACGAAAATGACATGGAACAGAAAAGAAGGGCCCCAATGCTATCCGATGTCCAATGCAAAAACGACGATGACAAAAAAGAAATAATCAGAGTGTATGTGAATCCAAGTTCACGGGCATCAATTCATAATTGATGAATTCATAAAAGGTTGTGGTCGAGGTGGAAGCCTGAGTGATATCACCAAAATGAGATGGTGGAACATTAACCAATGCTTAGATCAAGGCCTTTTCAGATTCGTCCGCGTCTTCGGGCGCTTTGGGGAGGGGTTTATCGTCGCTGGCGGGCGATTTAGGCTCCTCTGACCGGCCTTCGGTCTCCTCTGTTTCTTCAGGCTTCTCAGGTGCCTCCTCTGGCTCATCGGCCTCCTTTGGGCTGCTATCTTCTTCGTCCTCGGCCTTTTCCTCCCCCTCTGCTGCAGCGGCGGCAGCAGCAGCAGCCTCGGCCTCGGCCTTCTCCATCTCAGCATTTCGGGCTTGCTGTCTATCCCAGACCTCCTTGCGAATCCGGTCATCCTTGGCAGTGCGGAGGCGCTCAGTTTCTTCAAAGCCTCCGCTCTTCTTCAGCTTGCCCTCTTCAACAAAGGCGCCAAGCTCCTTTTGGAACAGGTTGTTTCGTCTGGTCTCAAGCTCCTTCTTGCGTGCCTTTTCGGCTCGCTCAATGGCTTCGATGCGACTTTCGTGATTAGGTTGCAATGCACGAACTTCGCCGAGAACACCATCCTTTGCCTTCATAGGGTCGATGGTGGGGTCGATACCAAGACTGCGGGATGTGGTGCGAACAGCGGTAGGACCGCCGGTAGTGTTGGTCATGACCTGTTCCTTGGTGGCTTGCTCGACAAGAGCGAAGGTTTGAGTCGCCTTCTCGAGATCGTCTTGCAAGTCAGCGGCAAGGTCTTCTTGCATGGTAAGCTGGTCACGTTCCTCGCAGACCAGCTGCAGCTCCTTCTCCCAGATCTTGGTCCAGATAGGCTTCTCGCGGCCGAGGAAGTCCTGCATTTTCTTAATTTCCTTCATGACGGTGCTGATATCGCGGCTAACACCCTCGAGTTGTCTGGGGAGGGGGCGGACACCGCGAGTGACGACATCCTTTCGAAGATCTTCGACCAAGTCTTGAAGATCGTCGACGCGAGCAACCAGCCGCTCTGACTCGCCTGCAAGTTCTTTCTTGCCGGTGTTGACACGAGCGCGGCCGGCATCGCCTTCATACGAAGGCGTGGCGACATCGTCAGCGGCAGTCTTGACCTTGCCTGCCTTGGCGCGGACTGCACTCATCGAGCCGTTGATATCGGCAGTGAAGTTGGAGTATGTTTGACGCAAAACAGCCAAGTCTCGACGAAGGCTCTGGATCTCCGCCAGCTGAGCTCCGTCCCCGGCAACCAATGTCTTGACGCCAGACCCGGAGGCAGCGGCGGTGACAGGGGGAGCAGCCGCCAAGCGAGCAATCTCCTTAGCAGCTTCAAGCTGACGGTCAGATACTCGCTGGATGGCGCTCCCTTGACCAGAAAGCACTTCCTTGACACCTTCAACCAGGAGGCGCACGCTCCCAAGGCCATCATCGAAATGCTTCTTGACCTCGTCGAGGTTGTCGACATTCAGTACCAAGACGGACCGATCCTTAACATCTGCAAGGTCTTCCAGTTCGTGGCGGATGCCCGAGATTGGGTCCTGGATATAAATTTCAGGCAAATCGACACCATTGTCGTGGGTGTTCCAAGCGAACTTCTCGATAAATGCCAACTGGAGGCGTCCAATGGTGAGGTCTGCGATGCCATCCGGCAGCACATACTTCTTAATCTTGCTCTTATATTGAAGGAACAGCGTGAGCTCCTTGCCCGGGGAGGGCTGCTCAGTGAACTGGGAGACAGACGGAGGGGTTGCGACCTGGGTAGTTGGGCTAAATGAGCTTGTTTTCGGGGTATGAGGTGCACCCTTCGCAGGGTCGAAGGCGTCCTCCAGAGCCGGCTTCTCTTGGGGCTGGGCGATGATGGGAGCGGGAGCGGCGGTTTCCTCGTGATTGGCTTTGTCGGCAGGTTCTGCTTCCCGGGTAACTTCCGGGGCTGGAGCGGGTTTGGCGGGCTGGGGGGTACGCTCCTCCTCGACCACGTTCGGGATGTTCGCAGCTGGGTGTGCCTGTGCAGTCTTGGAAGCTTCTTGTATGCGATTGGAGGACTTCTGTCTCGAGTGGTTATAGGATCCCCGAAGGCGAACTGCATTCAGAGACTCGCGGACATCACGGCCGCGATTGGGAATAGGAGAATTTTGGGTTGGTAGAACGGGAACACCGTTTGTGGAAGTGCCCAAGTGCTTTTGGATTTGGTAGGCAGAGAAACGTCGGGAGGCTCGTCGCTCGAGCTCTCCACTCCTCTGCAAAGCCCCCAGTGCATCATCCTCTTTGGGTGGTGGTGGAGGGGGCGGGGGCGCTGGAAACCCAGCAGGTGCATTATGTGTAGAAGGCGCAGTATTATTGGATGTATTGGCTCGGGGGGTTGCATCGTTATCCGAATTGGGCTGGGACAGTAATTGCTGTGCCTCTCGGCGAGATGTTTCTTTTTCGCTGTGGTTCGAGGATCGAGGATCGTTGGATGATGGTGCCGAGGAGGTCCGGGCAGCAGCCGGTTGATCCTCGAGAGATCCGTTGCTCCCAAATCTTCGGTTACTGGATCTCCGAGGGGACTGTGCGGTCGATGGCATCGTCGAGGCCGCGGCCTCATCATATAACTGGCCAATTGCCTGTCCACTGGCGAGGCTTCCAGCACTGGCGTTCCGTCCTGGCGCGGGGCGTCCATCCTCCCGTTGGTGTCGTGAGCGTAACCGGGCCTGCTTCTTCTTGAGCCCGTGGAGCAGATTTATGATTATGTCGCGAATTCGGGGGAGGTATCGGTCGAGGCTTGCGGCCGACGCATCTTGGCTCAGGGTGTCTTCGAGAATGGTGCGCAGCAGGTCTGGCACTGGACCCAGGTCCGAGGTATCGACTCCGATTGCACTGAAGGCGCGACAAGCGAGGTTAAATTCATAGCCCAGGCGTACATATACATCCGACACGTCGTTTTCCGTGGCCAGCTTGCGTGACCAGTGGGTGAGGGTCTCCAAGAGCTGTTTGGTTGCGACCAAGAGATGTGTCACACTCTTTTCGATTTGGGAGATCTGCTTATCAGGCTGCGTGGGGGAACATCGATCAGTCATCGCCGCAGGACTCTCACAACATGGGAACTCACCGGGTTCTTGCTTGACTGGGACCGGGACGAGGCAGATGAACTGCGACCAGATTGCTGGGAAGCCATGGATGTATCGGTACTACCAGACAGCGAGGGTCGGGGAGAGGTTTGATCCGACTCTCCGTAGGGGAATTTTGTTTTCTGTGAGGATTGCATATGACACGATCATGGAGGTTGGAAAGTGAGAATCGAGTCCACGAGAATGGGCATGTGTGGAAGATGATGCCCAGCCTCCGTCAAGCGCCTTACCGCGTCTCAGCCAGGATCGGCAGTGCCGATCACCACGATACCATATATTACCGTATTATTGTGTAATGTTGTATTAATCGAGCTATTCAATAGATCAATAGATCAATAGTATATTGTTTATTAAATTATTCACATCGAGTGTAACATCTAAATACAATCTCCTGACACCCACGGATGTGTCACTGCAGACATTCGGCAACACCCGCGCCTATCCACTTGGACTCTTCTGTTTAGTGCGGATGGACCTGGGTGGTGTCTGTATGCAGACTTATATATAGAATTTATACCAGTGGACTTATGTATATGTACATCTTTTTGTTTATTTCCAGTGGCTTCCAAGGTTTGATATTTCTTTATTGAGTCTCCGGCTCTATTACCTAGGTAGGTATTCGCAAGGCTTTGTTGGCCACCTAGTCGGAGGTCACAAGAGAAAAGCTACCCCGAGGTCATGCAATGAAAAGACCAAGCGAGAATGCATCGAAATATACTCAGGCAGTCTAGACCGGAAGTAATGAAGCTAGCCATTTCACCACGAGCCCTGGAGATAATGGAGTATAGAAGCAGAGGATGAGAGACTGCCCACGAGGGTGTATATTCCTGCTGATTCCCAGGATTTTGCATATGATAGTCGACGTTAGAACATATACGAGCCTGGCCATGCAGGTTTGCTTGTTTTCATTGGTCCTCATGCACAGCAGAATGCATTGTACAGGCCTCTACCATTGGGCTGTACCCTATATCCCACAAAGGATTATAGTCTCTAGTCCGTACGAGCATCATGGTACGGACATCAACCGGGAAGGGTCGAACTACCTCAGCCTGACCCAAACATGCCGTAATGTAGACAATTGGGAAAATAAAAAAATAAAGGATAGAGAGACTCAGACAGATATTGGTGACAGTGACAAAAGCAAAGGACAGAACAGAAGTGTAACACCAAATACAGTACCATACGCGTGACTTCTCTCAACTTGCGACAATTGGGCACTCCCTCTTCCCCATTTCACTTCAACTCCGTCTATCCCTTGTCGCTCTCCATTTCGTCTATCTCATCTTGGTGCCATTGGCACATCACGGTCCGCGTATATCCCACTTGCCCGTCCTGTTTGTGCAGGCGGTGTGTGTTGTGGCTTCGTGCCTCACCCTCGCGGCTTTCCGCCGGACCAAGTTCCACGACGCAAGCTTGTCCTGACTGACAAAGTCAAATGGCTTCCGCTCTGAACTCTGTGCCGGCTAGCAACGCGTCTGGCAATGCCAACGCGGGTGCGCAGAACCCCGGCCGCTCCACTCTGAGATCCAACAGTACCAAGGGGTCCGACAGTCGACGACAGTCGGGCAGCCCGGTTGACGGTGGACAACGGTACGTCCCCACCTTGCTCCCCAGTGATGAAATCTACGATACCCCATGTTATCGAACAAGTGGAATACTCTCCCTGGCCATTCTCCCCCCTCCAGCGATTGAGCCCATGCACGGGCCCTGGGGTGGGTGAGCTCTGGGAGACACTTGCATCAACTTGTGTACCAAAAACGGCCAATTGAAGACATCGGATTCAATGGCAGCAATTTCTCGATTTGCCTGTTTTCGTATCCATCGATTTGGCGATCATCGAACGCTAACGCAGACATGTTCTACTGCATAGGCGCACGAATTCCCACAAGGCCTGGACCCAAGGAACCAACCCCATCACCCAACGATCTTCATATGCCTCATCGAACGGTAACATGACCCAGCAGAGGCAGGCTGCCTCCCCGAGGCCAAACCAGAAAGAGTCAAACACCCCCGACAGCCACGCTCATGACCGCCTCGTATTCTTATTCGCCAGCTTCATTGTAAGCCTGGTCGCACTGCCTTTCACAATGCCGATGGATTCTGAACTATTATCTAGGGCCTGACAACCACGATTACTACCAAGTCCGGTGACAAGTACACCGGTATATTTTCCTCTTCGTCACTTGAGCCGAACGATGTCTCGTTCCTGCTGAAGATGGCGCAGCGCGCCTCACAAGACGGCCAGTTCCGTACAAACGGTGTCAGCGATGCTGCAACCCCGTTCTTGGGATCTGCGCCCGAGCATATCATGTCCTTTGAGATCAAGGATGTCATTGATATCGACGTGCCAAACGTAACTACCGCTGAGATCTCAGCCAAGGAACCGAACGGTAGGCCAACATGTACCCTATCATGTTATTTGCGCAGATGCTTATCTCAGCCACAGGTGCCTCGCAGGGTTTCCGAACCGACAGTGATATCTCCGGAAATCTGGGCATGCGCGAACGTACTTTGCAGCGCTGGGAGCCTGCCGAAACTGACGTGGACATGTCACTTGAGACGAGCAACAATGCGACTGGGTGGGACCAGTTCGAAGCCAACGAGCGTCTCTTCGGTGCTAAGACTAATTACGACGAGAACATCTATACTACTCGACTTGACCGCAACGACCCTGCTTTCAAGCAGAAGCAGGTAGAAGCCGCTCGGATCGCTCGTGAAATCGAGGGACAAGATGTGGAAAACTCCCACATGCGCGAGGAGCGCGGTCTCGCAGCGCAGGACGCTGGTGACCAGGACGAAGAAGACAAGTATAGCGGTGTACGACGTGAAGACAAGGCGTTCCCTCCTTTGCTTTCCGGCCAGCCAAACAAATATACGCCCCCTGGACGTCGCCAACCTACCCAGCCCATCCCGGCCAGCGTGCCTGCTAAACAGCCCGCAGCTCCACCAGCCCCAGCCATTCCCATCCCCATTCCTCCTCGGGCCCCGGAACAAGAAGCCGCCTCTTCAGACAAGCAATCCGAGCCGGCCGCTTCCCTGCAGCCCCCATCGGATCCTGAACAAAAGAGCATATCGGGCAAGGGTGTCTCGCCTGCTGTCTCTACTGCCTCTACGGTGTCCACCACCAAGCGTCCTGGGCCTGAAAATGCAACTGCAAATGTCGAAGCAGAGGTGCTCGGCCATTTCCGTCAGTTTGCGAAAGATGAAAAAGCCAAGCTTCAGGAGCGTCGCCGGAACCAAGCATCATATGATCGAACCAGCAAGCTCAATGAGCTGATGAAATTCTCCAAGAGCTTCAAGCTGTCGACTCCAGTTCCCAAAGACCTTGTTCCCATTCTCGCCAAGGATCGTATTAAGCAAGAGGCCATTATCTCGCGAGCCCAGCAACAGGTCGACGACAAGGGCGTACCAAAGGCGACCACGCCTCCAACCGAACCCAAGGCCCCCGCTCGGGGCACTGGGCCTACTGGAGCTGTGCCCCCGTCTGCGCCTTCAGACCGCCAGTACAACCGTCCGCGCCAGGGCTACCCACCGACTGGCCCGCTTGCCGCGAGTGCTAGTGCGCGATTCTCCCAGCAAGGCGTCCAGCCTTCACGTCCCGGTGTTGGTATGCTAAGCCATCGACTTGCTGATAACCTGCAGCAGCGAAAGGGCCCAGGTATGGGCCCTGTACCCAACCCACTGCCGATCCAAGATGCCCGTGCACCTCCTACTGGCCCTGCAAGCGAACAGCAGAGAGTCCTGAGCCCCGGCAAGCCACAGGCTGCCTCTGCTGCGACCAAGTTCAACGTCAAGGCTATGGAGTTCAAGCCCAACCCAGCTGCTAGTACGTTCACCCCTGGTGGAGCTGGCGGAGCCCCTGGTCCTGCTCCAAGTGCGCGGTCTTTCTCGCGCAATCGCTCCATCTCGCGGGCGACGACGCCAACCGCTTTCTTCGGTCCGAGAAAGCCCCAGCCCATCTCGGAACGACCCTCAATCAATGATCAATTCAACCCAATCAAGCGCATGAAGAAAGAAAATGCCGATCAGACCGAGAAGCCTTACTTGTTCAACGGAGGCATTCCCCCACCTTACAAGACTATCCCAACCTGGGAGGTTGCCGAGGGAAATATGGAGAAGACATACGGCCAGATGTTCAAGCAGCCCGTTGGCGCGCAATCGGTGTCGCCTCAGGCTCGCTCAACCTCGAACGCCAGTAACGTTACCCACCAGGGCAACATGCCTTTCCACTTCCAGCCAAACATGCCCCCAGTCTCCGGCCCACCAAACGGGCCCCACAACCTCCACCCCCAGGGCCCTCATGGACCGTCCCACGTGGATGATCATCATCGCATGCAGCTCTCGGCATCTAACTCTCAGGTCTTCCCCTCCCCACGTATGCAGCACGGGTACCCATCGCCAATGGCTCCCCACGCCCAGTTATCATTTGGACAGCCTGTTCCTCCGTTCTACAATGGCGGGGCCCAGCCCAATCACATGAGGCATTATCAGGGTGGCCCTCAGTTTGTGAACCCGCAGAACGGAATGGGCGCTCCTATGATGGCCCAGCAGCACTCCAATGGACCCTTCATGGCAGTTCCTCAAGGCATGACTCCGTATAACGCCCAGATGCCCATGTATTCCCCTTCTCCGGGCCACGCATATCCTCATGTGCCTGCACCCCAGCCACACAGTGGATACCCAAGTCCAAGCCGTGGTGCCCCAATGATGATGCACCAGAACTCGCAATCTGGTCAGCCTCCCATGTTCATGCCAGGCCAGAACGGCTACCCCCAGCAGTCCGGACACAGTGAGTTTGGCTTTGTCCCCGTTCGCCCTGTTTTAGTTTCTAATCCCATACAGTGCCGCCCAATCGTGGAAACTTCCAACAGCAGCCTCATTTTTCCTCAAGCCCGCATCAGTCGCACCATTTCCCACCTAACCAGCATCGGACCCCCAGCAACGGGTTCAATCAAATAGCTCAAATGCCGCCCCAGATGCCCGCCAATACCCCCAACTCCGGAGGATCTCACTCTGCTGAGCCCACGGATGAAGGAAAATGAACTAAACGAATCATGAAGCCTGCGGGCGGGACCTCTGGATGAAGCTGCATCATCTCCTACCCACCGCCGCCGACTTACCCGCATCCTACCCTGTCGGCGATCTCCGACTCGCATATACCCTGATTACTGTCGCCCGACCTCATCTGTTTTTTTACCGTCCCCCACGCGGTCCATAACATTTGAAACCTGCAGTGGTTTTCATATCACCTCAAGACATCTTCAGTGAGTGAATCTTGTCTATGTTGTAATCAACGCTGCTAACTCAACCTAGGCTTGGGTCAATCTACCAGCTCTGCCTATCTACCTTCTAGACCTCGGTCCCGCAGGTACATGGTGCCCAAAGTTGCAGGCGATGGAATGATCGAAACCAACTGCTCCTCAGCCGATCGCCGTCTGCTTCTTCCGCCCTTGGTGCAGAATTATTCCACGTGGTTGAATCGAAGTCTTAAGGATTTCCTCTTACTCTGAGATCGTCATTTTTTCTGGTCCTCTCTTATCTTGTGTTTCGTTTCGTTTACTTGCACCACTTCTTGTTCCATGGATTGGGGACATTGTGGGGACCCCTCAAGGGCCCACATAGTCTCCAGTCCATTTGGAGTGGAAGTGGGGTCTCTGACAGGTGTGTTGATGTGGAGACCATGGAGAGTGGTGATGTGGTTAGGGTTGGTGAGTTAAGGGGGAGGTGGAGGTGGACGGTTGAGCTTTACAATGGGATCCTCGCCCCGGAGCATAGCAATGAAATGGTTATATCATAGGAAATATTCTCTTCGCCGTAAAAACTGTATAAACGTGCAACAGTCGAGTATCACAGTCCCCTCCTCCATCGTCAAGATCCCTCCAAGGGTTCAAAAATCACACATGAAATATCATATATACTAGATGGAATGAATATTAGCAATGATTCACCAGGTAGAAAATGATTGAGCATATGAGCAAGACGTCTCCTCAGTAGTTGTTTCAAAACTGTCGTCAGCCAGGGACAGTCACATTGTCAACGCCTCGTCGCCGCGGTGCTTTCCACTTCAGCGTCACGCTTCAGCGTCGCCCTCCATCGTCGCCCTCCAGCAACCAATCGCCGCGGAAACCCAAGGAGCAACGCCGAGCACCACAACAACTGGCATTTCCAGCCCACATCAGACTCAACGCCTCTCATCCACTCCCAACTCCCAAGCCCCATGACCGTACCCCTGACTCACCCTGCACAGCAGATCAAAAGCGGACGTGACACGATGACACGAGCAGCCGGAAGCTTCCTCCCTGAGCAAACACAGAGAGGGCGTGGCTCCACGTATCCCCACCAGCGGTCAACCAAACCCGCCGGTGAGGATCCGCGAGAACCCCAACCCCTTCAGTGAAAACATCTCAGGTCGAACGGAATTTCCCTAAGTGGCCACACGAAACAACGTGTTTCAATCGCAAGCCATCAACCCTCTTCGCCACAGCCATTGGTCGCCAGCCGTCCTCATGGAAACGAAGCGGACAAGGCAACCCCAGATAGCGGCGACACCGGCCCGTTACCTGATCAAGCGAGCTCACAGTGACGAACATGTTGCAATCTAACACCCTCGGAACGATACCACGAGGGGGAGCTCAATGGTTTGATACCCCAGCGTCAAAGCTGAAGTAACGAGCCAGTGAGGTCTCAATTCCAATATGGACATGTCATGTGTACAGGCCAAACACCAGGTCGGACACCGATATAACTGTACACAGGCCACCCTGAACCCATGCCCACGCAATAATGCGAGGCAAAGCCATAGGTAAGACGTGGATTCTCACAGGCAACTTGCCCGCTGGGAGACCTTGTGTTCTGCTGTGCCGGGTGGTAGAGAATGCGGAGATGAGGCATGGTTGCCGAAAGTTTGTCGGAAGAAAGACATCAAGTTGATGCAGGCACGGTATGCAAGCATGCCGATCCAGGCTATGCAGAATGTTCTGGACAAAAATGACAGAGTCGAGTACCCAGCCATTACCCCTAAGATTCACTCGGGGCTCAGTCGTGGTGTTCGGGCGGGAGTTCGAAGTACCATCGGCTCAAGAGGTATGTTGACTGTGTCTTTGCCCTGATCGGACCTTTTACCAGTGTATGCATCATTGGAGAATGGTGCTTGCTGGGAGGGAATAGCTTACCGCGTTCAAGGTGAAGGTGCTATCCATGCAAGCCCTAATATCATGATTTGACAAGATAATATCAGTTTCCAGGTTCACAGTTGACCAAATCGAATGCAAGACGCCATTGAAGCATCCTGCGGCAGAAATCGACGCGTCGGGAAGAACGTGCAACAGGAGAAAGTGCATTCGGGGTATTTATTTTCGATTGTGGCCTCAGGCGCCTTATCGCGATAACGCGGGGCTCTGAAAGGGGACACCCACCTGGGCAGGAAGCTCCAGTCTCTCGATGCTTCATTCACACTCGTTCTGTTTTTCGTTCACTTGCTTCGCTGCTTGCCAGGTTACCAGCATCCTCACAAACCCCTAAACATTGTCCGTTCATCACCGCGAACCCACATATCGACAACTACCACACCGGCCACATCGGCCACATCGGCCTCATGGACTTCCTTAAATCCGCGATCGGCTCCGCCATTGCGAAAGGTGGTGGTCTTCCCTTCTCCCTGGGCGACAAAGTGGACATTGGCGACTCTGTTTGGAGCCTGCACAACGCCACCAAAAGGGTATGATATCTTCGTCCGTTCCAGTGCGGCAGCTCAAATGGCTAATGGGGCGCAACACTTAGGATGACGGCTCTGATTGTAGCGTCTTTGTCTTCCATATCGATGCCAACCGATCGCGACTGCCCCTAGCTAAAAATGCTATGCACAAGTCCCGGACTTTGCGCCACCCGGGTGTGATCAAGGTCTTGGATACTATCGAGGTAAGATCGCCTATACTTTGCGCCATCGAGCGCCCGCGATCCTGTATATCCGAATGATGCTAACATGCCTTACAGAATGAGCAATACCTGTACATCATCACGGAGCGACTTGTGCCTTTGAGCTGGCCGGTCAAGAGACGAAGCTTGAGCGAGGAAACAGCCAAATGGGGACTATACACCGTGGCGGTATGTTGCACCCGAGCTTTGTGATAGAATCCTGCTGACAGCCTCGGTTCTTAATAGAGCACCATCAATTTTATCAACGCCCACGCTTCTTCTGTCCATGGAGTTGTGCGTGCATCCTCGGTGTTTATCAGTCAGAGTGGTGAATGGAAGCTTGGAGGCTTCGACATCTTGAGCTCCATGAAGGAGGACGATGCAATTATTTACGTGAGTGATCAGTGCATGCTTGATTGGAGCGGAGGCGTTGGAGCTATCGGTAACTGAGACTGACTTGAGGCATAGACCTACGGTAGCATTGTGCCTGATGCCGCTCGCTACACCCCTCCAGAGGTCGTCAAAGGCGGCTGGGAGGTCATTAAACAAAACCCCCTGGCAGCTGTCGATGCTTATGGTTTGGCTATTCTCATATTTGAGGTATTCAACGGCAGCTTTTCAGGCGGCGATCAAGTCGGCAGGACGACAAACATTCCTACGAGCATGCACCAAAGCTACAAGCGACTTTGCACCGCAAACCCAAAGTTCAGATTGAGCCCTGGCCATTTCGTTGAACAGGGAAAGAAACATGGGGGTTTCTTCCAAACTCCACTCATTCGGATGACCGAGGATATTGATAAACTGGGGCTCATGGATGAAGCTGAGCGGGAAAATTTCATTAAGTATGGTTGGAGCGGCCCCTTCGAGATCTCGGTAGCTGACAGTGTACCTCCTACAGTGAACTTGATCAACTGCCAGAAGAGTTTCCAGAGGATTTCTTCAAGATGAGAGTCCTCCCAGAGCTGCTCAAGAGTGTCGAGTTCGGCGGTGGCGGCCCCAAAGTTCTGAGTGCAACTTTGAAGATTGGCGCGAAGCTCTCAGCAGAAGAGTTCAACGCGAAGATGACCCCCGTTATCGTGCGTCTGTTCGGCAACCCTGACCGTGCGTTGCGGGTCTGTCTCCTGGACAACTTGCCCTTGATGATCGATAGCCTTCCTAAGAAGATCGTCAGCGATAAAATCTTCCCTCAAATGGTAAGCGTTTTCTTACGCAGATATGTCAACACATACTAACGTGAAGTAGACTTCTGGTTTCACCGACCTCGCCCCGGTGGTGCGGGAGCAGACCGTGAAAGCCGTCGTTCCTATCATCACCAAACTGAGTGATAGGGTTATTAATGGAGAGCTGCTGAAACTTCTGGCGCGCACCGCTAGGGATGAACAACCTGGTATTCGGACCAATACCGCAATCTGCCTTGGTCGAATTGCCAAGAATCTAGGAGCAGGTGTAAGTTCAGCCAGTGTTCTTATTAACTTGACCATGTGGCTGACAGTTTGCAATAGGATCGCGCCAAGGTGCTCATCGCAGCCTTCACCAGATCCATGAAAGATCCATTTGAGCACGCCCGAGCTGCAGGACTCTTAGCGTTCTCTGCTACGATCGACATATACAAGGACGATGATTGCGCCCAAAGGATCCTACCAGCAATCTGTCCTTTGCTCATGGATACTGAAAAGTAAGATATCTTTGAAGTTCACGGTGATACTCAGCTAACGATTGGACAGGTTGATCCGTGACCAAGCCAATAAGACGTTTGATGTGTATCTCAGGCGCATTCGGAAGTCCGCTGCCACTATGCCGGACACCGTGATACCCCCCAGTGCACGGGCAGAAGCCCCCAGCCGACCCGAGCCTCGAGCCGGAGCAGCAGGCGAACACTCCTGGGCCGGATGGGCCATTTCCTCCTTCACCAACAAAATCGCAACCGCCAGTGGAGCCATTGAGCCCACGGCCACCAGCGCACAGCCGGCAGATGTCGAGACTGCCCGCCCTGCCTCAGCTCCTCGCCCCACCCAACCATCTACATCTACAACCACCGAGCTACACAAACAAGCTCTCAGCCCCACCGCCCAGCCCTTGAACCGGTCGCACTCGGATCGCCCCCCTCTGGTGCCTTACCACGACGATCCAGAGGAGGATGCCGACGACGTCTTTGAGGCCTGGGGTGCCATGGACGACGACGAGGCAGAGCCCGACCCGTTCACGGCAACAACCGCCTCCCCCGCTCTTTCATCGAGCAAAGCCGGGGCGGTGCCCTTCGACGACGGCGGCGAGCCGGACTTCGCAGGCTGGTTAGCCGCGAAGTCCGGCGCCGCGAAGAAACCCTTGCCAAAGGGGTTGAGCAAGGCCGCGTCTACCAACACGGTGGCCACGCGCTCGTCGGTGGCTTCGGCCAAGCCGCGGGCGGTTGTCGTTCCCAAGAAGATCGACACCAAGCCCAAGGAGGAGCCGGAGGACGACTGGGGTGACGCGTGGGACTAAATGAATAGCAATATTCATTTTTTTTTTTTTCTCTATTTCCTGAGCCCACCAAGCCGTAGAGCGTACCCTGTATGTGCTTGAGACCCTTGGCTCGGACGGAGTTTGATCTGGCGCCTGGTGCTGTGTATGACTACCTTTTCGAGGAGAGGAAAGCCTGGCTGTTCCTGATGTACGAGTAAATGAAACCAAAGCTTGAGGCTACATCCGTGGATGCGAACGAGCGAATTCGAAGTTGAGAACCGCATAGTTATTTTTCTTTAGCTCAGGGTGCTGCCCTTGCTATTATCTGAGAAATGCTACTTTCGTGCCCTACTTCTGTCCCTGTCTCTCGTTGACGCCGACAACCCCTTTATCAACTTCTCGTCACTTTTCAATCGCCTCGTATTCGGCGTATACTGCCTCCCAGCGCGATGCCGTAGCTCCTGCAAAGGCCTATTCTCCGAAAAATCGTAATTCGGATCTCTCGCTGCAACATGCAGCTCTACCCTTGGTACTGTGCAGGTGGCCTCCATGAGTCGCGTAATCGGCCTCGGGCGTGGGAGGGCCCTTGATAACTCTGGCTCCACTGGTCCTGATACGGCGCATTGTAATTGTTCACACTGCCGCGCCATTGACCTTGTTCGTGGTCTTGCCATTGGTGCACATCGTTCCACCACCAATTGCGCCTGTTCCTGTTCCTGCGGCGGCGGCGGCGACCGCCCTCGCTGTGGCTTTGGCCTTGGCTCCCGTCTCGGTTTCGGGGCCCTGTTGGAATCGGGGGCTATGCAAATTTTAGCTTGGGATTCATCGTCTAGATCATCGACCGTCCAACCATTTTACGTTGCTCACCTTCTAGAGCTGTCTTCTCTCTTGATTCTTCCGGCTTGGAATCCGGGATAGCGACCACTGGTTCCGTGTTTATATTTCTTGGTGGACGCAGCTCTCGAGAAACGACTTGATTGCTGCTCACCGGAGGGTCAGATCTGATCGTAGCGCTGGAATCGGGCTCATGATTTCGGTTGTCGGTTCGGAATGGCAGCATCATTGCTTTTTGGCGCATTTCCCCTTGAGCAAGCTTATACAGCATGTTGTATACTTTGCTGCGTTCCTGGTGCCTGTTCTCAAACTGTTCATGATCCTCATCCCATAGATCGGGGTCCACTTCTTCTTTGTGAAGCCGTAAAAGCTCTTCTGTTCTTGAGAAAAGCCGATCTTCATCAAGACACTCCTCAGGCGCGTCGATCGGCGGCTCGCTGGGCATGTTCATTGTGGATGGCGGAGCGTCGATTAGGCTGAGCGCGGAAGACTCACGATTCCCGGGAACCCTATATTGGGAATTGTTGGGACAGCTGGACTCTAGGGACGAGTATACCGAGCGCCTGTCGCTGGGGGTTGGTTCAGGTATATGCTCTCTCGGTGTCAATTCCAGTGCAAGAGCGCTGCTTGCCCTTCGTGATTGAACATGGGTAGCAGCAAAGCACCCTTGCGAGGTAAAGGGCGATGATCCTGGTCCGACACCGTCATCAGATAGGCACGCCATATTTTCGATTAACTCCCAGTCGAATTCCGGCCCTGAGGACACTGGCCTCATGGACACCGACTCCTGCTCGTGGGACCCATTGCTAAGTTGGGCCAAAGGTGAAGGCGAAAAGCAATGCGAGGATAGTCCTGAGAAAAGCATTTGGCTCGCCATCGAGCTGTATCTCGATTGCACATACGACGAAGTTCCATCCGAGTAGAATGTCTGTTCTGACGACCGGTCAAAGTCAGATTCTGGCCCTAGCGAAGACGAACTCGAAGATGGAGTCAGGGCAGGAAGCGGTGATCTTGTTTTCGTTGTGGAGGAGCGCCGTGGTCGCCGGGGTCTATAAATGTATTGGAAATCCACCGTCGGCTGTCGAACGGTTGGTGTGGGTGATCCGATGGCCATAGTAATGTCTTCAGATGTTGCTCGGGTAGACTGGTGCCGTCGCTTTTGATGGGCTTTTCTTGCAAGATGTGCGCGAGAGATGGCGATCCTTTCATCGTGCTCCGTAGATTCAATTATGATATCCGGTGTTGAGGCAATAGGCCGGAGTAAACTTGAGTTTCGTGTTGTCCGTTCCGAGGCTGTGGTTGGAAATGATGGTGCAAACCAAGGACTGTGTTCTCGCGAGGCTTGTTTCCCTGAAGCTTTTGTTTTTGTCGAGGTCGCTCGTGATGATGAGCCGACACGAGCGCTGCTGCTCATATTTTGCAGACTCAAGAGCCCGAACTCAAGGGGATGGAGCTGAAGTCATGTCTGGGGTCATCATTCTGCGGGGGCAACTAGGGAAAAGACCTTTATGGGCATGTCTCCCAGCCACCTATTTACATGGAATAGCTCAGTGAAAGTATGGACCTACGGAGTACATGCACCGGGGCGGCTGTGTCCACTGGGAAATGACAGGTGCCCAGGTGGGAGGGCCGATAGATCTGAAATTGGTTCTGGAAACTCGCCAGTATTACCCCGTAACCTGCACTGTTTGGAAGGATAGACTGCCTGGGTAGTATTATATCATGATTGACTTTTCTTGTGCCTATGTAATACTCTGTCCAGGGTCCTATATCCACCAATGCCCATTTTGATCTTGAGCAGACTGGGATTGATCCCGCCAATCCTTCAGTACTCCGTAGTTTGCAGGTTGACTGAGCTTTGAATGGCTTAATCCACTCTTGTGTGGGTCTTCTTGGCTCTCGATCTCTTGACTTTTTCTTTTGAGCCTTCATCCTGCAAGAGATGGCACCGATTGACGTGTAACTATCACCTTCTACAGAGTACAAGGCCTCGGTGGTGATAATTTTGCCAATGTCGTTAGCACACCCATGAATACTCACATAGATACTAGCAAATTCAAAACCTTTCATGAACACTAACGCTGGGTTGACAAAAAGCACTATTAAACTGTGCTTTTTATCAGTGGGGGTTAGGGTTGCGATCCGTTCCAAGGTTGGCGGGGCGACTACCGAATCGGCGTTAGACATGTCATGTTCAATCTCTCCAACATTTGAAATGTTACACTTGGAAGTGGAATGTGGCGATGGCTTTGAATTTCGAGAGCCATGACAACGGGAGTTCCGTCAGCACGTTTCAGTCGGTAGAGTTGGCCCGAAAGAAACTTGGAAGCAAGAAGTAAGGGAAGTGGGAAAGAGAACCTTGAAAAGGTGCCCAGGTGAGGCTCATTGGTAGTAAAAGCCCCCTGATCAAGGGGAAGTGATCTGGCCACAGCTTTACTAGGTAGAATTCCTGCTTTTGTTGCCGCAACCTGGGATGCGTTACCTAGGTACGGACAAATTGAAGTTGGTATAAAATATTCATCTAGCAGACAGTCCATCCAACAAAAGAACGTGGTTATATATTCATTCTTGACCGAGCAAAAAAAACCAGAAATTGCTCAAGATCTCTGCAGCAACCCGTTCCCCTGAGCTGATAGCTCCATCCATATAACCGATCCAACGGACAGCAGTTTCCGTGCCAGCGAAATGGATATTCCCCACTGGAGCGCGCAGGAAGGGTCCATATTGAGTCAAAACTCCAGGAGGCATAAATGCTCCTGGACCCCCCCTGGAAAATTGATCCGTATTCCACCGATGAACCAGGATTTGAGTCGCCGTATTCACCTGCGGCCCAAAAAGATTGACGAATGACTGTTTAGCCTGAAGTTGAATCTCGTCATCGCTGGCGTTGTCTAACTTGCGCATTTCATCCGCTTCAATAAAGCCCATCAATGCACCAAAAGACACATTCGGCGGGGAATTGTCGTAGGTTATACGAATGGCACCTGTTTCGCTTATACCAGCTCCATTTAGGCCTTGTCCACGCCACCAAGGCCTTGGAAAGATGGCAATTGCTTTTCCGATTGCCCCTATTGGCATGCGTTGATTTAATTGGTCTCGCCCCGCTGGCAAAGGGGGATCGAAGACGATGCGGCTCGTCAAAGGAGGCGAAATGGCAACGACTACATGTCTCGCGGAGACATTGAGTGTTGGGGAGGTGATGGTATACCAGGCATGTTCAAATTTCACTTTCCGAACTGGTGCTCTGAAAAAAATGTTTTCTCTGCCCAAGTTGTCGGCCAGCTTGTTTGCCAGCATCTGACTGCCTCCAATCACTCGGCTGTCTTGTGCGCCCTCATCGACAGCTATGACACGACCAATTGATCCTGGCAGCGTAGCGTTGCCTGATCCTGCAACCCCCCACAGTGCATATAGTAGCGACGGCTCCCTCATCTCGACTGAGAGGATGCCCGGAACTAAAATTCCGAGAAGCATGCGAGACTCAGCCGTAAAGATGCGGGAATTGATGAATGTTTCGAGTGTCATGGAGTCCAAAATGGTCGCATTTGGACTCTTCCACGGCTCTTCCAGGTTAATCGTGCTAGCCAGCGTATTGATTTCATTTATCAATCCTGCAAGTTCAAGTAGTGACCCTATTCCCACCGGAGGTATACCTCCAAAACGATCCAGGTAGCGTTGTAAAAAGCCGTTTCGGTAGTACATCGAATCCCCAGCGGTAAACGTCTTGTAGGTCTTCAATCCAAGCTCTGAAATTAAAGCCAGCACGCGATCCTGTGTTGGACCTACGTACTCGCCGCCGAGCTCTTCGGCGCCCTTCCCCGGGAAATTGGCGTTCAAGACCCGTCCGCCTACTCGGGTGCGGGCCTCGAGGATGGCAAATGACTTGTTGGCGATTGCTAGGTCTTTTGCTGCTGATAGACCTGCGAGCCCACCGCCGATGATAGCCACGTCAACTTCGAGTATGCATCGCACACAAAGGATCTGGTAGACTAGGAAGGTAATCAGCACTAATCGCATGATTCTGTGGACGTGCGTATGGACCTCGAAGCAGACTTCATGGCTTATAAGAGTGATAGGCCCCCGAGATCATGGTGTGAAGCGTGAGATGAGAGATCATTCATTTCGGCAGGTTTTGTTATCTCGGCGTGTAACCCCCCGGCGACCTCTAGGGCTCGGGGCTGCCCCGAAGGTAACTACAAGAGGCAACCTAGAGTTTACTGCGCTCTTTGCTTGCACCAAAGTATTGAAATGAACCTTGGAACACGATGGCTGGAACACGAGGACTCGCTCCCATTCGTCGAGGTTGGGATTTTTTTCGCTCTCTTTGGAAACCTTATGGGTCTCTTTGATCTCTTTTGCACCGTTGAATTCGTGTTGATGTTGAAATACATATGTGGCTAAAGAATGACAAAAAAACACAGAAGCAACGCTTGATGGGGATAGCTTTCGGGTTTCAAATCGAAATGGCGAGATACAAGGAAGGGCATTGACGGTACGGAGTACTCAATCCAGAACAGACGTACAGGTAAACAATACAGGACATAGGAAATGGAAATAGAGAAGATAAGAGAGAAGACAATGTAACACCGGAAGACAGCGGAAATAAAGAGAGTGTAGGCATTCTGTCAGTGTTGGTCAGTTTCCTTTGGCGAGTAGTAACCTGGACAAGATAATAATCGTTCCCATGACCAACACCTGTGCATGTCGACTCATACAGTCCGGCACGCTATAGTTGTTTTCTTTCAACGAAACCAGAGAGCCGTAATTGGACCTCAATTCATCCTGCAAGGTCTTGAAGCGCTTGTATCGTTCAACCCGCAGTCTCCCCCTCCAATTTGAGACAGACATCGGAGTCCTTGAACCGAGACTTCGATGCGGCAACTGACTTGGATCTGCCTCGTGAAGACCTTGACTTCTTAGTTGTGGGTTCTGATTCATTGGTGCCAGAAGTCTTTTTCTTCTTCCGCTTCTTGGTATTTTCCAATATTTGAATCTCCTTCGTCACGCCCTCCTTGAACTTGGTGGCCTCGGGAGACTTCCATCGTCTGGAGCTCGGAACCTGGCAGAACTCTCTTTTGAGTCGTCTCAATGTCTTGGACTGTCCACTAAGAATCTGACATATTTTGAGCATTTCTCCAAATATAGAGATAGTGACTTACCTTTCGGCATTCTTGGGGCCCATGGCGCTTGAGCGCGATGCATTCAGAGCAATCGGTCTCTCCTGGGTTATAGACGCAGCCTTCTTTCAAGGGGACCTTATCCTTCAAGGATTTTTCCCAGCTCCGAAGACAGCTAAGACAGACATTCCCGCGTACATCCTCTGTGTCCATTGCAGGTTCTTCATGGTTCGAAGAATCATGATTCTTCTCGTTCTTCAGATATTCTGTCATCGACGCAGAAATTTGAGCTTTCGCTTGCTCTTTTTTTTGGTAGTCTTGCACTGGTGAAGAATTAATAGGCGCAGTATTGTAGGCAAGCTCCCCCATAAGTTGCGCGTTGCTCAGCTGGGCGAGGTGATTCGATCCTATCGAACGTGGCTGTGTGGACGCGTAGCGACTAGACACACCACTGAGAACTGTATCGGCGTGCGATGGTGGGTCGCTGTTCACATTGACAGCATGACGCTTTGTCGTTTTGTGGGTATTGGGAAGCCTGCCGAGAGGCGATTCGGCTCGTGATGATGAACGGCGGTTTGAACTTGTCGGTTGAGATAGTACTGAGGTGTAGCCACTGTGGTGTCCACTGAAGAGTTGTTCATTCGGGATGTGATCACTGTTCATGCTCGGGGTCGGGGTTTGAGAATACGAGCTCTGTCGACTGCGCGCAAGATTTTGAAAGTGTTTATTGACAATTTCGTCGTTGGAATTATTTGCACGTATTGACTCCTGCCATGCTTTACAAGCACTGCTCATATCAGTCTCGGACTGCTGCAGCGTACGGAGTGTCTCTTTCATGCGATGGAAAGCTTCCGTTCCCTTGTGATGCGTTTCTTCGGCGGCACGAATGGCATCCTTGGCGGTTCGAATGGTCTCTGCGGTCTTGCGATGTGCCTCTTCGGCAAATTGAAGATCCCTCGCGATGTTGTGAATGTCCCTGAAGATGAGTTCGAGTGACTCGAACCAGAGCTTGGTGTTCTCTATCGTCATCGTTCAAATCGAGATCCGAGAGCAAGTGAGGAAGAGGAGGAATGAGAGGAAGAGGAGGAAGAGGAGGAAGATGAGCTTTCTGGGAGTACGGTGTACGGTTTTCTCATTCTTAGCCCCCATTAACCACTCGACCTCAAGTGAGCTGTATACGGCATACTGATACCTGTCACATTGCTAAGTCCGGCCCGTCTTGACTTGCGCCAGACTATCCGTATGTTGCTAGGCTACTTGATTGGCTCTGTCGATCCCGATCTGTTCTATTCAACTTCAAATCTTCGTTTTCGCTCAATTAGTACGGGGTAAATGCCATGCTCAGCAACCAAGTATCCCGTGGTCTCGAGATGGCCCTACCGCAAATTGGATGTTTCGCGCGCCCTCGACACTGGTATCATCCAGAACATCAGTCCCTTCTTTTTGTTTCTGCAGGGATATTTCGAGCCATTTGAAGTATTTTGCTGTCCGAAAGGTGAATAGACGACAATTCTCAAAGTGAAAGTGAAATGTGCACAATTGTTATGTCATCTATGCCGAGCCAACTTATGCAACTTCCCACCTCGGACTTCCACCTTCACCATGTCTGCGGAGAGGAAACGTCTCCGAGATCGTCGCTCGCAACAAACTCTCCGTGATAAGAAATTAAAGTACACGACCAAGCTTGAGGAGCAGGTAGCCTACTGTGAGCAACACCATACCGACCACGCAGTCCAGCGACTTCTCCAGGTGATTACTGGCCTTCGCAAAGAGAATGAATCTCTCCAACAACGACAGAGATCTTTGAAATCACTGGTGGAGTCATGGGAGACGAACCCGCAGATAGAAACAGGACATGCATTTCACGACGGGCCATCCCTGCGCAGAGGCCTGGACACCAATGGACCTGACTTTCCGCCTCAAACGGCCTTGAATGGCCCGACAGCTTCAAATGGAATCTTTGATCCTAGAAATGCATCAAAATCTCCAATCCAGATACAGTCATCATTAGAACTACCTTCGACTATGACCACGCCTCTCTGGTGTCAAATTCCACCTCACACGGATGATTTCTCCGACCCTTCCAAATTGATATCCTGTCCTTGGCTCTTATACCCAGAGCAAGTGACACCATGTCCAGATACTCCTAGCTCGCCACTGGACATCCTATACGGTACAAAAACAAACCTCCTCGCCGACATGATCCATACCTCCCTGCAGCGACGACCAATTCGAGACCCAGAGCGCCTGGCCCTTGGCATGTTGAGTTACCATATGTCAAGATGGTTTCTGAATCCCTGCCCGGCAACGTATGACCGTCTTCCTCTGTTCCTAAGGCCTGTCCAGGGTCAGATGGAGCTCCCCCATCCTCTCGTCTTGGATTTTCTGCCCTGGCCTAGAATGAGATTAAACATCATTCGTAGGTGGCATGTCTATTCGGAGAATCGGGACGATCTGTTCGGCATGTTTGCTTGTTGTGTGAAGATTCGCTGGCCTTGGGGTGAGGATATACTTGAGAGGGATGATCGGAATGAGTTGTGTATTAAACAGAGATTCTTTGATCTTTTCATGAGACAGGAAGGCTGGGGTCTTACTCCGGAATTTACTACGAAATATCCCGATTTGATGGAGGGGATGGATCTTCGTGAAATTCTATTCGAGCTTCTGTGATTATCGCGCAAGAATCATTTTTATTATGTATTATGCAAAGTCATGTATCTATATGCTGTGTTTCATGACGGGCCTGCTAGTATCAAACACAAAACCTGCCAGCGATCAGGTCATTATTTCTTGCCATCAAGATTCACAGGCCATTTTTCCCGAATCGACTTTCCATACTTGGTGAAAACGATTGGAACCGGGATGAAGGCTAGTGCCACGAATCCAAGTAAAGAGTTGCCCCAGCCAAGACCCAGGGCGTCGAACATCTTGGGACCGGCCAGAGGAAGCAGTGCACCGACCAATGACCGGGTGGCAGTCAGTGTGGCGTTTGCGGATGCTGCATAGGCGGGATAGCAGTCAATGACATAGGTTTGAATGGGCATGTACACGCCCATCATACCCAGTCCGAAGGGGAACATTCCAATGATTGGCACGATCCAGAAAACATGCTTGTCGGCTGTCCAGCCGTACCAGAAGAAGCTGATGGGAATGATACAGGAGAAGAATATCATCATCGGAAGACGCATTTCAGGCTCGAATTGTCCGTTGTTTTGTTTGGTGAGTCTCACGACAACCCGATCGCTGGTCAGAGCAATGAAGGCGAGCCCGGCCATGAATCCAAATCCGATGCCTAGGTATGCTAAGCCAGAGAGGCCGACTGAGAAGCCGTATTGGCTGGTAAAAACGTCTGAAATCGTTGTGAAGAAGAGATATAGCAGGCCGTAGACGAGAGACTAGAGCCATTGTTAGCGAAGATCAATCATTGGTATAAAATCGCAGCACTCACCATGTAAAGCGAAAGAAGTAGCACGATTGGCGATTTGCAAAAGAGCAGCAAGGGTCTCATAAGGCCTTGCGCAAGGACCTTTCGAGGAGACGCGGGCTCCTTGCCAACCTCGTAAGCGCTCTGCAAATCGCTCCGTCCAGTCTCCTTGGCCAATTTCTCTGTCTTCCATCGAATGAGAACAGCCGCATAAGTCTCTTGGTTGAGGATCTCCACACCAAACGCCATCACACCACCAGCAATGAGGAGAAGCCAGAACACCCATCGCCAGCCGGCCTCTTCACCGAGGAAACCGCCAGCAATGGGGCCAACAACTGGTCCCACGAGTGGTCCCATTGCCCAGATTGAGGTTGCCATACCACGCTGCTCACGTGGGAAAAGATCCGCAATCACGCCAGCACCGAGAGTGAGGCAGCCTGATCCACCGATACCTGCAAATAGACGACAGACGATGAGGGTTTCAATGTTTTTGGAGAGAGCACAGCCGATTTGCCAGACTACAAAGAACCAATTTGCGCCGCTGAGAACCACGCGACGGCCGTAGATTTCACTGAGAGGGGCGAGGAAGAGAGGGCCGAACTGTGCAGATGTCAGCTACATGGCAAAAGAATTGCTCCGATGGAGTATTTCACTTACAGTATATCCCAGTAGATAAATGCTGACACTGAAAGAGAGGATTGTCTCGTCGGTTTCTCCAAACTCAGCCGCCATGAAGGAGATAGCGGGCGAGAACATGCTAGATGCAAGAGGTGAGATTAAAGTCATTGCGCTGATCAAGCTGAGCAATGCCCATTTTTTGCTCGAGGAGAAATTCTGTGGATTCTTGGGATCATCTTGTCCATCCCAGCCAACGATCCCGCGGTCTAGATCTGTGACCGGGAATAGATCTTTTGCTGGGGCTGGTGAGGGGTTCTGGATCTCAATGTCGGTCTCCTTGCGTTCGGGTCCTGATTCTTCGTTTGAGGAGTGGCACGATTGTGCCACTTCCTTCTCTTGCGGATCCATGATTGAAAGATGTAGTCGGAATATAGGCGGAAGGTTCACGCTGAGACTGAGCCAAGATGTTTATAACGGGCCGAAGGGCTAGTTTAGAGATAGTTATCTGAAAAGAGAAAAGGAACGACAGAAGTTAACGGGATATGGATGCAATTAAGTAGATCGGGAAAAGGTCAGCAAGAATCAGATGTTTTATGCAATTTTGACTGCCGGTTTTTACTTGGGTACTACGAGGGTATCGGGGATAGGAGATAAGTATGTTCTTCATAAAGGGATTTATGCGTGAACGCCTGAGCGACAGCAGTGGATGTGGTGCTGTACTGCAGCCGATGATTCAGTGCCTCCACTATGCTTTGTGGGAGCCAATAATATTCGAGGATGAGCCTCAGCCTGACGGCGCTGAATCAGCGGTGCGGATAGTGGGGATCGGTTCCACGGTTCATTTCAACCTTATGTCCAACACGCGCATAACTCCATACATAAACGGCATGTTTCGACACATATCAATGCTCATCTCTTCTCGGTTTCCTCGCAGTATCCGAACACGGATTTTGTCACATCCTTGCACCATGTCATCATTGCCGATTCCGCTGACAGGTTCACAATTCGGCCGAGTTACGCGTTCTCATTGCCGACCTCAGAACATATCCATGGATGCGCTCACGAGCTTGAGATGGTGATGATGCTGATCACAGATTCATTGTCCATCGATTCATCATCCCTCAATTCATCCATCGCCTCATCATTCATCTGCTCATGCTGTGGCAGCTCTGGCTCCTCGCAATCCGACATGTCTGATTCCATCTCCTCAGAGCCCGACGACTCTGACCCACTCTCCTCCTCCTCCTCATCATCATCATCATCATCACCATCACCATCATCATCACCATCACCATCATCATCACCATCATCATCACCATCATCATCACCATCATCATCACCATCATCATCACCATCATCATCACCATCATCATCACCATCATCATCACCATCATCATCACCATCATCATCACCATCATCATCACCATCATCATCACCATCATCATCACCATCGTCGTCGTCTTCTTCGACTGGCCGGGCCTGGGGCTGGGGTGTAGGGTCAATCCGATTCAGAATATCACTGCACACCATAACGACCTCGGTAGTGCTGAGAAACCGGCCTCCATGTGGCATGTTCTCGACATCTCGGATCTTTGCTCGAATTATCGCCAGAAACTCATTTTTCAACTCATTGAACATGACTGTTAGTGGCAGAAACGGATGGAGAAGGAGATGGTATCGCTTGGAATCCCTGTACAAAAGGATCAATTCATGGATGAAGGCCGTTGCAGTGGGCCAATCGTCTCTCTTGCACTGTGTGACTTTGTTCAAGGCTGCCATCATCCTTCGCACGGGGGGACGCCGTCGAATTGGCATACAGCGTCGAACCTCATGGAAGGTCAACTGGATGCGATGCATAAACTCATCGGCATAGTCACTAGGTCCGTGGATGCGGTCTACCATTCCAACCAGGATGACGTGCATGTTCCAGGCAATCCAATAGCGAACTCCTCGGGAAGTTCTGTCCCATGCTGCGAACTCAGGCGAGTCTCGAGCGGGGCGGGGGATGGTTATGTCGATCAACAGGTCTAGGTTCCAGGTGGCGAGAATTCGACCGATATCGTTTACCCAGTATTCGAACTTGGTGAAGTGGGTCAACTGAATCTCTTCCAGGAGCAAGGGTGTATCTTCGATGTCGGGGAGCCCATGGGCTTGGGTTTCAATCTGACCCGTGTGGTCACTTACCCATGGCTCTTGCGGCAAGGGTCCGAGCCAATAAGCCATCTTGAGTACCTGGTTACTGGCTGGATGAAGAAAGGGTGGGATTCTGCTGTACAAAGGATGTTCCAGTCAGCTCATCAAATCCTGAATCTCGTGCTATCATTTTGGCTGAACTCACCGCGGTTGAGAACAAAGAGGGTTTCGGCCGGTCAGGGCAGTGGCTCAGTCTGATAGAAGCTGAACAACTTTTCCCTTAAAGCAGAGCTTCCAGGCGATCTCAGACAAAGTCCAGCAAGCGACAGTGACCGAACAGGATCACAGGTTTGCTGGATGAGATGAGGCGCTGAGGCTGAAGCCAAAGAAAGGCGTGGGAAAATGAGAAAGTGAAGCCGATCGAATTGGGCCCAGTATGCTTGATTCGCTCCTTCTTTCCCAGAGCCTCCCCCGAATTCTTTCAGATCTCAGTCAGTGAGGCCCCAATGGCGTCCCCGTGACCAGGCTGACCTTGCACTCACAGCTCTCTTGATCTAAGGGTGTTACTAGTGGTATTCTGCCTAGTCCTAGTATTTACTCATTCTCGTAGGGAATATCTGTAACCATTATCAGAAAAGGGATGTTTCTGCTGGGTAACCCCTATAAGTGGATCACAATGCAGTCTCCAGGGCTCTTCCCGAATGGTCGTTTGAGGATGATCATTTTGAGCGGTACAAGGTAAGAATTTGATTTTGATTTAGGACCCTGTATTCCGACGGCGGCATTCTTTTCAAATTTTAGCTCTTAGGGCTCTGATACTATGTAGTATTTCTGTAGACTCCAAAGGTCATCATTGATTCTGAGACATGAGCGCTTCTACTGCAGAAATGAGTGACATTAAAAGCACGACCTACCTGTTGACACCAGGCCGAATTTGATATGCATATATGTGACACGACACTCCAATTAACGCAATCACCTTATACTATATTTCGAGTCTATAGATCTCAATCCACTAGTAGTACTAGCATGTTATTCCCCGGAAAATGATCCGCGATAGGGCTGACCTTATCGCTTATCGACTTTCGCTCCGCCACTTTTTCCCTTCCTCATCACTTCACGGGCTTTCAGGAGACTACTGACCATTGCCGTAACACCTCTGTCGAGTTTCGAATATCCTCGACCTCTTGCGCCAAGTGTTTGCTCCTCGACAGTAATTCTGCTGCCTTCCCGCCCCCCTCCGGATCGTTATCTTATCACAGAATGGGGATTCAAGTCTGACAGGAACAACTGTAGCCGCTCCTAGGCCACTCAGTTCTTTGTGACGCCCCTCGTGCCCCCTGACCGACTAACTCCGACCGCCCCTCGCAAAATGGACCAGGAGGAGGCTCCACCGCCCCCCTACTCCGCCGTCGATCCGTTACTCACGCCCCCCAACAACCGAAACAACGACCCTTCCCCGACTTCCGCCCCGCCTGGAGGCAGTAGATCGTCTCAAGATGCCAGTAGCTCGCGGGCACCTGCCCAGCCAGCGGTCCTTCCGACACATTTCACCTCTGCTGCGACCTACTTCGAGCAGCGCCCCCCGTCAGTTGTGGACGAAAGCCGGAGTCTGCTACAACATCATATGACGGTCTACCCCAGAAGCCAGGCGAAGGATTTCCCACGTCGACCACGCTGCTGGGCTTCTAGATTTGATGAAACCACCCAGCAGGACTGGGATACATTCTTGCGCTATCTTTTCCCGCCGGAGCTAGGCCTCGCTGCCTCCTCGCAACACCTGCCGCGCCAATTGCGCGCGGAGATCCGACGAGATCGCAAGGATCGCCCACAAGAGACAGACGAGCAGCGCAGAGCTCGTATTGCTGCCGTCGTTGGAGAGTGGAATGAATGTTTCTTCCACTTCCGCGGTGCTCACATAGTGTTCATCTATGTGGGGGAGCCTGACTCCGCACCCCCCTCTGCTCTTTGCCCGCGATGTTATCCGGCTGCAACAGGATCTATAGAAAGCTCACCATCGCGTCAACCAAATATTTCACCGCCTGTTCCTGGCCAGCATACTCCTTCACCGGCCCCTTGGCCGGTACCTCCCTCTCCATACCACCACCCACAGGCCTTTGGGCCGCAATATCCGTACGGGGCGCCATATGGCGCTCCGGCCTACCCTTCTCCCGTATCGCCCAACCAGCCTCCTCAATACTACCCTCATCCACAGCCACAACGAGCCTGGCAATGGAACAACTGGGGGCAGGCTCCACAGCAACAGCCGTATCCCAACAACGGTAGCTCAAAAGGGGGATGGATTTCACAACTCGCATCGACCGCCCAGAAATATGGCGAGCGCTTCAGTGAGCAAGCCCAGATGTATGGAGATCAGATAAGTGCACAAGCGCAGCATTATGGGCGGCAGGTTGAGGAGCAGGCTCTCGCCCATGGCCGTTGGATTGAAGAGCAAGCAAGGCTCCATGGTCGAAAAGCACCGATGGCCAACCCATATCCATATAATCCTAATTATTACGGTCGACCGGCGTGGGATAACTCAGGCAGACCTGCACCGACGGCAGTTGCTCCAGGAACTCCTCTTCACACACCGAGCCCCGTCGCACCGACGCCTCAGACAACAACTCCCGTCGAAACAGCAAACAAGGACAACGCCAAAGCGAAAGAGCTGGTCGAGCAGCCCCCTTCAGAATTGGCCGCAGACAAACTTCCCCGGCGGCCATCAGTGAGCTCTGTCTCATCCGAATCATCCTTTAGCTCCATTGATTCAATATCCACGACATCAGATCTGGATGTCTCAGACCTTGCCACTGTACGAACACAATTGGAGCTTCTTGATGATCGCCATGATCGTACATTGTACGATGCCGTCGTGGGTCTTCGCCAGCAGCTCACTGTCTTACAAAAGACTCGCCGCGAAGCCAGATTTCTAGGCAAAGACAATTGGAAAGCCGGGTTTGGCCAAAGCCAACAAAACACCCAACAAGGTGCAAGCACTGATTGGGGCCGCTGGGACTCTCCCGAGCAGCAGCAACGAAACTCGGTCGACAGGCGTGCCATGAAGGATGAGATGCGTACGACTAAAAAGGCGTTCCGGGACGCCCTACGCCGCGCTCGTGAGGAGCAGCGCGAACGGCGTCGCGCAAATCGTCGCCAGGTCCGACAGGCCAGGGCAGGTGATGCACAGAAAACCAAGAAGCCTGATCAGGCCCTCGATCAGCAGCTCTCGAGCTTGCGGTTGGATGATCCATCCAATCCTGCTCCTGCATCACGACCATCTACTTCCATCCAGTCCAGCCCTGTTGATTTGCATAGCTCCAATGTTGGTTTTGGTTTTGCTTCCAAGCCGCCTTCTATCTCCCAAGCAAGCACCCATTCTGGCTCGGGCTCGACTAAGAAATCCAAGTCGGCTGAAACATCAAGCCGGCTCAAAGACATGCTCAAGCCGAAAAAGGCTAAGAAGCAAAAGGACGACGATGCGGAGAACAAATGAACCCTCAAGATAACCGGCTACGGCATGTTTCTTTCTTCCCAGGTTGCTGTTTAGCCCGATGCCATGCATTTTGGAAAATCCTATGTTTTACTTCTTCTCTTTGATCGCTGTATACTTTATCATATCCAGGCCCAGGCCCATGTTGATACTTCGTGACACCATGTCCAACATTATTACCAGTACATTAGACACAGGAACCAAATCCAGCCAAATGAATCTTTTTTCAATATCTCTATCGATACAAGCCAATGCGATCTATACAGGTCCTTAAGACCGCGCCTCATTTTTCTCCACAAGCTCACCAACACCGAGTCCTCTACCAACCTTGACCCGAATCTGCTTGTCCATGTCCTTCTTCCCCAGATCTCCAACCTCCTCTCCCTCATCCGCATCTTCATCACCCTCCTCCTTATTATTCTCCCGATCCTTCTTCTCAATCGCCTTCCAATCCAACCACATGTGGTCCAGCTTCAAATGCATAGCATACGCATCCTCACCATCAGCATAGTATCCGCTCTCGACCTTCTCAACCTCAAAGCCCAGGGTATCACGGTACAAACGCAGCGCAGCAGTATTCGACATACGCACATGAAGCGAAACAAAGTTGGCGCGGTGCGATTCCGCCATAGCGCGCTCTGCAAAATCACATTAGCCTCGAAAGTCCAGAATGATCCCCATGTGTCAAGAAAAAGGGTCCTTACGACTCATGCGCATCAATCGCTCCGCAATTCCAAGCCTCCGGTGCGTCCTCATCACACTCAAACTGGTAATATGTCCATGTTGCTTTCCGTCCGTGGGCTCCTCCTCCATCTTCGCAAGCACATATCCCACTACCTTGGGGTATTGGCCTGAGACATCACCTGCGGCACCGACGCCTGCTAAGCCATTGCCGGAACCGTGCTTGTAGCCATTGCGGGGGCGCACGATTGCGACGAAGCTCAGTTGCGGCCAGGTGAGGGCGTGGTACAGGTAGTATTTTAGGAAGTAGTTTTCGGGCAGGTTGGTGATGTTGCAGGTTTGGATTGAGGGGAGGAGGTCGATGTAGGAGGGGTAGCTGCTTAGGGGGACGATGTCGACCATTTTGGCGGTTTGGGGGGTTTGAAGCTTCCAACGGTTCGGGTTTGGAGAGGTGAGGGGTGTTGGTTTGCGGTGATATCACATGACCGCTCCACCGCACCGTGCTTCACTTCTGTACCCTAAGCCGGAGTCATAGTTTACCTACTGTCGATTTTGGATAGTATTGGGGGACTCTTGCAACTGTCTGGTTGCGTTCCAGAGTATCCAGAAGGTATAGAGCACGAGTGTTTTGATGGTCGGCCTTCGACATCGGAAGATCTGATATATATCGACCTCGGGAGTTATGCATCCTCATTATCCAGATGGATCCATGATAATTAGGTACCACGGTGGTTTGAAAATCTTCCAAGGTTGAAAAGACCTGCATGTATGCAGTGCTACCTATCCCAGAATGGAACCTTGCAATTATGCTCCGACCTACCTACAGTATACCTACCTAGGTAGGTGTCCTCATCCATGCATGTGCATACTAGGTAGCTGGCACGACCAATTTAGCAACCTTGAACAATCCGAAGCTTCCAACTTGGAAGATTATAATCAGCTGTCATGCATATATAGACCAGAGCCAGTGAGAACCTTGGAATCACGGATCGACGGATCAAAGTTGACTGGATCGGGTACCTAACAGAGGTTGTTCAAGGTAATTAAATCAATTTGTACATAGGCAAAGACTATTCAACGTCGAATATGTCAAAAGAATGAAAACGAGCCTAGCGCCGACGACCATTTCGGCCATGCCAAGATGTGAAAATATATCGTATAATTCATGGAAATCAGAATGCAGAGATCAACATCTGCGCCCCCATCGCCACCATAACCAGCGTCGACATACCAACGACCGAAGCACCGATTGGCGCGGCAGATGCCTTGCCGCAGCACTTGCGGTTGTACGTGACGTTGTTCATTTCGGCAGCGACCTCGAAGACGGATCCGTTGAAGTTACCGTAGTTGTAGTAGTCGACCAGCAGGAAGTTGGGGGGACGGCCCCAGGAGTCTGGTTTGGTTAGTTTATAGTTTTCAATTATTCGCATCTGAGACTTACCGGAGCATTTCTGGGCCATGGAGCCCAGGGTTCCATTGCTGTTGGTCTCGTTGGAGTTGGTCACGTTCAGGGAAGCAGTGTTGGGGATCAACAGGTTCAGGGAGCCGAAGTTCAGTTGCAGGTTCAGGTTGTGGTTGGCCATGTACATGCGATTCTTGGCGTCCTTCTTGGACAAGCCGGGTGGTCGCTGCTGGGTGCATGGGAAGTTGACGTCGGTGGGGGAGAAAGGAGTTTCCCACATCTGGGAGAACTCGTCCATGAGCCAGGGGTGGGCTGTTTGGTTGGCCTGGTAGTCCATGAAGAAGACGGCGCGCTTCTGGCGGAGGATCATCTCGGACAGGGTGGGCCAGTCGTTCAGGGCCATGGGGACCTTGCTAGGGGTGTAGATGAGATCCTTCAATCCGGAGTTGTAGATTGGGGTTGTGAAGTTCTCGGGAGAGACATAGTCGTAGTTGCCGATCATGAAGGTCACTACATCGTAGGGGTTCTTTCGCATCCACTTGTTGACTTGGGTCAGGTAATCCTCGAGGGTTCCGACGTCCAGCAATTGACAGGTTGTGTGGCAGAGGTACATGGTGCCGTTCTCGTAGTGGGTTTGGAATTGCACTGCGATCAGTCAGCGCGCGTTCCAAGGTTCGCCTGTTCGGGTCGGGAGGGGACTTACACATGCGAATTCCGTCGTTCAACTGCTGTGTCACGTCCAGGACCTGGTTGGCAGCGACGTTGTTCTTCCGCACGAACGGGCTGTTGTGCGCAGCGACCATGGTGATGTTGGAGTATTTCTTGGCGCAGAATTCGGGATAGTTGTTGCATGGCTGCTGGTTGACAATCGGGGAGGCTGTCGCAGTTCCCGAGGAGGTCATGGTGGCATTCATACTGCTGTTTCCGATGGTGGTGGTTCCTGCGCCTCCCACCAGCAGGGTCAAGGCATTGGAGGTGGTGGTGATCACCGTTCCATTGCCGGAGGTCGTCATGGTGCCATTGTGGTGTCCGGTAGCGGTGGTCGAGGTGAGGACTTCAGTGTCGCCGTCCGCCAGAGTTCGCGTCGTGCTGACCTGTTCGTAGGTACCTGATGGGATTGCCACAGGCGTTGTGATACTCACGACGGTGGGTCCATCGGTGGTGGTGCTTTTGTCGGAAGAATCGGTTGTATCAGTAGTGGTCGTGTCCTGGGCCAGAGCCAGGGCCACGAAGGCGAGGACAAAAGTCGGCCACCTCATGTCTGTACAATTTTCTACAGATGAAGATCTGATTGCGCCCTGGAGATCCAAGATCCCCCCCAAATTACCTAAGCCTTAGGGGGCCAGGCCGGTGGAGTCGTGACGTTGACGGCAAAGACAGGGCGACGATGGGCCAATGATGAAGGACAATAGCCGTACGAGTACGAGAGCAGAGTTCGTCTGGGATCCCCTAGGGAACGTGTTGAGGCAGCCAGAACGGTCTGTCTTACTAGTAGTGTTAGAGACTCCATCTTATAGTGCTGCCTGCACTGTTATTTTTAGCGTCCATCGTGGACCATTAGCCCCTTTCGACTCATTTTTGTATGTACGTGCAGTAGAGTACTTTAGCTGGGCTACTTTAGCTGGGCAGTACTCCGTACTGTAGTCCTTAACGTGCCCAGGTTAGCAAAGCCCCAACGGAGGAGCCTAATAGCCCAAGGATCGTCAGAACACGCCACTAGTGCCCAGCCACTGACGATCGCACGGGAAACGTGAAAATCCCCTTGAATCGAGATTTGAACAAATTGACTCTTTTGGACGACAGGGCAGTTCGATCGATGGATCTGACTTGCCAACGTCATCCCGTGGGAAACCCTAACTGCTTTCTTTTTTCTCCTTCACCTCTTCCCTTCGACACGATATAATCTGGATATATTCAATTCTCATGATGGAGGAGAAGCGGAAGCTTCCATTCTTTCGCTCCACTAACCCAATTGACCGCCGCCGCAAATCCACCGTCCACTGGCATCGCGGGCTCCGCTCATTCCTCTACCTCGTTGCTTGGATCTTCCTCGTCCTAGTCGTCATTGGCAACATCGCAGACAAGCCAGTGCTGCGAAACACCTATTTCCTATATCTCGATCTGTCCAACATCATCCCCGTCTCCATCCCCAATGCCGTCTTGATCAACTCCATCGCCCAGACCATTGGTCTGCACGACTTCTACCAGGTGGGCATGTGGAACTACTGTGAGGGGTACAATGCCGATGGAATCACCCACTGCTCCAAGCCAGAGACCCTCTACGCCTTCAACCCAGTCGACATCATCTTGAGCGAGCTCCTGTCCGGCGCAAGTAGTACGTGACCCGACCTTCAATGCCGCCCATGCGAACATTGAAGCTCCCTACAAGATAAGATAAGCTAAACGACCACAGTTGCCCTCCCCTCGGACATCGAAGAGCCACTCAACCTAGCCCGCGTCGCCTCCCACTGGATGTTCGGACTTCTCCTCGCCGCCGCCGTCCTGAACTTCGTCCTCATCTTCGTGGCTCCCCTCGCCGTCTCCGCCCGACACCCCCGCTACATCAAAGACTGGGCCGCCGGCCACAACAGCGAGAATGGCACGACTGCCGAACCACCACACCGTCGCCGAACCTTCTTCTGGCTCCGCGCTCTACCAATGCTCATCCTCACATTCTTCACAGCCCTCGTGACCATCGTGGGCTCCGCCGTCGCAACAGTCATGTTCGTCATCTTCGCGAACGTCTTCGCAAACGCAGACCCAAGCATCAACATCAAAGCCCACGTCGGCACCCAAATGATGGTCTTCATGTGGATTGCCTCTGCCTTCTCCTTGATCGCCTTCATTATCCAAATCGGCTCCTGCTGCGCCGCCTGCTGTCGGGGCCGCAAGGCCCGTAAGCAGCTGAAGTCTCAGGGCGTGAACCCGCGTGAGAAGGGCTCCGCCCATACCAGTGTTACTGATTCCCCGCTGCAGCCGACAGATCAGGCTGTGTCGTCCGGGAGAGATGTGCACTCGGTTAGTCCTGAGGAGCGGCGGCCGAGCTCGAGTGGTCATGCCTCCGCGAATGGGCATGAGCAGCACTTTGAGAGTGGGAATGGTTATGCGGAGCATAACGGTGCCTACCCTCAATATTCAACTGAGCCCCATGCTGTCTCGAAATGATCTGTGAGATTGTTTCGAGGTGTTTGGGGCTGATATATCCCTTCCTTGGTTTCTTTTCTATTTTGGTTTTTTGGTGGGATTTTTTTCTTTTCTTTTTAAAAATCCCTGTGCTATATCTCCCTTCTTTTGGATATTTCTGATTTTGTCTCTGTTGGGGCCACTATAGAATGCCCTGTCACTTCACGATTCTTTTTGCATGTAAACGGCGGACCTATGAATTACTGTATCCGGTTAATTTGTCACTATCGAGAATGGGAAGCTCAATACACATCCTCATTCGCCGGGATCATACACTGAGTCAACGATAGAGAATCGCCAGTCTGCATGATGGGCCATAGACTCCATATAAGCAGCAAAGAACATTTCATCCACCCCCTGAATCGTTCATCCACTTCCGGCCAAGCCTCAACAAGCTTCACAAAGTGATCCCGGTGTTTCTCGGGGCACGCCTCCTCCACAGGCGGCGCATTTAATAACGACTGGAAAGACTCCTCGTCAACCATGATGAACATCCGATAGCTAGGGAAACTATCTCGCATATCCCGTTCTTCAACCCAGGACTCAAAATGAGAACGGACTGTGTCGAGGGATGCACCATCAAATTGGGGGTCTTCGATGAGGCGCGGTTGGTACGCGCGCCACATTTCATCGAGAAGGGCCATGTCTGCCTGCTTTGGTCTTTTTCTCTGCACATCTGGGAATTGCTGGTAAAATCTTTCCTTGATGTATGTAGTGATTAGATCTACTATACGTGGAAATTCAGCATCAGATTGTGGAGTGTAGGTGGTCCGGTAGATGGTAAAGCCCCAGGTTGGTTCTGTGCGCTCGATGTGGGCGTAGAGAGAGCGCAAGTACGGTGGTAGCCATGAGTAATGTAACCCCATATTGAGGAGACTACAGTTGAGATATGGGAGGTGCAAGTGGGAAGTTGAAATGGGGATCCTTTTTTTTGGACTAACTAAGGCAGTCATCAAATACCACCAAGACCCTGCGGGGAAGGCTTCTGCGTCGGGGACCTACATAACTAGCGTTGTGGAGACAAGGGCGACTTCTCTGCCAGTATTATATAGTAGAACTAACAAGATCAAACGGTCGAGTCATAAGAATAGTTGTATAGTTTGCTAGCCAAAGTTCAAAGCTCAAAATTCAAATTGCAGATAAAGACAAAATCAACGACCGTTGAAGAACCGTCCAGGAGACAGGGACCCAACGTCAATTAAACAAAAGGAGATAGGAACGGAACGGAACAGGGTATCGATATGGAAAAGTAGAAGCCAAAGTAGCCGAAATAGACACAGGACCCAGCAGACATGATAAATAAAAAGAGGTAGCAGGAAAAGAAATTCACCAATCATACTGGTACTGGCATGAGCAGATGCAGTATGAACAAAGGGTCAAGCAAGAAGAAAAGAGCTAGGAAAAGAGGAAGAAAAGGAGAAAAGAAACCATGAGCCCGTGTCTTTCACTCCTGGTACGCCGACTGGTCGGTCCCCACACTAAGACGCCATGTATGCAAATTCAAAAAGAGATATGAAAATCCAAGGCAGAGCAATCTAAATCTCCATGCCATACTCATCCTCCTCCTTGAAGCTCATAGCAGGATGGCCGGCACTGTTCCAGTACTGAGGCTGGCCAGCACCGTTGGCACTGCTGGCACCACTGTGGAACGAAGGACTCAGGCTAGGCGGCGTCAAGCCAGACATGTCGCCGCCTTGCACGGCGTCGCCAGCGAAGTTGGTGTGCTTGGGAACGCGCAGACCACTGCCCGGTCCGCGGGTGTAGCTGAAGGAGCTGGGGTCGTTCTTCTCGAGGGCGTCGAGGATCTCGCTGCGCATGCGCTTCTCATCCTCTGTTGGCTCGAAGGGCCAGGTTCCGCCGAGGTTGGCGATTTGCTCGGCTAGTTCCGCTTCCTGCTGGTACTTGACGTGCAGGGCCCACATCAGATCCCGGGTCCAGCTGACAGCACCATTGAGGATGTCGCCCTTGTTGGGCCCCTTCTCCTTCTCTTCGATCGGGAGACCCATGGTAATGTTGCCGGGTGTGGCGCGGCGGCCGTTGCCACCGGCGAGGAGTGATGTGGCGGCGCTGCCACCGGCACCGGCCATGGAGAGAGCGCTGGTGTTCACAAGTTGCTTGCGGACCTTGTCATCTTCCAGTCGGTGCTGGGGGACCAGGTGGGACAGATCCTGGATCCGTTCGTTGATGTTATCGCGGCGGCGGCGCTCCACCAGGTTGTGCGATGCACGGCGGCGTCGACGCTTGGCTTCCTGGGATTCAAGATCTCCACTCCCGGGGAGATGGGAGTCGACCTTGGCGGGCAGTGAAGCATGCTTGCCGGATTTGATGATCTCAGAGATACCAGCGTGGTGGGATTGGTGGTTTGGAGGGGAGGAGATGGGAGATGATTCGACGTATGACTGAGCGCTACCCGGGGTTCCGTCCCACTGGTTTGACAGAGTCTTTTGGTGGCGTGCCTGCAGTCCGGTGCGAATGGGTTGGGATGGGAAGCTGCCCGACTCGGGGGTGCCCAGGGTCAAGGAGCCCAAGGCGGGTGTCTTGGGCGTCATGGGGCTGCGGCCGTCAGATGAAGGACGATCCATTCCCTGTAGGCTCTGGCGCTTGGTGCCGAGGTACTGCTGGTCGAAGGAGCTGGCATTTTGGATGTGCGGGTTCTGCTGGTTCATGCGATATTGATCAAAGTTGAAACCGCTTTGGACGAAAGGACTGGCCATGGGCGCATTGTCGGGAGTGTTGGAGTACATGTGCGACATCTGGCTCTGGTGACTCATAGCGATGCCACCGGCGGACTGGTCTTGGAGATAGTTCATATTATCACGCTGGTGGCCATTCTGGCCGGGGATTTCCAGATCCAGCAGCTCATCCGTGTCGATGCCAGAGTTGCCAAAGTTGAAACTGTTGGACATGTTCTGTTGTGATCCATAAGAGTACGGCATGAAGCCATTTTGCTGCTGCATGGTCAGGTCGGAGGGGTCCACTCCCTCGTTGGGGTGGTTGCCAAACTGGTTACCCATGGAGTAACCAGAGTGCGACATCATGAAAGGGTTGAGGTGGTCGTCGGATTCGTGTTTGATGAAGAGACTCGCTTCAGCCATAACCTGGGTGAAACAATGGTGGAAATCTGGGGAAACGCAGATCGGCGAGGGGTCAAGGGAGAAGTCGTAGTGCCGATCCTATTGACTCTCCGGATTTGTTGGCGAGGTCAGATAGGGTTAAAACACCCAATATTCTGGCTCGGTATGAGGCGGAGGTGGAGGAAGTAAGGTACGATCTGCGCATAGGAATGATGTTAGTCAACTCGACCCCGCCCGTGGGCGATTTGACGATGCCACGACCTCCGTGCGCAAGGCAACCCAACACATAAGCGGGCAAAACTTACCCTGGTGGAGACGGTCGAAAGATGATTGTGGGAAATCGAAAAATCCGGGGGGAATGGAGAGTCGGGATGAGTCGACAAGTGGAGAGTCCTCGGGGCACAAATGTCCGTGTGGATCGCAACAATAAAATTGATGGCAATGGATAGACGGGACGTTCTAACCGGGTAAGCGTTGGCCGGACTCACAATGAAAGAAGAGAAAGGGAAAAAGGCGAGAAAAAAGAAATGAAAAAGCGCCGAACGTGGGATGAGCAGGAAACACCAAGCCCGAAGCAGGCCCAGTTGACACACACGTTCACGCAGATGCAGTTGCAAAGGCGTGAAGAGGCGAGGGGAAGAAGCGGTGGATGGGCGGTGAGAGGGTTTCGCCTCTCAGCAACAGGGCGCATAGGGTTCTCGACTTACCAACTTGGAATCGGTCTGGGATGACTGTTTGATATGATTCTCGGTACTGGTCTCATCGATCTGAAAGATATCAATCTATCGGCAGTTAGCATGGGAACAGGTCAACATTAGCAACATGCAGGGACATATCAGCCACGTCAGAGCAGAGCCCCATGGACAGTCAACAGTCGATGCAGGAACATGTCTCCAAGGCCCGGTCCGGTTGCACTAAGTTGAGGATTTGACACGTACCTGGCTGTGGATGGAGGAAGCAATCGAAGCTTGGTCTCACAGGGTAAAGTCTGATGGAGACTGAAAGTCGTTGCGAATCAAGTTAGGGGGATGCAGTGACAACTCAGCAAAGGGGAAAAGCACTTGCAGGTTTCCCAGACGAGGGAATAGAGACTTTATGAACTCAAGCGGGCACTCTACTGCATCTCTCATTTGATATATTACAACATCGGTCATGCAGCCTGTCGATCGGTGGAAATCGATGAGATTCACCTACGCCATCGGACTGAGGTTCTTTTTTTAATGAATTTTGGATATTCGATTTTTGAAAGGTAAATCAGGGAAATCCCAGATCAGATTAAGAATAAATAAATATAAATAAATGGATAGAAGCAGAGATAAATGGGATTAATATTAAGTTCACTATAGGTCATCCAGGATAGGCATCAAGATCAGAAGCCAAGGTGTGTGGGTGAGGGGCAGCGTAAACCCCCGAGCCTCTTCGTGCTTTTGTCCTAAGTATAGTAAAATACCTATGCCTAATTAACGGGCAAAGGGGGGGTGATACAGCCGGATTGAGTAAAACGGTTATCCCATGATACTCGATACAAGATTTGTCACCTGTTGACATGACTCACGGCTGGAATGTATCAGATGAGAGGGTACACGCATACCAAAACACCACTATCTACGACAGTATACAGAATCAACGTCCGAAGTAGAAGCGGCGATGATATCCTCAAGTATGCCCCGGTGCCAGTCTGGATCCGCCGGAGTTGGTAGAGATCGACATGAGCGCAAGAAGCGTCCGGAGAATATAACGTCGGTACAGAGACCTTGGCGAGGTCAACGCCGTTCTTTTGACAGGGAAACGGCCCCGGAAAACGAGATACAGAAACAGATATACCACACAGTGACCCACAGACCGCAGCCTCCGTAAGCCCTATCAGCTTCGCGGGATCAGTGCGGCCTCTCTTCATGTGGGAGGTTGTGCAGAGGACATTTAGGACGATCACTATCAGGATCGCCCAGGGAGCTTGGACCTCCCGTCTTGCTCCGCTTGAGTCTCTTGTACAGTACGCAGGGGGCGAAAATGGGAACATGATTGATTTGGGTTATAGCGGCTACGGAAAATAATATACTTCTGATCTGAATCTGTAGAATGTTGACTCCGGCATTTGGAACCTCAAGTTGGCACGAGTTGGCACTGAAAGTTCAGAGTTCACCATTGATTCAGTGTCTCTAGAATGTGGCGGAGAGACACCATTGGAGGGGTTGGAATGTGTCTAAGACCATACGCCAATGAAGACTCCGACCTGACTGTACGAGCCACATCGCCAAAGTTTCTACTTCGACCGCATAGGGTGTGATCCCCGGAGGGGCAATGGATCTGACGTCCCGTCCCGTCAAGGTTCGGCGATACACGCCGAGTATCCACGCCGAGGACACGGTTGACGCAAGGGAGAGGCTTCACTCGAGAACAGCGGAGAAACTGGGACTGCTCGTGCACACCCTATGACGCCATGACGCTGCATGGTTAGGGTCGCACTTCATTCCGGATGTCACGGATAGGGCAACTCATGTGCGTCGGACATTCTAGTACAGACGTTAATGTAGGTGTCAAGAATACAGGCAAAAGAAAAAGCAAACAAAAGCCAACGTCAAAGTCAAAACGAGTAAGGGCAATGTCACCTACTGGAGATACCGTGCAGATGGGTCTCTGCCCAGGTGGCTATCGGACAATTCCCTGGGGTGGGACACGGGTAGCGACATCCACTCCTAAGGTTATTCCAATATGCAACATCGTGTATGTAGATACTCAGGATCCGGCAGATTCATCCGGACACTGGTAACAGTCACGATCGCTACAGGGTGCGCACCGGCCACGAGAGATCGACAGTGGGGAGCTAAGGATGCAGAGTGTGTTACTATGTCTCTCAAGGTCACCGCATTGAGTATAGATCCGAAGTCGACTATGAATACATTAATATGATCAGCCAGTGATCTCCCTGTCAAACATGTATTTTGATAGTCAAGTTCAAGGTCGATTCACATATTCCAGCGGATAGAGCGCGCAAGACACAAAATCAAAACCTAGACACTTACATAGTGAATAATATGAAATCGGACGAGCTGAGTGGTCTTTTGTATACTAGATGCGCTAGTCCGGATTGGGCTCTAGCCCCTTTCCCCAAACTCCCATCCCGCATGTCCGCGATACATCCCCATCAACCCATACTAGGCAGTGCTGTAGAGCTCGTCTTTGTCTCCTTGCTAGGATACCCTGGTCACCAATACTCCCCAAGGCTCGGTCCGAAATATCTCCATCATCTGACAACTTCACGCCGATCGGGCTGGTCGCATCGGTAGCTTCACGCCATCTCGTCATCGCCTTGATTTATTCTCCCTTTTCTCCCCCTCCTTTATCGATAGTGCAGCGCTTCTTGGTCCAATCAGCGTTCCTCGACCCATCGCCCTTCCCCCCCCCCCGTCTCGGATCGTGCCCGCAAGGTTGTACGCTTCCCACCTTTCCTCCGCTTGGTGGGTTCCCCTCGCCGCGTCCGTCAACGTCGTACCCCGATTACGATCTCCCTGCGCCGCGCCAGAAGACTTCTCGGCCACCCCGGCTACCATCCCCGACTCCGCAGAGCTGCAGATCCCGCTGCGGTGACGCCTACAGGCAGGCAACTTCCCCCGTCTGGGATATTGGTTTCGGTTTTTTTGGCTTTTGATTTCCTGAATATCTGACCCGCCCAACCCGCTATAAAGTTTTGGCTATCAGACCGCTCTAGTCAGAAACTCTGGATTTTGATCTTGACCGCATAGTCAGGTCGGCGAAGTTTCCTTGATAGTGACTGTTCGACACGAGGCACAGAGCGTCCCAGCACATCGGAAGCCGAATCCGCCTACGAGGCACTCGTCATCTGCCCTTCTGCTGGCTTGAACAGGGCTTCTTTTCCAGCCAATCCTTGACGATCGTCCATCACTGGCGCAGATCATCTGCACTCCATCTCGCATAGTCCCTGCAGACGTTTCTCTGGGTTTTGACTCCTCAGCACACGGGCCTTCTCTTCAGACGCACTCGTGCACGCTCCTCCGCCGCTACTTTCGGCTGCGATCGAAAAATCGACTAAAACTTAACTAACATTTGCCCCCCTCAAACATGGCGAATAACTCCTTCAGGGACTCCGTCAACTCGCTAGGGTGGTCGCGCAGAGAGCCGGATCTCCCCGTGCACACCGGATCGTCATCTAACACCCCGTTTTTATCTCGGCTCCAGTCGTACAACCCCTTCGGCGACGGCGGCTATGTTCAGCTACCCACCCATAACGAGGGCCCCGGGGCCCCTCTACCAGCACCCAATAGACGGGAGGAAGAAGAGGGTTTCTTTGCTTGTAAGTTGCGCGCCCTCTACCTTGTGATACCCTCCGATCCCCAGATCGTCCCGCACACCGTTGTATTTGATTCACCCTTCAGGTGATGAAAGCGCAGTTCCTGCGCCGGGAGGATTCAGTACCATGCTTGTTTATGTGGTTGCAAGCCGACAGGAGAAAAGAGGGGATCAAGAAAACAAAGCCACCCCACTGACACGGATTACGCCTAGTGAGTCGATGGGACCGCATGCTCATTTTCGGTGCATGCAACCTGGGCGCCGCCGTCTGTTTCATGATCTGTTTCTTCCTGTTCCCCGTCTTATCACTGAAGCCCCGAAAATTCGCCGTTCTGTAAGTTGCTTAGGACGTGGTCCGCATTTCCGTGGCTGGATATTCCTTGCCTTCCCCCTCTTGTTGCCCTTTTGCCCACCCATTTTTTTGTCCCTCTCAATATCTCTTTACTCCGATCCTCCACTCAAAGCTCGACCTGGTAGATCCTTGGTCATAGGTTGAGTGTGGCTAAGGCCATGTGCGCATTTGTACCTCGCATCGCGCCGTGATTGGCTCTACGTCCTACTCATATATGCGCCTCATGCCAAGAACTACATTCACTCTATCCTGGGATGTCTTTTACTAACAGGTTTCTTCAGATGGTCTGTCGGCTCAGTCCTGTTTTTGCTATCATGGGCGGTTCTCATGGGACCGTGGTCCTACGCTAAACATCTGATCTCGGGAGCACGTCTGCCATTCACGGCGGCCTATTTCGGATCGATCGCGCTCACGCTCTATTTCGCTATTGGGGTAAGTACATCGATCTATTCAGATTTCCTTCTGTCCCCCCAAAGGACGACCCGTTTGGGAAGTCTTCCATTTTGTGTCTTAGCGCGATACGCCTTACCTCGTTCCACGCCGACTATCCCTATATGCTACTTTCACTCCATTTCCTTGTTTGTCGCACCTTGCTATACCCCAATACGGAAAGTATGGTTGCACTGCACCACCGGGAACAGGGGAATCTTGCAGCCTTCACGTCCATCGCGCGGTACAACATGAGTCGATGGCTTGTCATGCCTGTCAATGGCGGCGGACCATCTGAGCTCCCTCGATTCATTCCATTATGTTCTCGGTCGGCACTTGTCTCCTCTCTGCTACGGTTGTACCACGTCGTACTACATCGCGGCATTGGATGCGCTTTTCCTTGCTTTCCGTTGTATGACTTTGTGCCGCGTCACAAAGTGCGGAGTCCAGAGCCATCGAGATCTATCTATGTCTCACCGTCCCTGGCATCTCGGTGACCCTGTTCTACCTGCATATCACAACTACACACCTTCCTTCTTCATCACCCACTGAGAGTACTCGACCGCATTCAGAACTCGTCGCTGACCTCCTTTTTTAGCTTCAAAATCTCTTCCTTACCCTTATTTCCTCCATCTTCCAGCTCGCCGCCCTGGTCTGGTACCTCGTGAGCTACTTCCCCATGGGCAGCACTGGGTTGCAGTACATGGGTCGCTTTGGTGCCTCGCGTGTCACCGCTTGGATGAGTGGTTGATTCGGGCAGTTTCTCGTGCCGTCGGGTCCCGCACTTCACCTCGGACTCGAAATGAAACTCGGACTCGATTTCGAATTTGGACGCCGTTCAGAGATCGCACAAGATGGTCTGTTTGGGAGACTGGACTCGACACTGCCCCTTCTCTGTATATGTTGCCGGTATGTTATGATATCTGGCGCCTTGTATCGACTTAGCATCTTTCACTCGCATGCCTGCATGGTCACGGAGACCTTACCACTTCCTGGGTAATACAGTATTGAATATTAATATCGTCAAAAGAAGATCCGGTGGCTACACGTTGTGATCCATATGGCCATAGTGAGCGAAATGTATTCAGCTGCTCATCGCAACGTACACATTTAGGTACTTGTAGGGATTCAAAGTACACGAGCAACCATGCATGGGCTGAAATAGGGAGTATGATATACTAAACTAGGGACTAAGAGCCCCGGTGACTCATAGCTTCCAAGACCATGTATAACCTTGGAAGCAATACAGATATCTTTTGACACTCAACACCTGCAATGGAATGCAAAAGCACCACGATCACGCAGCTACTCACAACTCCAAAACGATGGCAATCTCCAACATGCACGAATACCAGAAAACCAAAAGGAATCCAAAAACGACTCAGATGATCCATAACCAATGCATCAACTCAATTCTTCCCCCGACTCATAACCAACCCCACCACTCCATCCACAACCTTCACACCCTTGACTTCGGCCTCGAAAATACCCGTGTCACCACCCGACCCGACCTCAACCCACCGACGCAGCAGATCATTACTCTCCTTAGGCTTGACATCAGGCGCAGCAGTACCGACAGTAATATGCGGAATCGCATTAGCACTCTGCCACTCCGAAGCGGCATCGGAGGCACCTTCGGCTGGAAGGATGCGCGCAACGAAGGCCATGATCCGCTTGTCCCAGACTAGGCGCTCGAGACGGACGCGGGCAGAACCGAGGGCTGGTGGGTTGTGCAGGGGGTCTGGGACGGGATTGTTGGTTTGAGCCTCGATGTAGCGGGTTGTTAGGCGGTCCCAGATTTCGGGGCTGTCTTTTTTGGAGGCGCGGTGGATGAGAGTTACGTGGAAGGAGGCTTGGAGGCGGCGGGAGTTGACGAGTTGGTGGTAGAGTTGAGCTGTGTGGGCTGGGGTGGAGGGTGGGAAGAGGGAGTGGAGGACTGAGGTGATTTCGGTGGTGGGCAGGGAGATGTTGAAGTATTCGATCTTCTTGGCGAGGGCGTTGGGTGTTGGTGGGGAGTTGGTGGGTTGGGGAACAATGGGACCAGTGTCTGGTGACTTGTTCTTGTTCTTTTGTTTCTGGGGTTGGCCGTAGCTGTAGCTGAGATCTTTCTCGACTAGATAGTCGTCTAGGGAAGAGGCGATGGCAGCGTCGAGCTCGGCTGCTGTTGGCATCGTGGGGATGATCTTGGGGTATGCGGTGTGTAGGGCTTTGACGACTGTCTCGAGGTTCTCGCGAGACGAGGCACAGACATCCAGATCAATGACATTGTCAAAGGCCATATCGGGAGACCGGCTGGTATCGACACCCTCAAAGCGACCTAGGAATCCTTCCATAATTCCGATGATTTCGCCCTGAGCATTGGTTCCAGCTCGGATGGTTTGGTGATTATCGCCACGGTCCAGGACACGCTTGCGAGTCACCTCTTTGATCTGTGGAAGAAGCTGTCCCTTGGGCTCGTGGACATAATGGAGTGCCACGAACTGCACATCTGGAATCACAGGGTGGATGTCCTCGACGAGCTGCTTGCGTTCGCGCCGTTGGTGATTGTTACGATCAGCGATGACAACGTTGTGGTCCGCGAGAGACTGGCTGATTTCATTCGCAAATCTCTTAGGCTTGCCTTTGGCTTTGGGGAGGTTGTCGTTCTGGATATGTCCCCAGCCGAAAAGACGCACCAGTGCCAGAGCAACTGTTGTCTTTCCACAGCCAAGGGTGGCAACTGGCACAAGAATGACATTCTGGGTGACTTCTTTGGCTTCGAGTTGTTTCTGAGCCTCCAGGGCGATGATCTCGGATCCCTTCAATCCGCGTTCCTGAAGGAATGCTTCACGCAAAGCGATGATACCATGATTGTGTAGATACTCATTGGCCATCTTGGGATTCTTTCCCAAGGCCCTGCGAGCAAAAAGAAGATACTCTTCCGTTACCTGCTGATGCTTGCGGATCCTAGGAGTTTTCCCCCCGATCACGGCCTTGGTGCATTCACGCCATTGACGGTACATCAGATAAGGCTCTTCAAACTTGTACTTGAAGAACCAGTGTCGGTAGGGCTCGGTGGGGCTATTCCTCAACTGGCATCTCACCACGAAGCCTTCAGTTTCACGGCCATCCCATGTTCCCGTTTCGGCGCAGCTCTCGAGGAAGCTCTGTACTCGGTAGATGTCGTCGAAGACCTCAAACTTGGTTGTTTTGAAGCCCCAGTCCTTGGCAAACTGATTGACTTCGTCGCAGGACATTGTAGCAAATTCAGGCTGATTGAAATTGAGGCCGTGCAAGTAAATTCCCGAGGCAGTTTCATCATATGCCAGAACATGCTCTTCGAAGTTATCGTCGCATAGTTCTCCCACTGCAGTGACGTTCATCGCACGTAGTGTTCGCGCAAGATCCTTGACAGATCGGTTCACGGATGTGACATGGCGTTCGGTCCATTGTTCGCCTGCCTGTGCGTGGCTTAGGTTGGAATCCTCTCGGACACCTGTAGAGTGCTTGCTGCATACAAGCAGCGTATCATCCTCTAGACCTGAAATAAAGATAATGCAACCGTTCTCCTTCACACTCAGTTCATATGGGCCGCGCGTGTTCTGCTCAATGTTGCGCCATTCGGTGTTCCTTGTCTCGCCGACATTGAAGAACTTATCATATCCGCGGGTGACAATTTCAGGGATGTGACCTTTGCTGCGGGATGTGAAGAGACCACGGGCATATGTTGGCAGTCCAGAGCGCTTGTAGTCCCAATCCATGAACTTCCACGAGTCCACGGTGACATTTTTGGTATTGGCGACGGCGAAAGTATTCTTTTTGCAAGTGAAGGGTTGCTTTTTGCCGCCCTTTTGCCTCGCTGCATCCTCCAGCGCTTTGACCAGCTGGGCGATCTCATGAGGATCCTGAGTCGCCATGTTGTGAGGGTATAGCTGTGGCTGCGTATATCCGATGCGATTTGATGCGGGGCAGGCGCAGAGAGAGGCGGGGAGAACAATTGTAGCGCAACGACTTCGCTCGAATGAGAGTGGTTTATTCCTTGAGCTAGTGCTGGAGTATTTATCGGATGTCGCAGTTCTTTCGGTGAGTCCAGACACGAAAGAGTCAGAAGTTGTGTCACCGCGGGGAGCGAAAGAGGAAAAGCGGGCATGCGGTTTTTTTTCCTCTGCAACTATTTGAGGATCAACCACCTCCACATTCTCCTTTGTTCTGGCTCTTTGAACTTCTGAAACTGCCCAGGTGCTCTGACTCATACCATGGCCCAACCAAACCCTTACCTTCTGGCCTGCGACAACCCCGCCGCCCTTCTGGATCTGCTGCGGGCCAATCCCTCCGTCGCATCCTCCCAAGATGAGTCTGGTTATTCGCTACTACATGCTGCGGCATCCTACGGACACGAAGATCTCCTCCGCGCACTCGTAAAAGAATTCAACGTCAACGTCAACCTGCTCGACGAAGATGGCGAGACCTGTCTCTTCGTCACCGAGCAACCCAATATCGCGCGATGCTTGATTGAAGAGCTGGGTGTGGACTACAATAAGAAAAACGCAGAGGATATGACTGCGGTTGAAAAGATGGAGGCCGATGATGAGAACCCCCAGGTTGTTGCCTACCTCCGGGAAGTGGTCGGCGGTGCGCCTAGCTCGACCGCAGCCTCTGCGGGCGATGTTTTCAACCCCCCAGGACCTATCCCCAACAGCGACATGAAGGTCAACATGAGCACAATGACCGAGGAGGAGGCCACGGCCGGCGAGAGCGAACCGGATCCCGAGTTCAAGAGGCGCATTGAGGAGCTTGCAACTCGCGAGGATTATTACAGCGAGGAGGTGCAAAATGAAGTTCGCGAGCTGGTCAAGGATGCGATGGCTGGAACTAATATTCAGGCCATGGAGCGGGAGATCCGGAGACGGACAGATTAAGCTGAAGCTTACGGCTCGTCATTCAACCACCTCCCCGCCCCTGCGTCTGGGCAACCACCCTCGTGCTGAAATATGCCAGAGAGGATTCTGCTTGCAAACTCGGTCGATCGATCGAGTCACTGCGAGCGCAGTCGTGATCAACCCCTTCCCTAGGGATATCTCCGATCAGCAGTGGAAGCTCAGCGTCGAGACTCACGCAGAGCCTTCCACGCAGCTTATATTCCTCTGGAATTTTTGTAATTAAAACGATCTCACGAACATACGCCTGGAATCAACCAGGGCACTACCCCAAAGACTTCTTATCGAATTCCTGTTAGCGCTGTAGATCCATTTCTAGTAGTCCGCGCCAAGAGCTCATCCCGCCCAGCTTCAACGAACTACACACCACTCCTCGTACAACGTACTATGTCTCAACTATCCCCTCTCCCGCAGTCTCCCTTCTATTCCCCGAGCATGAATCCAGTCAACCCGGACACCCCTCCTCCACCTCCTCCAAAACCGAGCAGCCAGAACAGCCGGATAGGCACCCCGCAAAACATGTCCGCAGCGGAGCCGAATCAACCACACATGGCCAATCCCCAACAGCCTTACATGCCCAATCCTCCTACAATTGAAGAAGGCTGGCTACCAGACCAGGTGAAAGACAAATCGTATGCCGCCTGCTCCACCACCGTTGTGTGTCTCTAACGTGGACCAACAGCACCATCGACCTCCAAGCAATACTCAAAGACCCAGCCCTGATCTCCGCGCTATCAAATCAACACCCCTCCCACACCTCCCGTCAGCAGCACCTCGAGTCAATCATCCACTCAAACAAGGACCTCGCAACCCGAGTGCTCGACACGCAGGCTCACCTCGCTGAACTACGCGCCTCCACGGAAACAATGCTTATCACCCACCAGTCCCTCGAGGTATCCTGGCGCAAGAAGCAAGCGGAAATGGATGCTGCCCTTGCGCCATGGTCGCCTAAAGCTTTATACCAGCGATACAGCGCGGCGATCACCGAGCAGGAAGCCGTGTGCCATGCCGTCGAGGAGAGCTTCCTCGATGAAGATCACCATGGTCGCGCGACGGAGAAGGAGATCGCAGACTGGGTTAGGCGGGTGAGAGGGGAAGCATCGAAGCTTGCTGCTCGGAAAGAAGCTAAGGCGAGGTGGGACGAGGGCCGAGTCGGGGGTTGGCGATAAGCTATATTCGGCCTGATCCTCTCGATGACGACATGATGCCTCCGATTCACGAACATTTGCAATTAGAATAAAGCCGATATGTGGTTTTAAGGCAGCGGTTGACCGCACCTGGAGACTCCAAGGCATTTTGGACTTGCACCGACACTTCCCAGTATCCAATCCCTGGTCTGCACACTAATTGAGCTTCCTCTGGACTCGCTGAGGCACTTGGTCTCAGGGACAGTCGGGACAGAATCAGTTTCATGGTCTTGCTGCCGGCTCTTCAAGAATATCGTGCCTGCGAGTAGCCACAGTCCACCGAGGTGGACATGGACGCGCTCGGCTATGCTTTTTGGATATTGAGACGCGGTATCACTCCAGTCACCACAGTTAGACTCAAGGAAATGAGTTGCATGAGTTGCTGTCTGGACTCAGGATAGACAGGCGGCTCGAATTCATCCAAGGATGGCAGTACGAACACCGGCGTACTTTTAGTCGGCCATTCTCCGCTGCTTTTTTCGAATGACGGGGCCATCGAGATCATCGGAAGGCATGGTTCCTCTTAAGTAAACATTATGCACCTGTACGCCAAATGTGACGGTGCCATTCACGCCTGGAGTTAGCCCCTTCATAGATCCGCTGTTTGTATCCATAGTTCTATTACCGCAACTACTGACGAGAGCAACATCATAGTATCATCTCCAATAGTACTAGACTCGCCAACCCAACCACATTGAATACCTAAACATCATAATGTCTTAGCTCTGCCCATGTTCTACCTCGTACATCAGAAGGAAACCTTGGGACTGGATTAGTATAGGGACTCTTAAGAGCCTTGTTAGATGAGCCTCTCGGTAACCTAAACAAGAGGCTATAAATTGCTTCTTGAGAAACTGAACATCATGCTCTTTTGGAGTTTACTTGCTTCAAAATGCATTCAGTCTTCATTTCTTATGCAAACCGGATTTCATCGGCTTTCAGTTCTTGCTCAGTTGGGATTTTCTGGTCATTACTTCGGAGTTATAATGGTGAAATCATGGTCTGATTACTATTCTGGTAGCCACTGCAACACATCATTTATGGCTTGCACATGCGAGTCATATCCCATCAAGTCCTGGAGTATTCCAATGTTTCCTTCGGAGTCAAACAGGTCCACGATTTGAATTTGGTGCATAGGCGCAATTCGTGCCCGCAATAAAGCATTGAAATTTGCGCGTTCTTCATCTTCCATTTGTCTGGCTAGGAGTAAAGATGCGAGAGAGTTGCGTTGTATTGATGTGCGGAGCATCTCGAGACGCGTGCACGCTTCGTTGATGTCCGGATACTCTGGTCTCCCATTCGTCGTGAATGTTAAACGACGAATGAATTCCGTGTATCCCGCTGAGAGATCAGTTATATCGACGCTGGCTCGTGGCAAGGCAATGTGCAATGAATGATCAGCTATTGACACAAGGGTGGTTTCAGGCGTTGAATGATTCGCTGATGTGCCGCAGGTTCAACTGATGAGACATCTACTGATGGAAGGGAGACCAGAAAGAAGTGATGGAAATCTCCAGTAGATGGATGCAGAAGGGAAAAGCAAAGAGAGAGAGAGAGAGAGAGAGAGAGAGAGTGAGCTATAGATCTGGGAAAACATGCTCACCTGACAAGGTGTTTCACAACAGTACCTAACTGTAGGTGGTGCCTGTATCTCTTCTTCATAAACCTGAGCACGGCTAGGCTCCTCCTCGTGGATCATTGGCAAATTCTCAGACTCGTTGGTTGCCTCCATGGCATCTCCTGCGTCATTCTTCTTAGATCTATGATCGGAAGGAAGGGGGTCTCTTCAGCTGAGGTTTATTGGTTGAAGAAGAGAAGAAGGAGAGAAGAGGAAATACTACTAGCTAGAAACTGAGAGGGCAGACCCACTTCTCCGAACAATTCTTACTTCTACAGTCTCATATTTCTTGAACCAAATCAATCGGGTTATATTATTGAAAAGAGACCTCATCCTTCAATGCTTCTTTGTTTCTGTACCATGCCGAAGACATCACATCCCTCATTGATATCGCTACCTAACCTCTCTTCCTCCAATCTCCCAATCATCTCCTCGGACTTCTTTGTTTTCTCTATCTACTGCTTCAACTCTGCTACCTCCTTGGCAAAGCCCAATTATCATCCGCCTCAACATTTCAGCTTCTGTTTATCATTGATGAGAGTCAACATGACTACATACCTAGGTACTTCGTCACTGGATTCGTTGTGCGTATGCCGATCATCCTTGTCGACTCTTCTTCAACTGTCTCCTTGTGATTGATGAGAATGATCTTTACCAGCAGCCTCCGGCTTCCTAAGGTTCATTCGATTGCTTGAGAATAACCGGGCTAGTTTTTACAAGTGCAAGCGGATCCGATACATCTCAAATTTCCATCAAATGATAGCTTCGGGCGTCCACGACAAAAACCTAGTCGCTTTGAGTCCAGGTGATCTGAGCTGGGATCAACCAACTCCCAGAGCATCGAATCCATAACAGGGATACTCGGCGGGTTATATGCTGTTATCAGTGAGAGGAACACGACCATGAAAGAGTCGCCCGGGCTTGATATGGTGGTCATGCAATACTGTCTCGGCCGTACTTCTTGAGTTACTCCCACAACACGCAGGGGCTACAGTTGACGAGCCGGTACTGGGTCTGAGTCGTCATGACCTTTCAGCGGGCCCCTCACATGTGGCAGAACCCTAAGTCCGGTAACTCAATGGGCTTCTACTTGACACGCCCTTTGATCCCGAGGTCTAAAGCGATTAAGACATACCAATCCAGTTCACATGTCCTGGAAGGACCTCGGGAGCTACATCATCTCTGAGGGGCGTGGGAAAGCCCGACATCTGGAGGAGATGCCCAAAATGAACAGGGGCTGCCAGGGAAGGAATGTTTCTGCTAAAATTCCTCGACCAAACGGGCCATGCCCCGGCCCAAAAGCCGTCCCATCATCATCGATTTCGACGGCGATAACGCATTGGCTACATTCAACAGAGATTCTTCTGTCGGAAGTGCGATCAATGGCAGGAGTGCCAACGGACGCACGACGACCCGACTCCGAGTTGGCTTCACGTCTCCTAGACACAACTACGGCTCTAGACAAGGGCCGAGAGGTAATGGCGGGAGGATCAACGCAAGAAGGCGTTCAACGATGAAATGACCTGTGATTTACCTCCAGGGTATGACCCATCTATCACCTGGCCTAAGATGCGCATTCACGGTGTTACTTTCTATCCAGGGTGAGAGTTTCGCTGTTCGGGCTATATAACAAAGCTGTCGATGAAGGATAGGTCCCAATGCGTTTTCCTTTCCTAGGGCTTCCCCGGGGCCATCATATACCCAGCATATTTTTGATACTGGATTTGTCAACATCAGGCGCGGCAAAATCATCGAATGAGGACGAAGCCACTGGGATGATATGTGACTTGATGAAGTCAGGCCCTTCCTTAGCGCAAACCATCTTGTCCTTGAACGCACACTCGGATTCCAATACTGCCCACCCTTCATATCCATACCGTGTGAATCGCGTGAATATAGACTTGAAATCAACCTGACCATCCCCCAGCGCCCTGAAGCGGCCAGCTCGGGATTGCCAATCGGAAAATCCACCGTAGACGCCTTGGCGGCCGTCTGGAAGGAACTCTGCATCTTTCACATGGAAACACTTGATGCGAGAATGATAATGGTCAATGAAAGATAGATAATTCAAGCCCTGGAGCACGAAATGACTAGGATCATAGAGGATGCAGGCCCGTGGGTGCTGATCGACAGCGGCCAGAAATCGCTCGAATGAGACACCATCGTGGAGGTCTTCTCCCGGATGGATCTCAAAGCAAACATCGATACCGTTTTTATCGAAAGAATCCAGGATCGGGCGCCAACGAGCAGCAAGCTCAGCGAAGGCTGTCTCGACCAGTTGCTCCGGGCGCTGAGGCCATGGATATACATAAGGCCATGCGAGTGCCCCGGAGAATGTGACATGCGTCTTGAGGCCCAGATTGTGGGATGCAGCAGCAGCTAAATGCATAACTTCAACTGCCCAACGCTGCCTCTGTTCTGGATTTCCTCGAACTTCGATAGGCGCAAATGCGTCAAACAGGGAATCATATGCAGGATGCACCGCCACCAACTGGCCTTGCAAATGAGAGGAAAGCTCCGTCAGTTCGATTCCATGCTTTTGGAAGACTTCTTTGATTGATTTGCAATATTCCAAGTCGGTTGCTGCCTTTTTGATATCGATCATTTGCGGGTTTATGGGCAGCTGGATACCACGATAGCCTAAGCTCGCTGCCCATTCACAGATACCGTCCAGGGAATTGAATGGAGCTTCATCGGCGATGTACTGCGCAACGAAGATTGCGGGACCTTTGATTTCTTTGACTGGCATGGTGTTGAGTCTAACACGATGGCGAATGGTGTGCAGGGAAGAGCTTGAAATGATAAGAGTGCTGCAGCGTTACAAGAGGGGCCCAGGTGGGGTTCGAGTGGGCAGTTCCAATGTTGGAAGGTTAATTCCTGTCTGGACGGATTTCCTTGGTAAGATTTGGGGATCTCAGAATGCACAGGTGGCGCAAAGACTAAGTCGGTCTTACCAACTCAGATGTAATGGATCTCTCTGAAATATTACTCCCGTTGATGCCCTGCGCCGGATATAAATTGCGGATATAGAACACCCCCAATGACATCACTGTTCAGAGCTCGATACGGAATACCTAGTGTTTATTTGAAATCATGACTCCCACAACCTAAGATCAAAGAATGTTTCCAGGGTTTCAGTCGTCAAGATATTCCTCTCGCATAGACTTCCGAACTATGCGGCCCACAAAGCCCGGAGACCTGGAGTCTACCCTTCCACAACAGCAAAGCAGACGTCTACTGAGATTTTACACATTATGCAAGTTTATTCTTAGCAGTTCATTCACGGGATATGTAGACCTTCCTCGGTCTATGTAAAGCTAAAGCTAATGAGACCACTTCTTTAAGCTAAAAGTAAGACCTTATCAATCTGATTCTAACTTGAATCTATGGTTGTGACTTTCTATTTGGTTCAGTTTAGGTCCAGTTTTCTAAGGTTGGAAGTATATAATGATCATATTTGCTAAGGTTCTTTCTCACACTAACTGACTGGCTTCACTTCTTTAAGCCAAAAGTAGGACCTTATGATCTAATTCTGACTCACATCTTCATTCAAGCCTCGAGCCTGGACCCTCCGCGCTTTCAGGCTTTGGGTGACCATATGGCGCCCGCTGCATGCCCGGCGCGTTCTCCACGTCCATAGGCCCCGTTGCATCGCGCGCATCAAACGCCCAGCCGTCCGTGCCAACCGAGCTTGGGAATCCGACACCCCGGATAAAGGCGCGCCCACGACTCCGTGCACCCCAAGCCCAACCAGCTCCTCGCCTGATCGGCATGTGATACATGTTGAAGCCTATGTACGCGAAGAAAATGCCAATTGCAGACCCAAAGAGAATGTCGAACCCGTGATGTCTATAGTTGAACCAGCGAGACGCGGCAATGAATGTTGCTGTTGCTGTTGGGAAGAATGCAAGGATCATGAGATAAGTTGGCGGCGCAGCACCACGGGTCCGCACTGAAGACTGGTCGTTACCATAGCTCTGATCCTCGACAGGGAATTGAGGCAGATAGGGGAATCCGACGGAGAATTTCGAGCACAGCCAGAGACTGAGGTAAAGCAGACCAGCGAAGGAGACTGTGAGGCATTAGCAAACTCTCGACAAACCACGATACATGTGAGAAACATACAAGATGAATGACCACTAGGGAAACTCGAGAACCCATCAATGCGCAACGAATTCGACTGGTCACGACATATCTCCCACGAGACCAATGTCGCCGCTCCACGCACTTGATCCCCCAACCCGCCAACCGTGAACTCGGCAATACGCGAAAGATCCGGATTGCACCGCGCCAGTAGATCCGGCCTCGGTTTCCCGACAAGCACCTTCAACCCCTGTGTGGCAGTCCAGGCGCTCGCCACCGCCAGCGCAAGTCCCATCCATCCGGCGTTCCAGTCCCAGAACTTTCGACGAATATATTGCACAGGTGATCTGGATCCCGCGCCGTGCAAAGTCGCGTTCGCTGGGACGATGATCCAGGAGATCAGGAAGATCAGGACGGCCGGGGCGAACAGTCCCACCAGGATGAGGGTCGTGGTTGTGACGGTCTCTTCATGCTGGGGGAAGCTGATTGTCGGGTCTGTCAGGCTAAAGGCGTGTTGGTTGGGGCCTTGTCTGTAGAAGCCATAGCCGATCAAGGCGATTCCACTGGGCTGGGTTAGGTTGGCTTGCAGGCTGGGGTTGGGTGTGCATACATTATAAACACCCAGTCGATGATGTAGGATAGCACTAGGAGCTTTGAGGGGGCGAAGCGCGCCACCGTCTCTTTAATTGGAAGTGGCATGATATGACCAGGGTTCCATGCGATATAGCTCAGGGTACGGAGTGCGGAGGATGTACCGAGAGGAATTAGCAAGTCGACGCTAGGGGGTTCGGGCTAGGGATGAGCTTAAGAATAAGAAAAAGAAACAAGGAACTGAAGACCCCGATTCGAAGGAGCCTGGGCAGTGGCGCAGCGCTAAAGTCTAACCGTTGATCGACGTCTAGTTGAGCTGCTTACTCCATGCGGACTGCTTACTGCTTGCCGTGAGTCAGACTAAGCATTTTAGGAGATATAATGCGCTGGCTATCACATACTATACAGCGTACTGTACAGAGCGTATAGAGCATTAAATAGCAAGAAAAGAGATGAAATATCCATGACCTCATGTCCATATCGGTCCTTATCGGCATGTGATATCAGAAGTGGGCCACCTCCGCAAAATCTCGAGCTCTTCAACCTCACCCACCAGCCTCATCTCAATGGCCTCTCCAGCCCCCAAAGCGCACATTGCGCACACCCTCCTCTCCCGCGCCCACTCCCCCGACAGCGCAACCCAACAATTCACCGAGCGCATCAAGCAAAAACCACTCTTCCTCCGCGCCACCTCGCCCTCAGCCTCCGACAACCGCTCGCGTCGACGCCTCGAACGTCTCCGCAAGAAAGAATACTTCATCCGCCACCAAAAGCCGCGACCGCTATCTGCGCGCGAGAAGCGCAAATCCGGCCTCTATGACCTGCCAAAGGAAGAATGTAAATACGCCATCTTTAACGGCCTGCACGATCTGTGGGTCGGGTACATGCAGGATGTGCTTGACTTGAAGCCCACGCATGCGTCGCATGTTACGCCGACCTCGCATGGCAGTAAGTTGGCCAGTGCGGATTACCATGGGGCTGAAGTGGAGGTTGTGAGGAGTCGGTGTGCTGGGCGGGTGGGTGTGAAGGGGATTGTGGTGCGGGATACGAAGTTCACATTTGTTGTTGTGACTCCGCGGGATGAAATGAAGAGTAAGTGGTTTCGAGGCCTTTGGGGCTATATGGTGGTAGGCTCATTATACTGATTATTCTTGGTATAGCCGTACCGAAGGAGCACACCGTGTTTCGATTCACGGTTCCTCTGCCCAAGCCCTCGGCGAGCGCGGACCAGCAGAAAGAATCAGCGGAAGAGTCAAAACCTTTGATATTCGAGCTTCATGGAAGCCAGTTTGAGAATAAGCCTGTGGACAGGGCTAATAAGAAGTTCAAATGGAGGAACATCGATTATGTCTGAGATACCCGGTGCATATTGAGTTGAATGGAAAGATAAGCGGCCTGTTTATTAGCGTATTTGAAGCGATCATGTATACCAATCAAGTCCTGCAGCCCTTTGTGCAAACTTTGAATGGCATTTTCCACCTGGGCAAGGTTGGGTCTGTACAGTCTCGAATGTATATATCATCAACAGCCTTCGGGGTTGGAGATATGGCCAGGTGCGCACTCCACACCTTGAAGTTCGCCACAGCCTTCCAACTTGCCCAGGTGGAAGGTTAGAACAGATACCTAGACATTCTTCATTTCTTTTAGGGTCTAAGGTCGGTTTGGCTCTTGACAAATCAAACAAGGACCCACCTGACACCTGGGCAGTCTGTCGCATTTGAGCGTGACATTCGGAGGGGCCTAGTATTGCTATCAAGACCTGCTACTAGGATCCTCGAGGACTTCGGGACCCTTGAGTACCTAGGTATGTTCAAGTTCTGGAAACTCTGGTTCTCAATTGCTTTAAGTAGTGAATATCTATACAGGTCTACCTAGTATATGCCCCAAATGCAGAAACATGGGAATCCAGTATGAACATATAATCAGAATGATGAGAGCGACTCCATGGCTCATAATATCGCCACAATAACAGCAACAACAGCCCCCATTGGCCCAGCCGTGGCCAAAGCATTTCCGCGAGCAGCACCGCCAGTAGAAGTGGCTCCAGCATCAGAAGCCGCAGTCACAGTAGCCCCAGCCGTAGCGGCTTCAGTAGACGCAGCACCGGTAGTAGCCTCGGTGGCCGACCCAGAGGTGGTAGAAGTGAGTGCACCAACACCGGCCGTGACTTCAAGGTTGCGCCAGCTGATCGACTTCGGCTCAACACTCTTCGAATCCGTGTTGGAAGTCGAAATGGTCATATCTCCCGAGGAGATGGTGAAATCGACGCTCCACGAGCAAGAGGCTGATTCAGTGGAATGAGTAAAAGTGCAGGCCTCAACGTCGGTGATGATGCCTGTCGCGCCCATGGTCTCAATGCTGTATTCGCCTGAGAGGCTGTAGGTCGCAGAACCCTGGACTAGGGTTACGGGGTGAGGGAGAGCGCATTTTTCGGCGCCCTTCAAACAGGCGATTGCGTATGTGGTTGCGGTGCTATCGCTGCCGACCACGCTGGCAGCGGTGCTGGTGTAGGCACCGGGCTTTGCACCGTACGTATTGACATTGGCATCAAGTCCAAAGTAGCTGATGGTGGTTGTGCTGTCTGCAGCAGCCAGTGCGGCAAGGACCGAAGTGGCGAAGAGGATCGGGCGCATTTTGAAAAATTATGTATGTATATGTACAGGCGCTCTGCGAATTGACAATGATAAAACTTTTGACGGGCGCAAATCCCCTCCACGGTTCGGGGGCGAAAATTGTTAGCGCAATGGGGCCGAGTCTCGATCTGAGGCGGAACCAGCCGCCATAGAGAAGGACTTGCTTCCTAACAATTCATCGGCACCTGGGCATATTTGCATATTTGCATATCTGGATAGCTAGCACGTTCGTCGGATCACAAAGTCCGAAAAGCCGTTTTGCGCACAAAAATAGGACGGAGTTGCCCTGAGCAATATATTAGGCCTTTGAGTCAGTACTTTGGTTTTTACCCCTGCCCCTATTGCGTGAAATCCTTCGAATCAAAGTAAGACATGGAAAAAGGAGCGATGGAAAACCAAAAGAGGTTGGTTTTTGCATGAAGAGATGGCAGGAAATGCTTGTACATATTCAGGGCAAGATATTTACCTTCAAAGGTTGAAAACTTGGAAACCACCGGGTACCTGAGATCAGGTACCGGATACCCCGGCTCTTTGCGAAGTGCAGGGTTTAACCAAGGTACTGGGTACGACCCCTGTCGGTACAATTACTAAGTGCTGGGGAGAGCTGCGCTGTGGATCAAAGCCCACGCATGCGAAACGCTGGAGGGTGGACTGAAGGGTGGATCGACAATGAGATATCCCCAATGCAGTTAAGAATCTCTTTAAGATATTTTTTGTCCAGCGAATAGTTGTATTGTGTATTGTACGGACGTAGTATCCTTACTCCGTATACTCCATAGGCAATTGGACATATAACCTTGAACTTCTCATGATGTTTCTACTGTAAGTTGAGAGGCTGGACAGATCATGTCATATACTACAGTGCTCTGTACGGAGTACTAGGTACTCCGTAGTACTCCTATAGTACTGTACAATCGGAAACCTTGGATACTTTATCCTGCCAGGGCTGGGAACGCGAGAAACCTGCCTCACACGTGTCCGGAGCAAGGCGTAAGCAGTAAATGCTTGATTGCAGTGCCTTAGAAGCAGGTCTATCAAATCCTGTCAGTGCTGGGACCATTGGGTTCCAAGGCAACGGCAGACCAATTTTGATCCCTGAACAACATTGAGACAGTCCAACCTTGGAAGGCCTAAATTTTGAAAACATCCCTCCGCCTCCAAGACTGGGGTTGACCTCAAATGTCCGAGTCACTGCGCAGGATCATAAATTAGGTTCGCTGTTTGATCTGCAGTCGGCCATTTTGTAATGTCTCATTTCCCCGGTTTGATGGCAAACCCTATGTGTGTATGCAGCCTCACGGGAGGCAATTGACTCGCTGGCTCTTCTCAGCCCCGGATTATTGAGGGCTGGTTCTTCTCCCGAGCTGAGTCGATCACCAGTCGATTATCACTCAATAATTCAGGATTTCAATAAGGACTAATCTAGAATATTACTTTGTTTTTCTCCGCATGGACGGAGAACTTCGGTATCCGAGGAGCCCTCTACCCTACTAGTGCATGCAGTCTTCGGTATCATATCTAGCCCGTTTAGAATCAGCACGGTGCAGGCTGGAACGGCGCGGAGCCGATCTCCGGTAAAGGGGGTCACCACGCATGAAGAGCAGCCATAGCAGACCATTGGCCGGCGCGATCTGAACACCAAACAGGCATTGCGCGCGATTGATCTCGCCTGATCGTACTCCATCCTAGTACACGTACTGAGCAGTCGATATTCTGGGAAAGTCGCGCACCGAGAGTGGGATCATCGGCCAAAATTCCCGACTAGGTAACTCGCTAGTTCACAGCCCGAGGGAATGACGGGACGACAAGAGTGGGGTGCACAGAAACCGAGCATTGATCAAAACGACTTCGGAGCACGGAAGGATGCCAACGGGCTAGGGCTCAGTACAGTAGGGAATATGTCGCTCCGTGTGTACGGAGTGGGAGGTTCTAGTACTCAGGGGTACGGAAGTTCATGCAGCACACGGGCCAAGATCGAACATAAATCTCTTAGTGGAGTCCACCGGAGGGTCCACCACTCACGGGTATCCAGACGGGCCCTCGATCCTGTATGCGATCCCAGATCGGCGAGGGGAATTTGTCAATGTGGTTGGGAACCGGGCCTCCCCTCGCGGCCTGCATACGAGACACCTGTACGGAGTACATGAAAGCGTAATCACTGAGAGTAAGCATACTACGGAGTACTCAGTATGTAATCCGTAGTCGAGAAAGAGTGTAACGGTGAACGGTGAAACAGTTTAAGAGCTATCAGATGCACTTCGTGCAGTCGAAACGGCGCGGTGTCAGAGTAAGCTATCACAATGATCCATCAGTCGAAGCATCGAAGCCCTGCAGGTAATACAAAGATGAAACAAGCAAAAGAATGGGATTACTAGACTCTTACAATACACTAAAAGGCTTTAATTAAAGTGGACACCCCGACGAACCCCCTTTGGCCTTAGCTTCGGTGCTGCTCATTTCTCTCCTATTTGCCCCTAACCCTCCCCTCGCCTTTTACCCTGGTGACTTCCACTGCATGGCGGGTGCATAATCTGTCACTCTCTACTATCTACCGACTTTCCTTGATCTGGGCAAACCCTCTTTTCGACCTGCACTGAGTCAGTGCTTATATACCGACATTCCAGAGATCCCACTGCCGACTCGACTTCACAGAAAATCACAATGGGCCACTCTCTGCGAGATCACGCGTCCTTTGTCCGACCGACTACTCGGGATCGGCCTTCGACACGCGGTGAAGGGGAAAATTCGCTGGTCGTTCCTAGCCGCACATCGTCGTTGCACTCACGCATCACCCAACCGAGCCCATCCACACTCAACGTAAAGCCCGCTCAGCGGACACCGAAGACACTCACTCATGCGTACATGGTCTGCGGTGTGGGCCGCGAGCCCTCACAATGGGTGAAGGCGCCTGCCCCTGCTCAGGGTAAGATTGGCCACATGAAGGGCGCCGTGGGCCAGTTCTGGCTCCCCGAGATCCTGGGCAGCAGCCCTCGTCTCGAGCAGGACAACGAAATCGCCCGCGCCCTCCACTCAGCCATGAGGGCTTGCTTCCCCCACGACGTAGAGATCTGTACAGGCAAGAGCCAGCCTCACTGTGCCCACCATGCGTTCGTGTTGCAACAAGACTCCTCTCACACTCTGTACGGTATCGCGCTGCGCGTTTGGTCCCGTGCGGATGAAAAGCGCGCCGAGACGATTCGTGAGCTGCGCAAGAAAACGGAGCCGGACTTCTACGACAACCCCGATGAGACTTACTGGATTCCCTACTGTCTCAGCTTCCTTTCCCGATACCCACTGTACGACCTGCTGGGCGATTACCTCCGCGGCATGTGGATTCACTGGAACAAGGCTACCAACCTGTTCCACGCCGAGGAGGTCTCCCGCATCCTCAGCTTCCCTGCCCCGCGTCTGAACGACCTGGTTCGCATTGATATGAAGGATTACGCTCTTTGCTACCAGTTCCCCTCATCACCAACCGGCTTCCAGAACTTCGCCATGTGGCCGTTGTTCACCTGTCTGTCGATTCCCAACATTGTTGGTGTGATCGAGGCCGCCGTTTCGCCCACCCGCCGCATTATTTTCGTCAGCCACTACCCCGCCATGTTGACGGTTGCGGCCGAAACCATCCGCTACTGCGTTCGCGTCTACGAGTGGAGTGGTCTGTACGTGCCCGTCGTGCACGCCCGCCACATCAAGGAACTCGCTCAGGAGCCAGGTCCTTACATCCTGGGTGTCACCGCAGAGTGCCGTACTCTGTTCAACGCCCCCTCCGACGCCCTGGTTGTCGACTTGGACCGTAACTTCGTTCTGACTTCCAGCCCTCCCAATGTGCTGAACCAGGGCCAGCGCACCAAGTTCATTACCCGCATGACTCAATCTCTTAATGGCGATGTTTCGCCTTCTGGTGTGCCTGCGCACTTGCGCTCCGCATACGCTGGTGGCAAGCTCATTCCCGCCGGTCAGATCATTGTCATGCGAGGCGAGGTTGAGAGTGTCGAGGAACCTCAATGGTGGAACCAAGATGCCGTCATGGGCGTCATGGACCACGTCTGTGAGAAGCTGGTATGTCTTCAGTCCTCAATTTTGCTAACAATCCCACTAATCAATTCTCAATCTACAGGGCCGTAACACTGGTATGAAGGCGATCTTCGGTGGATCCGTCAAGAAGCCCTTGATGACCAAGGTTTCTATGCGCCACCTCAATGAGATTGTCCGTGAGCGCAACCAGTACTCTCGTGACGCCATGGAGGCGTGGCAGGACTTCATCAACCTCAAGGGACGAATGGACACCGAGCTCAGCAAGGTCAGCAAGCGCAACAACTTCCTCGTCGAGGAGCTTGAGACCTGGAAGCAGCAGTTCCTCAAGTTCCAGGCCTTCGCTGAGCAGCTCACCAAGGAGACCACCGAGCTCAAGGTCAAGATCGAGAACCACAAGCGCGAGAGCAGACGCCTCACTGGTCTCATTGACCAGCAGAAGGATGACGTGGCTCGTCTTACCCTGCGCCTGTCCGGCACCGAGAAGCAGCGTGACGACGCTCTTGAAGCCTTGGTTCTCCAACAGGAGATTGCCGAGGAGCTCGAGCGTGAGCGCAAGCGCAACCAGAAGGAGATCTCCGCCCTCTCCCACACTAACTCGACTCTGGCTCGTGAGCGCGAGGATGCTCAGCGTGTGGTCATGCACCTGCGCAGCCTTATCAACGGCCAGAGCCACCACATGGAGCACATTGTGCGCTCCATTGGCAGCCGGTCCGAGATTACTGAAATGGTCGAGCAGGGCTACGAAGACGCCCCCGAGGAGCCCAAGGAGGAGGAGTCAGTCGTTGAGTCGAAGGAGTCTGTCAAGTCTGTCAAAGAAGTCAACGGTCAAAAATCCTCGGTAAATGACATGACCCCCGAGCTCGAGCAGCATTTGCTGAACCTAGGCAAGGATCACAAGACCCTTGCTCGTCTGAGCATCACAGACGTTGCCGACCGGTACCTCCGGGACAAGACCGATGCCATCGCAGACATCATCCGCAGCATCAGCGACCAGTGTGCCGCCGCTGTCGAAGGCCTGCATCTCGCCCAAGATGCCGAAGACGAGGAGGAATCCGACGTCTCCAAGATTCACCCTTCTGATCGCCTCGAATCAGAATATGCCGCCTCCACTCGCGCCGCTAGCGAAATCAGCGATGCCGACAACAACTCCCTCCACCCTGACAACCGTCACTCCAGCATTCCTCCCACCCCGGATCTGGTCCACAACCGCTCCAGCACCTCCATGTCCATGGTGAGCAGCTCGACCTTCCCCGAACGGTCAAGTCAGCAATATGGACCCGGTGACATCCCCACCCGGATCGTCGAGGATGACTCCGAGCACGCCCACGATTCCGAGAACGTCGACGACCAGCAGACCGAGACTGGCACTCTGTCAAAGCAGGCTAGCGAGGACCTGATGCAGCCGTCTGCCGCTCGAGTCATCTAATTCTCTCATTTCGCTTGAGATGATTTAACGCTTGACTGAGACGAACTTGTTTGCTTTTTCTCTTCTCTGTCCATTCATTCCGAACCTGGTTCCCTCTCTCCTTCAGTGCTTTTCTACGCACATACGCTTGGGCTTTCTGGCGTCATTCTTCCTATTCGTCGTGTCGACTTTTTGATACTCCCTATATCCACCCATCTATCTCCTTTCTTGTCCGATAATTATGGTCATTTTTTGCCATCCCGGGATTTTCTCTTTTTCTTCACCATCTGCCTTGTTCCCCTCCCGAGGAATCCGTTGTCTATTTATATGTCGTGCCGTCTGCGATGGAACGGCTTGATTCGTTTTTGAAGCTCCTGTCTCGGCTACACGAGAGAGCTCTCCACTGTGCACCATCATCCGCTACATGAGCGGATATTTCCTTTTTTTTACCTCAACAATCCTTGATCTGGATTGAGATTCAGTCCACGAGTGTCTATTTAGTACAAAGAACGTACTCGAAAATGGATCCACTGAAATTTTAATCAAAAGTACCACAAGTAGCAAAGTCACAAGGGCTGATATCCCGAAATCTGAAACCCTAATTGAATTCAATCCTTGTAATGACCTATTAATCTCCATCACAATTAGTCCAATCTACACGCCGTGGACGGACCTAGGCAAGCTTCCCCGGCACGAATGGGTGTCCAGCACTCAATCCACCACAGACAGCCCAAGCCTGTCCATTGACATAGCTACTCTCATCACTTCCAAGGAACAACGCAACACGCGCCACCTCATCAGCAACAGCGCCCCTCTGCAACGGATTCAACTGTCCGACCTTACGCTCTGTGCCGCGCTCACGCGCGCGATCGAACACCGTCTGCGTCATCCCTGTCTCAATGAGACCAGGGCAAATCGCATTGATTCGAATCCCCGTTCCAGCAAGCTGATATGAAACCGTTTGCGCAATAGAGACCACCGCAGCCTTGGAGGCAGAGTAATCTGTTGACCCGGCATTGGAGCGAATTCCTGCCACAGAGGCGGTGCCGATGATTGAGCCGCCTGAGTATGGCTTCGAGGCAGAAGTGACCTTCATTGCTGGGGCCGCGTGCTTGGCCGCTAGGAATACGCTTGGGAGGGTTAGTAAGATAATTTGAATCCCTTGATAGGTGAGACTACTCACCCTAGTGCGTTGACGCGCATCGTCTCCAGGAACTCGTCACCGGCTACTTCGGTGAATACCTTGGGTTGGCCTACGATACCGGCATTTGCGAAGAAGATGTCGAGTCGGCCATATTTACTGAGTGCGTCGTCGATCACGGCGATGACGGCCTTTTCGTCTGCTGCGTCGAAGGAGCGGACGTGAACATCCACATTGGGATAGAGGGATTTCATCTCCCGCTTGTGGGTTTCTAGGTGGTTGCTGGCGAAGTCACAAATGTACACTGCTTTTGCGCCATTGTTGGCATATTGGTGTGCAGTAGCACGGCCAATTCCATTGGGAGAGTTGGCACCTGTAAGCTAGTTAGCTTGGGATGGGCTCTCGTTCCAATGCCGCTTTGTTATTCTGACCGGTGATAATCACCACCTTGTCCTTTGTTCGACTGCAAGCTGGTGTTAGCTGTATCCTGGTCCAATGCTAACGTCATATAAAGACGAATGTCTGTATGCAATTGGAAACCAATACCACTTACGGTCCTGCAGAGTCCCCGGCTACATGTCGGATCTTAGGGATGTCCTCAAAGGTGCCTTCAGAGGGGATTCCCTCTACCAGCTGTTTGCTAAGAGCTTGAAGACGTTGCTTTGCTGCTGACATAGTATGCAATTTGAACAAGAATTGGAAGTAGAATGAGATAGTATGCAAAGCATAGAACGCGTCCCCACTGCTGGGGCACTGCAGCTTATATCGTAGCCTCTTCCCCACTAAGTCGGTTATGCGGAGAGCCGAGGCTGCGAGGGCGGTCAGATTAAGCTACACGTGATCTCACGTGACCGCTTATCGGGCCAACGTCATGTGCACCAGAGTATCAAAGCTGCCTTTTTGTGTGTTTCAGACTGCCAAAGCTGAATTCTTTGTTCTTTAATGCTTTTCTTCGCTCCCAAGATAGCTCGGAACCAGGGTTGACATCCGCGATCGCCCCTGAAAATCTCGGCTGATCTCCCTTCATTCCAGATCCAGAGATAGCTACACAGGGATCGCCAAGGACCCAAGAGTATCGATATTTCCAAGACTTTTCTAGCTTCGAAGGGAAAAAAAAAATCTTGCAATCCCTGGATACCGGTCTGGACAGTGAGCAAAAGACTTCATGAAGTCGCTAAACAACATCATCACCGTCCACGCCTTTGCCCGGTTGTTGAGTCATGGCGGAATCCGAAGTTCACTCACCACGTCGCTCGTCTTCCCAGGCCTCGAGTGCCTCTAGCCGGAGCCGAAATGCTAAGACGGTCCGTGCAAAAATGCAGAAACGCCATTCAGGCTCCTCGAACACAACCACAGACCTGACTTCATTCCCGTCACTGTCACCGCCTGATAAATCGCCAACCCTTTCCCGCGGCTTAGCGAATACTATGTTCTCAGGAGAAGGCGGAGGGGACATGAATAGGACTGAGAATGGCCGTGGAAGAAAGGCAACGATCGCAAATTTGACGACGGGGCCCTCGCATAAGTCCGGTCGTGCCGCTCTCTTCGCCGATTCGGTCCCCAGAAACGATATTCCCGGCGCCCTGCACCTGGCGGACGACGCACATATCGAAAGGCTTATATCTGGCTCTGGGGCCACAAAACTGGTCAGGCAATTTGCTCGTGACCTGGCCCAACGAGATGCTGAAATATCGGCTCTGCGGCAACGCGCCGACGCAAGGGAGCGAGAGCTGAAACGAATGCTGCGGGAGGTTTCGGTCTCCAACCAGGATATTGAGCGCCGATTGTATCAATTGGAAAATCCCCCTGGTGATCGCGTCTCGGATGCGGAGAGTACGCACAGCCACAGCAGTGATCACACGGGCCAGTCCTCGTCTGGACTGAATGGGCTCATGTCCCAGGCGATGGAGGACGATGTAGGCTCTCGACCTTTCAAAGAAGCTGAGCCTCAGGCGACCATCCGTCCTCAGAGGTCAAACACCGATACGATAGGGAGCGGAAACACGGACAACCGGAAACGCCAGAGCTCGATTCGAGGTTGGCAGGAGTATCTTTTCGGCTCCACCAATACAAGCCGCAAGACTAGTCGTGCCAGTAGTATCATGAGCGATGTTGGGGAAACTGAGGAAGAGGAAGCCGAGCGCCTTCGCCTGCCCGTCAATCACGCAATGCGAAGGAAAGCCCTTGATGAACACCTTTTCCAACCACCTGATGCTCCGGCACGAAGTGGCCCAGCAAGACGCATTGCGAGCACGTCTACCAATGGCGACGATGCTAGCATCCATTCTCGCAAATCTTCGAAATCTCTTGGTTCTTGGACCATCAAGTTGTTCGCCGGTAATTCCCAGGCTGGAAAAGATGGGAGTGACTCGGAGTCTATCAACAACAAACCCCCACCTAAAAAGCCTGAGGGGGATAAGAGTGCCTCATCCACACTGTCTGGAAACTCCAAGGGTGGTTTGTCGGCCGTGGCTGCATTGAAGAGAATCAACAGCAATGCGAGTCTGCCAAACTCCATTGGACGCTCTACCAGCGGATCGAGCGCCCAAGGCAGAATAGGCCTACCGGGTCCACGACGCACTCCCACCGGCAGCGTGTCACAGGGTGCAGCCTCGGAGGCAACAGAGCAGAGCTCGACAAACCTTGGACCCGTTGAAATGGACGCCATTCTTCCCATGGAGTCAAAGCCTCCGACACTTACCCATATCTATAACAACGCTTATCCAGGCGAATTCCTCACCGACCGCTTCGGTTTCATATATGACCAGCGGAGGAAAAAGCGTCAAAGGGAAGCCACCGCCGCCAAGAGCAGTAATAACCGATTGAGTATTACTGAGACTCTTGGTACGCTTCGGACTGAGTCTTCAGATCTGGAGGATGAATTCGATATGCCACCACCTTCAGCTGTTCCAAATCCCTCAAACTCCCCCCCAGGCTCACCAGATGACCCTGATGGCGGAGCCGTTGCGATTCGTCGCTGGCAAGATTATTTGAGGATACCGACCCGTCCGACTGAGCTATTGTCCCATACTCCATCCGCAGGCCCAATCGTATCTTTGACCACTGCATCAGATACTCGCTCTCATAGCTCATCGATCTCAGTCGACAAGGATGGTGCACTGGCTGTTGGATCTAGCGCACAGCCATCGGCATCCACCTCTGCAGTCACTGCCAACAGACCTGAATTTGCCGGTCTATCATCGGACCAGCCCAGAGACATGGCCAACAGGTTCAATGCTGCGGACATCGAGCCAGTGAAATTGCTACTTGAGCAACTGACCGACCTTCACGATACATTGCAGCGCGACCGGACCGTGCGATGGAACGAATTCCTGCGAAAGGTCCGCGCCGAGCGAAGAAAAGAAGGCGAGGCGGCCGCTGCAAGTTCCGATCGCTCTGTTCCTGCTTTCGCCACGCCGGAAACCTCACTTGCCGATGGCGAGATCGTCGGCATTGCGGGTCTCGGTAACAAAGGCAAGGTCGGCCGGGCAAAGTGGCGGGAATTCAGATATCTTGTTCTTGGCGGAATCCCCGTTGCTCTTCGTTCTAAGATCTGGTCGGAGTGCAGTGGTGCATCGACGATGAGGATTCCTGGATACTATGATGGTCTCGTACATGGTACTGGTGGCATTGATCCGGATTCTTCTGTTGTGGCACAAATCGATATGGACATCCGTCGAACTCTCACCGACAATGTCTTCTTCCGCAAGGGGCCTGGTGTCGACAAATTGAAGGAGGTCCTCCTTGCGTACTCACGTCGCAATCCAGAGGTTGGCTACTGCCAAGGCATGAACTTGATTGCGGGATCTTTGCTGCTGACCTTGCCAACTGCCGAGGATGCGTTCTGGATTTTGACTTCCATGATCGAAATCATTTTGCCTGAGCACTATTACGATCATGGCTTGATGGCCTCTCGTGCCGACCAGGCGGTGCTGCGCCAGTATGTTGCTGAGCTGCTTCCAAAGCTCTCGGCTCACCTGGAGGATTTGGGCATCGAGTTGGAAGCCCTTACCTTCCAATGGTTCCTCTCTGTCTTTACAGACTGTCTCTCTGCTGAAGCCTTGTATCGTGTTTGGGATATCGTTTTGTGTCTAAATGTGACAACTGCAGTCAGCGGTCCGTCCAATGGCCCCGTCACCAAGGAGACAGACAGGGCTGCCAAGATCAAGGCTTCTGAGGATATTGCCTCTGGCAGTGGTGGAGGAAGCACGTTCCTTTTCCAGGTCGCTCTCGCGTTGCTCAAACTCAACGAGCAACAGTTATTGACGACGTGCTCGACGCCGGCAGCGCTGTACACATACATCAACCACCAAATGACCAATCATGCTATCAGCATCGATGGCCTCATCCAAGCCAGCGAAGCACTGCGCAATGTTGTTCGTCGCGAAGACGTTGTGGCTCGCCGAGCTGTCGCCCTCCAAGAAATGCGGGATTTGAGCAGCGGCGCAAGTATTTAGGTCCTTTTGCTTCATGCCACTCTTCAGATTTTACCCGACGCTCCTGCGCCCCGTTCATTTTTTTACCTTTCTTTTCTCGCACAATGCCGATACGACTTGAGCATATGGCAAGGAGTTTTGGCTTTTCTATTTTTCATTGCCTGGCGCCATCTTTTGTGATGTCTCGTTCTTTACACATTCCCACATAGCCCAGTTCCTTTTTGCCCTCATTCATCTGCCCCAGCCTTCGAGATACCCCTGGATTTTACACTTGGGTGGCCGCACTTTTAGAATCGTTATTGAATTTAACATCCTTCGCCAGTTATTTTTCCACCTCCCAGATCATATATTATTCACTCACATTAGGACTAACATTAGCCACCACTAACGGAGAAGCGGCTCCAGCTTCGAATCCGAGAGCCGTAAATGATGAAAAGAATAGGGGACGCCATGATCACCGTCGACAGGCCAGCCAGCAAGGTAGCCGACCAATTGATATCCAGTGTTTCATACATGGGACCTTCGAACAGCGGGAATGTCGCCGAGACCACGCTCCGAACCATCACATGGATGGAAGTTGCAGACACCGTATTGAGCAAGTACACGTCAACAATATACACAATCCCACAGATGAAAATTGTCTGCAATGCAAACCCAATAGCATAGCACGCAATCACCTGCGCAATCCAATGCGCACCACCCGACCACCCAAACCAAAGCAGAGCAGGCGGCAGCAAAACAGCACCAAGAACCATAGGCGGCAACCTATTCTCCGGCGCAATACGCGCAGGCATCGATTCACCTCTCGACCCCTTCTGCGCAGCCACCCACCGCCTCTTAAACCATGTCATGGTGAACGTCGAAAACAGCGCCAGTGCCGATATCACGCCCAGCCCAACAGAGAGAAACGGCAATGTCGCCGTAGGCCTACTCCACCCGCGACTGCGGAACGCGCGCGGGAAGAGCTGGTACGAGAGGTATAGAGAGCCGTACACGAGGGTCAGGTATGTTGTCATGACGATGAGGATTGGTTCTCGAACGAACATGCGGACCGGTTTGGTCGTGTATTTCCTCAGCAGGACCTTTGGGTCCAGGGAGGCCATTTCGGCCTGCGCGCGAAGACCATGGTTACCTGTTTCGCGGCGCAGGCGCGCTGCCCGATTCATCAGGATGCGGTTGTGCGAGGATTCGCGCAGGATCACGGTACATGCTAATCCGACGGTTGCGCAGAGGATGAGAGTTACCCATGCGGTCCAGCGCCAGCCATAGGCGTCGACGATGTATGCACCGACCACTGGGCCGACCAGACTCCCCATGTTCATGAAGGTTGCGGAAACGCCCACTGCGACTCCGCGGGTGACAGGGCCGAAGATATCGGCTAGGATTCCTGAGCCGACGGCTAGTCCGCCGGCGCCGAATGTGCCTGCTAGGAAACGGCTTAGGAGGATGGTTTGCACGTTCGAAGCTAGGGCGAGTGGGATCTGGAAAATGGCACAGCCTGTTAGAGCGACGGCCATTGGTGGTGCGTTGCCGACGACTTCGGCCATTGGAGCGAAGACGAGAGGGCCGACGGCGAAGCCTGCGACGAAGAGGGCTACGCCCAGACTCATGACTTCTTGTGAGACGCCATACTCTTGTGCTGTGATGTCGGAGGCGGCTCCGAAAATACTTGATGCGATGGATATCGAGAAGATTACCGCTAGCGGTGCTGCGGATCGGGCCAGCTTTATTGATCGAGGCCAATTCTGGGGGTTTTCGGGGTCGTTGGGTCCATCCCAGGTTACTAGGTTGATGGCCGGGGAAGTGCTTGTGCCGGGCGTTGAGGCGGGAATTGAGGTGAGATTGACGGTTAGATCGTCAGCTTTTTGCTTCTCTGACATTTCCTGTGCTGAATTCATGGTCTGAAATTGATTTCATCCCCTGGGCGAAAGGTCCAGTATTTGACACCGTCTGACAGGGCTAACGGTTCCAGGGCTGGATCGGCACTCTATGATCTTCCTCTAGTGTGATAATTCATACTCTGTCCACGCGGAGCATCGGCTCAGCACCCCTTATCACCTACAGCAAGGGGATACGGGGATTTACCTGTATTTACTTGGATTTACAGCATGCCCCAGAGCCGGGGTACGCGGATTTTGCGTCACTGACTGTTATCTTGCATGCACAATCCCTTGGGGTCGGCGAGATGTCCGAGATGTCCTTACTGAGCGCCTATCCATTCCGCATTACACGGACCTGGGGACGATCCTCTGTATATATGCATGTCGGCCCAGACCCTATCTGATGTGTATCTCACTCCAGGGCTTCTGCATCCACGGATATTCTCAGTGTCCAATTTCTACGGAATACACTTCGTTTTATATACGTCTGTTTCACATCCACTAAACATCTGCGCGACTGAATCGATTGACCTAAACTATGATATATAACAATTTCCCTAAATCAACACTTGAAACTTGAAAAATGAAAACGTAGGTCGCAAGTTGAAAGAGAGACATCACTTATAAGGATTCGTCTGCGGTCTATGCTCCCTCTTCGAAGCATTGAACTCCTCCAAACTCGGCGGATCAGCTCTGCCCAAGTAACGAATCACCTCCAACTGATGCAGTTTATACTCCATCGTCTGAGCATCCGAAACAGTCCCACACAGCTCCTTCTGATCCCGAATCGGACTCGTGAGAGGAATCGGCCCCGCCATCAACATCTTGGCCACTAGATGTTTTTGGAAATTCTTCCTCGCACCACGTACGATCTCAGAGAACGCTTTGTCAGTGTACGGCTCGAATGGGATGTTGTTCAAAGTCATGACTCCTGGTCGATATTAGTTCCATGCGTTGATTTCCATCCGTGGATAATCTCCAACTCACGTTCCATGTGTTTGATGAAAAGACAGATCCTGATGTGGGTGCGCTCGAACTCGCGTCGCTTGAGGCTCGCTCGCACGTTGATATCCAACATCCAGGCTATCATTGCACGTGTAAGACCTGTTGATGTTAGTGGGATCTCCAGGGCTCAAGAGAATGCGACTCACCGTCTACTCCATAATTGGATCTGGCAGGGAGGAATGGAGCCGGCACTTTCTCCATGCGAGAGATATACTCCGGGACAACCTCTTCTTGGGGCTTTGCTGTAGACATATTGTGTAGGTAGTTTGCGAAGTCAAGATCAAATTGCGGATGGTCTCTGGTATTTGGCGTCTTTTAGAATAGCAGAAGTAGCTTTTCTCTTTGTTCGCATGATTCTACTTTCTTTGTCCACCGCGGGGTCTTCAGTCTCACCTGCGCATGAAAGTGGTTGGGTTTCTTTGTCCGCCACCCGGGCAACTCAGAATATTAGTAGCTCAGTCCCGCTGCTCTCTGTTCACACTCTACACCATCTAAAGTTGAAGCACCGCCAAAATGAACTACGAGCGCATGTTAGACCAGATCCCCGAGCTCTACCAGGTGACAGGAAACAGCAAGGGTATGTACTCGAATGAAGTGACATCTCAAATCAATACTGAGGCAATCCAGAACTCGATCTTCTCCTGGGTCTCCTAGGATGGGCTCGCAACGAGGCATTTGGAAGAGTCGCCGAAACATGTGCATACTGGGGTGCACTCGTCCACGCGCATGCCCATCTTACCAACCTTGATGGTGAGATAAATGGTGTATCGGCTCTCCACTAATACTTTGCTAATTGAATATTCCAGCTGTCCTGATGTCGCGGAAAGTCGACCATGAACGCCTCAGCCTGGCTTCGTCCATCGATCTGGAGTTGGAGGAAGCGAGGAATTTGATGGAGAACCTGCCGGGAGGTAGACACTTGTTGACGTTGAAGGGCGATGCAGAGTTTAATCTTGCTCTGAAGCGTGTGCAATTCCTTCGCGAGTTCAATACGCACCAGGTTCGGTAGTCAGCACTATCTGCGTCCACGCGAGTCCTCCATAGTACAACACAAGTAATATACTTGTGCTACTAGTATAGCCTGACAATATTAACATACTACAGTATACTAGTTTATCTATTGTAGTGATACGGACTACTTATCCCTGAGTTCCCCAGACCCGACGTCATGCATGTAGATCTAAATCTCGATCATTGCTTGGCGCATGTGCGATGCATTCCGGATTCACAGTGCATTAGTCTGGATCCTGGGCTCAATACGATGGCTCTGATGCAGACACCCGGGCGTTTATGTACATATGTATGTTTGTTCCCAATATCCAATTACATCCCGGCTACTCCGTCGGTGTGTACGTAGTACTGGGCAAAGGCAGAGATCGTCCAGGCATTACCCAATCGGGTCAAATGGGGCATACCAGGTGGATTTATTGAATCCCCAGGGCTCACACGAACCGTGGGAGCCTGTGGACCTCGGAGCTCAGAATGGGTTTGTCGGTTGCTGTTCGGCTCAACATGATACGTCGTACCCCGTAATAGCACTTGGTGTCCCTCCGATCTTCCCCTGTCTTTTCTCTCTGGCCAGAGCTATTCAACACAATTGCATCCAAATCATGGCTTTATATAATACCCCAGAAGCTGTCTTGCAGCTCGGTGTCATCAACCCAGAAGTAGAGCAGGTGAGAGCAACCCCAGATTCCAAAAACGTCAACCTTGGAACGCCCTAACGTTGGCATATCTAGATATTCAAAGAGAACCCAGCTCCAGATCTTTCGTCAGACCCAGCACACATCCTCCGAGCAGGTGCAGACATCGGAGACAGGCTAGCATGCGAGAGAAAGCCCGCCTCACACGGGACCCATGAGTCGGTCATGAAGATTCCGATGCGCGATGGCTACGAAAGTGAGCTGCGCATCGTCAAACCACCAAACCCGCACCCCAAGTCTCCGCTCGTAGTGTTGATCTACGGCGGTGGATTTTTCACTGGATTGAATATCCAACTGTTGCCCTGGGCCAAGGCAACTGCGGCTCTTTACAATGCCACGGTCGTTCTGCCGTCATATCGTCTAGCTCCGGAATATAAATTCCCAACTTCATCCAATGATATATGGGATAGCGTCCAATGGCTCGCCGGTAATGCGTCCTCGCTGGGCGCTGACCTTTCGCAAGGCTTTGTGATCGGCGGATCCTCAGCTGGTGGTAATCTCGCTGCTGTGACTGCTCATCGCGCCATGAGAGAGAACCTCTCGCCTCCTCTGACGGGCGTGCTGGCCAGTATCCCCGTTTTGCTGGATGAGCAGATTGTGCCGGACCAATACAAGCATCTGTACCTGTCTCGAGAGCAGAATGCCAATGGCTCCGTATGCACAGCTAAAGATTTAAGGGTTTGGACAAGTTGGTGGATGCCAGATTACAAGTCTGTTGATTTCTCCCCGGTCAATTCGGAAGTTTCGCTTGCTGGCTTGCCGCCCCATGCCGTATTGGTTGATGGCATGGATACCCTGCGTGACGATGGGTTGATCTATGAGAAGCTGCTCCGTGATAATGGCGTTGCTACTCAGCTTGTTGCCTGGCCTGGCATGCCCCATGGCCATTGGGGCATGTGTCCTCAGCACTCGCTATCGGATGTGGCTCAGGTTGATACGCTGGCGAGCATTGGATGGTTGCTTGGGAATGAGGTCGAAAGGGAGAAGATTGAGACCCTTTGGAACGAGGAATAGGGACGAAAACTATTTCTCCAATGCAAATACATCTTCAATGATCCACAGAGATAAATGTTATAATCATTGGCTACTATCACACTTCAGGCATGTTGGGTAGACACCCAGTGCTGGACGCTTTGGGCTCGCGGCTGTCACACAATGCCGGATCATACAAGTCTGGTCGTCTGGGAGAAATCTTCAGAAGTCTCGAGACCAGTGTCGATACAACAATATCCCTAAGCCTTCGTCATATAGACTGAAGAAGTAGTACATATTTGTACCCAATGACTGACCAGAGCCCAACAGGGGTAGGGAGCGGGGCAGTCAGTGAGAACCAAAGTGCCAAAGGCACAATGTATCCTGGCCAGACTTTTGAAACCCCTGACGTGCGAAGCGTTGGGTAGAGAAAGAAAGGAAAAGGGTTACCAAAGCTGCTACTCATTCAGCTGGGGCCTTGATCCACCCAGAACTGACTATTGTCCAGAACGGTAGTCAGATCAAGCGAGTCCATCGTCGGTCGAAGACCGAGATCCATCACGTCCCGCGCAACGGCTTTGATCTGTCGCATAATCGACTGGGAGATGGCCCACGTGCGCGCTAGTGACTTGAACACACCAATTGTCAACGCCAGCCGATCACGGCTGGGGTCTGGAATTGAGCCAGCCTTGACAGAGCAAGAGGCTAACTGGACGATGGAGCTCAGCGTGAGCGCACAGATGAAGAACGGGGTGTGTTTGATAACTGGGAGACGGAAGGCAGCCAGCCGAGAGAGTTCCCGGGCTGCCTTGGATGCTTTCATCGCGTGCTCGTTGTGTGAGAAGGCAGGTACACTGATTGGGCCATGGTGGCCGCAAATCACCTCCGCGGCGACGGCAGGTGAGGAAAGCAGGTCGGATCGTGGGAAGTTCAGGTAGATGGCTGCCCCGTTCAAGATCATGGTCGCCTGGAACATGATCTCATCCACTGAGCCGTCGGGACGCAACAGCTCCTCCTTCGACTCTGGTAGGTGGTGGCCCCAACTGCCAATGCGTGCATCGATTGCCTCGACAAGATCCTGCTGGCCTTCGGTCATCTCCTGCATGGCAACCACACGTCCGAGAATTCTAATGGATTCGATTCGATAACAATAGGACGAAAAGTCACGGTCCTCATCGGCAAATACACGCCCATCGAATTGCGCAATGGTCGGTGAGGGCGGCGGTGCCAGACCCTCGTGATAGATGCGCTCCTCGCACGGGAGTGCCACCTCGAGCGGAACCATGTTGGTACGATACTCGCGTTGCACGCCAAGGGCAGTTAGCATTCCCTCAATGACAAACAGTTCCCACCAGGTACGCCTCAGCGACTCAGCGCGGATAGGGTCACCATTGCTAGCGATGGCCGCAAAGCTGCCTTGGTGCATGCCAAGCTCGAAGGCCGTGTCTACTGCAGCTGCTAAGCAAACACCAGCCTCCGCTCGCTCGTTATCTGAATGGAGCACAATCGCCAGCAGAAGCAATGCCTGGACCTTTTCCACCGCCGACACTTGGTCTCGGACCGCCGAGACGACCGTTGGTCGGTAGGTATCACTAGACGCGGCCGACGTGAAGTGGGCGCCGATGAATTTCATGACTTGCTCCAGGTAGGCGGGGTAGAAATTACGGCTGAGAAGCCGATGTGGGGGGAGAATCGGGTGGGCAGCGTGGAAATAATTATAATAGATATCGAGCAGGTAGCCATCTCCGCCCACAGCCGTCGAGGACTCCGGGGTCAGTGGTGCGCTCATCGGGCGTGCGGATGGCATAATCGGCGGGGAAAGTTCGTGGAATCCCGGACTTGTCGATTGAGAGGAAGGCAAAGGCACAGCTGGCGCATACTCGAAAGCAGATTGCAAGCCCCAATCTACCGGGTTCTCGAGCAAGCCGACGTTGGAAGCGACGAAATTGTCGGGAGAATTGGCGCGGCGCTTCTTCGACGGACCTTTGTAGCCTCTTCGTGACTTGGTATATTCGCATGGGGATTGAATCTGTTCACAACGGCTACAGATGGGAGTCCGGCCATCGCATTTGAGATGTTTATGGCGGCACTGGAGACACGCCAGTAGGGAGGGGGCCTTCGGAGGCCTAGCGGTCGGTTGTAACTCAGTCATGTTGGAAAAAGACACATCCAAACCGAATCGGTTCTTGTGGAATGGAGGGGAAAAGAGAGAAGAGAGAAGTGTCGAGGTGGGAATCCCACGGAATTGGCGTAACGCGAATTACCGAAGAATACTCCTCGCAATGCAGTAGCGCTGGTATCAGCCTTTGAATCCCTCCTAAGGCTCTTACCCTTTCGAAATAAGTGCAGGGATTACCTTTGTCCAGAGAGGAGTCCACCTTAATTTGACCGACGCAAAAATACCCGTTCAAACGCTTATTTTACGCGCATTACGCGGCGGTACACTGTGTACTGCCCGATAGCTCCAGGTGTCCCGTTGACCTCCTGCGCCATCACATCACTCTTTGTACACTACCCCGGCTCAATCCCAAGACTACCCTCCTAGCCTGCATCGCGGTAGTGCCACTCGAACCCATTTTCCTGTCCTCCAATCGCTTCGTCTCACCGGTCTTTCCCATTCGCGACCCGTCTACCATCCATCTCACAATGATCTCCGACGATGATCTCTACCGTCTCGCTATCTTCCTTGGCTCCTGCGCCATGATGATGATTGTTCTCTACCACTTCCTGGACGTCAATGCCAGTGAGGAGTCCGCCGACTCAGAGAGCGACAAGAGCTCCGCATCGCCCGCCTCCGCAGAGGTGTCCACTTCAGGGAACGGAAACTAAATTCGGACATACGCCAGGAACAGAAGGAACACGGGGAATCAAGATACCATTGCCTACATTTGATCGTTTATTTCATATCAGCGGGTCCGGAACACGTTTGTTGTACACTTAAAAGCCAATCAAGGATGCGTTGATTGCCAGACGCATCGCTCTACTTCATATCTCTACCCGATGCGTCCCAATCGAGTTGGTCGGAAAGCAATAGTCTAGTAAGAGGGCAGAAGAAGCCTAAATATCAGAAATGTAGTGTAAAATCTTGTGCACCGAGATGTGCAGCGAGTTGTGCAAATTTTGGGATATTTTTCTGTAGATTCGCTCAACGCCAATTTCCAATGCTTACAAGGCTTAAATGCAAGCCACGGTGGGACGAAAGTGTATCGTATGATCGTGTGCGACAGATCAATTGGGTGAAACGAAAGCAACTGCCTCGCAGTTGACCCTGGTCTGGCGGGGAGGTGTTGATAAACGGCGACCATCCTGGTCCAGAGCCGGTCCAATCTGCTGTTTCCAATAGCGTCCTGCATCAAGAACAGCCTCAGCTTTCTCGATTTCGGATTTGAGCCCATGCACTTGGCTGAAGGCTTGTATTTGGGTCAAATCAACTGGCAAGATCATGGTTGCCTTCGGGGCGTCTGGTTCTGCGGTTTTGAGTGGTTCGTCCAGTGTCATTTCCACTAAGGATTGATCCCATTAGAGGTTTGGTTCGAATATGAGAAAGAAACATGTGTGCATGCTTCCTGTAAGGGTGAGATTTATCGCTGGGTCTCACCATGTTCTGGTACTGCTGGTCCATCCCCGAGTTTCCAAGCAGCCTTGGAGATGTGCTCGTTCGAGACATGCGCATACATGTCCGCTGCTGCCATGGGGGTGGTGTTCTCACACCCCTTCCACTTGCAGAGTAGGTGATGGGGCACGTGGATCTTCACAATGTGTCCCCGAAGGACATCCAGATTGTGTAATTCTGCGCGACAGCCTTCCCACAGACACGCGAAAACCTGATAGTTGACAGGTGGCTTTGACGGTGGAACTCTCACTTCAACGACGGATGCTGCACTCTTAGGGGGCCGACCTGGTTTCTTCTTTTCAACCATTTTCTCTGGTGATGGAGGGATCACTACCAGTGGCGCTGGAAGACGCGTTGTGTCTGGGGTCTTGGAAACTTTCCTGGAATCGGGCTGAGTATTGGGCGTAGCCTGGAGAGATTTCCTCTTTGATGTGCCGCCTGGTGTCGATTTTGGAGTACTCTGCTTGGGTTCAGGCGGTGGCTTGGCGGGATCCTGAGCTTTTTGCGACTTGCGTTGCGGTGACGGTGGAATCGACACAATGGGAGCGGGGGGTGGACGGGGTTGGGGTGGCTGTGGAGTCGAGATATGAACACGCGGGGAAGTTTTTGGATTTGAAGTTTGAAGAGACCCAGAAGAAATTGGGGGCATGAAAGGTGAAGTCCTCCAGCTATTTGACCCATTCAGAGGCGCGCGCGCGTCGATCTTGCTGGGTGTGGGGCGCGGTGGCAGTGGGTCACGTGGTGTCTCTCGTGAAGCCACATTGGGACGAATGAAGTTTCCATGGTCCGGATGAGTTGGACCTTGTTGCCCAAGAGATCCCAAGTGAGGAAAAGTAGCCCAATCTGACCTAGGTGTCAAATATGAGGGAGGTCCAAAGGCTGGACCCATGCCAATAGGTCGAGAGCCTGGGGGAGATTTAGAGCCTGGAGCCATGGCAACAGGTTGAGGTACTGGGGAAGGACCATGGGCCTGTTTCGGCACCCCAGCCTTTGGTCGAGCTTGCAGCGACGGAGTATCAAGAAGCTTAGGTTGTTTGGCATCAACAAGGTCCCATCTGAATGTAACCAAATCCGCTTGCTGATCAATTTTCGCAAAATTGCGCCGCAATTGATCCAAGTGGTGATTGAGAGGCTTTTCAATTGGATGCTTTCCTGAGGCGATGAGGATATCTTGTGCAATTGTCTTGGGATCAAAGGTCACCTCCTTGACTGCGTTGGTTGCCGATATACGCATAACCAGATCATTGCGGTTCTTGAGTAACTTTCCTGTATGGTATTGTGGAGCCTGCTCTCCGGGAGTAGGAGCATGCTTCCATAAAGTATTTGCCGGGGGTAGCTGGCGGGGTGCACGTTTCTGCGAGGCTACAGGGTTTCGTGTCCCATTATCCAATCGCTGAACCTTGGCAGGCCGTGTAGAAGCCAGACGCCCATCGGACTCATGAACGCGCCGGGCTTGTTGAGGCCCGGTAAGCTGAGACTGCATCTGTGGAGGTCCCATTTTAGGGTTGTTTTCAGCACGTGGCTGAGCCGCTCTCGGGACAACGGTCGGTAGACTCGAGTCAGATTTGTGGGCCGACTCAGAGGCATTGGGGGGTCTGTTCACTGTAGATGCATTCTGGGCTGTTGGTACAGAGGGAGAGATAGCTGCTCCATTCTGCCGAGAACCATGCAGCTGCTGGTTTGTATGGTTTTGAGCCTGATGCTGAGAAAACGGTGACGGTGCAGATTTCCCATGATTATTTGTATGGACGAACATTCCCCCGTGCGTATCATGGTGCAAACCGGTGACCTTTCTAGATGCGAGTGAATTCTGGTTCATTCCTTGCGTGTCACCGGAGATAAACTTAGGATTGACTGATGTAGGCTGAGATCTAGCTTGATGCACCGCCTGGTGAGCATTTTGCTTCCCCGCGAACTCGGTAGACGCGGCTTTCGAATGAGAGGTGCCAAGAAGACTGGGAGGAAGACTGCCCCATTGCCTTGCTTGAGAGGAGCCTTGAGAAGATCCCTGAACTGGTGGAGTCGCATCCGATGTATTTCGGACAGGCGGTGCTGGCTGTCTGTCTCGCTGCGCAGTCGACGGAGACGGCCTCGAAACTTGATGCGCTGGAATCGTAGAGCGGCCTTGAGATGTCATTTGAGCCGCCGGCTGGTTGCTGCCCATGCCGGCCCGCGAAGCATTTTGGAAATAAACCGGTGGAATTGGAGGAAATTTGTGGGTCTGGTACGAATTCATCGCTATAATTTGATGCCGTCTTTGAATCTCCTCGTATGGATCCGAATAATGGGGCTGTGTCACGCGACCTTGGTCCACGCGGTGAGCTGGGGATGATCCGGGCTGTCGAAGTGAGCTGCTTGATCCTGATTGATCTCGCCGGACCGGCGTGTTTGTTTCCTCCGCAGCTTGGGCTGAATTCGAAAATCGCTGGCCGCTGGTGGAATCTCGAGCAGCGGCAGAATGGCCCTGCTCAGGGATGGATGCACTTGAATTCATGTTTATATGGCTGCCATTTGTCGAATTGTGGGCCATCGAAGGGTGGGCCGAATGTTGTAGTTGAGGATTGCTCAGATATTCTCGAAGTGAATCAGGGAGATCTAAACCATGATTTGCTTGAAACCCATTCGACTCAGGCTTCGGAGCGTTATCAGTCTGCCGCATTTGGTTCGAGTGAGGTTCGTTTCGAGATGTTGAGTGCGAAGCACCATGTGAGCCCTGGTTCGAGGGTCTGGACGTGGGCGAATTCCGCATTTGTGAGTACATGAAAGTTACATCATCCATGCTGTCCACATCTTGAAACGATTGATCCTCCAAGCCAGCCGTAATATCATAGTCGGGTTCATCGTCGGCCTGGCTTCCGGGTTGGAAAAAGCCCTGAAGCCAGTCGTACTCATCGGTCATGCCGCGGGGATTCAAGCTGCGAATTCACGGCTATCTCATCTCGATTCTTGAGATAAAAGCCAAAGAGAGCATGCAGCCAAGCGCTCTATACTCGAGTATGAACGCGCGACCGCTTGGCCTTGAACTTGTCGCGGGCAAAAGTCGCGGGTGGGTGCATCCGGCGCGTCGCGGTGGAGTTTCGATCGAAAGTTGATTCGTGGATCAACAATCACCACGTGATCTACTAGCGTCCTTTAGATAAATTCGTCAGGCGTCCACTTCGCTTCGCCGAACTCCGTTGTCAACTGCCCAACCCCGACAACTAGGGATGCCAGGGACTAAATGAAGTTCTGGATACATCCCCACGGTCGTCGACATAGAAGTCGACACTATATTATCTTATTCCCGCCCAATTATCTCCTCATCAATCCCGTTCACGGACACTATGGTTGATGAGGTATACAGGAGGCGAAGAGGAAATTGCAGAGCCACTGGGAAGCTGGTGGTCTCTGTCTGACCTGCAGACTCACTCTGATGCCCTAGGGCAAGGACGAAGTGAGTTTGATGGTGAGGTACATACTGCAAACCGTTTTCCGACGGTGCACAATCTGAACAGGAACCCACATACAAAATAGACTGGAGAATGCATTAATAGATGAGAAAAGCTTCAATAAAAGTACAATTTGGAACCAAGCACGCTTGCTGAAATGTTCAATTAGCTAGGCTCTAATGGCCAAAACACTTGCCCCATGCGGGCAGCCCACATCCCATCCCAATAAACAGATAAAGCAAGAAAATAACCACAACCACCATCAGGATCATCAACTTGGTATTCTTCCACCACATCCTCCTGCGAAGCCCACGGCTGCGCATCCGGAAGTCATGTGCACTCCCACCAAGCCGATCCGTCTTATCAACCAGTAGATCAATGCGCTCTCCGCGCTCAAGGACCCGCTCAATATTCTCAGTCATGATGTCGCGGACACTATCGATCTCACGACGTGCTGAGGCGAGTGAATCGGCAGGAGGGGCTGTGTTATATGTTTGGAGAAGGGAGCGGAGCTCGTTGTTGAAGGCTGCACAGCCGTAGGCGGGTAGAGAAGAAAAATCGGTGCTGGATGGTTGGTAGGTAGATAAGAACTTGCGCTTCATCTCAAGCAAGTAGGCAAAGGGGATACGGCGACCCTGCTCGGCCGATGCGACGACTATGAAGCTCAGGGGCGCATGCGAGTTAGGCTCGCTGTTGCTGCCATCGTCGGGGTTGCCGGTTGGCGAGTCGGCAATGTAGTGGACGAAGAGACGCTCATGGGTAAAGGTGAGTTTCTGGGCCTTTTCGTGTGTGATCTTTGGAAGGATGATGGATGCCAGCGATGAGGCAGAGGTTGATGAGGTGCCTGGTGAGGAGTGTTCGGCGAGGATGGTTGTTCGGTGCGCGATACAAGAGCTAGATACCAGGTCAGTTCACATGATGAGGCTGCTTTGCCTGGCTAAAGGATGAGCCTAGGGACACTTACTAGAGCAGAGAGCTCGTCTTTGACGATGAAGCCATGATATGATGTCACTGGAAGTGCCCGTGGGTATCAAGGATATTGAAGATAGAAGGGATACAGAGTAAAGGGTTATTTAGCCTGGATATGCGATCGTCCAAGACAGCGATCTGTATCTTGAAGCTCAATTATGCGGAGGCGGAGTATCGAAGCTCCCAGTCTCTGGACAACATTGGAAAGCCGAAAATCTGAGTCAGCTCCAGCACATGAGGTCTGATCTGATTGGTGCATCCGCAACTATACCCGTGGACATCCATGGATATTGCATCTATCGCCTTTGCAAGCATATACCATTACAGCTCTCAGCCCTGCAGGACTACAAGGAACTTGATTCTGCAGAAAATCTACATAGAATTGCTCTCTAAAATATAGGAAGATGACCTTCGTGCGGGCGCATTGACTCAAATGCCAACATTCCTGCATCAGCGTCCATTTCATTACGGTATAGGTTTGCCCAGCAAGTGTATTGAGAAACTCCATGCTGGCTTTTTACATACCATGAAATGAGTAGTATATCAAAGAAGGAGAAAGAGAGAGAGAGAGAGAGAGAGAAGAACAGAGAGCATGGGTAGTCATTTGTGATTTTAGACGCCTGAGGCCAGGCAAAGTTGATAAAAGGGCCAGACAATATTCATAGAATTGATCGCTAAAATGTAGGACAATGCTTTTTCTGAGGGTATGTTGACTCAAATGCCAATATACCAGTATTAGCGTCCATTTCCTCTTGGTATGATATTACACCAGCAAGTGCATTGAGAAACCCCATGCTGAACACCTAACATACCATGAAATGAGCCTGGCAGGACTACAAGGAAAACGTTGGGCTTAACATTCATATTCGCTGTGTTATCTGAGCTCACTATCCTTTTCCCATTTGGTTGGCCTTGCATGTCAAGATACAGTGCTTCAATCTTAAAGGTGGTAAATTATGCATGTGGGACAACTCTGAGGTCAGACGAATTCAAGTTCCTTAACAATGTCTCCAAGCGCTTCTACGTCGGGAGATGAGCAGGTGGGTGTAGCGCTTCCTGCATGCACATCAGATTCCGGTTCGAAGACCTCACGCGTTTCGGCGGAGGGAATATCGAGGTTCGAAAAAAGGTCGTCACTACCATAGTTGTTGCCGTCTGCCCATACAGGAAGTACTTGGTATTCACTCAATGTGAGACAGCTGATGGTATCCGTAATCTCGTCAGATGTGGTAGATGGATACGCCGTTTTCAACATCTCGGTTGCAAATTCAGCGATGAAGTTACTGGCGTTTTGCTTGAAGTTCTCCTCGCTGATAATGTAGTCCGTGAGATCTGGTTGCGTAACAGCCATAGCTCGAACACAGGGACATCGCACAGGGGCTGGAGTTGGGTCGTGCACTGGTTCATTGTAGCAGAGCGGGTTCTGTTTGGTTTCCGGCTGCTGTGGGCGAACATTGGTAGTCATTTCCATGACTCGGTTTTAACTCGCTACTTCCGCGGCTGCTGCGTCCCGCACTATGCGCTGCTGCAATCTCTCTGCAGACAAATGGTTGAAGATTCGAATTGCGGCGAAGATCTCTTCATCGTAAACTCTGCGAAGAACTGCGTCGGTCTCATTCACAATGGTCGATGAGCCTAGGCAGATGCTCGCAACCGTACCGGGGTGGGTAATGTGGAACGGAGATTCTTCATTTAGATCAAGCGATCTCAAGGATTTCCAGAAATCTTTGCCAATCAAACGCTGAACAACATACTTGAGGTCAGGACTCCTTCGGTCGAGATACCGGTGATACAAGTATGCGAATTTTCCCAATCTTGGATCCACTTGAAGAGCGCGATTTGTATCCCTCACATTTAGCAGGGTTCCGAAGATGCGATCACGAATATGCTCCTTGAATACCTGGATGATTGGGTTGATGAGATCACCATCGTCCGGATGAAGTTCAAGATGGCGAACGAGCTTCTGGAAGTCGCCGAGATGTCGTAGCCAGGCCATTTCTTGACCAGCCAAGCACACAAAGCAACAAAGAACGAAATCCGCGAAGGTCTTAATAGCATATTCGATGCGCTGCAACTCAGCATCATCTAAGACATCACGGGCAGGAGTTTCGATCAGCTTCGCCATGTGTGGCGCGGGCTTGAAGCCAGCCATCCGGAGGATTACCAGCAAGGCAGCGTCTACTACCAGCTCTGTGAATGCTTCGCGGCAAAGTCGAGATGATTTCGTGGCGCAGGCTACATGGTAAGCCACTTCGGGGTGGAGCTTTATGATTCGAACATTGTTGAGCTCATAGAACCACGATACAATGGGACCACTGATTGCTGGGACAGTGGCTATGTCGAAGAATTTAGCAAGTCCGACGAAAGTCCATAGCTTGCAGGGGGTGTCCAGGATGGGATCGAAGCCCATCAAAGCGTGAAGAATGTACTCGATGCCATCTCGGTGACGCTTGGGGGAGTACTCCAGTGGCAGCGGGTCGGGTATCAACTCTCGCAGTTGCGGATCGGTTGTGGAGAAATAATAGTCTGAGAAGTCATGATCCGTCAAGCAGTTCTCGCAATTCTGTTGGCATGGGCCAAACACTTGCTCTGACGTGGAAGACAAGCTATCGGTTTCCTCCGCCACGGGTTCCATTTCATCAACACCTCCCACACATGATTCTGGCAGATCCCATGCTTTCATTTGTGAAGCCCATTCTCGAATACCATCAGGGCAAGACAGATCGGTCATGAGAATGAGTGCATCGTCGCCTAGCAAGGGGGGTGTAAGGTCCAAGACATATTTGATACCAGGTGAGAGGTTGTCGGGTAGGCGCCGTTGCTTCTTGAATGCGGCCTGGTAGGGAGGGCTGAAGAGGCGCTCAAAGTATGTAGAGCCCGTGGCTAGAAGCTTCTCACTGTGCACGCGATGAGGCACCGTCGCAGTCCTGTGTGATAGTCGACTTCCATCTAATTGTAGAGGGAAATCGACGTAAACCAGTGTATCCGCGTCATCGAGAAGTAGTAAGAAGGGCTTGGTTGTAGGCCACTGCTTGAAGTAAACTGGGTCGGAGGGTCTTGGGGGTGTCTTAGGACGGGGCTTGGATGGAATAAACTGGTCGGTCTGAGACTGCACAAATGGTTCGGTTTGTGATGGTATCTCTGGGGGTAATCCCATCATCCTGGCATGTCCGTGTTCCATGGACATCCTCACCTTGGCAATCCAATGCAGGATTCTGGTCTTCATGACGAGAGCTGGGGCGATCGGAAGAGAATGAAAGAGAGAACGAGCTTGGGGAACTCGTCCTGGGCTTACAGATTAACGATCGACTTTGATCCTAAATTTTAAGGCGAACTTTTTGGTTGCAGATGTGAATTAGAATATCTCGATACAAAGGTCATTGAGGGCACATTGTTCAATACCTACATAGGTAGGTACAGACAGACCGCCACAGATCGAGTAGATATAATGGATAATACCATATTGAGATATCTGCGTGTATAGCCAGTTCGAAATTGTATTCAGAATGTTCGACGCTAGGAATTCCCGTGTTAAATAGGCGAAGTGAATTGAACCACCCATCATGGCGTGTTTGGATTTTCATTGATGGGATGGAAATGTGTCATGCAGGTACAGATAGATACCCTCACCGATACCAATCTAGAAAAACTGGAATTTGCAGAGCTTTGAAAGGGTTGAAGCAGTGCCACTGTCTTCAAAATGATGGATTTGCGTGGAGTTCTGTTCACACTGCCCAGGTGTGGAGAAACAGCAGTATGTAGCCTGAGGCATCAGCCTGAGCCGGGGTATTTCAGGTCAATCTACGGTCGGAGGCAAGCAATTTACACACTCTTTGATGGATTAGCTTCTATTTCCTATTGTGGCGCTGTAGGCCATAGACGTCATCCACACTGCCCGTAGGGTAATATTGATCCCATCGTCCTGTCTGCTTTAAACCGCCATCGTGGATGTAGATCATACGGGCCGGGCCCACCCGGACTTCCCGATGAGCTCGGAACGTGCCAAGCTACCTGCTCAGCTCTCCAGGGCTCTTTAGGGCTACACCTGGGCATGACCCTAGAAAGACCTAAATTTGAAAGAAAACAAAAATCAAATTCCACTGACGTTAAAAGGAGTGGCGATGTGCTCTGGCGATGTGCTCATGTCGATGTCATGTCGGTGGATCCATTGTATATATAGATGCACTCTCGACATCCATGGATACCTAGGTACTGCTTTCTACACATCAAACCCCCGAATTCGTCGCTGAACACTAGGCATCTCAATAAGAACTTTGGAATATACCTACCAACACCCGTGGACAGTTTCGACCATCTCATCTACAGCATGGCTACAATGGCAGCAGTGGCGGCCGAGCAAAGCCGCAAACCAATCCGGTCAGCTAGTATCGCCCCAGCAACCCTGAAAACTTTGGAAGGGCTTTCACATTGCTGACAAGGGAACATGTGGTCTAGGTCTCGTAATATGGCCATCTTTAGCATCTTCGGTGTACTGAGCGGAACCTGGCTGGTGTTCCGCTTCCTAGCTCCCCGGCGAGGAGCAATGCTGGCGAGTAACAATGAGCTGGCATCGTTCCGGGGTGGCGAGTCAAAGCAGACGGATCAAGGCAGCAAATTCGGGGAAACGGCACGCGCTCCTCGCAATGGACGGTAGGCTGGAGGTCTTGTATAAAGTGTCAGTGTCGCGAAACATCATGATAGTTGTTGGACTTCCGGTCCACGGTTGACTCTGGATGTGTTATTGTCTGTGTGTACGGAGCTTTGTAAGAAGAGCTCCGGTACGAATGATAATATGTACAGAATAAGACCTTTGAATCGTGACTCCATTGAGAACATGAATGTATTAGTTAATGGTAAAGACAGACCTCCCCTTCAAATGTATTTGTACATGGTGTTGGTATCACTGGGAGATGATTTAAACAGACGGCGAAGATCCCTTACCGGGACTATCTGGCTTGGAGGGACTCGCGTTCGACTTGACGCTCCGTTTCTTCGTATTCTTTTCGCGTCTCTTCTTCTCACGCGTACCACGAGGCTCATCGGAGTGGCTCGGACTGCGACTGGACTCGCTGCGACGGAGGTCCTTGACCTCCTTGATGACCTCGCGGAAACCTTCTTCGATATTGTTCATGCGTGCAAGAACCAACTTGCTCAGCATGTCTTGGGTCTGATTTGGAGCGTCGCGACGGAGGCCAGCTGCGGCGAAGCCCATTTGGGTTTGGAAGCTAGATGGAATGGCGCCTGCGAAGCCACCCGCCACTGCTCTGTTGTCGCCGAGATCAGAGCCGAGGTCGAAGAGGAGGGAAGCGCGGGGGCGTTTGCCAGCGGGTCGATCTGAAAGGTAAACGCTGTCCACTTCAGGAACGGACATGTGGTTCAGGCCGAGCTGGCTCCTCCGGGAGCGGGACATGCCTAGAACATGTCGCTTCATGGTACCCTGGTCTACCGAGGTAGATACGAGAGGGAGGTTGTCTCCGTCGGATGAGTCGGTATCTGGTCGAGTGGGTGTGGCTCGACCTTCTGTTTCCTCGTTTGGAGATCCTACGGGGTTGTACAGCATGGTGACACCGGAGGGATTGCGATTGTGCCTGGGGCGACGCGTTGGGCTGTTGCGACGCGAGATAACCCTGGCGGTAGATGGGCGAGAGCTGTAGAACCTGGGAGACCGCTTGTGTGAGCCTTCAGACTGGTCGGCTGTGTCGCTTGCAGACTCTGGAGCCGAGTTCTTCTCATCAGCTGACTCGCCATCGTTGCTGGTCAACTCGTCGTCACCCTCCATATCTGTATGATGTGACATTTGCCTTCTCTGATCCGGCGAGATAGAGAGTCGTGATCCCCGAGGCCGGACAGCAGGACTGACGACACGACTTGTCCGGTCTTCAGGGTTTGACGCCACCGAACGTGTGGTTTCTGTGAAATTGCGGGGGCGAGTCAATCTGGCCTTGAAAGGCAGACTTGGCCGGCGCAGTCGCATTTCGAGACGATCGACAACTGCGGAATCGTCATCGTCGGGACCATTGGCGGGCCCAGAGCCAACCTCCTGCATCCAGTCCTTGATGACATTGTTCGTTTGGTGCTCATGGATAGTGTCCGGTCGTCCTCGTGTCCGATCGTCAAATGGTCTTCGGAACACCTCTTCCAACGCTCGATCCTTCTGGTAAGTTGCCACGGATGGCTCGCGCACAAGGCGTGATGCCCTGGCGCTGAAGCCTCGTAGTCTACCAGCTGGCCATTGTTTGGCCCGGTCAAGGTCCTTGGTTGGAGAAGCGGACTCGATCAGATCCATTGGCTGAACAACACGAGCACTGAGAATGACTTTCTCATAGAGGCAGATTGTGAACAAGATGGGCAAGTGAGTGATCTTGATGATGGTGCGATTCAGGCGAATGAAATCACGGAAAGGCATTGCCCATCGGAATGGTGCAACGAGCCAGGCGATTACGTTCGTTGGTGCCACATATGAAAACAGGGCATCCGACTTCACCATTGAGATGGTGTTGACGGCGAATAAGAATTGGTGCTCTTGATCGGCATTCTGAACAATTCGCATGAACGAGTTGGTCAGGACAGTAATGAGGATGGTGACAACGACAAAGTGACAAATGAACAGGAAGACTGTCAGAATCGTCTTCCCCAGGAAATTGTACTCGTCCCACATCGACCATGCGGTTGGGGTAAAGCCCATCAGCATTTGGAACAAGCCATAAGCAATTTCCTTCGGGGATTTGTTGTCTCCAAAATTGAGGAATGCAACGAAAAAGCCGGAGCAGGAGATGACAATGAGGACAAAAACGGCGATGAGATCAGATGCCATGATTCGGAATGCAATCAATAGTTGGGAAAAGTAGCGGTAGTGATCTAAGATAGAGAACAGTCTCGGAAACAGCAAAGGTGCTGTGGCTGCAAGAACATCAAACTGCGAGGGGTTAGCATGGAAGTAAAGACGTGCATTCGGAGGGAGTGTACACTCACAGCTTTCTCGGAAACAAAATGACCTCGAGGGTAGGTCAAGAACGTGCCATAAATGCGCAAACAATAGTAGGCGAAAAGCAGCAGTAGAATTCCCAGATCGAAGAGATTCCAAAAACTCATCAAATAAAGGCTGAAGCCTTGTTCATTGAACCCGACCACTTCATCGAGCATGAACCCGGCACTCCAAAACCAGAACACGATCTCAAGAGTCGTGATTCTGCGACTGCGTTGATTCAAAACGGCCAAAAACAACCACAAAAGAACAGCAAACGAGAGGGTCGACAGGAATTGTCGATAGCGCGGCACCCTCAAGCGCGACAACTTGAATAATGATGCATCACGCGGATTGTAAAGTGTCACTGAGCGCCTGAGTGTGCCATTGCTGTGTTCCGTCGGAATGCTCCCATTCCGATCCATGGAAGTTCCGTAGTCGAGATTCCCCGATTGTGCTGCCGGCTCACGGCGATGCAGATTATCTGCTGCCGAATGGAACACCACCGTGCCGGCCCAGATAGCTTCCAACTGCTGCACTACCACAGGATGTGCCAAGAAGCGTTTTGCCTGCGCGCGAATTGCAACCTCCAGACACGAGACACGTGCCGTCACCACCTTTCTTGTTGGTCTCGTGGGCGTCGTGTCAGGGTCCTGGCCCTGCAATGGATGGAACTCGTAGGACAGCGCGTCGAGCAGTTCACGGGTCGAATATTCCCTCAGCACCTTGATAGCCAGTAATTCACTGACCATTGCGCGGGTCTGGTTTGCTCCGCTATTCCCCGGATTGGAATGCATCTCCTTCTCGAATTGTAGACAATTGGCCATCAGCGCATAGAGCGTCGCGCGCGAGAAGTGCGCGGACATGATCTTTTGCAGGATCGGCTTGATCAGGAACTGGGACACCTGGGGCGACCGGAGCTGGTCCCATGTTAATGTGGTTTCGCATCGAGAGGCAATCAGAGGACGAATCGCGTGGGTGATGTTGTAGACAGGCAGCGCGTCTGGAAACCGTTAGTGGCTGCCACGATGGAGGCCAGTCCCGTTGGGAATCCACCTACCCAGATGTGACGCGGAGAACATGGGTAGGAGTGGTGTCGACTCCATGGGCCCATCCTCTTCCTCCTCCCAGTCCTCGTCCATATCCTCGTCGATTCCTTGCAGCTCTGGCGCATCGTCGCTGCTCTCGTCGGCTTGTCGTCTTTGGTGTGCGCGAAACCAGGGCGACGCGGAGAACGGGGAGTGCTCCGTCTGGCCACGCCGCAGCTTCGGTCGAAGCAGGGAACCAAACATGGTGTACTTATGTTCTCATAACCGAGGTATGTGTCCGTGCGATCAGATCTTAGAGCATGTTGGGATGAAGGGATAGCGAGAAAAAAGCTGCCACACGACCAAAATTGGTGTGACGAGAAGGATCGGAAAGTCGAAAAATCGAAAAATCGCGAGACCAGAATGCAAGTGACCAAAGTCCGAAACAAGCCCTGGAGGCTGCTGGGGCGGGATTAATTTAGTCCAAGCAGGACTGCCGAGATCTGAGCTCCACGTCATGGTCTGTGTGACGCCAAACTGGTTTAGTCATTTCTGTGCATTTACAAGTATAAGTAGTATATGTATACCTACGGAGTAGTACCTAGGTATGTATATGCATGAAGCAAGGTAGAATTGCTTCTGTTTATTACTGTATACAAATACACTATATACTCCTATAGTGGAACGGCCCTGGTTCGCCACCGACGTGGGGTCACCAAAAGCGGTCGAAATAAATTAACGAGTAGTATGTTCTGATACAGTACTAAGGTACGGAGTATTTTCTACTATAGTACATCTTGCGAGTGAAACATCCTCGATCGTAGACTAAGTACACTACCATAGCTCCAGGGCTATACCGTTATCGGCATTGCGTCATATGCATGGCCGTGCATATCCAGCATCAATTGATCAGCCATTGAGCTTAATAAGAGATATGACCACCCTCTACTACTAGGCACAGTACGGAGTAGGTAGAATATTGAGTCATAGCCCAATTGCACTGGAAAATCTCTGCGGCGGTGAGGGGATGTACCGAAAACAGAAGTGGGTCTTGCGAAATGCACGAAAATATTTTCTGCCGAACTTCGTTTTCTTCTCTTCCTCCTCCACCAGCTGGTTGCAGCACTATACGATTTGCTTTTACCTATACTCCCTCTTGCGTTGTCCTTTCGTTTTCTCTTTATAAAATCTTCTCTCTCCATTGGCAGATGCTGAACTAGAGTGCTCTGCTCGCCTCATATCGTCCTCGAGAGGACCCCCTCCGATTCCAATTGCGATGTCCCAGCCTGCCACTTCGTCTGAACCCATCCTGCCTACTAGCCCTACCCTCGGTGGCTCAGTGGGTTTCCCAGAGACAATGCCTAACATGGATTCTGTTAGCGGCGTGATCAAGCCCGCCTCCATTCCCGTCCGAGGTGGTTCGGACCGGTTGGCGGCCCTTGAGCTCGCTGATGGCACCGTTTACCAGGGTTACAACTTTGGTGCGGAGAAGAGTGTGTCTGGTGAATTGGTCTTCCAGACTGGTATGGTCGGCTACCCCGAATCCGTCACCGACCCTTCATACCGAGGCCAGATTCTGGTGGTTACCTTCCCTCTCGTGGGTAACTACGGTGTGCCCTCGCACGATGAAATGTGTGAGCTCCTGAAGGACCTGCCCAAGCGCTTTGAGTCCAGTCAGATCCACATCTCGGCGCTGGTGGTGGCATCCTACGCCGGTGAGGATTACTCGCACTACTTGGCCAAGTCCTCGCTCGGAGAATGGCTCAAGTCCGAGGGCATTCCTGCCATGCACGGTGTGGATACCCGTGCTCTGACCAAGCGTCTGCGTCAGACCGGTAGCATGCTGGGTCGCATGCTGCTGCAAAAGCCCGGTGACACCGACAAGGTTGCCGCCGCCGGTGCCAACTGGAAGTCACACTTTGAGGAGACCGAATGGGTGGACCCTAACACAAAGAACCTCGTTGCTGAGGGTGAGTGAACCGCCAAAACTGAAGCTGCACCGCAGCAATTGAACTGGATCTGACAATTGTTCAACAGTCTCCATCCGTGAGCCCCGCCTCTTCACACCCCCCGCGAATGTCGCCCTCAAGCACCCCTCCGGCCGCGGAGTGCGTGTGCTCTGTTTGGATGTTGGTATGAAGTACAACCAGCTGCGTTGTCTGCTGGCTCGTGGTGTCGAGGTCTTGGTCGTTCCTTGGGACTACGACTTCCCCACCCTGGCTGGAAAGGATTACGATGGTCTGTTCGTGTCCAACGGCCCCGGTGATCCCGCCACTTTGACCGTCACCACCAACAACCTCACCAAGATGTTCCAGGACGCCCGTGTGCCTGTCTTCGGTATCTGTCTTGGTCACCAGCTGATTGCCCGCTCCGTCGGCGCCCAGACCACCAAGATGAAGTTCGGTAACCGCGGTCACAACATTCCCTGCACAAGCATGATCTCCGGAAAGTGCCACATCACATCCCAGAACCACGGTTACGCCGTTGATGCCACCAGCCTGGAGAACGGCTGGGAGGAGCTCTTCGTCAACGCCAACGACGGCAGTAACGAGGGTATCCGTCACACCAGCCGTCCCTTCTTCAGTGTTCAGTTCCACCCGGAGAGCACCCCCGGTCCCCGGGACACCGAGTACTTGTTTGATGTCTTCATCAACACCATCCAGTCCACCATTGCCTCCCCCGAGGCTCTCCACAAGGCCGTCTCTTTCCCCGGTGGCACCAAGGCTGAGAATGTCCTGGCTGCTCCCCGTGTTTCGGTCAAGAAGGTTCTGGTTCTCGGTTCCGGTGGTCTCAGCATTGGTCAGGCTGGTGAGTTCGATTACTCCGGTAGTCAAGCCATCAAGGCTCTGAAGGAAGAGGGTATCTACACCATTTTGATCAACCCCAACATTGCCACCATTCAGACCTCCAAGGGTCTGGCTGACAAGGTTTACTTCCTTCCCGTCAACGCCGACTTCGTCCGCAAGGTCATCAAGCACGAGCGCCCCGATGCTATCTACGTCACCTTCGGTGGACAGACTGCGCTCTCCGTCGGTATCCAGCTGAAGGACGAATTTGAGGGTCTCGGCGTTAAGGTGCTCGGAACTCCCATCGACACTATTATCACCACTGAGGATCGTGAGCTCTTTGCTCGCAGCATGGATTCCATCGAGGAGAAGTGTGCCAAGTCCGCCTCTGCTTCCACTCTGGAGGAGTCCCTGCAGGTTGTTGAGGCTATTGGCTTCCCCGTCATTGTTCGTGCCGCCTATGCTCTTGGTGGTCTCGGCAGTGGTTTCGCCGACAACATGGCGGAATTGAAGGATCTCTGCACCAAGGCCCTCGCTGTCAGTCCCCAGGTTCTGATCGAGCGCAGTATGAAGGGCTGGAAGGAAGTTGAGTACGAGGTTGTTCGTGACGCCCAGGACAACTGTATCACTGTCTGCAACATGGAGAACTTTGATCCCCTCGGTATCCACACTGGTGACTCTATCGTCGTCGCTCCTTCCCAGACCCTCTCCGACGAGGACTACAACATGCTGCGAACCACCGCTGTGAACGTCATTCGTCACCTCGGTGTTGTCGGTGAATGTAACATTCAGTATGCCCTCAACCCCTTCTCCAAGGAGTACTGCATTATTGAGGTCAACGCCCGTCTGTCTCGTTCCTCCGCTCTGGCCTCCAAGGCTACCGGATACCCACTCGCCTTCATTGCTGCTAAGTTGGGTCTCGGTATCCCCTTGAACGAGATCAAGAACTCGGTCACCAAGTCCACTTGTGCTTGCTTCGAACCTTCGCTTGATTACTGCGTTGTCAAGATCCCCCGCTGGGATCTCAAGAAGTTCACTCGTGTGTCCACTCAGCTTGGTTCTTCCATGAAGAGTGTCGGTGAGGTTATGAGCATTGGTCGAACCTTCGAGGAAGCCATCCAGAAGGCCATTCGTTCCGTTGATTTCCACAACCTTGGTTTCAGCGCCACCAATGCCCTGATGTCCATCGACAACGAGCTGCAGACTCCCTCTGACCAGCGTCTGTTCGCCATCGCCAACGCTATGGCTGCTGGTTACACTGTTGATGACATCTGGAAGCTCACCAACATTGACAAGTGGTTCCTGTCTCGCCTCAAGGGTCTGAACGACTTCGGCAAGCGCATGTCTGAGTTCAACCCCTCGACTGTGTCTTTGTCTATGATCCGCCAGGCTAAGGAGCTCGGTTTCTGCGATCGTCAACTTGCCAACTTCTTGGACTCCAACGAACTTGCTGTTCGCCGCATGCGTGTTGAGGCCGGTATCACTCCTATCGTCAAGCAGATCGATACCGTCGCTGCTGAGTTCCCAGCTGTGACCAACTACCTCTACCTGACCTACAATGCCACCGAGCACGACCTGACTTTCGATGATCACGGAATTATGGTCCTCGGTTCCGGTGTCTACCGTATCGGTTCCTCCGTCGAGTTCGATTGGTGTTCCGTGCGCACCATCCGTACGCTCCGCGAGCAGGGTCACAAGACCATCATGGTTAACTACAACCCCGAGACTGTCAGTACCGATTACGACGAGGCTGACCGCCTGTACTTCGAGAACATCAACCTTGAGACCGTTCTCGATATCTACCAGCTCGAGACCTCTAGCGGTGTGATCATGTCCATGGGTGGTCAGACCCCCAACAACATCGCTCTGCCGCTCCACCGCCTGAATGTTAACATCCTGGGTACCTCCCCCGAGATGATTGACGGCGCTGAGAACCGTTACAAGTTCTCTCGTATGTTGGACCGCATCGAGGTTGATCAGCCCGCTTGGAAGGAGTTGACCAGCACCGACGAGGCCCGTGACTTCTGCGACAAGGTCGGCTACCCTGTGCTGGTCCGTCCCTCTTACGTTCTCTCCGGTGCTGCTATGAACACTGTCTACTCCGAGCACGACTTGGCTAGCTACCTGAACCAGGCTGCCGATGTCTCCCGCGAGCACCCTGTCGTTATCACCAAGTACATTGAGAACGCTAAGGAAATTGAGATGGACGCTGTCGCCCTTAACGGTGTTATGGTTGGCCACTTCATCTCCGAGCACGTCGAGAACGCCGGTGTTCACTCTGGTGATGCTACTCTGATTCTGCCCCCTCAGGATCTGAGCGCCGAGACTGTCCGCCGCATTGAGGAGGCTACCCGCAAGATCGGTAACGCCCTCAATGTCACTGGTCCCTACAACATTCAGTTCATTGCCAAGGACAACGACATCAAGGTCATTGAGTGCAACGTGCGTGCCTCTCGCTCATTCCCCTTCGTGTCCAAGGTTATGGGTGTGGACCTGATCGAGATGGCCACCAAGGCCATGATCGGTAGCCCCTTCCAGGCTTACCCCCCTGTCTCCGTCCCCAAGGATTACGTCGGTGTCAAGGTTCCCCAGTTCTCCTTCTCTCGTCTGTCTGGCGCTGATCCCGTCCTGGGTGTCGAGATGGCTTCCACTGGTGAGGTCGCCTCATTCGGTCGTGATAAGTACGAAGCCTACCTCAAGGGTCTGCTCTCTACTGGCTTCAAGCTGCCCCGTCGCAACATCCTCTTCTCCATTGGTGCCTACAAGGAGAAGCTTGAGATGCTGCCCTCCATCCAGAAGCTTTCCCAGCTCGGCTACAACCTGTTCGCCACCGCTGGTACTGCTGATTTCCTGAAGGAGAACGGTGTTTCCGTCAAGTACCTCGAGCACCTTCCTGACCACGAGGAGGAGGACATGAAGTCTGAGTACTCTCTCACTCAGCACTTGTCCAACAACCTGATTGATCTCTACATCAACTTGCCTTCCAACAACCGCTTCCGTCGCCCCGCCAACTACATGTCTAAGGGTTACCGCACTCGTCGTATGGCTGTTGACTACCAGACTCCTCTTGTTACCAATGTCAAGAATGCGAAGATCCTCATCGAGGCTATCGCTCGCCACTTCCCTCTGGAGATCATCACCTCCGACTTCCAGACCAGCCACCGCACTGTTGTCCTTCCTGGCTTGATCAACATCGCTGCCTTCGTCCCCAACCTCGCCAAGCTTGGCTCCGATGACTTCAAGGCTGTGTCGCGCGCCTCCCTTTCCGGTGGTTTCAGCATGATCCGTGTCATGCCTGTCGGTGTCGACACCTCGGTCACCCAGGCCAGCGACCTGAAGATCGTTCAGCAGAACGCCCAGGGCAAGGCCCTGTGTGACTTCAACATCTCGGTTGCTGCCACTGCCAACAACTCCGACCAGATCATCCAGATGACCGGTGAGGTTGGCTCCTTGTTCATTCCCTTCAACCACCTGTCGGGCAACATCAACAAGGTCGCCACCGTCACCAACCACTTCAGCGCCTGGCCTTCCAGCAAGCCTCTGATCACTGATGCCAAGAGCACTGATCTGGCTTCCATCCTGCTGCTGGCCAGCCTCCACAGCCGTAACATTCACGTGATGAGTGTTACTTCCAAGGAGGACATCAGCCTCATTGCCCTGAGCAAGGAGAAGGGCCTGAACGTTACCTGCGATGTTTCGATCTTCTCCCTCTTCCTCACCCGGGATGACTACCCCGCCTGTAGCGCCCTGCCTACCGTTGAGGACCAGAAGGCCCTGTGGGACCACCTGAGCACCATCGACATCTTCTCCATTGGCAGCATTCCCTACCAGCTCGCTGGTAAGGAGGCCACCCCCGAGACTGGTATTGCTGAGTCGATTCCTCTGCTCTTCACTGCTGTCGCCGAGGGCCGCCTGACCGTCGAGGATGTTTCCACTCGCCTCTATGACAACCCTAAGAAGATCTTCGAGTTGCACGACCAGGCTGACAGCTCCCTCGAGGTTGAGGTTGACCGCCCCTACGTTTTCCAGAGCCCCAATGCCTGGTCTCCGTTCAATGGCAAGATGATGCGTGGCTCCGTTCAGCGTGTCGTCTTCCAGGGTAAGACTTCTTGCCTCGACGGTGAGATCACCAAGGATGCTACCAAGGGTAACGACATGTCTGCCCACCGCATTATCCCAACCTCTCCCCTGCAGAAGCCCACCACCCCTATGGTCCGCCCCGAGAGCTCCCTTGACCGTCACACCTCGGTCTCCGGTACCCCTGGTGCCGCCCGCCGTGTCCGGACTCTCGACAACGCCATCCCCTCCATCGGCGAGTTGGGCCCTCCCCTCTACGCTGCCGCCTCCTCGCAGGTCTCCCCCACTCTGGCCGACACTCTTGCCCGCTCTACCTTCCGCGGAAAGCACGTCCTGTCTGTGAACCAGTTCACCCGCGCGGATCTGCACACCCTCTTCACGGTCGCCCAGGAGATGCGCCTCGGTGTCCAGCGCCACGGTGTTCTTGACATCCTCAAGGGCCGTGTCCTGACCACTCTCTTCTACGAGCCCTCCACCCGCACCTCGGCCTCCTTCGACGCTGCTATGCAGCGCCTCGGTGGACGCACCATCCCCATTGCCACCGAGCACTCTTCTACCAAGAAGGGCGAGAGCCTCCAGGACACCATCCGCACTCTCGGCTGCTACGGTGACGCCGTTGTCCTCCGCCACCCCGAGGCCAGCAGCACCGAGATCGCCGCCAAGTTCTCCCAGGTTCCTGTCATCAACGGTGGTAACGGCTCGCTCGAGCACCCCACCCAGGCCTTCCTGGACCTCTTCACCATCCGTGAGGAGCTCGGCACCGTCACCGGCTTGACCATCACCTTCACCGGTGACCTCAAGTACGGCCGCCCCGTGCACTCCCTGATCAAGCTGCTCCAGTTCTACGATGTCCGCATCCAGCTCGTGGCCCCCAAGGCCCTCGCTCTCCCCGAGGAGGTCCGCCAGCAGATCGTCGCCTCCGGCCAGCTGGTCGTCGAGTCCGAGGAGCTGACTCCCGAGATCGTCGCCCGCTCCGACATCCTGTACTCCACCCGTGTGCAGAAGGAGCGCTTCGAGGACCTCTCCGAGTACGAGCGTCTCAAGAACAGCTTCGTCATCGACAACGCTCTTCTCAAGCACGCCAAGAGCCACATGGTTGTCATGCACCCTCTGCCTCGCAACGCCGAGATCTCCGAGGAAGTCGACTTCGACCAGCGGGCCGCTTACTTCCGCCAGGTATGTCCTCCCCCTTCCCAGACATTGAATGACCCTCTAACACCTCCCCAGATGCGTTATGGCCTCTACTGCCGCATGGCTCTCCTTGCTCTCGTCCTGGCGCCCTAAATATAGACGCTCTTCCAACTTCTACATATTTGGAAAAGGGAAAGGCGCTTTGGATTTGCTTGCATGGCCTTTGTCTCCTGTTTTTAAAAGTTATGCCCGTTCTGTTTCATTACTCTTGTAGGCAGCTGCGTGACCACCCACGAGCTGTATAGATTAGACGAATCTCCGTTTCATGAATTCGACGACCCCGTCCTGTGTATGTCCATATGTGTATTCTATGTGATTACCGTGTGTTACGTGTTACGTGTTATGTGTGTTATGTGTGTTGCGTGTGTTGCGTGTCGTGCGTTTAGCGTGTTTTTTGAGCGTTTTCTTTCTTTTTGGGTCTTTTGGGTCTTTTGGGGTGTTTTTGGGTCTTTTTCATATACCAGGGGCGTCAATTCGAATTCAATTCATTTCTATCAACATCTTCTCTTTTTTTCGTTGCTTAAGTGGCTTGCATTTTAAAGACTGCTTGGAAAATGTCCACGGGTGCTGATCGACACGCACATCCTGATACTGACGAACAGAGAAATGAAGCCCATAGAATCAGTATAGTATCTATTATAGCACTTGTCGCTTGAAGTTGCCAGCCCTGGAGGGTACGTCCATAGTAGATCAATTGTTCCAAGGTTGTCCTCCGACCCTTCCTTGTATCACACATCGGACCTTGAATCGAACTTTAACGACTTAGAAGGCCAAGAGAAAAGTAACACTGGGATGGAATTATCAAGGTCTATGCAATCTGCGAGAACTTCAATGCCTTGAAGCCCAGAGGCCAAAAAAAAACTATGTGAGGCCTCTGCCCAGCCAATCACAATTCAGCATTGCTCATCTACATCCATGCGCAGGTGCTCAGGTCGAGTAATGGATAAAGATCGGGGTAATACGTCTGAATGAAGCCCAATTAGATTTCACATAATAAAAAAGAGTATAGGTCCTTGAGTGGAGAGATGTAGCCTGGAGGAACAATAACCCTAAAAGTAGCCAAAACACCGATCTCGTCATCTCGGTGGAGAAATTGCTCATACTTCTGCTGTCCCGTCTCTGCTAAAATCCCTGACTTGCATGGTTATTACTCGGTCGAGAAAATGATGTAACTTTGCCCAACCTTGTTAATCGCGTGCAGCGGTTCACAGATGGTGTGCTACAGTCTCATATAAACCACAATCATGGCTATCCACTCCACGTTGCGTTTGTTTCAACGACATCCTCTCCAAGGTAGAACGATACCATGGCATCGCTAGCGGAAAAAGACGTCCGCACCGAGGTGGATTCCAATGAAACTACCGATTTCAAGGGCATCAATGAAAAGGCTCTACTCCGCAAGTTGGATTATCGCCTACTGCCGCCTCTGACAATATTGTACCTTTTGTCGTTTTTGGATCGCAGCAATGTGGGAAATGCACGTTTGGAGGGCATGGCAGATGATATCAATATGTGTAGGTTAGGGTTCCTGATTTCCATCCGATGAAGCTGAACTGTGTCGTGTAGCAGGAAATCAATACCTGACTGGTTTGACTTTATACTTCATTGGATATGTCCTTTTTGAAATTCCCTGCAACGTGAGATCTCTTGACAACCCCTCTAGGTCCATAAATGGACAAGATGCTGAAACCAGACAGATTGTGTTGAAGAAGACCACGCCCAGAATATGGCTACCCACATTGACTCTCGTTTGGGGAGTCGTTGCCACGCTACTGGGCATTGTACAGAATTACTCAGGATACCTATCATCCCGATTCTTCTTGGGTGTTGCAGAGAGCGGGCTGTTTCCTGGTGTTGTGTTCTATCTGTCCATGTGGTATAAACGCAATGAGCAGCACTACCGCGTGGCCCTTTTCTTCAGCGCTGCTTCACTGGCAGGCGCGTTTGGTGGAATCCTGGCTTGGGTATGTTTGATGCAGACCCAATTGATCAAAGCTGATAGACTTCCAGGCAATTTCGCACATGGACGGCGTGGGCAACTTGAAGGGCTGGAGATGGATTTTCATTCTTGTATGTTCCATGAAACCATTTCTCGATGTATACTGACCTGTCTTCTTCTTGCAGGAAGGTCTCTTGACTGTGCTCGTTTCAATCATCGCCTATCTCTGGGTATACAATTACCCAGCAACCGCAGAATTCCTCACCAAGGAGGAGCGTGAATTTATCCAATTCCGACTCAAGAATGACAACGACGCCACCCGCGACGAGGAGTTTTCCTGGACCGCTGTTCAAGAAGCTTTCAAAGATCCGAAAGTCTGGCTATACGGCCTGGGATTCCACACCATGTCGCTGCCATTATACACCTTGTCACTCTTCCTTCCAACAATCATCAAAGAGCTCGGGTATTCTGCCGCGAAGGCGCAGCTTCTGTCCGTGCCTCCATACGCAGTCGCTTTCTTCTTGACCATCGGTGTGGCGGTTGCATCCGAAAAGACTCACAGTCGGGCGCCTTTCATCATGGGCTCATCTGCTATCGGATGCATCGGGTATATTTTACTTCTATCGCAACATCGCCCGGGGGTATCTTACGTTGGGACCATCTTTGCTGCAGCGGGGATCTACCCAGCCGTCGCTATTGTGCTATCATGGCCAGCCAATAATGTTTCCGGCCAGACGAAGCGGTGCATTGCTAATGCGATGCAAATTTCCATCGGAAATCTTGGTGCCGTGCTTGGTACGCAGCTGTACCGCACTGAAAGTGCGCCAAGGTATTTCCTGGGTCATGGGTTTGCCCTAGGTTACCTGGTAGCCAATATTGCGGTCGTGGGTGTATTGTGGCAGGTTCTTAAGCGGGAGAATTCTGAGAAGGAGCGTATCAGAGATGTCCAAGGCCTGTCGCCGCTTATGGGAGATGTGGGAGATGCGGAAGGGGAGTTCCAAGGTGATAAGGATCCTCGCTGGGTGTTCCAAACATAACCTTGAATCCTTGGAGCCTTGGAAGCATGTAAAGATGGTTTTCACAGTTTCGAGGTTGATTTATACACTTGACCTACCCTCAGATAGTTGAAGTTAATAAGTGTTTCATTACAGCTCAAATTTTTTTTAGTGAACAACACTGGAACGATAAGAATGTGTCAGCTGTAACATTTGAAGTATTTAGAATCGCTGCAAGCTTTCAAGCGTTGTCGCTATACTCTCGATATGGACCTTGAGCTTCGATATCAGATCAATATCGGCTAGAGAAATCGGCAAGTGAAAAACAGTGCCTAGGCACAATTCACCGGCCCACATAATCGTCCAACTCCCTGCCAATCTTCAGGGGAACGACTTACTCCCCCGCAGATCCCCGACGTAATGGCGCCCTTAAATGCGGGGGACCGGCAGTTGGTCGGAATATCCGAAGTATTGCCGGACGACTATATAATTCTACAAACATCTCTAACGGTAATCAATTCAATACCTAAGTATTCAAGTCTCTTTCAAGATGTTGTCTCAATTTACTCAAGGATGGGCGGCTGGTTTGTTGGCCTTGACTGCCTGTTTCTCATGGGTCCCCAGTGCCGCAGCGAAGACCTCAGTCCCGACTGCTCCAGAGCTTTCATTTCTCTACACAGCCTATGTGGAATGTGACGGAAACTTGATGGACTCATCAGTTGGTCCACATGGACAGAGGAAAGCAATTCCCATCGTTGGTGGAAACTTCAGCGGTCCTCATCTTTCCGGTAGGAATATACCATTGGCAACATTCCCAGCCTGGTATACTCTGCGCTAACCCAGTATCTTCAGGCAAGATTCGGGATGTTGGGGCTGACTGGGGACTCGTTGATCCCCAGACCAACATCTTCTCTGCTGATACTCGATACAACTTCCGCACCGACGACGGGGCCGATATTTTCATTCAGACCGCTGGGCCTAAGGCTCCTGATGGGCATTTGCATCTTCGTCTGGTGTTTGAAACTGGAAGTCCCAAGTACTATTGGCTCAACAATATTGTTGGTGAGTTTCAAAGTCCAGTGGTGCCAATCTTGGAAGATATACAGTCGGGACTGACATTTTCAAAACTAGCCATTGGGGTCCTGACATCGGGACTTCCATCTGAAAATAATCTCAAAGTGCTGCGAATTGATGCCTGGAATGTAAGTTCTCCTCTTGGTGGTTGATATTCTATGCATGCACTGTCCACCCCAAGTTTCGATGGTATTGATACTTCTGCAGTTCGCTTCCGATTGGGACTCGACAAAGTTCGTGAATTCCACCTCGGCTTGAATATATACGAGCCTTGGAAACATCAGTGGCTAGAGACTCACTAGTTGACTACTGTCCAGGTGGGCAGTGAATGATTTCAAGTGGGAAATATTGTAATAGAACTAGCACAACCCTTCCCCCAGGTTTTAGGTAGGACTGCGATGCGACAATAAGAATAAATTAGATCCTAGAGCACTCCTGCCTACCTACCTACCTCAGCAGCCTCTGTTCAGCAAATCGCAATGAGCATCTAAAATGAGAATACCCTTAGAAGCGCACTGCCTTGGACGGACGTCTGTCTGGCGCACGACCACTTTCACATGCCTGTTGTGAAACTGACCAGGAATCTCTGAAATGTGAAAGCAAAGTGAATTCCGTGAATTCATATCTTTGCACCCCTGATATTCGGTGTTTACAGCGATCTCCGGGACTACCTTCGAAAGATACCATCTGGCAGACTATACAAAAGCAACATAGCAACATAGCAACGCGCGATGTAATTTGGTCTGCGTACTTGTGTCAAGATAACCGAAGCCAAAGCATATCAAGATCTCGTCTATCTACATGACATAGCTTTTCCATATCGCATCTTTTCATCCATCAGATCATAGGCAGTGAATGAACCGGCCGCCCAGAATAAATTATGTGATACTCCGTACAGATTTGAGAATTCCATGGGTCTAAAATACAAGGTGTGGAAGGGAAAAGGCAACGCTTTACTCGATGTTGTCGTCAGCACCAGCGCTGGCCTTGGAAGCGGAGGGAGCGCCAACGTCGAGGGCGATAAGCTCAGCAAGAACCTCCAGAATGTTTGCAGGCACTGTGCGCTCGTAGATGCCCATGAGGTCCTGTGAAGAAATTGAGTCAGAGGTGTCAAATCAAATCGAAGGGATACCGGCTTACCTGGGGCTGGGGGTAGACCTTCAATGCCTTCCAGAAGGAAATGGCGGCCTCGTTCTCGGCACCCTCGGAAGCGCAAAGAGACTCTCCCTTTGCGACCTGCTCCATGAAGTAGGCTTCCTTCTCCTCGAGACCTGTGGGAAGTTCACCACCCTTCTTCACTGACTCGAGCGCGCTCTTGAGGGCGGCAACTCGGGCCTCGCCCTCGGCTTCTTGTTGCTGCTTAACGCTGATCTCGACCTTCTTGTTGTTCTTCTTCAGGGACTTGCGGAAGTTAGGATCGCTCTGGCGCTTGTGATCGAAGTAGATGGCGTAAGCTGTGAAAACGTTAGCGACTGCCAAGGCTGTGCCGGGCAGCTCCAACGAGCAGGAAAAGGGTGCGTACCGAGGACTCCGGTCAGGACCGTGCCGGCAATGATAGCAGTGTTGCGGAAAGCCATTGTGAAGTATTAAAGATGAGATAAGTGTATGGAGATGAAGAGGTTTAATAAAAATGTTTTTGGGGTCCGCGAGAGTACCCGTGTCCACCGCCTTCACACGCGCATCGTCATCTCTCGGCAGACCTCACTGTCTAGGCACCTGCACGCATTGCAATCACAACATGGAAGGACGTGGTCTTACTTTAAGGAGCAAGTCTCGACGCCGGCGCCCTCAAATCAGCGCCCCCAAACCCATCTCCGGTCCTCTCCCTCAAAACACCAGATCGCCAGAAGAGCCGGTCCCCACCCGTGAGCGGGCGCCACAAAGCGATGCGACTTCGGACTTGGTCAAGCGGCGATATTCAACTCGATTTGCTGCCCCCGAGTTTGATGCTAGTGCTCCCCCTGTCCCGGCACTACCACCTCAAGTACCCGGCGGACCTGGTGGGCTAGCACCACCATCGGTTTCGGGGCAGCCATCACCGGCAGATTCCAAATCGCCAGCGCCGACAGTTGACCTCAACGCTCTGCGGGATCCTAGTCTCCCAGTTGATCGATGTAGGTGCTCAATTCCTCCATACCGAGGAAATTCAAGCTAAACAAAAGCTCCCAATCGCAGATGTGGCCAGCCTACTTGCCAACGCATCGGAGGAGGAGATCCAAAAGTACCAAGAGAGCCTTCGCAAGGTGAAGAATCGCACTTCCACCGACCTCCAACAGAATGTGTACCAGAACCGTACTCAATTCATTAAAATCAGTAAAGAGGCGGAGAAGCTCAAGGACGAGATGCGAACCCTTCGTACCCTCATGGCGGAACTCACCACGGCGCTCGGACAAACAAGTGTGGGCAATACGCCCAATCCTATGTCCCCGATGGAAGATTCTTTCCCGAAACGTAACGCCAATCGCAGCTCAGTGGCCAACTTGGAGAGCATGTGGAGTGTACAACTACAGACATTGTGGAAGACAGTGGAAGGCTCGCAGAAGTGGCTTCCAGCTGTTCCAGGACGACACATCGTTTTGGAAACTGGTAATTGGGTCGAGCTGGACTCGGCCACATGGAAGCCAAGACGTGTCGTTCACATCGTTTTGTTGAACGACCATCTACTTGTGGCTTCCAAGAAACGCATGCGTGTTGAACAGAGCAACAACAATCACCGAGGGCCTGTTCCGACCAGGCTAGTTGCAGAGTCCTGTTGGCCTCTAAGCGACATTGACATGATCGATCTGGCGGCTAACCTAGGGACTGGCGCGGCTCGCGAGGAAGCCATGGATCGGGGAATTGCGAGATCCCTCAGTATTCGTGTGGGATCCAAGCCTTTCACATACCGCCATGAAAGCACATCGGCTAAGCAGGAACTGCTGGCAACTTTCCGCAAGACTGTTGAAGACCTGCGCCGAAATATGCGATCGGAAACCGAGGCGGCGAGCAAGCCTTTGGAAACATACGGATATCTCGCCAACAGGCACCTTTCTCACACGAAGAATCGGGAGTCCTTAGATCTGAATGATACACCGCGCGACAAGTCCGATCTGCGCATTGACGTTGACGGGAAACAACAGAACCTTCGATGGGTCGAAGGGCAGGTTGACGAGCTTGATATCGACATCGCCCTGCAACGATTTGAAGCATCCGTGCATAGCATTGAACGGTTACGCAAATTGGCCAAGGGGCTGAAGGGGAACAGCATCGCACAGGATGTTATCAATGTCAAGGTTGATGGGCGCGCAACACGGCTGGCTGGGATCCTTTCGCGGGCACTGGTGGACAAACACTCATTTCCGGCAGCCACAAAGACTCACGTTACTTGGCTGGCTCGGCTAGGCTTTGAAGACCAGGCCCGTGAAACATACCTGAAGGCACGATCTGATGTGATTGCTCAACGCATCCGGTTTGTTTCACCTCAATCTTTCACGAATCTTAATACTAACCCCTCGCAGCGCCTGTATCTTCGAAGGCGATCTACCTCTTTACATCTTCCAGATCTCCTACGTCTATTTCACTCTGATCAAGAACACCATTGGAATATATCAACAATGTTTCCCCAGTGCGATGAGCAGTTCCTGCATTCGCTGGGCCAAGCACCATCTTGACGGATTCAATTCCCTGCTCAATCGGCAACTCAGCAGCGTGCAACGCGGTACATCTGTCTGGCAGAAATGTCTTGACATTGTGCATGAACATGCCGCTTTGCTGATGGAGGTTGGCGTGGACTTTACCGATTTGGTAGCTCGTGGGTTAGAAGAGAACGCCGATGGTTCCTTGGATGGGCCACGTACCGTCCAGCCCGGCGAGTTGGCACCAACCCCATCGCCGGCGGATATGCTGTGACTCGAATTGAATATTGATGGATCTAGCGCCTATTTATCATGCCAACTATGGTCTTATGAAATCATTCTGATCCTGCTGGGAAAGCTTTTCCACTTGCTAAAATGCCGTGTTTCTGAATGCAGCATGCCCAATAATCCTCCTTTCCTTCTATATTGGCAGGGGTATCCAGCTCATAGCCTCACTCCGCCTGGCTTGCCTAAAGATGATCCTCGTCGGGTCAATGGGGTTGGCTGACACGAGCTTCCGCGGTCTTGATTCTAGACTGGAACCATGGCCAGAATCAACGATCTTGGTGAAATTATAGTAGATCTGGCCGTCAATTGTGGCAATGGCATTGCTTTGGAGATTTTTGATATCCCGATTCAGCCGAGGGGCTGCCCTGCGTCGCATGAGGCGTGTGGGGGGGATTCCCTAACGATAGAAGTATGTCAGAGCACAATCATTGATTTTAATGGCATTACTCTTTTCCTAGGCTCTATAAACAGATGAAAACCACACAGTGAAGTTCAGATGAATTGAAGAGCATAAGCACATTGAAAGTTCTAAATCGTATTTTGGCAGTACTGCAGTACGGAGTACCACCACCCCCCTCAGTAGATATCGATTGCGGATATTCCTCAATTTTAAGTACTCCACACGGCATTGCGGGTAAAAGCAAGGGGCGTCTGAATCACCCCTCTTCCCAACTTCGGCCCTGCGACTCCCTATCATCCCAACAATGCCTATTCCCTCCCTCCCCCTCTTCGCTGCGGCGGAGCAGCACGCCCGCAACCCCGATAAGATCGCCGTCATCGACACCACCAAGCAACAATCATTCACATACGTCCAATTACTAGCAGACGCCGCGGGATTGAGGAAGCGCATACTCGAGGAACTCAGCCTAACAGCATCAGGAGATCTAGAGGACCGGCGCATTGCGTTCTTGGTGCCGAACGGCTACGATTATGTCGTCACGCAATGGGCCGTGTGGGCGGCAGGTGGCATCTGCGTACCACTGTGTACGTGAAACATGTTCACGCACCGGCTCATCCCCCCGCTGACATCTTGCGACAGGCACAAGTCACCCCGTGAAGGAATTGCTCTACACGGTGGGAGACTCAGACCCCGCGCTGATCATCGTCCACCCACACTTCGAGAAAATCGCCCCAGCGCTGCGCGATGCCTGTCCAGCCAATATCCCATTCATGGGCCTGGAGCCACTATCTCGCAATGATGCGCCAACCCTCCCTACGTTCTCGCCGCCCTTTGCCCTCACCCGCCCCGCCCTGATGATCTATACCTCCGGCACGACCTCGAACCCCAAAGGCTGCGTAACCACACACGAGAACATCACCTTCCAAGCAAGCTGTCTCGCCAAAGCCTGGGAATACAGTCCCTCAGACCACTTGATCCATGTCCTGCCCCTCCACCATGTCCACGGCATCATCAACGGCCTAGCGGCCAGCTTCCTCAGCGGCACGACGGTCGAAATGCACCCCAAATTCGACCCCAGCGTCATCTGGCAGCGGTGGCAGGATCGCGGCTCGACTATGTTCATGGCCGTCCCGACCATCTACTCCCGATTGAACGATTACTTCGAAGCACACCTCCGCGGCACGGAGCGCGAAGCTGCCGCGCGGGCTGGCGCGCGCGCTCTACGACTCGTCGTTAGCGGCTCTGCGGCACTGCCGACGCCGATTAAGTCGAAGTTTGCGGAAATCACCGGGCAGGTCCTGCTGGAGCGGTATGGGATGACGGAGATTGGCATGGCGCTTAGTTGTGGGCTGGATGTTCAGCAGCGGGTCGATGGTAGTGTTGGGTGGCCTTTGCCTGGGGTGGAGGTTCGGTTAACGGAGAAAGAAACAGGACGGGTTGTAGAGGACGTGGATGAGGATGGCATGATTGAGATCAAGGGTGGGAATGTCTTCCGTGAGTACTGGCGGAAGCCTGAGGCGACAGCATCGGAGTTTACGTCGGATGGATGGTTCAAGACGGGAGATGTGGCTCGGCGCGACTCGACTGGGGCGTACTTTATTCAAGGCCGTGCATCTGTCGATCTGATCAAGTCGGGTGGGTATAAGATCTCGGCATTGGAGGTTGAGCGGAAGATGTTGGCTCTGGATGCTGTGGAAGAAGTCGCTGTGGTGGGCTTGGCAGATCAGGAATGGGGCCAGCGAGTCGCGGCGGTCGTCAAGTTCCGGGATGGGGTTGGTGGCTTTCCTGCGTTGTTTGTTTCATGCTAATGGGTTTACAGGCTTCGCTCGAACTTCCTACTTTGCGTGCTGAGCTCAAGAATGAGATGGCGCCTTATAAGATCCCGACTGTTTTGAAGGTTGTCGACGGCATTGAACGCAATGCGATGGGTAAGGTGAACAAGAAGGTCATTGTACAGAAATACTGGCCCGAGGCTTGAGCGTATATGAGAGATGAGTGACGGAGATAGACTATGAATAGACTGGATCTATCCATGTACTCCATGTTCCATGTATTCATGCCCAGTTTTGCAGTCTCGGCATGGCGCTTGGGAAATGAGTCTTTGTTCAACACTGCCCCGTTGGCATTTTTTGCCAAGGAAGTTTCGATCTCGACTATTAGGGAGTAGTGTTAGTAGTACTGGTTCCTCCGAGGTTCGTAGCCCTGGAGTGGTGGAATTGGGTCAAAATAAGAGTGATGGATGGAGTGCCGCCAGAATCTTTCGGACATCGCGCTAGTGCGCTGTCTAACGGTCGGGTCTGAAGAAATTAACTGGGGACTGTGGACTCGCATAGCCCCTGAGCGCGAATTTGCAAATGTTAGGACATGGCAAAGGCGAAATAGTGCCAAACACTTGGACATTGGACAGGATTGACTTGGCCGACTTGGCGGTTGTACCCGCGAGTTCGTTGGGTCTTGGCGATTTAGGCGAAGGGATTATTTTATTATTCTATGTAGTACCTAGCACTGGTAGTAAAGGATTTACAGAAGGGATAGGTATGACTGATGTCAGATCTAAGTGAAACACGCGCAATTACGTCGAGGAATGCACCCTTCATAGAGCAAGTTGGTGTTAGTGTAGAATAAAGGGCTCTAAACCCACTAATCCCAAGACACCAAGGCCCAAGTCAAAGCCACTATCGTGGGACCCCTATTTGTGCATTTCCCTTGTTCTCCACAATATTGAGACACGATGATCTTGGTCCGGTTTTTCAATATTTGAACCATCTCGTCGCCGTTTTCTCTTCTGCACTTCTGTCGTTTCGTTCCTTCCGCGCCTGGCGCTGTCTTTCGTTAAATCTCTTCTTTATACCCAACACTCCGTCTTCATTATGATTGTATGTGGTTTCAGATAGAGTGGCCGTGCTCAACTAACACGATCCAGTCTTACGCCCGTCTGCTCACCTCCGTGTGTGCCCTGGTCAGCACCGCGGCCGCCTTGACTCCACTGGAGGTTAGCGGCAAGGACTTCGTCAACTCCGAGACGAAGGATCGCTTCCAGATCATCGGTGTGGAGTATGTTCCACGGCAATCTATATATCGATCTGGAGTACTGACAGATACATAGTTACCAGCCCGGTGGATCCTCTGGCTTCACCTCCAAGAAGGATCCTCTCAGCGATGCCGATGTTTGTCTGCGTGATGCGGCCCTCATGCAGCGCCTGGGTGTAGGTTATTTTCTGCTATCCGTCTCAGACAGCAGCTGATCCCATATAGATCAACACCATCCGTGTGTACAACCTGGAGCCTTCGCTCAACCACGACAAGTGTGCTTCTATCTTCAATGCTGCCGGTATCTACATGATCCTCGACGTCAGCAACCCTCTGGAGGGTGGCTACCTCGACCGCAGCGCTCCCTGGACCACCTACAGCGCCATTTACTACAAGCAGGTCTTTGGTATTATTGAGGGCTTCAAGAACTACGACAACCTGCTCGGTTTCTTTGCCGGAAACGAGGTCATCAACGAGGGTGCCACTTACCAGGCTCCCCGGTACATCCGTGCCGTCATCCGTGACATGAAGGACTACATCGCCAAGAACTCCAAGCGTGCCATCCCCGTCGGTTACTCCGCTGCTGACATCCGCAACATTCTGATGGACACCATTCACTACTTCGAGTGTGACCTCAAGAACTCGACCTCTTCCCGCGCCGACTTCTTCGGTCTCAACTCTTACTCCTGGTGCGGCGACTCCAGCTACAAGTCTGCTGGCTACGATGTCCTCACTGACGACTTCACCAACGCTACCATCCCCGTGTTCTTCTCCGAGTACGGCTGCAACGAGGTCCAGCCCCGTGTCTTCACCGAGGTGCAGGCCATCTACGGTGAGGAGATGACCCAGGCCTTCTCCGGCGGTCTCGTCTACGAGTGGACCCAGGAGGACAACGACTACGGCATGGTCAAGATCAACGACTCCAAGACTCTCACCACTCTGGTCGACTACGACAACTTCCAGAAGCAGCTGAACAAGCTCGACTTCGAGCGTATCACTTCCAGCAACGCTACCCAGGCCAACGTCAAGGCCGAGACCTGTGAGACCTCCCTCATCAAGCGCAAGTCCTTCTACAACTCCTGGGACCTGCCCGAGGTGCCCTCCAAGGTCTCCGACTACATCAAGAACGGTCTGCCCAACGCCCCCGTCGGCAAACTCGTCTCCGTCACCGGCACCACCATCCCCCAGAAGGTGTACGACCACACCGGAAAGGAGATCACCGGTATCAAGTTCGAGGTGAAGTCTTCTTACAACACTCCTTCCGCCTCATCCACCTCCTCTTCCGGCTCCGGTTCCGACAGCTCCAGCTCCTCCGACAGCACTTCTGGCTCCGGCTCCACCAGCTCTTCCTCATCTTCCACCACCCCCAACGCTGCTGCGTTCAACGGTGCCCCCTCCATTGCCCTCGGTGGTCTTGGTGGTTTCTTCATGCTTCTTGCATCCCTCGTCTAAATGCCCAGCGGGCTTTATATGACTTCACTTTTGGGAACTATATCATAGATCCAGGACAACAAGGTTGCCTCGATTATTTCATGCGGGATTAACTTTCACTTTCAGTGCCTGTTTCTTGACCCGACTGTTTCTTGCACATGATAATTTTTACCCTTGAACAATTCGTGCTCTTTCTTTTCTTCGTTGTTTTCATGCCGTCTTTGACATTTGCATACAGAAGTACACCACATTGGCAAGGAGTTACTAGATACAATGCATCGTGGCAAGAAAGCTCTCATTCTACCCATTCTTCAATACCCTTTCCACCATAAACATCATAGCTTAGAGGACCGGTCATCATAAATCGCCGCACCAATAGCCTTCCCTTCATCAACACCCTCAGCTCTCTTCCTCAAAGCCCGCTTCAAAATCTTCCCAGAAGGCCCTTTCGGAATCTCTCCAATCGGAATAATCCCACCCCGTAACCTCTTCTGAACACTCAATTTCTCAGCAACATACGCCAACAATTCCCCAGCAACCTGCTCAGGCTTCTGCGTCGTCTTCGCAAGAACCACATACGCAACCGGTACCTCCGAAGCGATCTTCGGAATGAAAACCCCCACAACAGCAGCATCGTGAACAAGCGGATGCTCATGCAAAACACCTTCTATCTCCGCTGGCGGGATCTGGAATCCCTTGAACTTGATCAAGTCCTTTAGGCGATCCGTGATATACAGATTCCCGTTTTCATCCTGATGTCCAATATCGCCGCTCATGAACCACCCGTCCGAAGAAATGGATTGCGACGTTGCTTCGTCGTTGTTGTGGTATCCGCGGAAGATGGTCGGTCCTCGGAGACAGAGCTCTCCTTCGCCTTGTTGGATTTGATTACCTTCCTCATTGATGAATTTGACTTCGACGCTTGGCATGGGTGGTCCATTTGAGCCCATGGCCTCTTTCCATAGGTTCCATCTCTGTGATGGATTAGTCTACGGATCTCTTTCCTGTTACTTCAGGGTTCATACCTGGATGTGAGCCACGGCCGTGGATTCCGTTAATCCGAATGCCTGACGGACTGGGACCCCGAGACGATCGTATACTGCCCGAATCAAATCAGGTGCTAGTGGAGCACCGCCAGATGTGATCATTCTCAGGGATGAGAGCTGGTCACGGGTCATCGAAGGATTTTTGGCCAGGTGTAATACAACAGGTGGAGCGACGTAGATGTGAGTGATGGAATCTGTCTTGACATTCTTTAAGAGCTCATTGACTGAGAACTTCTCCATGACGGTCGTCTGGAGGCCCATTAGGACCGGGAAATGGACTAGACATATCAAGCCTGTGTCTTTGTCAGTCTGCATGATCGTGGCGTGGTGCAAAGTGACGAACCGAAAATATGATACGTCGGTATCAGCGCGAGCAATCTATCTTTTCTCCAGTCGAGGAACTCGCCTTCAACATGCCTTTGGAGAATGATATCTGCCACAATGTTCCTATGCGTCACTATTGCCCCCTTGGGACTACCAGTCGTGCCGGAGGAGTACACCAAACAAGCCGCGTCAAAGGCAGGTTCGATGCTCGGACGCGGTCTACCAGTAGCTGTAACAGAGAGCATTGATTCGACATGCTGCAAGTCCGCAACTGGAGAATGAGCCCCGAGGACCCAGATATGGGAAGAAGGGAACCCGACGAGCTTGGAAGCCGCGAGGGCAGTTTCGAGGAGGTATACGTGCACAACTATTGCTTTTGCATTGCTGTCAATGATCTGGTACTTCAGTTCCTCTGCTGTGTATGTCGGGTTCGCAGGGGAGAAGATCCCTCCTGCCCAGTGACAGCCCCAGAATACAGATGGTGTGTCGATGTGGTTTGGTGATAATGTTAGGAGGACGTCTCCCTTGTTCCAGTTCCATGTGCTTTGTAGGTGAGTGCCGAAATTCAGGGCTCGGGAGCGGATATCGTTGTATGTTTGTACTCCTGAGGGCGATTTGAAGATGACTGTATCGAATGAGCGTGGCTTGTCGAGGTTGCTGATATATGTACTTACTGTGGTCATTTGGGAAGGGCTTTTCTGTTCTCTCGAACAGGCAATCCCATACGTCAATTGCGGGGATCTCGGGGGCTTGCATAGTTGCGAAGAAGAAGTTGGTGCCTCGTAGATTCAATGACGCAAAGCATCGCTCATAGCCGAGGTCGCCCCTCGTTGGGACTTTTGCTTTCGGTCTTCGTCACTTCGATACAACTTCAGTTGTCTTCTAGTATTCGTTCCGATTCCGTGTCTCTATGACATAGGGTGGATGTACACCTGGGCATGCATGCTGAATCGTACGCAAATTCCTTTAAGTGAATACCGCAACATATAACCCATAGGCAGTCCTCTTATGTCTATCGATGTCTTGTTGCAATGGATCGTTCCGGAAAAACCCTTTGCGAAACCTCGCAAGAAGCATTTCATTTTCTACAGGCCTGTTAAGAACGGAATAAAATAGATTAACCTTTGAGACGGGTTTAAGGGTCCAGGGTGAGCCTCACTCCAGGGCTTGGAAAACCTCGGATCTCCCGACTTATCTGACTCTTATCTAACGTTATCGATAAGGCACTCTTTCCAAACCCGAGGTTCAGCCGAGGAAGTGTTCCCTGAGGTAAAGGTAGCGAATTTGATCACCCACATAGCTTAATTGCCTCACTAAGAATAAGCAGTAGACCAAGAAAACCTTCATTGGTCATGGGAATGAGATCTGGCGACAAATATTTCGTCATTGGTGTCAGCTTCGGGGTCCAACGTCTTCCCGAGGTCAGCCCTGACCCACCCGCTGATTTCCCCGATGGCAAACAGCCATTTCTCCGATTCCTCCGATAAATCCGACTTCGCCGCTTCCACCGAAAACAATGGCCCGAGAAGTCAATTCCGACATTAGCAAACAAGAATTGACCAGAAGAGCAGCAAGTACTAGGTAACAATAAAAAAGCGTATATTCTTCAAGGGGTACCTCGAATAGCCTGACGCAGTAACTCACAATACATCTCAAGTCGGTCGGATCGGTTCTTTACAATCCTACACATACTCCCTAGGTCTCCATCCTCCCTCAGTCTCCAGGCTGTACTTCGACAAGATGGAAGACCAAGAAAAGCGACAAAGCAACCCATTACAGCCATCGATGTCACCACAATCATCCTATGAAGAGGAGAAGTACCCTGAAGGCGGCGTGCGAGCATGGCTTTGCGTTTTCGGAAGTTTCATGGGCCTGGTTGGTAGCCTGGGACTGATCAACTCAATTGGCACCTTTCAGGCGTACTTGGAAAGTCACCAACTGAAGGAGTACAGCTCGGGCAAAACAGGCTGGATCTTCGGCCTCTTCACATTTCTCACTTTCTTCGGCGGGATTCAAGTCGGACCCATATTCGATGCGCGGGGTCCTCGCGTTTTGGTCTGCATTGGATCAATACTTGTCATGGGTATGATGATCAGCATTGGATTCTGCAAGACCTTCTACCAGTTTCTTCTCTCTATCGGTGTTGCTGGGGGTCTTGGAACCTCGCTGATCTTCACACCTGCTCTGTCTGCGCTCGGGCATTTCTTCTTCGAAAAGCGCGGACTGGCGACTGGTATTGCGGCAGGAGGTGGATCTATCGGAGGGGTGATATTTCCTCTCGTGCTACAAAGCTTGTTTGACAAAGTGGGCTTTGCTTGGGCAACTCGCGTGATTGCCCTGATCTGCTTAATATCTCTTGCTATTGGCTGTCTTCTGATCACTTCCCGGCTGCCTACAAAGCCCTTGTCAAGGGAGACCATTTCCCCCGATCTCCGCATATTTCGGGACCCTAAATTTGCGCTGACGACTGCATCGGTGTTTTTCATCGAATGGGGGCTTTTCATTCCGATCTCATATATCTCTTCATATGCCTTGGCGCAAGGTCTTCCAGCTCGGATCTCTTACCAGCTACTTGCGATCCTGAACGCAGGGTCATTCTTCGGGCGGCTACTGCCTGGGTACTTCGCCGATCGCTTTGGTCGTTTCAACACGCTTATCATCACAGTTGCGCTTTGTCTCATCTGTAATTGTTGTTTTTGGTTACCTGCAAAGGATAATCTACCACTACTGATAGTCTACTGCTGCCTATTTGGCTTTTCAAGCGGAAGTAACATCAGTCTTACGCCAGTTTGCATTGGACAGCTATGCAAAACAGAGAACTATGGTCGCTATTACGCAACGGCTTATACCATCGTGAGCATAAGGTGAGTGTCTGGCCCGTGCATTGATAATGTTCATGTCGCTAATTCTAATCAACATCAGTACGCTTACTGGTGTTCCGATTGCCGGTGAAATATTGTCTCGCTGCAATGGCGACTACTGGGGGCTCATCACCTTCACCATTTGTTGCTATGCTGCCGGTCTGATGTGTGCTGTTGGTGTGAAAATCCTCCACTGCGGCTATGGCCGTCCGTGGGAAAAATTTTGAGCTCGATCGTATGTCCAGGCTTTCAACGTAAATTTCGATTTATTTCTGTGGCTGACCTTCCAGAAGTTTAGAAATGTGCTCGATCAGTTCAAGTGCCAATTCAACTATCTGACTACCGGAGGTAAAATTCTCGAGGTAGCGTCTGCCGCGAAGTGGTGAGTGTGATCAATGCACATTCCTGTGCATGAGTGGCCCTTAGTTAAATAGTCTCATTAGCGGAGAGCGATAGATTTGGACACCCTTGGTAGTCACAAGTATTCTGGCATCTGCATTAGTAGCCGCAAACAAGGGGAAAAGACTGTCTTACCTTGTAAACTGTCGTTCCCCACCAGCTGAACTTGTCCGACGCCCCCGTGTAGTAGACAGTGAAGAAGATGACAAGGCCGGCCAGGGAAACAGAGGAGTCCAAAGCACTGCCAAGGACGTAGTTGTAGCTGCGCCACCAAGAGTTGTAGTTTGTTCGGATGTAGAACCCGAAAAAGATACCAACAATAGCCCAACTGCCGTAGTTCATACCAGTCGCGGGAGGGATATAGTTGAGACCCCCAAGAAACAACGGCACATTCACAAATTTCCACACTGAGGTCGGATAGCGCTTTCTCAAGAAAAACACGATCACAGGAAGAACGCCGCCCAAAATCAGGAGTAGGAAGAGGTTTCTGTACCCGGATTCGGCGGAGAAAAACCGACGAGGGCCTATAGCTCCCCAAATGATACTGGTGTTGAAATCAGTCCGTGCAAACGGGCATGAGAAGCCATTGATCGCGTCGGTGGTGCATATTCCCTGGATATGCCCCAAAGCCCAATTCATGACAGAGACCTGGCCAATTGTTCCAATGATAATGCCTACACATTGGGCGATGAAGACTGATCCAGGTGAGATCTAATGGAATTAGTAAAGAAAAGCAATATTCGGCAGACCTGAGGCTACTCACATGATAGTAAGAGCACAACTTCATGTCCTGAGAGAACGAGAGGCCATTGAGGATAGTCGTATATCCCAGCCCAACGAACCAATTGTTCGCAAGTGGCTTACCACTCCACAAGAACCCACCGATGATTCGGCTGAAGATTTCCACGCCCACCTTCAGGTTCGCAGTGGCATAGATGAGCGTGACCTGCCGTATGTTAATTTCAATTCAAGTAAAGAAACCACGGGTGTTGGTCTTACCGGATAAAAGAAGATGGCGCCAATAAAAACCGAGAACAATACACCATACCACCGCAAGTCGAAGTCCCAAAATTCGATTGCAAAGATAGACAAGAACAATCCCAAGGCAAGGGAAATAACATACCACCACATTGCTACATCGTCGCTGGCTTCATGTACCTTCTGGCTTTTCTTTGGCGAAATCAAGGTTTGCACTGCATCCCAAGGCTTTCTCATCGCCGTCAAGACAACGCTCCCGTGCTCAAGAGAAACCCAGACGATGAGCGACCCTAATGTGGCGATAGACAACGCGGTATTGAGAGCGTACGTAATGGGCATATAGATCTAAGATGAAATTAGTATCTGAAAGTGCAAGCTCATTGGATGAAAAACGCCGATCGGGGGTAAGCTTGAAAGACACCTTACCGGGGAATAATTTTCATATTTCGCAACGTCCAGTTGGAAACCAGAACGTTCACCCAGAATCCTCGAAACATTATAGACGCTCCCAGTTTTATCAAAGACTGAGAGTCATGTAAGTATTTGGAATCTTCAAAGTTGTAAGACGAATCTGAAAGCTGCGTGACTCACTCTCAGAACTTTGAAAAGGCAGATAGCCGGTATTCAAAGCATTCATGTAGTAACAGGCAGTGGCAACAATATATATCCAAAACACCAGGCCAACAGCCACATTTGCGATGGCCCAGGGTGGAACGAGAAGGGGAGAAGTGACGTAGGCAACCTGGCTCCCTGAAGATAAAACAAACAAATCAGAGACCGATATATTCAAAACCGAAAGAGCCAATCTTGGAATGCTCACAGTCAAACGTGATGGGTAAGAGACCCATGCCGGAAGAGACCCCGAAAACCTGGTTCACCACGCGATTGGTCGGGTTTATCCAGCAAGGAAAGTTGAAGTAGCTCAAGGCTGGGAATAAAAAGTCAGGGAGCCAATACCAACAGAAGGATATGGAAAAGACAATGCAGAAGAAAGCAAAGCCGGAGAGCTTCCAGGTTCTGTATAGAAAGTCAGCAAGGGCCAATGCATGTGGTATAAGGGATTAGCGAACCCTGATATTTCAGGCCCTCGATGACTATGCAAAACTCCGGTCAACGCGGTCGTACTCAGCAACCCAGGCCAAACGATGCTTTTAGGCTCGATAAGGCTTGATCTTGTAAGCCCAGAGAAAGCGAATCCAATCAAGTATAGGGCCAGAATCATCATTATCTCAAAGCCCCAGGGGGTATCCCTTGCAAAAAACTTCTTTTGCTCTATAAGAAGATCAACAGTCATTCTTGTATAGAAGCTAATATTGGCCATGATGAATATAAGGGTGTGTTCCTGTTTTGGTGTTAACTCCGACCGAACGGGTCAAAAAAAGCGACATACCTTTTTGTTGAATGGATGTGGGTTGAGGGAAAACTTCCACCTCCATAACTTGACTTCGTAGTCTGGAACCCATTTATCCCACAGACGGGCGATTGGGAACGCCAGTAGCTGGGCTGTTGACTTGGCAATGCTAATCGATGGGCTGCGTAGCTCGAATATGGTGTTCAATCCGCATCCGATAATAGAGAAAACAACACCGATAACCCACATCCTGACTGTGAGGGCAAACTGTCCCTGCTCATCATCTTCCAAATTGATATGAGCCGCAGCAAGCTCCTCTTCGAAGTACGATGCCTCGCCCACTGCTCAACTTAGCATTGCAATCACCGATAAATGAAGGAGAGGGCAACAAACCCTTGAAGGCTTCAGTAACCTGGAGATTCTCTTTTTCTGAAGTCTCTCTCATTGTAGCAGCTCTTTTTGAACTTTGTGAAGGTCAGTATCACTGATGAGAGGAAAGAGTTTCGATCAGATAAGATTTCGGATATTTATACGCCCTGGAAATTTAGAAAGACCCACCCACAACATCATGTAGGCAAAAGCTATTAACAAACAGAAATCCAAAATGAGTGGGTCTTTATAAGAAGTGGGTGACATACTAGACTGGAACAAGTTACGCTATGCAGCATCAACTACAGCACGCTGGAGCTTCCTAGGCGCTACATATACCCAGAGATGTTTTGACCAGCGAGGGCTTTTGTCTCCCAAGCCAATAAGCAAGTTGGAAAGACCAGGTACATATCTAGTGTACATAGTATCGATTTATTCCTCATCATGAGCACCTATGTTTATTAAACAAGCACTTTACAAGCACCACGCAGGGAAGCTTTGCCCCTCCAGAGTTTCCATGGCGCTTCCGTGCTTTTCTGAGACAAATAGCCCGCTTATCTTGGCGAATCAAACCTTGCAGCCTCTAATGTATTAGCAAACCAAACAGTAGACAGAAATTCAAGCTCCACCCTATCTAGGATCTCGGAGAAATTATCTAATGCTTCGGAGATAGATTTTGGGTAGCATGTCCCTTCACTGTGATATAATTCCAACTAACAGAAACTTGACTTGATTCACTCCTCAAGGGACAAATAGATCCATGATATTTATATTGAGTCGAAATACAAGTATAAGAGGCAAAGTTTGAATTTTGAAGGTGTTGTTTACATTCAACCGAAGTGCCCTTATTGTATCTAAGGTTGACAGAAGCGTGCTAACTCCAAAGTCATGACACAGCCAAGTCGGAGATTTTGCGGTGAGTCAATTTTGTCCAACAAAATCTTGCAAGTCCTGGATCCAAAAGGAAAATGGATATTGATTGCGTGTGCACATTAGTTTATCCAAAAATGGATGTAGACCCGGACATAGTCCTTTTGAATAAGACCTCCACTCATCCCTGGCGTTGTGTTTCGTTTATCCACTTAAGGTATAATGTGCTATCCGAACAGAATTTCCGTACGCTAGATAATTCCACGGAGATGAGAGGTAAAAGATCATTCATGGATACGAGGAGAGATGAGGGCAAGACGGAATGCACTACTTGCTTTTTTGGGTTAAGCAGGGAACTTTTCTTCAAGACGGCTGATTGTGAATGGTAACTTCGTCCGAGATATCATGTCCGTTCCAAGGTTGCATGATATCCACAGTAGAATGAAAAAAAGCAGACACCGGGCCCGAGATAAGACATAACCAAACACCACGTGAGCAATGAGACCCGTGGAATGAATGCTAGATGGTGCATGAAATTAGGTCAAAGTTGTAGAGTGTCACAAGCTCTCTCCCCATATACCAAATCTCAAGTTCGAATTTCACCAGGACAAGTACTTGAAGTATGACAGGGAACATGGTAATTCTTTCTGGTCAGGTTTGGGCTCTCGGACGAGCGAGTTTGAGTTTGAAGGAACGCCATCTACAATAATGTACGTTCAATTTTCGCCGATGGTTTCTCGGACTTTTGGTATGGAGTACATTGAGCCGAAGGATCAGCGGCATAATACGAACGACAAGCAAATGATAGTTATTGGCAAGCTCCACTTGATTGATAAAAACCCCTCTTCAGGCCCCCGGATCAGTCTGGAATGCCCTAGAACGAGTTATAAATTCAATAAAGACTGTGTTACACCCTAGACTTCGGTAACTAAGTTCTGGACCCGCGGATACTCATCTCGTGAAGGCATTCACTACTTCGAACTCGGAGAGAATACACATTCGACATGGATTCTACCCAAGAGGCTACCAATATATGGTTTGGTGTAAGTAGTTGACCCCTAATCCTGAGCCTCAAACTAATTAGCTGTCAAGGATGGAAGAGAGAAAGCAGTTTTGCAGCACATACTCAACCTTCCACACCTAGACGACGTCCGGGGTCATCCAGATGCGATTCTTTCGGAGATCGAAAACTGGAGCAAGAATAATAAAATTCTGATGACAATCGGCCAAGAACGAGGGGATATTATCATCCAGCACATTGCACAGGCCCGCCCAAAAGTGATGGCCGAACTAGGATGCTACATTGGGTATTCCGCTATCAAGTTCGGAAGTGCAGTCCGGAACGCTGGTGGAACCCAGTATCTCAGCTTTGAGCAGAACGCTGAATGGGCAGATGTTGCTAGGCAGCTCATAAACCTAGCGGGCTTGGAGGACTTCGTTACTATTTCCCTCGGCAGCAGTTCCGAGTCTCTTGTGAAATATAGGAGTGAGGGAGAAGGCAAAATGTTTGATTTCCTCTTCATTGATCACGCAGAAAGCCTTTATCAAAAGGATCTCGAGATTTGTGAACGACTCAATATTTTGTCAACTGGCGCATATGTTGTCGCAGATAATGTCTCAAGCTCACGGGCGCAGGACTACGTCAACTGGGTCATGAAGGGTGACCAGAATGGTTCACAAGATGGTGCTAGAGGAAGATATGAGTCGCATATGTCCTCGCACGTTTTGCCAAATGGCCAGACTGTGGGTGTTCCAATGCATAGAAGTTTCAATGATGATTTTTACTGACGTTTGGTGTGAAGGATGGCATGATTATTTCTCGGTACACACCAGAATAGCAACCTCGGAACTCACAGGCCATATCACTCGGCGGCAGGCAAGACCATCTGGGCCTTTCAACGGGTAAGACCAAGGAGCAACAAGCTTGACAATTGATTAACGGACGATGGACATATAGTATGTTGTAAAATACTATGATATTCATGCGATATATCCGATTATATCTGAAATAATGACATTGGTTAAGTTGTCTAAGTTATACTAGACTTTACCATTTTATTAGAAGTATCAGGGCTCAAGCTGTACATGTGGTGTACAGAAAAACCAGGAATAATTAACTTGCCTGATACACTGCGATCTTACGATGAGCTTATTGAAAAGTGAAGATAGCGCATGTCCATGAAATTTCATCATGCAGCTTCCAAAAGAGCCACGGGCAAGACAAGGAATATCTACAAGTACATGCTACCTTCCCAATATTAAGAGGGGAATCTGGCGGAAATTATGTCGGATATCCCAGGATCCACAGCTAATTTGGAAAATTCATCAGCCCCAAAGTTTTGCAGGTTCCAATTTCACGGGTTGAGGTCATCCGAAAGGCCGATGCCTAGTGACAATATCTCGCCCTGCCAAGCCTGAAAAATCCGAGATCGACTCGGAGCGTAGCGGTGGCGTCGGAGTTTAAGGGAGGCGATTATTTCCGAAATCTCTTGGCACGAGCAAATCAGGCGAGATTCCCGCATCCAAAAGGGGATTGCAAAAAAGGAAGAAGAAAAGAAAAAGAGGAAGGGAAAGATTGAGCGGAGATGTAAATTCGTGACTTCTAGCTATAAGAGTCAGGCATCCATGAATGCATTCCAGGCACTTCACGTCCCTGCCTCGGCCCCGAAATAGCCTCTTTCTCGTGCATTTGTGGAATTGGTTTGCTTCTTCAGACCCTGCTCAAAACTCATTAATTGTGTTTCTATTCTCTCTCCCAAAATAATGGCTGAGAATATCGCTGCGCAGAGCGCAGTTTCGTCGCGAGGCCTCGGTCTTTCTACGAAGATGCCTGCTTTCTTTCATGTCCTCGAGGATCAATGGGACCCCACTTCAAACCCACAGGGGATTGTCAACATTGGCTTAGCTGAGAATGTGAGATAAAAGTTCAAGAATACGGTGCTAGGACCTGACTGACGAGAGCATATAGGCATTGATGCAGGAAGAAATGAAGGGATTCCTCAACTCCCACGTAAGCTTTACCGCTTCCGGGCTCCCGGAAGAGTGCTTTTGTTAACCTGTTAACCTCAATTCCAGCTAAATGTAGAGTCGCATGCGCTGACATACGGCGATGGATTCTCCGGATCTAAAAGGCTGAGGGAATCCCTGTGTCATTTTTTGAATCGTCATTTCCAGCCCCATGTTCCCCTTTCTCCATCCCACATGGTAGCCACCGCCGGCGCGAGTAATGCCCTCGAGTGCTGCGCATGGGCCCTGTGTGACCCCGGCGATTATATACTTATTGGACGTCCCTATTGGACCACTTTCAGAACGTTGCTTGGCAATCGTGCTAGGTGAGTCCACGATCAATACTCAGTCGATTGCAAATCAAATCTAACTTCATCTTCACAGTGTGAATGTGCTTGACGTCAATTTTGATGGGGTTGACCCATTCAGCTCTGATGCGGTTGAGCTTTACCGGGAAACCTACATGCAAGCCATCAAAAAAGGGAAGAAGATCACGGCCATACTCTTGTGCTCGCCAAATAACCCCCTGGGTTTGTTGCCTTCATGCGGGGCTTGAATTATTTCTGACAATTTATCCAGGTCGATGCTACTCTCCAGAGATCTTATGTTCCTACATGCGTCTCTGTGGTGAGCTTGACATACATTTGGTCTCCGACGAACTATACGCTCTGTCGGTCTGGGAGAACCCCACGATGGAAGACCCGGATCAATTCAAATCAGTTTTGTCTTTCCCATCCGAGAGTCTGATGAACCCCCAAAAGCTACATGTTATATGGGGAATGAGTAAAGTAAGTAAGATAATGTCGAAATTGAATTGCCCGCGCTGATATTTCCATTAGGACTTTGGGGCAACGGGCTTGAGGATCGGCTGTTTAATCAGTCAATTCAACACCCGATTTTTGAATGCCTGTGAAAGTATCTCGTATGCTGGCCCTGAATGACTTCCCTGATAAAGTGATACTGACACTGAACTAGGCTCTTTAGCTTTCCATCCAGCTTGGCAGACAATGCGGTTGCGAAACTCCTGGCAGATGACTATTTTACAGATCACTTTATTTCTCTTAACCGAGCCCGGCTGTCGGAGAACTACCGTCATGTAACAACAACTCTCAGTGACCACGGTATTCCATACACCCAGTCCAATGCTGCCCTTTTTGTGTGGGTTAATCTGGGAGCGATGACTAAAGGGCATGGGGCCACTGATGCTGATATTCTTGAGATTTTAAATCGAGAGAAGGTTTATGTTACTTCTGGCTTGACTTACGCAAGTGAACAGCCAGGATGGTTCAGGATTGTGATTGCACACCCTAAGCATGTGTTGGATGAAGGCCTAAAGCGCATTTTTGGCGCAATGTTATATTATGAGACAAGAATAACTAAATGACTTTTAGTATCTATGCAGTAACGAAGGGGGGGGGGGGGGGGGGGGGGGGGGGGAGGGGGGGGGGGGGGGGGGGGGGGGGGGAGAGGGGGGGGGGGGGGGAGGGGGGGGGGGGGGGGGAACTCAGTAAGGGAACTTTTGAATGGATATCTGCGCGCTCTCTTCTCGTGAAGTTTTTTTTTTTTTTCTCGGTTTTTTTT